>CM060901.1:1250072133-1251272133 GCA_030737815.1 Allium fistulosum
ATATCAAAATTGTAGTTTAAAAACTTAGGATAATAATTTAAAATCAAAGAGATTTAAAATTAACGATATTTTTGAGGCTAAAATATATTGAAAAACCAGGACAGATGATTTTGGTTTTTAAACAGGAATATTTAAAATCATTTTGAAAAACAAGCTATATATATTTTGAAAATCATTTTGAAATAAAAGTAAGTAGATACAAAAAGATGTTCCACTAGATTTTTCGTAGGTTCCATCCTACTTAGGGTTCCATCCCTTTAACGAGCACGAAGTGGATTCCATTCCACGAACAAAATAGATTTTAAGATGTCAGTGCTTTTCTATGAGTTTTAACAATATTCATAACTATATAACTTATCTTGGAAACTTTAACTCTTGAAATTCTTGATACTCATGAGTCTTGAATCTTGATATCTTCAATCTTTGATCTTGAATCTTTACACTGTACAGTTCTTCATTCTTTAGTACCTGCAAACATATCTATATATATCTACACAATAATGTTAGTATTATATATTTTATAATCTTATTCTAAGTAAGGTTGTTGTCATCAAAACCAACTCATCAGGGACTAACTTAAGCTTCTGGAGACGTGTATGAGGTATGATAGCTATTTTGAGTTCTCTTTTCTTTTGATTATGATGTGTTGTTTGTAATAACAAAGTTGTTATATTGCTTGTATATACTGTGATCATCCAAAGGGCATCTTCACATGTCGCTCTTGGCGTATGTTGTAATAAATATATTTTCTATGAACGTGATTTGCGAATATGGGATTGTGTAATGAATTGGAAATGTTTTGATATGGAATGTGATTTTGTTTGATGTTTAAATTTTTTCCATATTCATGTATTTCTGTATATCAATGAATCTAACACCGCCGTATTTGGTGGCCGAGGATTAATAACTATGGATGACTGCAGCATCCGTAGCCGTTAGTTTTGGGCCTCCTAGTAGGGGGATGTTACAAGTTGGTATCAGAGCATAGGTTTATGAAACTTTAAAAGAAAGTTAAACCTAAAAGCTTTTTCAAACATAATCCAATGAATTTGAAAATATGATCGGGGTTTGGGTTAATGTTATAGTAACGTACTTGTAATTGATATGTGTATATATATATATATAAGTACGTGTTCCCCTCTCTCTTAGAACGTTCTTCTGTATCTTGCTTAGGATCATATGCAGTTTATGAGAAAGAAGATATGGAAGTAGGAAACAGAAGAGGAGATCTAGGTGGAGGAAGCACCATAACAAATGGAAATGCTCGACCTAATACTAGGAGGAACCAAGGTCGACAGGATAATGCTGAAGCCAATGTAGGTGCTGGAAACCCACCAGTAGATGCAGGGATGGTGTATCAGTTGTTGGCTAACCATTTGCAATCTGGAGTTGCTGGTAATGTCGAAGGAGCTAATCCTGTGGCTCCAGTTGGGAATAAATATGTTAAGATAAGAAGAGACTATACTAGTTTGGGTGGAAAGCCGTTTGTTGGAATAGAGGATGCTGTTAAAGTTGTAAATTGGCTATTGAGTTGTGAAAGGATCTGTACTGATCTAGGCTTGGATGATGGACAAAAGAGAAAGCTAGCCTCTAGGCAGATGCAAGGGGCGACACTTCATTGGTGGAATAGTGTGATCGCCGAGGTACCGAAGGAAGAGCTAACATGGGCTGATTTCAAGAGAAGGTTTGAGCAGAGGTTTTTGTTTGAGGTTGCTAAGTCGGCATTGATGAGGAAGTTCATAGATCTAGTTCAAGGAGAGATGTCAATGGTCGAGTACGCTGCTAAGTTTGATGAGCTGTCTCGATATGGATATGCTATGGTTGACACTGATGTAAGAAGGAATGAAAGGTTCATTCAAGGACTGAGACTCGAGCTTGCTAGAATGACCATGGCACATATCCGAGAACCTTGTAATATGGTGGTGGAGATGGACATTCGCCATGATGAGATGCTTGCTATTTCTGATAGAGAAAAGCTAGCTGAATCCCAGGGTCCTCAAGGAAAGAAGAGGAAATTCTTTAAGAAGAAGGGAGCCCAGAAAGAGGATGCTGCCAAGAAGGCAAAGTCTGATTTGGTATGCTACAAATGTAACAACAAAGGTCATTATGCGAATGAGTATCGGTCAGGCAAGGGGAAGAAGGATGTAGATAAGAAGAATGTGAAATGCTTTAACTATGATCAAGTTGGGCATTACAAGAACCATTGTCTAGAGCCCGTCAAGGCAGACAAGGGGAAAGTTTTTGTTGTTGGATCATCAGCTAAACCAACTATAGCTGATAAAGGGAAAACTGTGATGGAAGGTACGTTTTTGATTCAGAGTATACTAGTTAGGATACTTTTTGATACCGGTGCATCACATTCATTTATATCCCAGTGTTTGGTTGATAGGTTATGCTTAGAACCCATATATCTTGTTACTTCTTTAAGGGTTGCGAATCCAATAAGAGGGTATGCAACTTTAAGGATAAGATGTGACCAGTTAGAACTTGATTTGTTAGGTCATAAGTTTGCATGCAGTTTGTATGTTTACGATTTCGTAGATTTCGGAATCATTTTGGGTATGGATTGGTTCAGAAGGTATGAGGCTAGGATATTCTGCTAGGATGGGGAGATATCTTTGAGACACCCTGATAGTCATAACCGAATTATATTCACAGTAGAGAATTCTGACCGGAGTAGTTGTGCTTTGTTAAGTGCAGTGGAAGCGAGAGAAGAGTTAAGTTAGGTTCGAATTGCAAGAGAGTTTGCAGATGTGTTTAAGCCAGTCACAGGACTACCACCGAAAGGAGCTGTTGAGTTTCGGATAGATCTTGTGCCAAGAGCCGAACCTATAAGTAGACCACCTAGCAGGATGACACCGACTAAGATGAAGGAATTGAAGGTGCAGCTAGTGGATCTAGAAGAAAGGAATTTTGTTAGACCAAGCAGTTCGCCTTGGGGAGCGGCCTCGGTATTTGTGAAGAAACCAGATGGGTTGTTAAGGATGTGTATCGTCTATCGTAAGCTGAATGAAAGAACAATAAAGAATAAGTATCCTTTGCCAAGAATTGATGATCTATTTGATTAGTTGAGTGAAGTGGAGTGTTTTTCCAGTTGGATTTGGTGACAGGGTTCCATCAGTTGAGAGTGGCAGAGGATAGTATTCCTTTGGCAGCATTTCGAACTAGATATGGTTCGTATGTGTGGTTAGTGATGCCATTCGAGTTAACAAATGCACCTGCTTTTTTTGTGGATTTGATGAACCGAGTCTTCCAAGAGTATTTGGATAGATTCGTGTTGGTGGTTATAGATGACATTTTGGTATACTCTAAGGATGAGAGAGAGTGTGAAGATCGTCTTAGAGTTGTGCTAGAGACGCTGAGGCAGAATCAGCTAAAGGAGAGTTTTTCCAAGTGTCATTTTTGGAAGAAAGAGGTTATGTTTCTTGGTCATGTGGTTTCAAAGAAAGGATTGTCAGTCAATCCAGATAAGATTGAAGATGTGAACAATTAGAAGAGACCAGAGGTCACCGACGGTGACCGAGATCAGAATTTTTCTTGGACTTGCTGGCTACTACCAGTGATTCATCAAGGATTTCTCGTGGATTGTAGCGCGTTTGACTAAACTTACTAGAATTGAAGTGAAGTTTGCTTGGTCTGACACATGTGAGGAAGCATTCCTTAAGTTAAAGCATTTGTTTACTAATGCTCCAATGTTAGTAGTTCCAGATGGTAACCAAGGGTTGGTAGTATACACTAATACGTGTGGGACTAGATTGGGAGCAGTGTTGATGCAGAAGGGCAAAGTCATTGCCTACACGTCTAGGCAGCTTAAACCGCATGAATTAAGATATCCTACTCATGATTTATAGTTGGCAGTGGTGATTTTTTCCTTGAAGATTTGGATGCATTATCTCTTGGGGTAGAGATTTGAGTTATATACCGATTATAAGTCTTTAAGATATGTAGTCTCTCAGAAGGAGTTGAATATGCGACAACAGTGGTGGTTGAAATTTTTGGCTGCTTATGATTTTGGTATAGAGTATACCCCAGAAAAGGTAATAAAGTAGCAGATGCTCTCAGCAAAAGATATCAGAATATGGTTGGCTAAGTTGACAGAGTGGAAAGATCTAGAAGCTTTAGCCAATTGTGGTGTGCAGTTAAGATCGACTTCTAGTTCTAGTCAAAGTACTACCATGTTGTCCTGTTTAGAAGTTTGACCAGTGCTGATCGAGAGAATTGCTTCTAAACAGAAGGAGGATCCACTATTAGCCAAGAGGATCAGAAGGCTTGAGGTTGGAACCGAGGTCGATGATTTGAAAGATTTTAGTTTTGACCGGAGAGGATGGTTGAGAAAGAAGGGATGGTTATGTGTTCCGGATGTAGAGAACTTGAGAAGAGAAGTTCTTGAGGAATGTCATCGTTCCACGTTTATGATTCATCCTAGAGGGACCGAGATGTATCAAGATATGTAGAGGAGTTTCTATTAGGAAGGCATTAAGAGGGATGTTGGCTTGTGGGTTAGGCAGTGTGTAAACTGTCAACAAGTGAAGGCCGAACATTAGGAGCGGAGTGGGATACTTCAGCCTTTACAGATTCCAGTATGGAAATAGGATTCGATATCCATGGATTTTATAGATGGGTTGCCAAGGTCAAGTAGAGGAAATGAAAGCATATGAGTTATTGTGGACAGGTTGACCAAAAGTGCCCATTTCATTCCAATAAAGTCAACCAGGATGACACCTGTTTTGGCGAAGTTGTTCATGAAGAAAATAGTTAGACTTCATGGAGTTCCTAGTAGCATAGTCAGCGACAGAGATGCTTTATTCACTACTGAATTCTAGAAGAGTCTACAGGATGTGTTAGGCTCTAAGCTCAAGATGAGTACCGCATATCACCCACAGACAGATGGGCAAACAGAGAGAGTCAATAAGGTGCTCGAGGATTTGTTGAGAGCTTGTGTGTTAGACTTTAGTGGATCTTGGGAGGATCACCTACATTTGATTGAGTTTCCTATAATAATAGTTAGCAGACTAGTATAGGAATGACCCCTTTTGAAGCTTTGCAAGGAAAGCTAGGCAAAACCCCTGCATGTTGGTTGGAGACGGGAGACAGAATTGTCTTAGGTCCAGAATTCGTAACGGAAGCGTCATAGAAGATTGAGTTAATCCGAGAACGGATGAAGGAAGCTCAATCCAGACAAAAGAGTCATGCAGATAAGAGGCGTAAAGACCTAGAGTTCTCAGTGGGAGACGGGGTTTTCATAAAGGTATCACCAATGAAGGGTGTGGTACGGTTCGGGAAGTCAGGGAAATTGGTCCAGAGATATGTTGGTCCATTCCAGATTATAGAGATTATTGGAAAGCTCGCATACAGAGTTGAGTTGCCGAGCAGTATGGCGGGTGTACATAATGTATTACATGTGTCTCATCTTCGCAAGTATGTGCATGATCTAGAGGCTAGCATTCCTCGGACAGAGATGAGGACTTGGTAGTAGAGCCTGATTTGAATTTTATGAGACAATCAGTTCGGGTTATTGCGAGAGATGAGAAAAGATTGAGGTACAAGGCAGTCAAGTTGGTGAAAGTTCAGTGGAGCTACAACGAGAAAGACTGTACTTGGGAGATAGAGGACATGATTCGAGATACTTATCCTGATCTTTTTTGAGGGTATGTCTATATTAGATTTATATAGATAATTTCTAGTCAGGTAGACTAGTATGGTTGTTAGGAGTCATTACAGATGATTGTTATGTTTAGTATTTAGTTCTTACTGAATTTCGGGGACGAAATTCTTTAAGGAGGGGAGCCTATAACACCCCTAATTTTTGATAACATTATTCAGGAGATTTAATTAGATAAGTTAAATAGAATAATTTAAATGTTAAGTGATAAGGGGATTGAGACTTGAATTAATTAATTAAGGCCGTTCCTAATAAACTAACTAATGGGCTTAAGAATGGTTTTGGGTTAATCAAACTACATAAGGGTATATTAGGAATTTGCCGCCCAATGACCCCAACCCTTATATATATTTCATTCCGACCATTTCATCCCTTATTCACGTCATTTTAAAATGCAAATCAAAAGAAAAAGGAACGGCCGACCATTAAGAGGAAGACGAAAATCAAATTAAAAGCTAGAGAATCAAGCTTAGGGGAAATCAATCTCAATCCAATCTCCTTATCTAGATTAAGGTGAATAATAATTCCATCTCTATTTTGTTTTGAATCATATATTTTAAAATTTGAGGGTACATTCGTTTTTATGATATATTGGATGATGATTTTCTTGATTTAAAATTTATATGGATTAAACATGTTTGTTTAAATGAGGAAAAGCATGGTTTTAGGTCAAAACTGAGATTTAAAAATGTTTAAATGCCGTGGGAAAATTTTATGTTATGAGAAACATGATTTTGGAGTTGGGTTTCAAATTTTGATAATTTTCTAAGCTATGGAAAGATTATTAGGAATTTTCAAAGGAAATTATGGTTAATTGGGTTTATAAATTTATTTTGGAAAATATATTGAGAATTTGGGTCTGGAATTTTAATATGTTAGATAACATGATTAAAGTGAATTTCTAGAATTTTTGGGGATTTTTTCCAAAGTGACTTGTTATGCAAAATAAATTGTTTTAGAAGAGGGACTTCTTTGCAAAATTTGTTTTGCTTTATGGAAGGGCTTATTTGATTAACTTAACCATGATTTAGATCTAGATTAGCGGCAGTTACTTCTAGAAAAGAATTTGAAAAAGTTAAGGCAAGCAATCTAGTGTTGACACGTGGCAAGTTAGTTGGAGAAAAGTTTACTTTAATAAGAATTAAACCTGGTTTGCTCAGAAAATTAGTTCCACCTACTTTGGAAAGCACCTTTCGACACAGAAGCTTCCGCCTTCACCCTTGTCGAAACCAACTATGTCGAAATCAATACACAAGGTATCACCATTATTGTACGAAGTGGATTAGAGATAGGCGAAAGGTTAAGTGTCGAAAGCCTAGCTTTCGAAGGAGTCGAAACCTTGTTTAATTTTAAAAAAAAAGCGCCTGCCTTTTTTTTTATTTAGCCTTCGACAGAGTCGAAGCGTTTGGTTTCAAAAGAGGATTTAAAAAGGTTTCGAAATGGTTGCCATTAACTTAGGATTGCTTTCGACTGGGATCCTTACTTATGAAAGAATTTTTTGAAAGAAGGGGTTCCAACCTAGGCGAAGCCCAGTTGTCTTTCTATAGCCTTTCGATGGTGTTGAAGATATCAATGCTATCAAAAGGTACTTTGTTTTATAAATTTTAAGCCACTTCGTATAGCTTTCGAAAGGGGTTAAGGGTTTCGAAGGGGATGGTGGGTTTCGACTCCTACCTTCCAATATTTTACCCAGATGTTTGATGCTTTCGAAAGAGATGGTGCTGACGCCATCAAGTTTTCCCCAATATTTGTATATGATAAAGGATGGTTTCGAAAGAGTTTCTTTTACCTATATTCACTTTGACCCAAATAACATTTTAAGTATAAACCCAATGCTTTCGAAAGAGGTACTTTTAATGATTTCAGAAGGGTTACTTCCAACAGTGTCGAAAGGGGTACTTTGCTAAGCTTCTAAAGTAAAATGCTAATACTTTAATATGTTCGAAAGGTATATTTTAAAGTATTAAACGGCAGGATCCTAATGTTTTGAAGATAGGTTTTTATGACCTTCGAAGGAGGTCATCCTATGAAGTCAAAAGCTAGGTTTCGAAGGTATCGAAAGGTTTTATAACCTAAACTCTATTTTTAAAGGAAAAACCCATGGCTAAATTAAAGGAGTTTTTATAATGGTTTTGAGAAGAAGCTTTCTTTGATAAAGTAATAGGTTGAAGGGATTAACCATATTTTATAATAAACCCCACAACAGTGGTATTGCTATGTTGTTATTTTGCTTCTTCTAATATGAAATTATTCAATTTATAATGGACCCATAATTGCATTTTGGGGACAAAGGGTAGAAGAACCAGTTAGGTTAACCCAGTAATGAATATAAATTGATTAAACTCCTGAATGAGTAGAATTGCATCCAGGAGGTCAGGAAGACAGAATATAGGATGCTAAAATATAAAAGAAAGATATTGGCAGGGCCCAATAGCTTTTTAGTAAGCCCATGAAAACTATGTATAGGAAAAGATATCGGTAGGGGCCAATAGGTTCATAGTTAGCCCATAAAAACTATGTATAAAGGAAGATGTCAGAAAGACAGGTTCATAGTTAGCCCATGAAAAATATGTATAAAGGAAGATGTCAGAAAGACAGGTTCATAGTAAGCCCATGAAAACTATGATTTGATACTGGCAAGGGCCAGTAGGTTTGTAGTTAGCCCATGAAAACTATATCCGGATTGAAATATTAACAGATATCAATAGGTTCCTAGTCAACCCATGATAACTAGGTTAAGAGTAAGATATTGGAGTTACCAATAGGTTCGTGGTTGTAACAACCTAAATCCCAGTGAGTCTAGATTTTTCACAAAAATGCTAAAATCCAAGCCCATTGAAACCCGAGTTGGGTATCTGTTATCCTATAAAATAGGAAAAGATAAATATCTCAGACCTCAGATAAATATCTCATAGCGGAACTGACTAAAATATAATCGTAAGTAAATACTCACCAATAAAATAACACTTTCTAAACAAGTATCTCAAAGCTGGAATGTCTCTGCCATCTACCTAACCTGTAGGATGTTATGAGGAGGAGGTCAGAACTAAATTTCTACTGAATGGACAAATTATAAACTTCTATGCTTAATTCTACATATACCGTTCTAGTTACATTTACTGTTATATTTGGTTTATTGGGTTTATAATACTCTCACCTTAGTGCGTGAATCGTGCCCATCTACTCCTTAGTAGATTAAAACCTAATAACTGATATATATAGCTATAGGCCGCTTGACCGCATCGATCCTAGATACTACCCATAGTACCTTTCGTATCCTCCTTGCAAAGGACTCCATCGTCTTGCTAATATGGCGTACTATGACTACATCTATAAAGGACTGGCTCATAAGGCCTACAATACAGATGTTCCGTCGTCTACTATGAAAACGTAAAACTGCGGCACTAGTCTATACTAATGCTTGGACATCCACAATGTACCACCCAGTGTGTACCTTGAGGACTATACGTAATCGTTCTGTCTACTCCCTAAATCCCGCTTAACAAGGTCTACCTTGTACGGAACTCAGTCGGTGATTTTCTATTTCTGTAAAGGACTGTCCTGTTAGGCCTACAATATAGCTATTCTATTTGGTCTGTCTCATTTTTTATCGTAGCTATGGCCCAACGCAGCCACCTCTCAACTAATCGAAATACCTCTAAAGAGCTAAGTGGTTGTGCCCTACTTCAAACAACCTAAACATCCAATTGGCAGTGCCCCTCATCCAATGTCTCGATAGTGAAAGCTTCATTGGACTGTTGGTTTAACTCTAGTCTTTCCCGAACTCACTTCTTGGTTTTGATGCTGGCCCGATATCCGCATGTGACTATCCTTTTGGGTCCTGCCCACTAAAAATTACTTGCAAGTACTGGGACATACGAATATCCTACTCCAAACATCAACCCCTTTTGACTGCCTACAATGGTCCTACCATGCAAAAAGCAGTCAAGGGATACTCTTTGATGGAACACCTACAAACCTGCCTCTAGAGGACTGCTCCGCTATGCCTACCATAGAGAGCATTGCTAGAGTACACTAGCGTCCCATTGAAGTCTCGTACTTTTTTCTAGCCCAAAATAACTAAGTTGGATGTGCTTCTTCTGTGCTGAAATCTGTGATGAATTACTTCGTTACACTCTTCATCCTTTGGGCTGCTTCAAACGCATCTCACTTTTTATTAGACCCTAAGTCTAATCTTTTATTTTGCATTTAGTTTACTTTTCTTATTTTGTTGGCTACTTATTTACCCTAATTAGCATAATCTTGTCACAGCCTCACTTGACTATTTTGAGACCATTAGTTCCTAACTGAAAGTGAATGATGTTGGTATGGGCCACTTCTATTATCTTGCTTATTAACTTAATTAAAGTCTTAAGTTTTTTAAAATAAACCTCTTCTATTATTTCTGCTCTATTTGTTTATTAACTTAATTTAAGTCTTAAATAAGCCTTTTCTATTATTTCTACTTAATTATAACCTATGTTGTCATTTTACTTGTAATTGTCACTTCTATATAATTACAAGTATCTCTTTTCTATTCTAGTCTATTTTCTTTTATTATGATATTGAATTCTCTTTAATTCTCTTATTATATGATAATCTTGGCTTGGAACTATGTCCGACTGTCACAAATTTACTTATCATAATAACTGCTTTGTCTTTATTCCATTATCTGTGCAGTAATTGCACATCTAGGTACATTTCTTTCAATTGCTTCTAGTCTTGTCTAGTTATTAACTTGATTTCTTCTTTACTTCCTGTAATTCATCACTTTTTTTCATTCTAGGAAGTAGTTCTATTCTATTTGGTTGGTTACAAAAACTGTGCTAAAATCTCTATGTTGTAATACTAAACAATGCTATAAACAATAATCCGTAACTGCAATATATTTCTTTTATTATTTTTTTACTTTTTGGATAGTGCAAAATATTGTAGTTTCTCTATTTTACACTAATTACCTTTTTCTTTCTTTTATTCTTGCAATTACGTTTATCGTTATCTTTTAAATATTAAACTATGGATATGTATTCTCTTTTCTAAGCCAAACAACTAATTTATCACTTACTTCCCTATCAAGTTATTAAATTTTCCCTTTTAATTTATTTTTTCCCGTTTTGGCATAATTTACTGCAAATTTCTATTTTTATCTTTTATTTTAGCTTTTCTTATTACATATAATTTCTGCAAATCTAATGTTCTTCTATTTTAGTCTGTATTTGTGAATTCTTCTCTTTACTATTTTATTCGCATAAAAAGGAATAAAAAGAAGCTAACATTTACAGGCTAAATTTCAACTTTTAAAATAGATGTAAATAACTGTAAATTTCTTATTATTTTAGGCTTAATCCTTTCTCTAACCGTCAAGCCTAATATTATTAATATTTAATTTGATTACTATTTTCCATATAAATAATAATTACATATAAGCTCTCTTATACAATTTACAGTCTCAGCTTAACTAATTAAAAGAATTAACTACTGAAATAATTACAGAATAAAATTATTTAACGGGAATCTAACGATAAAATATCATAAACGTAAAAGATATATAACTAAATCCACTCACCTATTGTCCTTAGCTTTAAATCTTTATCTTCTAAAATTACTACTCCATTCTATAACTTCTCTCCTTTTCTTTGTTGCAATTTCTCTATTTTGTTTACATATATTTTATTTGGATTTATTTGGTGAAGATTTTTGAGAAATAGGAGAAAATAGTGAAGAAAGAAGCCATTATTTACTTTAAGAGAGGGATGAAAAAGTGACGGCTGATGAAATGAATTACATTACGTTCTTTCTTATATAGATGCAACCTACCAATTATCTAATTAATCTTCTACTTAATTGATCCTTCAATTAATTTTTATGTGCAGAAGTATATACTGCCTATATGTACACACTTAAATCTAGGTTAACTATAATTTCTTTTCCTTATTAATTGACGTTTTCCACTGATTACGTTACAATCCTAATTAATAGCCCCATTAATAGATTAACATGTCACCTCTTTTAGTTAATGTCCTTAATTAATATTCTACACATTGTAACGTTTCATTAATTGGCATGGCAATTAATTCCACCATTAAATTAACATATATATTTAATATGCATAATTTTTTATCCAGATTTGAATTTGAACATTTATTTGTTACATTTATATGTAAACCTCATTAAATTGAGGGATCTAATATATATATATATATATATATATATATATATATATATATGAACACACACGTTATATATTAATCTCCAATATTAATTCACCTATTAATTAATTGCACTTTTTAGGTGATTCTGTTTGCAATGGAAAAACTTCACATTTCTCCGTTTTACTTTTGCGTACCTCTCTCTGCGTACTTCGAACTTATGCTGCTATCCTATAAAATATCTATTTTCTTTCCCATGCATGGTTTACATAAGAAATATTTTTCTTTTCAAACTTTTTCCCAAGCTTAATTTATGGGAAAGATGTATTTTTCTTTTGCAATTCTCATTTATTTCTATTGACGTTTCTGTTGCTTTCTTTAGATCTTGCTAATTTTCTTTTCTTTTAATATAGCAACTAAACACAGCTATCATCTAGGGCTAAGAGGTTTAAGACCATGTCCACTCTGACATAGAAAAGTCATATTCTAGGAATCCAAGTCACTATATGCTCCTCCTGTCGCCTATTACTTGTTATCAACTTTTGCCGTATTACTCATGACGAATAAGATCTATTCATCTCTCATATTCCATGCTCAAAATGGAATAACTAAGTCTCATTTACTGTAATGGATAAGGATTTCAATCTATGCAGTCTCTATCTAAAAAGGCAACTAAGCTTGGGGAAATTCTCTCTTTATCTTTCATTTTTCCCCAACTAAAGTCTACCTATCCTAACAACGTGTGTCTTATCATCTTACTAATATCATTTCACTATTCTTTTATAGTCTACACACATGAAGCAACATTTCTAGGTTTTCACTAGTGTCTTGTACACCTTACGGGAACTTTCATTATTACTACTAAGAGTAATTACTGCCATAGCCTCACACTTTTCCAATTACACCTAGGAAATGATTCATATCTGTTCCATGTTTAAAAGTCTGGTTTAGTTTGGTATTTATCATTTTACTTCAAAAATTAAAGCTTCTAAATTTTTGAAATATCAAATCCCAAAATTCTTGCCTTTGAAAGTGTTATTTTGAAGTTTTTTGTTAAATTCAAAGGTACTCGGTTACTTAAAATTTTATCTTTTCAAAAACTTATTTATTTTTCCACCAAACCATTTTTCTTTAAAATATGTCTTGCTTGTTCTTAAAACAATTTTCTTTTTCTTTACTTAAAAAAATATCCTCACATGTTTTCAAAATATCTTCTTTTCATAGATTTTCAAATGTACTAAAACTGGAGTAGATAAGAACAATTATTTTATCAAAAAATCTCTTAACTTTTTCTACTCTTCCAATTAATTAACCTTGAAGGAGTTTCTAACTTACTACACTTAATGGTTTTATAAATTAATGTATTGAAATTACTTTCTCTTATGAGAAACCACTAACGCTAAAACCTTCTATGAATCCTTTAAAGGAGGATTTCATGTTTATGTGAAATTATAAGAAATTTATTTTATATTCTATTGAAATTGGCTATACAAAATATTGTGCTTTCCATACCTTGTACATCTCTTTCACGTATTCCTTATAACTTGCACCAAACATCTTTATTTGTGATTCATAGAAAATTATTTCATTATTTATTTCATTCCAATAGATTAAAGTATGTTTACTCTATATTCACTTACATAAGATACTTCCTACTAAATTTATTAATTTAACGTACATTATTTTTCAAAAGAACTCATTTTCAAAACTGCTTTAATATTTTCATAATTAGAAAATATTTTCGTATACTTATTTAAATAATTAGTGTACATACAAACCACTTTAGAAATTATCTCCAAAACTCATTTGGGTCAAAATAGATGTTGCGTAAAACACCATTACTACAACCCAAAAATACTAATATATGGATTCAATTAAAATAAATATTAATAAATCACATATGCTATGTAAAAACATTTCCTTTGGGAGTCACCTACTATAACAATAGTTTCATAGTCTATGCTTCCTTTGTTTTTACCGAAAACATCTATTACAACAATAAATGTTGTAACCTATGTTTTCGATACTTAACACACTCTAGGTTATTATATTTAAAATCTTTGTTTACCTAAAAAGAAACTAGCGAGCTATACGTGCTCTATAATCCTTCAGAAAGAATTTCACTTTTAACAAATTTACATCATATAAAAACCAATTTAAATTTCATACCACTTTTTTTTTCAAAAACCCAATATTTACTTCCTTAAATTTATTAACAGTTATATTTTTCAACTTTTCAATTCCAAAAATTTCATTTTATTGGGCTAGACATAAAGTTGATTTTCTTCTTATTTAAACCACTTATTCCTTCCAAAATAAAAATACTCTCCCTACTATCCCAAGGGAACTTCCCCACTTCCTATAACATATGGATACCAATCTTTTCTCAAAACATGGCATATTGTACACTATAAATCGATAATAACATACGGCTCAATTTACTTCGGTCATCCGAAACCCAACTAGCAAACCATACACAAATATACTTCTTAAAAACTTTCCATATGTTAAAATCTATAATTGGGGACTATTTGGATTTTAGTACATAATATATTTATATTTTATTCAAAAATACAAATACGTTCACTCAGTATCTACCTAGGAATCCTAAACCTAGGCTCTGATACCAAACGTAACAACCCAAATTCCAGTGAGTCCAGATTTTTTGCAAAAATGCTAAAATCCAAACCCACTTAAACCTGGGTTGGGGATCTGGTATGATGCAAAATAGGCAAAGATAAATATAATAGAGCTCAGATAAATATCTCATAGCGGAACTGACTAAAATATAATAGTAAGTAAATACTCACTAATAAAATAACACTTTCTAAACAGGTGTCTCAAAGCTGGAAAGTCTCTGTCATCTACCTAACCTGTAGAATGTTATGAGGAGGGGGTCAGAACTAAAGTTCAGCTGAATGGACAAATTACACACTTCTAAGCTTAATTCTACATATACCATTTTATTTCCATTTACTGTTATATTAGGTATATTGGGTTTACAATACTCTTGCCTTAGCATGTGAATCGTGCCCATCTACTCCCCAACAGATTAAAACCTAATAACTAATATATATATATATATATAGCTATATGCACCTTGACCGCATCGGTCCTAGATACTACCCATAATACCTTCCGTATCCTCCTCGCAAAGGACTCCATCGTCTTGCTACCATAGCGTTCTACGACTACATCTATAAAGGACTGCCTCATAAGGCCTACAATACGGATGTTCCATCATCTACTATGAAAACGTAAAATTGCGTCCTCACTAGTCTATACTAATGCTTGAACATCCACAATGTACCACCCAGTGCGTACCTTGTGGACTATATGTAATCGTTCTGTCTACTCCCTGAATCCAGCTTAACAAGATCTACCTTGTACGGAACTCAGTCGAGGATTTTCTATTTCTGTAAAGGACTGCCCTATTAGGCCTACAATACAGATATTCTATTTGTTCTGTCTCTTTTCTTATCGTGGCTATGGCTCCACATAGCCACCCCTCGACTAATCGAAGGACCTCTAAAGAGCTAAGTGGTCGTGCCCTACTGCAAACAATCTAAACATCCAATTGGCAGCGCCCCTCATCCAATGTCTCGATAGTGAAAGGTTCATTGGACTGTTGGTTAACTCTAGTCTTTCCCGAACTCGCTTCTTGGTTTTGATGCTGGCCTGATATCCGCATGCGACTATCCTTTTCGGTTCTGCCCACTAAAACTTACTTGCAAGTACTGGGACATACGAATATCCTACTCCAAACATCAACCCCTTTTGACTACCTACAATGGTCCTGCCATGCAAAAATCAGTCAAGGCATACTCTTTTGATGGAACACCTACAGACCTGCCTCTGGAGGACTGCTCCATTGTGCCTATCATAGAGGGCCTTACTAGAGTACCCTCACGTCCCATTGAAGTCTCGTACTTCCTTCTAGCCCAAAATAACTAAGTTGGACGTGCTTCTTCTGTGCTGAAATCTGTGATGAACTGCTTCGTTACACTCTTCATCCTTTGGGCTGCTTCAAACGCATCTCACTCTTTAATTATACCCTAAGTCTAATCTTTTATTTTGCGTTTAGTTTGCTTTTCTTATTCTGTTGGCAACTTATTTACCCTAATTAGCCTAATCTTGTACCAGCCTCACCTAATTATTGTGAGACCATCAGTTCCTGACTGAAAGTGAATGTTGTTGGTATGGGCCACTTCTATTATCTTGCTTATGAACTAAATTTAAGTTTTAAATTTAATAAAATAAGCCTCTTCTATTATTTCTGCTCTATTTGCTTTTTAACTTAATTTAAGTCTTAAATAAGCCTTTTCTGTTCTTTTTACTTAATTATAACCTATGTTATAATTTTACTTGTAATTGTCACTTCTATACAATTACAAGCATCTCTTTTCTATTCTTATCTGTCTTCTTTTATTATGAATTGAATTCTCTTTATTTCTCTTATTATATGACAATCTTGGCTTGGGACTACATCCGACTGTCACAAATTTACTTATCATAATAACTGCTTTGCCTTTATTCTATTATATGCGCGGTAATTGCACATCTAGGTATATTTCTTTTAATTGCTTCAAGTCTTGCCTAATAATTAACTTGATTTCTTCTTTACTTCCTGTAATTCTTCACTTTATTTTATTATATTCTAGGAAGTAGTTCTATTCTATTTGGTTGGTTACGAAAACTATGCTAAAATTCCATTTCCATGTTTTAATACTAAACAATGCTATAAACAGTAATCCGTAACTTCAAGATATTTCTTTTACTTTTTGAATAGTGCAAAATATAGTAGTTTCTCTATTTTACACTAATTCCTTTTTCTTTTTTTTAATTCTTGCAATTACGTTTATCGTTGTCTTTTAAATATTAAACTATGGATATGTATTCTCTTTTCTAAGCCAACTAACTAATTTATCACTTACTTCCCTATCAAGTTATTAAATTTTCCCTTTTAATTTATTTTTCCCCGTTTTGGCATAATTTACTGCAAATCTATTTTTCTATTTTTATTTCAACTTGTCTCATTTACATTTTTCTTTAAGTCTACTGTTTTTCTATTTTAGTCCGTGTCTGCGAATTCTTCTCTTTACTATTTATTCGCGTCAAAAGGAATAAAAAGAAGCTAACATTTACAAGCTAAATTTCAACTTTTAAAATAGATGTAAATAACTGTAAATTTCTTAATATTTTAGGCTTATTCCTTTCTCTAACTATCAAGCCTAATATTATTCATATTTAATTTGATTACTATTTTCCAAATAAATAATAATTACATATAAGCTCTTTTATACAATTTATAGTCTCAGCATAACTAATTAACAGAATTAATTACTGAAATAAATACCAAATAAAATTATTGAACGGGTGTCTAATGATAATATATCATAAACGTAAAAGATATATAATTAAATCCACTCACCTATCATTCTTAACTTTAAATCTCTATCTTCTAAAATTACTACGCCATTCTACAACTTCTCTCCTTTTCTTTGTTGCAATTTCTCTATTTTGTTCACATATATTTTATTTGGATTTATTTGGTGAATATTTGTAAGAAATAGGAGAAAAGAGTGAAGAAAGAAGCCATTGTTTACTTTAAGAGAGGGATGAAGAAAGTGACGGCTGATGGAACTAATTACATTACGTTCTCTCTTTTATAGATGTAGCCCACCAATTATCTAATTAATCCTCTACTTAATTGATCCTTCAATTAATTTTTGTGTGCAGCAATATACTGCCTATATGTACACATTCAAATCTAGGACAACTATTATTTCTTTTCTTTATTAATTGACATTTTCTATTGCTTACGTTACAATCCTAATTAATAGCCCCATTAATAGATTAACATGTCACCTCTATTAGTTAATTTCCTTAATTAATATTTTACACATTGTAACGTTTCATTAATTGGCTTGTCAATTAATTCCACCATTCAATTAACATATATATTTAATATGCATTTTTTTAAATCCGGATTTGAATTTGAACATTTATTTGTTACATTTATATGTAAACTTCTTTAAATTAAGGAATCTGATACACACACACACACACACACACACACACACTATATATTAATCTCCAATATTAATTCACCTATTAATTAATTGCACTTTTTAGCTGATTCTATTTGCAATGTTAATTATTCCCTTTATTTTTTTCCTCTTACATCTACTTCTCTTAATAATTTACATTCATTACAAACATTATAAATTTGTTACTACTCTTATAAATATCCTATGAATTAATTGCAAATGTTTATAATCGATAAAATTTCCATGTTTGCATATGTAATTGTTTCTGACGCTAAAACTTCAAACGGCTATAACTTCTCCGTTTGAAGTCCATTCAAAAAACATTGTATATGGAAGTTAATCAGAAAATTGCCACGAACACAATGGTGTAAGTTTCATGGTCAAATTTCAATATTAGCAAAAATTCATTTTTCATTATTTTTATAGTTATCAATTAAATTTATTTTAATTTAACTGTCAATAAAATGTGGGGTGTTACATTGGTGATCCCATGAAAACTATGTAATTGAACATAGAGTCCTTAAATGTTTAACCGGTTATTAGTCAGCCCATGAGAACTAATAGGTTAATAATAATCCTAGAAACTATAGTTTAGACAGATAGTCTAAACTGAATGGGGATGGGTAGTCCAAAATTGATTCATTTGTTTTGCATATCATCATATTATACTGTTTTGAATTGTTTTAACCATTGTGGATGCAGGAGCACAATATATGGTTTTATAAAGGTTTTTTAGATACTAGTGAGGGGATAACCGGTTCCGCTAAGCTGCGTGGTCTCACTAGATACCTAAATGATTTGAGATGGTAGATTATTATTTATACCATGCTTTATGTCTGACTCGATGTTTATGTTTTTTCCCTTAAACTCTCTGGTACTCAATTGATTTTGAGTAGTTTGAGAGTTGAGGTTTTCAGGTACCTCTTAAGACGAATAAGCTTCTGGAGACGTGCAAGAGGCATGATAGCTATTTAGAGTTCTCTTTTCTTTTGATTCCACTGTGTTGTTTGTAGTAGCAAAGTTGTTATACTGCCTGTATATACTCTAATCATCCAAGGGGGTATCTTCACATGTCTCTCTTGGCGTATGTTGTAATAAATATATTTTCTCTGAACGTGATTTGTGAATATGGGATTATGTAATGAATTGGAAATGTTCTGATATGGAACATGATTTTGTTTGAAGTTTAAATTTTTTCCATATTCATGTGTTTCTGTGTATTAATGAATCTAACACCCCCATATTTGGTCACCGAGGATTAATAACTATGGATGACAGCAGCATCCGTAGCCGTTAGTTTTGGGCTTCGAAGTAGGGGGTTACAAATTTTGAGAAATTTTGATAACTAAAATTTGGTTTTTGTATTATAACTTGGAATAATATTAGTTGGTATCCGTGAATGAATTTAAAGACTTAGAAAAATTTATCATTTATTTCAATTAATTGATTTTTGAAAAGTTAATGGGATTGTGGCATTTTTCTTACCTTGGTAATTTTGAGGACAAAATTCTTTTAAGGAGGGAAGTATATAACGACCTAGGATTTTCATTATTTGAATTTTAAATATTTAATTGATTTTAAATATTGAAAAGTTAGTTTTAAGTCGAACAACTTAAATTTCAAATATAGCGATTTATTTGGTAATGTGAATCTTTAAATGTAATAATTGGAATTATTTGAATAACTGAATGTTGAATTTAATTTGAGTAAGTGGATTTCAGAAGATTGTTTAAATTCAATTTTAAATAATAAATGGTTAGTGTAAACTTTAATTTATAATTTAAAGTGATTAGAATGGTTTTAACAATAATTCGTTTTAATTAACGGGTGAAAATAGCCTTTCGGGGGCATTGTCTCGGATTATGATGATACTAGTGCCATTGGATCCGTAATAGTAAATTATTGTATGTTAACGAATTTCGTGGTGATCAGACGTATCGTTTAGTCGTGCGAGCTTGAAACACATAGAAATTAATTAAAGGAATTTAATTTAATATAATTTGATTTTGAAAGCTAAATTCTGTAGATGATGGAATTGGATCCTGATACTAGTTCCATTGTGTTTGGAACAGGGGTATTTAGTATAGATCACCAGGCTGCATGCCTCGTTT
This sequence comes from Allium fistulosum, assembly GCA_030737815.1. Taxonomy (NCBI): domain Eukaryota; kingdom Viridiplantae; phylum Streptophyta; class Magnoliopsida; order Asparagales; family Amaryllidaceae; genus Allium; species Allium fistulosum. The sequence goes on from CM060901.1 coordinate 1,250,092,106, forward strand.
GAAGTTCGAAATTTTAGAGCGTGAATAGTGCTTTGAAAATTTTCTACAATTGGATCTCAACTTCCATCATTTTGCAAAACCCTAAATTAAAAACCCTAGCCGTCATTAACACTAGCTACCATCCAATGACCAAGATTTTGCACGATGATCGGACAAGTTTTAGGCCTCAACTCCAACTTGAGAAGTGTGCGCGTGGGCAAGGCGAGTTCATCTACGGTGACAGATCATCGAATGGCGAAGCGAGGCGGTGGCGATTCGAGTTCAATAGCAGCGACATCCCTTGTCTTTTTCAAGCGAACAAGGGAACAAGAGAGGGTCGGACCAGTGGGGATCCGCACATCTTTTCTTGGGGAGTCGGCGGCGTGGACATAGCGGCATGCAACCAAATGAGGCGGTGACGGCGAGGCGATTGATAGGCGTGATGATTTTTGAACACGAGAGATTGGTGCGGCTTGGGTTTTTAAAAGAAAGGTAATGAAAGTTTAAAACATAATTAACTATAGTTAATTAATATTTGGTTATCTCAAACGTTCATTGATTTGTATCTTGTCCATACGAGGTCAGATTTGGATGCGGCAGTCGCATTGGGTGTACAGACTGGTCAGAAAACACACCGGATGTTCGAAAAACATAGACTGTTAGTTTCGATTCAACGGTGGAACAATAACTACGTGACGATCAGAAGGTACAGGCATGTAGAGAGGAGGTTAAGTAGATGCTCTCATTGGTCTCTGATGAGCCCAGATTTAATCATGTTGGCACAGATCTACCTATAAATGATGGGAGCCATGACGGTTAATGGGGATTTTAGAGTCGATGGTGCTAGCGGCAGGTAGTGAGCATGATGAGCAGGCCAATGGTGGTGTTGGCTTTGGATGGCATGGCTTCTGGTGGTGTCAATGATGAAGGAATGTCGGCATGGATTAGGTTGAAGTGATCATGCCTGTAGCATGCATGTAGCAAAACCACAAGGAGATAAAAAATAAAATAATATATATATATATATATTAATCAAATATTTTTCTTAACATCAAATAATATTATATTGTTTGTTATGGTTGGATATTGTTTAGGCAATGGTCTTAGTGGTTTTAGTTGGGCATGTATGCTTTACACATTTCGTATTTGGTGATATGAGAGAGTCTGAGTAGTTGAGTCCTCAATATATTATATAGTCCGAGGAGCTGAGTGCTCAACATACGATATTCCAATAAGCAGAGTCCTCAATATACGATAGTCCGAGGAGTTGAATCCTCAGTATTGGATTTGGTGTCATGACACATATAAAGGAGCCAAGTCCTTAATATATGATTTGACAATGGTAGGTTGAGATTTCAAAGTCGAACCATGGGCATGTTGTTATACATAAGTTACATTTTAGTAGGACCATAGCTTATGATGTCATTATAGATTTATATTCTGTTTAGCTGACATGTTAGGTGCAGGTGACATAGGTTAAGATATGGTTTTTGAATATAAGTGTTGTTTTACTAGCTTATTAGTTTTATACACTTATATGATGCGTGTCACTCACCAAACTTATGTTTGACCACCTCTATCATTTTCTACCTTTTAGTTATTGTAACACCCCTAATTTTAGTTCAACGTTATTTAGGAAATTTAACTGGATAGATTAAATAGACATGGAGACAAGATTTGATAATTAATTTTGTTAGGCCTTAACTAATTAACTAAAAAGATTGTTTTAAAACTTGACATAAAAAAGAAATATAGGGAGGGAAAAATAGGAATAGCTCCATATTTTATCCCTTAAACCTCATCCACTTATACGTTCACACTTACACTCATAAACAACCAAAAGAAAAAACTTAGAGGCCGACCATTTCTAAGGGGAAGAAGGGAATGAATTCAAAGGGGAAACTAAGGGATTCAAAAGCTTCATCATATCTCAACTCCATCATTCATTTTAAGGTGAATAATAAGTGAACCATCTCTTTTATCTTTGTGTTGAATTTAGCTGTGGGTAATACCCGAATTTATTTTGATTGTTTTGCCTTTTATTAATGTATGATCACTGTTTGGATAGAATAATGATTTATGGAATTTTTTTATGAAATTAACTGAATGGGTTATAAAGGCAAAACCTATGTTTTTGACCTCCGAACGATATGGTTTTCTGATGGGTTGTATAGAATGTTATTTTGGAGATGATTTTTTAATTTCATAATTTTTTAAGCTAATATGAATGTTTTATGAATTTCTTAAGGAAGAAATAGCTTTCATTTTGGGATTAAAAATAATTAAATAATTATTTTGGTCCTAAAATTTTGATATATGAAAGAATATGTTAATTATGCATTTCTATGATTTTTGGAGATTTTGCCCAAGTGTTTATGAATTATTATGAATTTATTTTTGTAGAAAACCATATAAATCAATAATTAAGGATATTAGTTGATTAAATGGATAAATGAATTTGGGAAGGTGAACATGATTTCGGTAAATTCTGAAAATAAATTGTAAATTTTTGTTCCCAACGAATCATATTTTGACAAACAATTGCAGTAGATAAAAAGAAATTGCTTTAAAAATGAAGAAAACTGTTTTTATGATAATTACCACCATGCCATTGACATGCGGCATCCCCATAACATAGGCCATCGATAATAGGCAGCATTATAACAAAGGGCGATAGTATATTGAAGGGTAGCATTGACATGAACAACGCATGAGATACTTACGCCATAAGTATGTGATGCATTGGATCATGCATGTTGCATCATCCTTATCGGAATAACACATCTTGTGGCAATGGGAGTCAGTGATGGTGCAAGTCATCAATGTCGACACTATGTGTTTTGCAGCATAATAGCTGAAGTGCAATGTTTTCAATATTACTTTAATAATGCCGTAAGTAACTGTTTTGACTTAAAGCAATAATGTAGTTTCTTATCAATGTCGGCACCCTATAATTCTTTGTTTTAGCAGCCTTGTTAGGAGGCATTGACACCGCATTTCTTCAATGTCGCCACTAGGGCTTTACATGCCGAAATGGCATGCTTTATACAAAATTTAAGATATGTTTTAAAAGGTGGGAATGCCGTATCATATGTATGCCGATAATCTCGTGTTCGACATAAAAATTTTTACTTAAAAGAATTTAAGTTATTGTTTTCCAACCTTTGATAGAGAATCGACATTGTATAGTGCAGCATGAATACCGCATATTTTTTGTATTAACAGCGGTGAACCATAAGTTTTATTGACATTGTTTATTGGGGATACGAATGTACATTAACCCTAACATGCTATATGCTTTAGAAATTTGACATTGGTCATGAGGGATACCAATGTATATCATACTGACACTATTGTTTTATGAATCGACATTAATCATTGGAGATACCATAGTGATTCATTTTATAGTTTCAACATAGATCAATAGGGATACCAATGCATATCACTTTGAGATGTATAAGTTTATGGGGTACACAACCTAATTGTGAATACCAATAGACATAAGTTGAACATTTGGGTTAAACATGAAGTAAATTTATATGTGATGGGTTCATAGTTAACCTAGGAAAACTATATAATGTGTGATGGATTGTCCACATGATGCCAATGATGGATAGTCTCCATATGGTTGATGAAGGGTTCGTAGTCATCCTATGAAAATTATAGAATGTGTGATGGATAGTCCACATCATTTAAAAAAATGAAATATATGAGATGGATATTCCGTATAACTTTAATAATGAAACCATATGCGATGGGTAGTCCATATGGTAGAGGATGGATAATGCAAACAATGATTACATATGAGATGGGTAGTCCACATTGGAGAGGATTGATAATCCATTAAAAACGTTTACATGTGAGATGCGTAGTCCACATAAATATAAGACGGATAGTCATTTGAAATTAAGACAGATAGTTAGATGAGAAATTAAGACGAATAGACAGTTAAAATATAGAAGGACAGTTTAATAAATTGGGATGGGTAGTCCAGTATATGTTGCATGACTGCAAATGCTTATTTTCAATGTTCTAACAATTGTGGATGTAGGAGCATAGTATATTTTTAATGTATTTAGTTTAAGATACAAGTGAGGGGAAAACACGTTCCGCTTAGTGGTGTGGTCTTAATAGATATCTATTTTTGGTTCGAGATGGTCGGTTATTATTCACACCAGACTATTTGTCTAACCCGAGGTATTTGTTTTTCACCTTAAACTCTCCGGTAGTTATTTGAATATATCGAAGTAATGGATTTCAGGTTTCCAATTAGATGAATAAGCTTTTGGAAAAGTGCAGAAGACAATCTACCTATATAAGGAGTTTCTATTATCCATTGTGTACTCTCCTCTTGTCTGCATGGATGTAATGGCAAGTTGTATAATAGCCAAGTAGTAGACTCTGATCCATCAAAGGGGCATCTTCATATGTCGCTCTTGAAATATTTTGTAATAATTATATTTTCTCTGAACGTGGGATTACAAATAGGATTATGTAATTAATATGAAGTGTTAATTTTGAAATGTAATGTAAAATTGTTCTATTGAATTATGTTTAAAAGTTTTCATATTTATGTGCTTTTTATGATATGATTAACGTAACCACATATTGTCATCGAAAGATAATAACTATGGATGACAGCAGCATCCATACCACTTAGTTTTGGGCCTCATAATGGGGGATGTTACAAGTTGGTATCAGAGCATATTTTATGTAAAAATTAAAAGAATAAATGATTTTGAAAATATAATCTAATTAATCAGTGAATAAAACTGGGGTATGGGATAATGCCATAATAACGCACTTGTATTTGCTATATATAAGTATATATTCTCCCCTCCCTGTTAGACCATTCAGTATTTTACTAAGGCTCGTATATTGATTCAACAGAAAGCAAGATATGGAAGCAGGAAACATAAGAGTGAATCTAGGTGGAGGAAGCACCATAACTAATGGAAATGTTCGACCGAATACTAGAAGGAATCCGGGTCGAACAACCAATGCTAATCCAAGTGGAAATGCTAATGTGAGTGTTGGAATACCATCGGTAGATAAGGGGACTATGTATTCTTCGTGAACTTAATGCAAGCTGAAGCGGCGGTAGGAGTAGCCGGAGGAAATGCTGCTAATGCAGGAGGATTTAATCCCGTGGAATCGATTGGTAATAACTATGCTAAGCTGAACCGAGATTATACCGGTCTTGGAGGAAATCCTTTTCTTAAAACTGAGGATGCTATTGAAGTTGAGAATTTGGTATTACACTGTAAAAGAATCTTTACTGACCTAGGATTGGATGATAATCAGAAGAGGTGGTGGGCATCGAGGCAGTTGGAAGTAGCTGCTTTGTACTAATGGAACGGGGTAACCGGTGGTGCGGCTAAAGTGGAACTGACTTGGGCTGAATTTAGGATAAGGAATGAAGAGATGCTTGCGACTTTTGGGAAAAAGAAGTTAGTGGAGACTTAGGGTTTTCAGAGTAAGAAGAGGGAGTTCTTCAAGAAGTTGAGAGCTCAAAAGGGTGGAGCTGCAAAGAAAGGAAAAGCTGACATTATCTATTATAAGTGGGATAAGAAAGGGAACAATGCTAATGAGTGTCGATCTGGCGATGGCTTTATTGTTGTGGGAAGGCAAAATGTGAAGTGCTTTAACTATGACCAAGTGGGGCATTACAAGAACAAATGTCCAGCAATGGCCAATGCTAATATAGGAAATGTGTTTGCATTTAAGCTGTCTACATCGAGACCGACTACTACTGAGAAAATAAAGTCTATGATGGAATGTTCGCTTTTGATTCATGGCATACTAGTTAGAGTATTTTTTTGATACTTGTGCATCACATCAATTTATCTCATAGTGTTTAGTAGATAAGTTAAATTTAGAACTGTAATATCTTGTTACTTCCTTATGGGTAATAAATCCAATAGGAGGGTATGCAACTCTTGGGATGAGATGCGACCATCTAGAGTTAAAGTTGTTAGGTTATACTTTTACTTGCATTTTTTTGTGTTTGATTTTGCGGGTTTTGAGATTATTTTAGGTATGTTGTGGTTGAGCAGATATGATGCTAAGATGTTTTGCAAAGATAGGAAAATGTCAATGAGACACCCAAATACAGCTGCATTTTGTCATCGAAAATTAATAACAATGAATGGCTACAACATCCATAGCGCTTAGTTTCAAGTTTCAAAATGGGTGACGCTACAGTTTTACTCTAATAGTTCGATAGAGGGGACATGTGGTGACATAGAGGCATGATGGTACGATGGAGACGCACGTTATTTGCATATTGGTTATCTACTTTTTATCTCAATTATTCTATACATTAGGCTGATTTTGTTACTGGTGCAAAAAATATTATAAGTGAAGTTTATTTGATGCTGTATTATTTTGTTCGCCTGGGATAATTATATTATTGATTATTATATTTTATTTATTCAGTTGTTAGTTATAGAAAGTGTCGAATATTGTAGATAAATCTGTCAAATATTTATTATGTTTTATATATTTTAGGAAATGCTCTCTCAACGTTTCTTCTTCTACCATATTGTGTAACATCCCCTATTTTGAGTCCTGAAACTAAGTGCTACGGATGCTGCAATCATCCAGAGTATTAATTTCCGTTGAAAAAATGCAACCGTGTTAATCATACCAATAATATCAGAAGCACGTAAATATGAAATATTTCAAACACAATTTAATATTAAACTTTCATATTACATTTCACAAATAAGATTTCAAATTCAATACATATCTCATTCGATCCCATGATCAGAGAAGATATAATTATTACGAAATACTCTAAGAGCGACATATGAAGATGCCCCTTGATTGATCAGAGTCTAATACTTGACAATTATACAATTTTCCATTACATCCATTCAAGTAGACAAAATGACACAAAGGAAAATAAAAGCTCCTAATAATAGCTAGCTTGCCTACTACACGTCTTCAAAAGCTTAATCGTCTAACCAGAAAACTTGAAAACCCTACAGCCAGTCTAATCAATTGAGCACCCGAGAGATTAAGGGGAAAACAAAAACTTCGGATCAGACAAACAGTCTGGTGTGAATAATAACCTACCATCTTGAACCAGATAGATATGTAGTGAGACCACGCCGCTGAGTGAAACAGGTTTTCCCCTAACTGGTATCTTAACTAAAACATATCAACCATATACTTCGTTGATGCATCCACAATGGTTAGAACATAATAAATAAACATTTGCAATCATGCAACGTATAATGGAAAACCCATCCCAATTTATTTGACTGTCTATCTCAATTTCATCTGACTATTTTTCTTAACTTTGAATGGCTATCCATCTTATATTTATGTAGACTACCCATATCACATGTGTAAAATATGTGGATTATCTATCCCCTACTGTATGGACTACCCATCACACATGATTTAACTGTCTAAAATTATGCGGACCATCCATCGCACATGTTTCATTCATTTAAACTATATGGACTACCCATCACACATATCATAGTTATCCTAGGACGACTATGAACTCTTCTGTAACACCTTTAATTTTGATTAACAATATTTAAGATGTTTAACTGGATAAATTGTAAAAAATATTATAAGATGATAAGGAGAAGGAGATTTGGAAATTAATATGGGTCGAGCCTTGATTAATAAGTTAACAAGAATGGTTATAACTTAAATTAGAAAGACGGAATATATAGAGGGTAAAATAGGAATAGGCACATTTCCTAAACATAAACCCTTACACTTTCATCTCCCTCATTCGCATTCATTTACAAAATATAAAGTAAATACAAGGCCGACCATTGTTAGGAGTTTTAAAACGAAGAGAAGCTAGGAAATCAAAGAGAAAGCTTAAGGAAACCAAACCAACACTCAATTCTCAAGTCTCATTATCTAATCAAGGTGAATAACGGTTATTCAACTCACTGTTTGCATGTTCATTTTGGTTTTGTTATCAAACCCGAATTTTATGTTGTTGTTATGCGATGTTTTGAATGATTGGTTGATTATATGCTTGAATGATGAATTATTGGATTTATTATGAAATTATTTAATAGGTTCTAAGAGTGGAAACCTAGATTATGACATCCATTTGACTTGAAATTTTGATATGATGTTAAAAATGTTATTGTAGAAGTGGGTTTTTAATTTCATAAATTTCCAATCAAGTATGAATATTTTGAGAATTTCTTAAGTGAAGAAAATGGTTTATTTCAGGTTTTAATTATTAAAAATAATTAGATAATATTTTTAGGCCTGAAATTTTATATGTTAAAGAATATGATGAATCTGATTTATAGTGATTTTTGGGGATTTCCTAAATATATATGATTTTATATGAATTTATTAGGCTAGAAAAGTTTAATAATTATATTAATATTAATATGAATTATATGGTTTGCAAATTATTTTGATAATGTGAAATCTAACCTATAACAGTTTTTTGAAAAGAATTTAATATAGGAGGTTATTATCCAATAATAATTTGACAAAGAATTGGGTTTGGTAAAAAGAAATTACTTTATACAGAAAATTTACAGTTTTTATAATAGTTGCGGGAATTTCCATTACCTCATTGATGCTGCAACCCATCTATCTCCCACCTAAGCTTTTCGACGTTAACCAATGGTGATGCATACCATATAAACCCATGTTGGTATGCAATGAATCAACTTGGTTAAAGTGGGAAGTATAGCTTCGATGTCGAAATTGATGCTTGCGACGTTGGCTATCCTGCATGTTTCATTGTCGCATATCAACGCCGCATATCACCGCTTGTATATGTCGGTATTAATGATGTCGCTGGTTTTCAATATCAACTCCTTAGGATTTCAATGCTGCATGTCATCTATTCCACTAATTTATCTTTTCAGCGTTGACTATACTATAGTTGTAGTGCCGCAATTGTTACTTTTGACATTGGTTTTATATGGTAATGTTGCCGCTATTTTCTTATGCCATAGTGTTTTGCCATAATGTCGCTATAGGCTATTTTCTACTTTGATTATTTTACAGCGATGATGCTACCTGGTCATGATTTCGACATTATTTAATAAGGCTATTAGCCTATATTTTATGCAAACCAAACTCTATATTTCTTTGCTTCGGCAACCTATATATGCGACATAAATGGTTTTGGCCCTATGGCCTTATGTTTTATAAATCATATGCTTTAACATGGTTTCAATATATAAGAGGTGTGATAACCCATGTAGGCAATATTAATGCCACACTTTATCAATATAAAAGGTTTTATTGTATATAACTTCATAGACTAAAGTTTTGAGATGCGACTACCTCTAAGTGATTGCAAAATTCATCAATGCTATTTTATAAATGCATATAAATTAGCGTAATATATTCTGGAAAGTAGAAGGCTGTAGTTTTCCTTGTTTTAAGTATGATTTCAAAGGTTAAATAATTTATTAATATTTATGTTTTCAAGGAAATAAAAAGGGTATTTAGCCTAGAATTTTACTAAAGTGATTGTTGTTTCTTATCACCTTTAGTTAAATTATGATAGGATGAATTGACTGAGAGATTAAAAAACTAGATAGGACTGGTGTAGGGTCGTGCCTTATACTTCAGCTGTTAACCCCTAGCTGATATTAGTCCAAAGTTCTAGTGCATAGGGCTTCATCAAGGGTAAGACTAATAGTAGGATTACGCATAGAAAGGAATACATAAAGATGAGATAGATTATTGGTTGGCCTATAAAACCATTCGGATCAGAGTAACCCCGAGAATAGTAAGTTTCGAACAGACCATCTAGTTTCCTTCTAACAGTAAGTTAGAGAATTTGATATATTTTGTAAGCTCGAATCAACCATACAATTACGCTGAGAAAACTATAATGTTGGGACAAATAGTCCATTTATTTAGGCAGATTGGTCATGATTACCCAGGTTGCATGCATGCATATGATTGTTTATATTGTTTAGTTTAACCATTGTGGTTGCAGGTGCATGATTAATAAAAGATATATTTTGAGGATACTAGTGAGGGAAAACCCGTTACGCTAAGCAGCGTGGTCTCACTATATAACTATTAACCTAGATGACACATTATTATTCAAACCAGACTTTTTATCTGACCTGAATTTTTTGTTTTTCCCCTTAAACTCTCGGGTACTCATTTGAGTAGTTCGAAAGTAAGGCTTCTTGGTTATTTAGGTTTGGCGAATAAAGCTTTCAAAGATGTGTAGGAGGCAGAGCTAGCTATATAGGAGCCTAATTATATCCGTTGTGTTATCATTTTTTTAAATGTATGTAATGGAAGAAGTTGTATCTATCTAGTAGTAAACAATGATCAACCAAAGGGGTATCCTTATATGCTGCTCTTGGAGTATCTATAATAATTATACTTTATCTGAACTTGGACAATGTTTGGGATTATGTAATGAATATGGAAATTAATTAATGAAATCCATGTTTTGAAAAAAATTCATATTCTTGTGCTTTGATGTTAATGATACCATTAATTGATCTCATTTTGTCACCGGAGAATAATACAATTGATGACTGCGGTATTAGTAGCGCTTATTTTCGGGCCTCAGAATGAGGGATGTTACAACTTGGTATCAGAGCATAAGTTTATGCGAAACCAAAATAATTTTGAATTTAAAAGCATTTTTGAAAACATAATCCAAATGAATAAGAGAATGAGGTTGGGGTATGGGATAACGCTATAGTAATGTACTTGTTTTTGTTATATATAAGTATATATCTTATCTGAATTCTTACCTCTCTCTTAGAGAGTTCCTCCATATCTTACTAAGGTTCGAATGAAAATTTAAGGAAAGTAAAATATGGAGGTAGGAAACAGAAGAGTGATCCTTGAGTAGAGGAAGCACCACAACCAACGGAAATATCAGGCCCAATACAAGGAGGAATTCGGGTCAAGCAACAAATGCTAATCCAAATGCAAATGCTAATGTGAGTGCTGGAACCCCACCTATAGATATATGGACTATGTATTAGTTCTTTGTGAAAATAGTGCAAGCTGGAGTTGCAGCTTATTTGGTTTGAGGAAATGCTTCAAATTTGGGAAGTGACAAACCTATAGAGACCCGGTGTGAGCAGAATCATAATAGAAATTTCTCTCTGAAAAAGAGTGTAATAACCCGAGTTTTTCTAACACGAAAAACCGGACCATTTGGGTAAAAAGAAGAGGTAGAAGAAGAAAAATAGATAGAAGAAGAAAGAACTAAACAAAATCAGAACCTCACAGTCGCAGCGGATAAAATATAATATATAGAACAGATCTTTACACAAAATGAAACCATATCTGTCTATATACAATACATCATCATCAGAGTATATCAATACAATCATCAATATCCAGTCAATCAGTCAATACAACAATCACAGCAGCGGAATAATACAAGTACGAGAGATACGTCTCGAACTCCAGCTCCTCTCCTGAGCTCCATAGCAACCTATCCTGTAAAATACTCGGTCTGACCCGAGCATTATAATAAAATAACACCCGAGTCAGTCTGGAATACCAGCGCATCATAAATACATCCAAACTGATTTTTAAAGTCTCAAAAATCCTTTGAAACAAAAGCATCTCGTAAGACCACGCCACAAATAAACATGTCGGGTTTTTACCTTACGATAGCTAAAACACTTTTATATTAAAATCCTCTAATATTATAATAGTGTCTATAGAAAGTAAAATAGAATCTAGCTGAAATGCTTGCATCTCACATTTCAACAATAGTTGGGCACAATCAAAACCGTACAGGCACGTAGGGAGAATGGATTTCCAACGAATGACTAGGCACTGGGGTACCACCTGTCACAGTACGTGGCCTAGATCACAGTACCGAGGAGTACGCCCGCTCCCCTGCAACACAAGGCCGGAACCATCCCTTACTGGATGATCCCGAATAAAATCACCCCACGGTTGGGATCAGCAACCGCACCACTAAGCCGAAATAAAAAGGGACATCTAGACAGGGATGACCTTACCCTCCAGTGGGAGCTACCCACGAAGCCTTGCTGCATAACCCCTGATTTTCAGTCATTCCCGGTTGATGAGGTTCGAGGCTAAACGATACCTTTTCAGATCATATCCCTTAGAATGCCCATCGCCCACCTGACGATGTTTCGCAAGCATTCGTCCATACAAGTCCGTCCTGGGTTTGAACGGAACCGAAGGCACTATTCCTACTACATCCATTTTGGAAATATCCTCAGGATTAGTAGCGACTAGCCCTTGCACTTCACTGCTCCATCTTCGACTCTGAACACGTTACACGAAACGTACAAACCGGATCGAAGTGGTTTTCGAGTCTCCAGACCTAGAATCCCGGTATACGGAAACTCGATCCCGGTCTCTTCGAAACGATCAGCGCTTTGGCCAATATTGATAGTCGGTGATTTAACTATCAATTTATGTTCACAAACATCCATACACATCCATTACACAATAAATAATCTCCATATTATTTATTTTCTTCTAATATCTTTCAAAGATATATTTTCACATTTTCAAAACTCGTTTGAAAACAATTTTCCACTCTTCCTTTACGAGGTAAATCTTTTATCCTTTATTCCCATCGGTAATAACCAAGTATAAAACAATATGCATTTAAAACAGTTAAAAATACTTTATACTGAAATATACTTTAAAATATGAAATTACTTCTATTTATTTACTCAAAATATAAATTAAAAATATGTGAAGAAAACTAGTTATTAACACATAAACTTTGATTTAAAGATAAGGGTATTAGTTTAACTAAATTCAAAATAGCATTATAAGAAGAAAAAAAATACTAATTTTAACAACTTAAGCTAAACCAACTTTTAAATAAATCCATTTGTAAAAATAATTGCTAATATACTCCCAAATTATTTACGGTATTAAAAGTTATTAATTTATTTCTTTGAAAATAACGATTTCTTAAAAATACTTTTTAAAACAATTTAAAACTTAACCTTAGTTAAATAAAATCTTTTTATAAACATTTACTTGGTTTTCCCAGGGAAACACTTTCCCGTTTCAAACATTTCAAAGTATATAAATCCACTGATTTATTTCAAGTCAATTTATGTTTTACAACATAAATCCCAAATCCCATATTTAACTATGACTTCATCCGAAGTTCATACCCAATTTCCCATATTCGGAAATTCATTTTTAAATCATAGTTTAAAACATTTTAAATTAAACATTTTTGGTGAATTTCCAATAGAAGCCAAATTTCCAATTCACTTAATTAAATTCCAATGAAATACGGCATTTCAAAACATTCTATTTTTCATTTGAACTTGTTAATTTATAGTCGAAAACTCCATTTTAACATATTTTTAATTTCCGGATAACATTTATCAATCACATCATATAAACAGGTATCACTATCAATTATAAAATAATTGCTACATTGTGAGGAATCCAGTTGGATCCCTCCAACCTGTTTCTCCCTGCATCACAGATATTAGCACATCGCAATATAAATATCAACCAGACTGATAATCACAGATATAATCAACCATTCACATAGATATTTAAATATCAACTATTTATAATGTCTAGCATCCAGATGTGAGTGAGAAAAACTCACTTTGAGTTTCGGCGAGCATTCGAAATTTTGAATTAAACCGGACGACGTCCGATTTAACCCAAATTTCTACTTGCTCGGAATGACTCCGGATCTGCACCATCACGAAGTACGCGACACTGCGATTCCAACGGTTCCAGTTTCGTCGAATTCTGATATCATATGAACGAGTTATTTAATCTTATAGATTTTGAATATAAATTTAAATTAAATTATATATCAACCTCAAAAACAGATCTCGGCCGTTTATCAAAGTTCAAAATTAAGGCCACAGGATCGTCATCTCCCTCACGCGACATCACAGATCGCGAAACCCATAATAGCCGAGATTAGGTCATGCGTCGCCCCTAACTACTATCGTTGATACCACGATCGGTCGCCGCCAATACGAGCGCCCAAACCCGCTCTGCCCATGGCCCAAAATCCATGAAGCTCGGTGCCTTCATCTCTATGATATCGCGAACGAACGCGTGGACGAACGGGCCCCAGTTCCGCCCCCAAACGACGATTACATGCTAGATCCACCGTTGGATCTGATGAGCACGAGTCCCTCTTCGATCTTCCAGTTGGAAGAATTTCCTATAAGCGCACGGATTTGATGAAAAATGGAGGAGATGGTAAGAGCCTTCCGGCCATTGAATAAGAAGATGGCGGCCGTGAGTATAAACTAGGGTTTGGAGATATTAACATATATAATAGATTTTTATATTATTTAATTCAGATAAATTCTCAATTTTATCGTCCAAGCAACCGAACTCCAATTCTCACGTTCCGACAGGCTACCCTGGGGTTTTTCCGCGTTCCGGACACAATGGAAGAAGTTTCGTAAGCTAATTTGATCGTATGAGCGAGATACGAAATTAAACGATCAATTTAAAATTAAATCGGTTAAATCGATTTCGATGCGTTTCGAGCTGCCACGGTCAAACGATAACTCCGATAGCTACGAAAATTGAAATCCGATAATAACTAACTATTACGGATCCAATGGAACTAGTTTCGTCGAATTCCGAGACTGCGCCCCGGAAGGCTATTTTAACTCGTCTATTAAATCGGGCGATTTTCTGAAATTATCAAAAACACTTAAAATTTTACTTTTATAATTTTATTAACTTAACAATACATCATATAAAATTTATAAACACAAAAAAAAATGATTCTGGCTCATTCCAGACCAAAATCTGATTAAATTGCATTTTAATAATATTAAATTCATTTTTAAATTAATATAAATCCCAAATATTCATTTATCAACTTTAAAATTCTTCTCAAAGTCCAATAACATTATTTATGTCCAAATAGACTTTAAAATAAATTTTGAAACCATTTTATAGCTATTTACACCCAGATTCACTTTTTTATCCTAATCCCAAATATTTAATAATTATTTTTCCATTAATCAAATTCAACCAGAAATTACTATAATTAAAAATTACAGCTTATTTCATTGATTGAACCCAAATCCATTCATTTCAAAAACAATTAAGGATCCACATTAAACATTTAAAATGAATTAAATGTTCAAATTCAATAGCTTAAAAATACGGGATGTTACATTCCTTCCCCCTTATAAAAATTTCGTCCCCGAAATTTGCTAAGGTAAAAATATACTCTCAAACTCATTTACTTATCCAATTTGCTTAGTTAAAAGCTTATATTCACTTTCCCAAAAAGTTTCAGCTCTATTTCAAAACCCTTTGCTTTCTTTACTCTAAAGCCTTCATTTTAACATTCGCTTCCAAAATAACTTTACTAGTTATTAAAAATTTTCCCAAAACCCCAAAAAATTTCTAACTCCCAAAATTTTTGGAAAATTTTGGCGGAGTCTCCTTTGCACGGAGGAGCTTCTGCGATATCGCAGGATACACAAATATATATACATCGGCTCACACGGCCGGAAACCAAAATATATCACAATATATATATCATTTTCCCAATTATATTTGCGTAGGCGTACCTTTTAGCAAATTTTAATAGCGAGCGGCTAATATAACGCATATACGCGCTCCAACTCTCACAAACGCCTCCCGTACCTGTACTTACTCAACAAACTTATCAGTTTTCAAAGATATGAGCATTTTCATAACCTTTCTAATATAAATGCAAGCCACACATCCATTTCATAGCCAAACCAAGCAAACTTCATCATTAACAATGTTAACCATATTTTATCAACAATTCAAAGATTTCAATCACATTCAGATTACTTATTCAAGTCTAACCTCATTTTATTTCACTTGAATGCCTTAAATTCAAGTTTTCAATCACCTTTCAAGTTACTTATTCAAGTCCAACTATTTTATTTCATTGAATGCTTTAAATTCAAGTTCACTACATACAATTCATATTTATCTCAACCAATTCATTTCCACTTCAATATGATTAACATATGCCTCTCTTACATTTTTAAATTTAACTTACATTCCAAATTTGATTTACAATCAAATTTCATTTTAAACTTGAAACATTTGCATTTCTTTTATGATCCATTTTCATTCATATGCAAACATTACTCATTAAAATGTCAACTCATTCCTATTGATTCAAAATCAATTCCATTAGCTATTTTAATCTAATTCACTTACATTTATACACAAACTCTTTGAATTAGATTCCCATCCATTTCTATTTATTCAAAGGTCAACTTCAATTGCTTTTTAAACAACTCAATTCTGAATACATGCAAATTTCCATTTCATTCAAGCAAAACAATTGCCACTTAAGCTTATAACCATTTAAAATTATTTCCAACTTGGATTCATATAAATTTTATTCCATTACAAGGTTCACAAACCAAATATTTTCTCTTTCCGAATGCAATTGTTAAATTAGATTTTCCTTACATCTTTATTTCATCTTAATAATTAATTTTATACAATTACACCTGCAATTCCATTTTATTGTTTAACAAATTGTATTCAATATTACTAAATAAAGCCCATTCACAATCATTTTGTCTTTCCCCAAGTTGCTTAAGTTCTTCCACAATATCTTCATTATCTTCTTATATCAATTTTATTTGATTTCCATTTGATTCTCATCCAATCAATTTCAATTCATTTACAAAGTTTAATGCTCTTCGTTTATTTATCCAATCCATTTTAGATTTATTTTATCAACAATTCCTTTCCAGAATTAATTCAAGTTCATCTAAATTTTATCTAGCCCACCTGAATTTAAACCATTTCCTTTACTACTTTAAATAAGAATTTAATTACATTCATTCTTATTCATAATACAACAGAAATTTTAATATTCAGCTTAATTCCATCTTGGTCGAAGTTAAACCAAATTCAATTTAATCTTAATTCTCCATATCCAAGTTCAACTTATTTACTAACTTCAGTTCACTTACCTCTTTTATATTTTATAATTGTTTCACCTTACCTTGCATTCCATTTAAAACTAAGTTCGAATTCACCATTCCATTTATTATTTCCATTTGTGATTATAATTCCACTTTACTTGAGTTAAAATAAAATCTTCCATTCTCAAGTTCTCCAACTTATTTACTTGTAAGTTTATATTGCTCATTTCAAACCAATCCACATTTTTATAATCACAATGTCAATTTTTAACACTTAATAACTTAAGAATATGAATTTTATTTGCACAATCATAAGCATTTACATTTCACCGTTATCTCCACTTCCATTTAATTCCAATTTATTTAGATTTAATTCAATTTCAAATTCTTAATTTTATTTAACTTATCATAAGTTAAATCCAGATATATTCCATTCACCTTCATTTATTCAAAGTAAATTTACATTCCATATATACTCAATTTTTTTTTTAAATCAACTTTCCTTTATAAGTTATATAGTTGAATCATTTCAACTTTCACAATTTTATTTTAAAATAGAATTTCCAGAATTCAATTTACCCGGATTTATTTCAAAACCAATTCGAAATAAAAATCAACACATTTCCCTTTTGATATTCAAATCAAATACCAAATTCCAAAACAAACTGCTTTTACCAAACAATTTTCCTTTGAAAATTCTAAAATCACTTGTTTCCTAAACAAGTCCAAACAATGTCATAACCAACTATTTTGGTAGCAATCCATCACTTTAGAAACTCGAAAATGAATTCTAATGATGTGGCCAGCATCATCAGGATTATTTTCCAGCGACTGAAGTGAGTTCAATGCTTTCCACTTCCAAAATCCACCTCAAAACCATTTCTATTCAAAAATATTTTCCAAAATATACTCCATCGTTGCTTCAAAACCTTTGGAAAACATTTCAACATTCCCAAAATTTCAATCAAATTCAATTTAAAACCCTTCCCAAAATTTCCGGAATCAAAATTCTGGTTTAAATCAAATTTTAATTATGCTTCTTCTTACTTAAACCATATTCAGTTAATTCTGTTTAGTTACAAACCATTTTAATATTTTAACTTCTTATTTTCTTATATATATCATTTCAAATTTTAGATCATGTTTTAATTTTTTATTTGATTATAGAAGAAACAACCAAACAAACATCCAATACATATAATAATTTAGAAAATTATTTCCTTTTTATATCAAAATACAATTTTGGGTAAAATTATTTCATTTACCCACTTTAAAAACAATACTATGTCGGTTTATCTTGTTTAAGAGTTTAGAAACCCCTATCGATACGGTTGTACTTCCCGCACCGACCAGAATTCATAAACACTCAACCGATAAGTCAACACAGTACAAAACAAATTTTATATCCACTAACAAATACGCTCTCATAGCTATTATTACTCTCAACTCATTATAGAGTACTTCCGACTCTATTTAAAATGAGTAATTTTCCCACTAAAGCCTAGGTTGTCGCCAATCTAAGCTCTGATACCACTGTAATAACCCGAGTTTTTCTAACACGAAAAACCGGACCATTTGGGTAAAAAGAAGAGGTAGAAGAAGAAAAATAGATAGAAGAAGAAAGAACTAAACAAAATCAGAACCTCACAGTCGCAGCGGATAAAATATAATATATAGAACAGATCTTTACACAAAATGAAACCATATCTGTCTATATACAATACATCATCATCAGAGTATATCAATACAATCATCAATATCCAGTCAATCAGTCAATACAACAATCACAGCAGCGGAATAATACAAGTACGAGAGATACGTCTCGAACTCCAGCTCCTCTCCTGAGCTCCATAGCAACCTATCCTGTAAAATACTCGGTCTGACCCGAGCATTATAATAAAATAACACCCGAGTCAGTCTGGAATACCAGCGCATCATAAATACATCCAAACTGATTTTTAAAGTCTCAAAAATCCTTTGAAACAAAAGCATCTCGTAAGACCACGCCACAAATAAACATGTCGGGTTTTTACCTTACGATAGCTAAAACACTTTTATATTAAAATCCTCTAATATTATAATAGTGTCTATAGAAAGTAAAATAGAATCTAGCTGAAATGCTTGCATCTCACATTTCAACAATAGTTGGGCACAATCAAAACCGTACAGGCACGTAGGGAGAATGGATTTCCAACGAATGACTAGGCACTGGGGTACCACCTGTCACAGTACGTGGCCTAGATCACAGTACCGAGGAGTACGCCCGCTCCCCTGCAACACAAGGCCGGAACCATCCCTTACTGGATGATCCCGAATAAAATCACCCCACGGTTGGGATCAGCAACCGCACCACTAAGCCGAAATAAAAAGGGACATCTAGACAGGGATGACCTTACCCTCCAGTGGGAGCTACCCACGAAGCCTTGCTGCATAACCCCTGATTTTCAGTCATTCCCGGTTGATGAGGTTCGAGGCTAAACGATACCTTTTCAGATCATATCCCTTAGAATGCCCATCGCCCACCTGACGATGTTTCGCAAGCATTCGTCCATACAAGTCCGTCCTGGGTTTGAACGGAACCGAAGGCACTATTCCTACTACATCCATTTTGGAAATATCCTCAGGATTAGTAGCGACTAGCCCTTGCACTTCACTGCTCCATCTTCGACTCTGAACACGTTACACGAAACGTACAAACCGGATCGAAGTGGTTTTCGAGTCTCCAGACCTAGAATCCCGGTATACGGAAACTCGATCCCGGTCTCTTCGAAACGATCAGCGCTTTGGCCAATATTGATAGTCGGTGATTTAACTATCAATTTATGTTCACAAACATCCATACACATCCATTACACAATAAATAATCTCCATATTATTTATTTTCTTCTAATATCTTTCAAAGATATATTTTCACATTTTCAAAACTCGTTTGAAAACAATTTTCCACTCTTCCTTTACGAGGTAAATCTTTTATCCTTTATTCCCATCGGGAATAACCAAGTATAAAACAATATGCATTTAAAACAGTTAAAAATACTTTATACTGAAATATACTTTAAAATATGAAATTACTTCTATTTATTTACTCAAAATATAAATTAAAAATATGTGAAGAAAACTAGTTATTAACACATAAACTTTGATTTAAAGATAAGGGTATTAGTTTAACTAAATTCAAAATAGCATTATAAGAAGAAAAAAAATACTAATTTTAACAACTTAAGCTAAACCAACTTTTAAATAAATCCATTTGTAAAAATAATTGCTAATATACTCCCAAATTATTTACGGTATTAAAAGTTATTAATTTATTTCTTTGAAAATAACGATTTCTTAAAAATACTTTTTAAAACAATTTAAAACTTAACCTTAGTTAAATAAAATCTTTTTATAAACATTTACTTGGTTTTCCCAGGGAAACACTTTCCCGTTTCAAACATTTCAAAGTATATAAATCCACTGATTTATTTCAAGTCAATTTATGTTTTACAACATAAATCCCAAATCCCATATTTAACTATGACTTCATCCGAAGTTCATACCCAATTTCCCATATTCGGAAATTCATTTTTAAATCATAGTTTAAAACATTTTAAATTAAACATTTTTGGTGAATTTCCAATAGAAGCCAAATTTCCAATTCACTTAATTAAATTCCAATGAAATACGGCATTTCAAAACATTCTATTTTTCATTTGAACTTGTTAATTTATAGTCGAAAACTCCATTTTAACATATTTTTAATTTCCGGATAACATTTATCAATCACATCATATAAACAGGTATCACTATCAATTATAAAATAATTGCTACATTGTGAGGAATCCAGTTGGATCCCTCCAACCTGTTTCTCCCTGCATCACAGATATTAGCACATCGCAATATAAATATCAACCAGACTGATAATCACAGATATAATCAACCATTCACATAGATATTTAAATATCAACTATTTATAATGTCTAGCATCCAGATGTGAGTGAGAAAAACTCACTTTGAGTTTCGGCGAGCATTCGAAATTTTGAATTAAACCGGACGACGTCCGATTTAACCCAAATTTCTACTTGCTCGGAATGACTCCGGATCTGCACCATCACGAAGTACGCGACACTGCGATTCCAACGGTTCCAGTTTCGTCGAATTCTGATATCATATGAACGAGTTATTTAATCTTATAGATTTTGAATATAAATTTAAATTAAATTATATATCAACCTCAAAAACAGATCTCGGCCGTTTATCAAAGTTCAAAATTAAGGCCACAGGATCGTCATCTCCCTCACGCGACATCACAGATCGCGAAACCCATAATAGCCGAGATTAGGTCATGCGTCGCCCCTAACTACTATCGTTGATACCACGATCGGTCGCCGCCAATACGAGCGCCCAAACCCGCTCTGCCCATGGCCCAAAATCCATGAAGCTCGGTGCCTTCATCTCTATGATATCGCGAACGAACGCGTGGACGAACGGGCCCCAGTTCCACCCCCAAACGACGATTACATGCTAGATCCACCGTTGGATCTGATGAGCACGAGTCCCTCTTCGATCTTCCAGTTGGAAGAATTTCCTATAAGCGCACGGATTTGATGAAAAATGGAGGAGATGGTAAGAGCCTTCCGGCCATTGAATAAGAAGATGGCGGCCGTGAGTATAAACTAGGGTTTGGAGATATTAACATATATAATAGATTTTTATATTATTTAATTCAGATAAATTCTCAATTTTATCGTCCAAGCAACCGAACTCCAATTCTCACGTTCCGACAGGCTACCCTGGGGTTTTTCCGCGTTCCGGACACAATGGAAGAAGTTTCGTAAGCTAATTTTATCGTATGAGCGAGATACGAAATTAAACGATCAATTTAAAATTAAATCGGTTAAATCGATTTCGATGCGTTTCGAGCTGCCACGGTCAAACGACAACTCCGATAGCTACGAAAATTGAAATCCGATAATAACTAACTATTACGGATCCAATGGAACTAGTTTCGTCGAATTCCGAGACTGCGCCCCGGAAGGCTATTTTAACTCGTCTATTAAATCGGGCGATTTTCTGAAATTATCAAAAACACTTAAAATTTTACTTTTATAATTTTATTAACTTAACAATACATCATATAAAATTTATAAACACAAAAAAAAATGATTCTGGCTCATTCCAGACCAAAATCTGATTAAATTGCATTTTAATAATATTAAATTCATTTTTAAATTAATATAAATCCCAAATATTCATTTATCAACTTTAAAATTCTTCTCAAAGTCCAATAACATTATTTATGTCCAAATAGACTTTAAAATAAATTTTGAAACCATTTTATAGCTATTTACACCCAGATTCACTTTTTTATCCTAATCCCAAATATTTAATAATTATTTTTCCATTAATCAAATTCAACCAGAAATTACTATAATTAAAAATTACAGCTTATTTCATTGATTGAACCCAAATCCATTCATTTCAAAAACAATTAAGGATCCACATTAAACATTTAAAATGAATTAAATGTTCAAATTCAATAGCTTAAAAATACGGGATGTTACATTCCTTCCCCCTTATAAAAATTTCGTCCCCGAAATTTGCTAAGGTAAAAATATACTCTCAAACTCATTTACTTATCCAATTTGCTTAGTTAAAAGCTTATATTCACTTTCCCAAAAAGTTTCAGCTCTATTTCAAAACCCTTTGCTTTCTTTACTCTAAAGCCTTCATTTTAACATTCGCTTCCAAAATAACTTTACTAGTTATTAAAAATTTTCCCAAAACCCCAAAAATTTTCTAACTCCCAAAATTTTTGGAAAATTTTGGCGGAGTCTCCTTTGCACGGAGGAGCTTCTGCGATATCGCAGGATACACAAATATATATACATCGGCTCACACGGCCGGAAACCAAAATATATCACAATATATATATCATTTTCCCAATTATATTTGCGTAGGCGTACCTTTTAGCAAATTTTAATAGCGAGCGGCTAATATAACGCATATACGCGCTCCAACTCTCACAAACGCCTCCCGTACCTGTACTTACTCAACAAACTTATCAGTTTTCAAAGATATGAGCATTTTCATAACCTTTCTAATATAAATGCAAGCCACACATCCATTTCATAGCCAAACCAAGCAAACTTCATCATTAACAATGTTAACCATATTTTATCAACAATTCAAAGATTTCAATCACATTCAGATTACTTATTCAAGTCTAACCTCATTTTATTTCACTTGAATGCCTTAAATTCAAGTTTTCAATCACCTTTCAAGTTACTTATTCAAGTCCAACTATTTTATTTCATTGAATGCTTTAAATTCAAGTTCACTACATACAATTCATATTTATCTCAACCAATTCATTTCCACTTCAATATGATTAACATATGCCTCTCTTACATTTTTAAATTTAACTTACATTCCAAATTTGATTTACAATCAAATTTCATTTTAAACTTGAAACATTTGCATTTCTTTTATGATCCATTTTCATTCATATGCAAACATTACTCATTAAAATGTCAACTCATTCCTATTGATTCAAAATCAATTCCATTAGCTATTTTAATCTAATTCACTTACATTTATACACAAACTCTTTGAATTAGATTCCCATCCATTTCTATTTATTCAAAGGTCAACTTCAATTGCTTTTTAAACAACTCAATTCTGAATACATGCAAATTTCCATTTCATTCAAGCAAAACAATTGCCACTTAAGCTTATAACCATTTAAAATTATTTCCAACTTGGATTCATATAAATTTTATTCCATTACAAGGTTCACAAACCAAATATTTTCTCTTTCCGAATGCAATTGTTAAATTAGATTTTCCTTACATCTTTATTTCATCTTAATAATTAATTTTATACAATTACACCTGCAATTCCATTTTATTGTTTAACAAATTGTATTCAATATTACTAAATAAAGCCCATTCACAATCATTTTGTCTTTCCCCAAGTTGCTTAAGTTCTTCCACAATATCTTCATTATCTTCTTATATCAATTTTATTTGATTTCCATTTGATTCTCATCCAATCAATTTCAATTCATTTACAAAGTTTAATGCTCTTCGTTTATTTATCCAATCCATTTTAGATTTATTTTATCAACAATTCCTTTCCAGAATTAATTCAAGTTCATCTAAATTTTATCTAGCCCACCTGAATTTAAACCATTTCCTTTACTACTTTAAATAAGAATTTAATTACATTCATTCTTATTCATAATACAACAGAAATTTTAATATTCAGCTTAATTCCATCTTGGTCGAAGTTAAACCAAATTCAATTTAATCTTAATTCTCCATATCCAAGTTCAACTTATTTACTAACTTCAGTTCACTTACCTCTTTTATATTTTATAATTGTTTCACCTTACCTTGCATTCCATTTAAAACTAAGTTCGAATTCACCATTCCATTTATTATTTCCATTTGTGATTATAATTCCACTTTACTTGAGTTAAAATAAAATCTTCCATTCTCAAGTTCTCCAACTTATTTACTTGTAAGTTTATATTGCTCATTTCAAACCAATCCACATTTTTATAATCACAATGTCAATTTTTAACACTTAATAACTTAAGAATATGAATTTTATTTGCACAATCATAAGCATTTACATTTCACCGTTATCTCCACTTCCATTTAATTCCAATTTATTTAGATTTAATTCAATTTCAAATTCTTAATTTTATTTAACTTATCATAAGTTAAATCCAGATATATTCCATTCACCTTCATTTATTCAAAGTAAATTTACATTCCATATATACTCAATTTTTTTTTTTAAATCAACTTTCCTTTATAAGTTATATAGTTGAATCATTTCAACTTTCACATTTTTATTTTAAAATAGAATTTCCAGAATTCAATTTACCCGGATTTATTTCAAAACCAATTCGAAATAAAAATCAACACATTTCCCTTTTGATATTCAAATCAAATACCAAATTCCAAAACAAACTGCTTTTACCAAACAATTTTCCTTTGAAAATTCTAAAATCACTTGTTTCCTAAACAAGTCCAAACAATGTCATAACCAACTATTTTGGTAGCAATCCATCACTTTAGAAACTCGAAAATGAATTCTAATGATGTGGCCAGCATCATCAGGATTATTTTCCAGCGACTGAAGTGAGTTCAATGCTTTCCACTTCCAAAATCCACCTCAAAACCATTTCTATTCAAAAATATTTTCCAAAATATACTCCATCGTTGACTTCAAAACCTTTGGAAAACATTTCAACATTCCCAAAATTTCAATCAAATTCAATTTAAAACCCTTCCCAAAATTTCCGGAATCAAAATTCTGGTTTAAATCAAATTTTAATTATGCTTCTTCTTACTTAAACCATATTCAGTTAATTCTGTTTAGTTACAAACCATTTTAATATTTTAACTTCTTATTTTCTTATATATATCATTTCAAATTTTAGATCATGTTTTAATTTTTTATTTGATTATAGAAGAAACAACCAAACAAACATCCAATACATATAATAATTTAGAAAATTATTTCCTTTTTATATCAAAATACAATTTTGGGTAAAATTATTTCATTTACCCACTTTAAAAACAATACTATGTCGGTTTATCTTGTTTAAGAGTTTAGAAACCCCTATCGATACGGTTGTACTTCCCGCACCGACCAGAATTCATAAACACTCAACCGATAAGTCAACACAGTACAAAACAAATTTTATATCCACTAACAAATACGCTCTCATAGCTATTATTACTCTCAACTCATTATAGAGTACTTCCGACTCTATTTAAAATGAGTAATTTTCCCACTAAAGCCTAGGTTGTCGCCAATCTAAGCTCTGATACCACTGTAATAACCCGAGTTTTTCTAACACGAAAAACCGGACCATTTGGGTAAAAAGAAGAGGTAGAAGAAGAAAAATAGATAGAAGAAGAAAGAACTAAACAAAATCAGAACCTCACAGTCGCAGCGGATAAAATATAATATATAGAACAGATCTTTACACAAAATGAAACCATATCTGTCTATATACAATACATCATCATCAGAGTATATCAATACAATCATCAATATCCAGTCAATCAGTCAATACAACAATCACAGCAGCGGAATAATACAAGTACGAGAGATACGTCTCGAACTCCAGCTCCTCTCCTGAGCTCCATAGCAACCTATCCTGTAAAATACTCGGTCTGACCCGAGCATTATAATAAAATAACACCCGAGTCAGTCTGGAATACCAGCGCATCATAAATACATCCAAACTGATTTTTAAAGTCTCAAAAATCCTTTGAAACAAAAGCATCTCGTAAGACCACGCCACAAATAAACATGTCGGGTTTTTACCTTACGATAGCTAAAACACTTTTATATTAAAATCCTCTAATATTATAATAGTGTCTATAGAAAGTAAAATAGAATCTAGCTGAAATGCTTGCATCTCACATTTCAACAATAGTTGGGCACAATCAAAACCGTACAGGCACGTAGGGAGAATGGATTTCCAACGAATGACTAGGCACTGGGGTACCACCTGTCACAGTACGTGGCCTAGATCACAGTACCGAGGAGTACGCCCGCTCCCCTGCAACACAAGGCCGGAACCATCCCTTACTGGATGATCCCGAATAAAATCACCCCACGGTTGGGATCAGCAACCGCACCACTAAGCCGAAATAAAAAGGGACATCTAGACAGGGATGACCTTACCCTCCAGTGGGAGCTACCCACGAAGCCTTGCTGCATAACCCCTGATTTTCAGTCATTCCCGGTTGATGAGGTTCGAGGCTAAACGATACCTTTTCAGATCATATCCCTTAGAATGCCCATCGCCCACCTGACGATGTTTCGCAAGCATTCGTCCATACAAGTCCGTCCTGGGTTTGAACGGAACCGAAGGCACTATTCCTACTACATCCATTTTGGAAATATCCTCAGGATTAGTAGCGACTAGCCCTTGCACTTCACTGCTCCATCTTCGACTCTGAACACGTTACACGAAACGTACAAACCGGATCGAAGTGGTTTTCGAGTCTCCAGACCTAGAATCCCGGTATACGGAAACTCGATCCCGGTCTCTTCGAAACGATCAGCGCTTTGGCCAATATTGATAGTCGGTGATTTAACTATCAATTTATGTTCACAAACATCCATACACATCCATTACACAATAAATAATCTCCATATTATTTATTTTCTTCTAATATCTTTCAAAGATATATTTTCACATTTTCAAAACTCGTTTGAAAACAATTTTCCACTCTTCCTTTACGAGGTAAATCTTTTATCCTTTATTCCCATCGGGAATAACCAAGTATAAAACAATATGCATTTAAAACAGTTAAAAATACTTTATACTGAAATATACTTTAAAATATGAAATTACTTCTATTTATTTACTCAAAATATAAATTAAAAATATGTGAAGAAAACTAGTTATTAACACATAAACTTTGATTTAAAGATAAGGGTATTAGTTTAACTAAATTCAAAATAGCATTATAAGAAGAAAAAAAATAATAATTTTAACAACTTAAGCTAAACCAACTTTTAAATAAATCCATTTGTAAAAATAATTGCTAATATACTCCCAAATTATTTACGGTATTAAAAGTTATTAATTTATTTCTTTGAAAATAACGATTTCTTAAAAATACTTTTTAAAACAATTTAAAACTTAACCTTAGTTAAATAAAATCTTTTTATAAACATTTACTTGGTTTTCCCAGGGAAACACTTTCCCGTTTCAAACATTTCAAAGTATATAAATCCACTGATTTATTTCAAGTCAATTTATGTTTTACAACATAAATCCCAAATCCCATATTTAACTATGACTTCATCCGAAGTTCATACCCAATTTCCCATATTCGGAAATTCATTTTTAAATCATAGTTTAAAACATTTTAAATTAAACATTTTTGGTGAATTTCCAATAGAAGCCAAATTTCCAATTCACTTAATTAAATTCCAATGAAATACGGCATTTCAAAACATTCTATTTTTCATTTGAACTTGTTAATTTATAGTCGAAAACTCCATTTTAACATATTTTTAATTTCCGGATAACATTTATCAATCACATCATATAAACAGGTATCACTATCAATTATAAAATAATTGCTACATTGTGAGGAATCCAGTTGGATCCCTCCAACCTGTTTCTCCCTGCATCACAGATATTAGCACATCGCAATATAAATATCAACCAGACTGATAATCACAGATATAATCAACCATTCACATAGATATTTAAATATCAACTATTTATAATGTCTAGCATCCAGATGTGAGTGAGAAAAACTCACTTTGAGTTTCGGCGAGCATTCGAAATTTTGAATTAAACCGGACGACGTCCGATTTAACCCAAATTTCTACTTGCTCGGAATGACTCCGGATCTGCACCATCACGAAGTACGCGACACTGCGATTCCAACGGTTCCAGTTTCGTCGAATTCTGATATCATATGAACGAGTTATTTAATCTTATAGATTTTGAATATAAATTTAAATTAAATTATATATCAACCTCAAAAACAGATCTCGGCCGTTTATCAAAGTTCAAAATTAAGGCCACAGGATCGTCATCTCCCTCACGCGACATCACAGATCGCGAAACCCATAATAGCCGAGATTAGGTCATGCGTCGCCCCTAACTACTATCGTTGATACCACGATCGGTCGCCGCCAATACGAGCGCCCAAACCCGCTCTGCCCATGGCCCAAAATCCATGAAGCTCGGTGCCTTCATCTCTATGATATCGCGAACGAACGCGTGGACGAACGGGCCCCAGTTCCGCCCCCAAACGACGATTACATGCTAGATCCACCGTTGGATCTGATGAGCACGAGTCCCTCTTCGATCTTCCAGTTGGAAGAATTTCCTATAAGCGCACGGATTTGATGAAAAATGGAGGAGATGGTAAGAGCCTTCCGGCCATTGAATAAGAAGATGGCGGCCGTGAGTATAAACTAGGGTTTGGAGATATTAACATATATAATAGATTTTTATATTATTTAATTCAGATAAATTCTCAATTTTATCGTCCAAGCAACCGAACTCCAATTCTCACGTTCCGACAGGCTACCCTGGGGTTTTTCCGCATTCCGGACACAATGGAAGAAGTTTCGTAAGCTAATTTGATCGTATGAGCGAGATACGAAATTAAACGATCAATTTAAAATTAAATCGGTTAAATCGATTTCGATGCGTTTCGAGCTGCCACGGTCAAACGACAACTCCGATAGCTACGAAAATTGAAATCCGATAATAACTAACTATTACGGATCCAATGGAACTAGTTTCGTCGAATTCCGAGACTGCGCCCCGGAAGGCTATTTTAACTCGTCTATTAAATCGGGCGATTTTCTGAAATTATCAAAAACACTTAAAATTTTACTTTTATAATTTTATTAACTTAACAATACATCATATAAAATTTATAAACACAAAAAAAAATGATTCTGGCTCATTCCAGACCAAAATCTGATTAAATTGCATTTTAATAATATTAAATTCATTTTTAAATTAATATAAATCCCAAATATTCATTTATCAACTTTAAAATTCTTCTCAAAGTCCAATAACATTATTTATGTCCAAATAGACTTTAAAATAAATTTTGAAACCATTTTATAGCTATTTACACCCAGATTCACTTTTTTATCCTAATCCCAAATATTTAATAATTATTTTTCCATTAATCAAATTCAACCAGAAATTACTATAATTAAAAATTACAGCTTATTTCATTGATTGAACCCAAATCCATTCATTTCAAAAACAATTAAGGATCCACATTAAACATTTAAAATGAATTAAATGTTCAAATTCAATAGCTTAAAAATACGGGATGTTACAAAGAGAGCTCAAAAGGGTGGAGCTGCCAAGAAAGGAAAAGCTGACCTTGTTTGCTTGAAGTGCAACAAGAAAGGACATTTTGCTCATATATGTCGAACCGGTAAGGGAAAGGTCGCGAAAAGAAAGGTGTGAAGTATTTAACTGCGACAAGATTGGGCACTAAAAGAATCAGTGTCCAGAGTCGGCTAGAGGTAATAAAGGAAAAGTAATTGCTTTGGAACCGACTACCTTAAAACCAACAGCAGAGGAGAAGGGAAAGGCTATGATGGGAGGTATGCTTTTGATTCATGGTATAACCTATTAGAGAACTGTTTGATACTGATACATCACATTTATTTTTATCTCATTGTCTAGTAGACTTAGCTTAGTTTAGAGCCATCATACCTTATTACTTCCTTAAGGGATGCAAATCCGATAGGAGGATATGCAACCCTTAGGATGAGATGTGACCATTTAGAGTTTGTATTATTAGGTCCTATATTTGCCTGTAGTTTTCATGTGTTTGATTTTAGAGGTTTTGGATTTATATTTCGTATGGATTGGTTAAGCATGTATGATGCTAGGATATTTTGCCAAGATAGAAAAATATCACTAAGACACCCTAATAGTAGCGACCGAATTATATACTCAGTAAAGAACTCGAATTTTGTTGTGTGTGCTTTATTGGGTGCAATGGAGGAGGAAGACTAGTTGAATTGAATATTTTTCGTTAGAGAATTTATTGATGTCTTTGAGTCAGAGATAGGACTACCGCCGAAATGAGCTATTGAGTTTTAGATAGATCATGTCCCTAGAGCTGAACCCATGTGTAGACTGCCTAACAAAATGACACCAATAGAGATGAAAGAGTTGAAAGTGCAGATGGTGGACTTAGAAGAAAAAAGATTTATTAGGCCAAGCAGTTCGCCTTGAGGAGCGGCATCAGTATTTGTGAAGAAACCGTACGGGTCGTTGAGATTATATATCGATCATCGTAAGTTAAATGAAAATACGATAAAGAATCGATATCCTTTGTCAAGAATAGACGATTTATTTGATCAGTTAAGTGGAGCCAAAGTATATTCTCAATTGGTTTTGGCGATGGTTCCATCAATTGAGGGTAGTAGAGGATAATATTCCGTTGAGGTTTTTGGGACAAGATATTGTCCATACGAGTGGCTAGCAATACCATTAGGATTGAATAATACGCCTACTTTCTTTTTAGATTTGATGAACTGGATCTTCCGAGAGCATTTAGATAGGTTCGTGTTAGTATTTATAGATGACGTTCTGATATATTCTAGGAATGAGCAAGACCATGAGACTTACCTTAGAATTGTGCTTAAGACGATAAGGCAGCATCAAGTGAAAGTGAAGTTCTCAAAATGTCATTTTTGGAAGAAAGAAGTAAAGTCCATTTGTCATGTAGTCTTAGAAAAAGGGTTGTTAGCAGATCCAGCTAAGATAGAAGCTATCAATAATTGGAAGAGACATGAGGCGATGATTGAGATAAAGAGTTTTCTTGGATTAGCTGGCTACCATTGGAGATTCATTAGGGATTTCTCTCGTATAGTAGCTCCGATGATTAAACTAACAAGAAAGGATGTGAAGTATGTTCGAACCGATAAATGTAAGGAGGCATTCCTAAAGTTAAAACATGTATTGATTAATGCACATGTGCTAGTTATTCTGGATGGGAATCAAGATCGGATGGTGTATACTGATGCATGTAGAACATGATTAGGAGTTGTGTTGATGTAAAGGGGTAAGTGATTGCCTACGCTTCTCTACAACTTAGAATACACGAAGTTAGGTCTCCGACACACAATTTGGAGTTGGTAGAAGTAACTTTTGCTTTGAAATTGTGGAGACACTATCTTTTAGGAGAGAGATTCGAGTTATTCATGGATCACAAGTCTTTAAGATGATTATTCTCTCAAAAAGAGTTGAATAAGAGACAATAGAGATGGTTGGAGTTCAAAGCATCATATGATTTTGTTATTAAGTACACACCAGGGAAAGAAAATAAAGTCTCAGATGCACTTAGTTGAAAACATCAGGATGCAGTGTTAGCATTGATATCAGAGTGGAAAGATTTAGACGCATTGACTGCTCGTAGTGTGCAATTAAGATCGACTGCCAGTTCTAGTTAGAACATTGCCATGTTGTCATGCTTGGATGTTCGACCGGTATTGATTGAAAGGATTGCTTCTAAGCAAAGAGATTATCCATAGTTAGCTGAGAGAATTAAAAGCTTGGAAAGTGGGACTAAGACCGATGATTTGAAGGATTTTTATCTTGATCAAAATGGATGGTTAAGGATGAAGGGATGATTGTGTGTTCCATATGTTGGTGTCCTAACGAAGGACGTTCTTAGGGAATGTCATCGATCAAATTCGACTATTCATCTTGAAGGAACTAAATGTGTCAGGATACGAAGAGAAGTTTCTTCTGGGAAGGTATGAAAATGGATGTAAGCTCATGGGTAGAGGGCTGTTTAAATTGTTAGAAAGTAAAAGCCAAGCATCAGAAGCCTAGTGGATTGCTTCAGCCTTTAGATATATGAATGCGGAAATGTGACTCTATATCTATGGATTACATTGAGGGATTGCCGAGGTCGAACAGGGGAAATGGAATTATTTGGTTTATACTAGATAGATTAACCAAGAGTGAATATTTCATTCCTGTTAAGTTGACAAGGACGGCACCTAATTTGGCCAAGTTATTTATGAAGAATATTGTTAAACTGCATGGGATCCCTAGTAGCATAGTCACTGATAGAGATACCTCATTCACTAGCAAATTCTGGAAGATTCTACAAGAGTTGCAAGGTACCAAGGTCAAGAAGAGTACCGCTTATTGTCCGCAAATGGATAGGCAAACAGAATGAGTTAACAAAGTCTTGGAGGATTTGTTAAGAGCTTGTGTGCTAGATTTTGGAGGATCATGGGAAAACTATCTATAGTTAGTCAAATTTTCCTATAACTTTATTTATCGGACTAGTATAGGGATGGCACCTTTTGAAGCCTTATATGGAAGACCGTGTAAATAATCTGTTTGTTGGTTAGAGACCAGAGATAGATTAGTTCATGGTCTAGACTTAATAAGAGAAGCAACAGAAAAGATTGTGTTAACTCGGGCAAGGATGAAGGAAACTCAGTCTAGGTAGAAGAGTTATGCAGATAAGAGACGAAAAGACTTATAATTCTCAGTTGGAGATCATGCTTTTGTCAAAGTATCGTCGATGAAGGGCACAGTAAGAACTGGAAAGTTGGGAAAATTGGCACATAGCTTTGTTGTACCCTTCACTATTATAGAAAGGATCGAGAAACTTGCTTACAGGATAGAGTTTCCGATCAGTTTGGTAGGAGTCCACATTGTTTTTCATATTTCTCACCTTAGGAAGTTGGATTGAGATCCAGAGACTACTATCACTCCGACTACATTGGAAGACTTAGTAGTGGAACCGAACATGACTATTGTTAGGCAACCGGTCTTCATTGTGACGAGATAAGAAGAAGCTGAGGAACAAGATAGTCAGATTAGTGAAAGTCCAGGGGAGTGACAACTAGAGAGACTGTACTTGGGAGACAGAGGACAAAATCAGAGACACTTGTCCTGATTTGTTTTGATGGTATGTTTTATGTTTATGATTATATGTGAGGTTATTTAACTTATCATCATTTCGAGGACGAAATTATTTAAGAAGGAAAGTCTGTAACACCCCTAAATTTGATTAACATTATTTAGGACAGTTAATTAGAAAGATTAAATAAAACAATGTAAGATGATATGGAGAATGAGATTTGGGAATTAATATGGGCCGAGCCTTGATTAATGAGGTAACAAGAATGGCTATAACTTAAATTAGAAAGAGGAAATTATATGGAGGCTAAAATAGGAACAGGCACATTTCCTAACATAAAACTACAGATTTTCATCTCTCTTATTCACATTCATTTACATAACTAAAGTAAATACAAGGTTGGCCATTGTTAGGAGTTCTAAGAAGAAGAAAAGCTAGGTAATCAAAGGGAAAGCTTAAGGAAACCAAATCAACACTCAAATCTCAAGTCTCATTATCTAATTAAGGTCAATAATAGTTGTCCATCTTGATATTTGCTTGTTCATTTTGATTTTGTAACCAAACCTGAATTTTATGTTGTTGTTATACCATGTTTTGAATGATTGGTTGATTATATGCTAGAATGATGAATTATTGAAGTTATTATGAAACTATATAATAGGTTTTAAGAGTGAAAGCCTAGTTTATGATATCCATTTGACTTGAAACATTGGTATGTTAGGAACATTATTTTAGAAGTGGTTTTTTAATTTCATAATTTTCCAATCAAGTATGAATATTTTATGAATTTCTTAAGTGAAGAAAATTTTATTTTGGGTTTTAACTATTTAAAATAATTAAATAATGTTTTTGATCCCGAAACTTTTATATGTTAAAGAATATGATAAATCCGAGTTATTGTGATTTTTGGGGATTTTTCCCAAGTAGTTATGGTTTTATATGAATTTATTAAGCTAGAAAAGCTTAATTATTATATTAAAATATTAATATAAATTATATGGTTTGCAAATTATTTTGAGAATGTGAAATATGATCTACAACTGTTTCTGAAAAGAATTTGATAAAGAAAGTTATTATCCAATAAGAATTTGACAAAGAATTGGAGTTAGTAAAAAGAAATTATTTTACATAGAAAATTTACAGTTTTTATAATAATTACGGTCATTAATGCTGCAACCCATCTATGTTGTACCTAATTTTTTCGAGTCAACCAACGGTGACTCATACGATATCAACATTGGTTGGGATGCAATGAAACAACGTTGGTTGAAGTAAGAAGTATAGCTTCGATGTCGACATTGACGCTTGTGACGTTGGCCATCCGCATGTTTCATTGCAACATATTAATGCCGCATATCACCGCTTATCTACGTCGACATTTTAAGATGCCTATGGTTTTCAATATCAACTCTTTATGATTTCAATGCCGCATGTCATCAATTCCGCTAATTTACCTTTTCAGCATTGGCAATACTATGGTTGTAGTGCCGCTATTATTACTTCCGACATTGGTTTTATACAGTAATGTTGCTGCTATTTTCTTATGCCGTAGTGTTTGGCCATAATGCCGCTCTAAGCTATTTTCAACATTTATTATTTTACGGCTATAATGCCGGCTAGTCATTATTTTAATAAGGCTATAAGCCTGTATTTTATGTAAACCAGACTCTATACTTCTTTGCTTCGGCAACCGATATATGTGACCTAAATTCCATAGTTTGGGAATACACAATCGTCCCTCCTTTCTTAACCATCCATTCTAGTCAAGACTAAAATCCTTTAAATCATCAATCTCAGTTCCACCTTTAAACCTTCTAATTATTTCAGCCAATAATGGATCATCTTATTATTTGGAAGCAATCCTTTTGGTCAACGCTGGTCGAACTTCCAAGAAAGACAACATGGCAATATTCTGAATAGAACTAGTCGGTCTCAGGTGCACACCACACGTAGTTATTGCCTTAAAATTGTTCCATTTTGCCAACATAACTAACACCACATTCTAATTTTTTCTGCTAAGTGCATCAGCAATTTTATTTCCTTTCCCTGGTGTATACTCAATACTGAAATCTTAAGCTGTTAAAAACTCTAGACATCTCTGTTGTCTCATATTCTACTCTTTCTAAGGGAATAAATATCTCAATGACTTATGTTTCGTAAACAACTCAAATCTTTCTCTTAAGAGGTAGTGTCTTCACACTTTCAAAGCAATGATCACTGCTGTCAACTCTAAATCATGAGTAGGATACCTAACTTAATGCGGCTTGAGATTTGAGAAGTGTAGGCAATCACTTTACCTCTCTACTTCAACACAGCTCCTAATCAGATTGCACATGCATCTATATACACCACCAAATCCTGATTACCATCGGCACAATTAATATGGGCGCACTGGTCAATAAATGTTTTTGCTTCTAGAACGCTTCTTCAGATTTACTAGAGCAAATAAACTTTACATCCTTTCTGGTTAGTTTAGTCAAGGGTTCTGCTATTCGATAGAAATCCATGATGAGTCTCCAATAACAACCAACTAATCTAACAAAACTCTTTATCTCGGTCACTGACTCGAGTCTCTTCCAATTATTTACATCTTCAATCTTAGCTGGATCCATAAACAACCCTTCCTCTGAAACTACATGACCAAGAAACTTCACTTCTCTCTTCCAAAAATGACAATTTGAAAACATCGCTTTTAGTTGATGCCGCCTCAACATCTCAAGCACTACTTGAAGATGAACCTCATGATCTCTTTTATCCTTAGAATATATCAAAATATCATCAATGAACACCAACATGAACATATCCAAGTGCTCTCGGATAATTTGGTTCATTAAGTCCATAAAGAAAGTAGGCACATTAGTCAACCAGAATGACATTATTAACCACTCGTAAGAACTATATCTTGTTCGAAACATCGTCAGAGGAATACTGTCCTCTGCCACCCTCAATTGATGGAACCTTATCACCAAATCGAACTGGGTAAATACTTTGGCTCCACTCAACTGATCAAATAAATCAACGATTCTCAGCAAAGGATATATGTTCTTTATCTTCTTCTCATTCAACTTACGATAGTCAATACACAATCTCAATGACCCATCTGATTTCTTTACGAACACCGTGGCCGCTCTCCAAGACGAACTGCTTGGTCTAGTAAAATTCTTTCCTTCTAAGTGCACTAGCCGCACCTTTAACTCCATCTCGGTAGGTGCCATTCTGCTAGATGGTCTACTTACAGATTCGGCTTCAAGCACAAGATCAATTCTGAGCACAATAGCTCTCCTCGGTAGTAATCCTATAACTGGTTCGAAAACATCTACAAATTCTCTTACAACTAAAACCTGACTCTACTCAGCTTCCACCTCTGTTGCACCCAATTAAGCACAAACATCTAAACTCTAATTCTCAACTAAGCATATAATTCGATCTCTATTATTATGTTGTCTTAATGATATTTTCCTATCTTGGAAAAATATCCTAACATCGTATTTGCTCAACCAATACATACCCAAAATAATCCCAAAGCCCATAAAATCAAACACAAACAAACTATAGGCAAAAGTATGACCTAACAACTCAACTTCTAGATGGTCACATCTCATCCTAAGAGTTGCATACCCTCTTATTGGATTCCCAAATCTTAATGAAGTAATATGGTATGATGGTTCTAAATCTAACTTATCTACCAAACAATGAGAGATAAAATGATGTGATGCACCGGTATCAAATAATACTTTAACAGGTATACCATGAATGAAAAGAATACTTCCCATCATAGCCTTTCCCATATTTTCTGCTGTTGGCCTAGATGATGATGGCTCCAAAGCAAAGACCTTTCATTTTTCCACTTTGGCCGCTTCTAAACATTTATTCTTATAATACCCACTTGGTCACAGTTGAAGCACTTCGCATTCTTATTCCCCACAATCGTTTTGCCATCACTAGATCGACATTCATTAGCACAGTGCCCCTTTTTATCACACTTGTAACAAATAATATTAGCTTTCGCTTTCTTGGTAGCTCCCTCCTTCTGAGCTCCCTTCCCCCTGAAGAACTCTTTCTTCTTACTCTGAGAACTCTCGGTTTCCCCATGTTCATCCTTCCCAAAATTCAAAAGCATTTCTTTATTCCTTATTTCCATCTCCACCACTACATTTGATTGATCCCTAAGATGTGGTATAGTCGCCCTAGCAATCTCCGAACTCAACCTCCGGATAAACTTCTCATTTCTCCTAATCACAGTATCAATGGTGGCATATCCATACAGGGACAGCTCATCATATGTAGTAGCATACTCCATTATGGACATCTCTCCTTGCACCAAATTAGCAAATTTCCTATGTAAGGTTGACTTGGCTACTTCGGATAAGAACCACTCCACAAATCTCCTATGAAGTTCAGCCCAAGTCAATTCCTCTTCTGATACACCTACGTCACCCCATTCCACCAGTACAATTTGCTCCTTGCAACTACCTAGAAGCCAATCTCCTTTTATGTTCATCATTTAACCTAGCAAAAATCCTCTTACAGTGCAATAGCCAGTTCTCCACTTCAACAGCATTCTTAGTTCAAAAAAAAGGCTTTCCTTCAAGACAAGTATAATCATGGTTCAGCTTGGTATAGTTATTAAAAACTGGCACCACAGGATTAGTTCCTCCTGCATAAGCAATATTCCTTCTAGCCAAACTAGCCACTACTCCAGCTTGCGTCGTATTAATAAAGAACTGACACATAGTCATCTACTAGTGGGGTTTCAGCACTTACATGGGCATTTTCCTTTTGGTTAGCATTTTCCTACCAACCTTGGTTCCTTCTGGTATTGGGTCAACCATTTCCATTTGTTATGATGCTTCCTCCACATTGATTCAGTCTTCTGTTTCCTGCTTCCATATCTTGCTTTCTCGTAATCTACATACGAGCCTTAATAAGATACATATGAATGATCTAAAAGAGATGGA
Organism: Allium fistulosum; assembly: GCA_030737815.1. NCBI lineage: Eukaryota > Viridiplantae > Streptophyta > Magnoliopsida > Asparagales > Amaryllidaceae > Allium > Allium fistulosum. The sequence goes on from CM060901.1 coordinate 1,250,130,329, forward strand.
AGAATACATACTTCTATATAACAAATACAAGTACATTACTATAACGTTATCCGATACCCCAATCTTATTCTCTGATTCATTTGTATTATATTTCCAAAATCTTTTAATCTTTTAAATTTTTACATAAACCTATGCTTTGATACCAAACTATAACATCCTCTATTTTGAGGCCTAAAACTAAGTGCTACGGATGCTGAGTCATCCATAGAATTAATTTCTAGTGACAAAATGCGGCTATGTTAAACATATCAATAATATCAGAAGCACATGAATATGAAATTTTTCAAGCACAATTTTGTAATAAACTTTCACATTTCATTTCACAAATAAGATTTCGTATTTATTGCATATCTCATTCGATTCTACTTTCAGAGAAGATATAATTATCAAAAAATACTCCAAGAGCAACATAATAAGATGCCCCCTTGGTTGATTAGGGTCTAATACTTGGCAATTATACAATTTTCCATTACATTCATTCATGTAGATAAAATGACACGGTGGAAAGTAAAAGCACCTAGTAATAGCTAGTTTGCCTCCTACACGTCTCCGAAAGCTTAACCATCTAACTGAAAAATCAGAAAAGCCTACTCCCGGCCTACTCAAAAGAGCACCCGAGAGTTTAAGGGGTTTCCCCTGACTGGTATCTTAACCAAAACATATCAACCATATACTACACTCCTGCATCTACAATGGTTGGAACATAACAAATAAACATTTGCAATCATTAAATTTATAATGGACTAGCTATCCCAATTATTTGACTATCCATCTCAATTTCATATGACTATTTGTCTTAACTTCAAATGACTATCTGTTTTAGTTTTATGTAGACTACCCATCTCACATGTGTAAAATATATGGATTAGGGGAATTTCACCAGAAGGACAAACTTTGCAGTCCAATTAGTTTCTAGGATACACATTCAAAGCAATTACTTTCAAGGCCAAAGTCAGTAGAATAATTACTTTCAAGGACAAAGTCAGCAGTCCAATTACTTTCAAGGACATAATTTTATAGGTTTTTAGGCCCTAGAAACTAATTATTTTACGTTTTGTCCTTGAAAGTAATTATTTCAGTTGTGTGTCCTAGAAACTAATTCCACTTGCTAAAGAGGCCCTTGTGGCTAATTTCCACTATGGATTATCTATCCCCTGCCATATGGACTACCCATCAAACATGGTTTAACCACCTAAAATTATATAGATTATCCATCACACATGTTTCATTCATTTTAAACTATGTGGACTATTCATCGCACATATCATTAATTTCCTAGAATGACTATGAACCCTTTATTCACCATATAGGGATTGTCCATCTCAGGTATTATGTGGATTATCCCTCACACATTTCATAGTTTTCCTAGAGTGACTATGAACCCATCACTTATCAGTTTTATTCATAATTAATTTCATTCACCCAAGTGCCTAACCCATGTCTATAAGTATCCCCAATTAGGTTGAAAACCCCTTAAACTTATAGCATGTCGTAATAATACATATTGTTATCTCCAATATATGTAATGTCAAAATCATAAAATAAATGGCAAGTCAAATATAATATAAATTGGTGTCCCCAATGAATAATGTCAAATTCATAAACTTATGGCATTTAGAAATACAAAGCATCGGTATCCCCAATAAATAATATAGACATCCTGAAGCATATGGTTTACTTCCATTAATATAGCAAAATAGAAGACTTATGGCATTCGTGCTGCAATAACGAGGTCAAACCTCTATCCAAGGTTAGAAAACAAAACTCAAATTTTCTTAAGTATATAAAAAATTTATATTAAAATATAAGGTTGTGGACATACTTAAGATATAGGTTATTCCGCCTTTAAAACATAGCTTTAGTTAACATAGAAACATGACAATCTCAGGCAATAGGGCCTTAATGGCGACATAAAAGAGATAAGCATTAATGCCACACAACATTGTTGCCAAAAACAATGAAATAAAGGGTGTCGACATTGATGAACCTCCAACATCAAAACCTTTGGTTAGAAACAATACTTGTAGCATTTTTAAGGATGTCGGAAGCATGGCATATCGACTATTATGCCGCATACATAGAAAAATTAGCGGCATCATGGCTGCAAAATAGATTGATATCGAAATTGATGACTTACAACATTAATTAAAGAATGCCGAAAGCCGTAAGCATTGATAACTTATGAAATCAATGTCTAATATACCCACGAGATGCGGTATTATCATAATGCCAATGCTGGATGCACGAATGCATCACATATTTGCGGTATAAATATCACATGCATTGCCTTATGTCAATGCCACATGTTCCAATATCGCTTACGATTGTAATGTGATACCGCCTATTGTTAATGCCAAATGTCATGGGAATGCCGCATTTCGGTAGCACTGTCGTAACTATTAGGAAAACTGTTTTATTTCTATTAAAAACAATTCTTTTACAAACTCATATTCCTAGTCAAACTTCTATTGGTCGAAAACAAACTTTATCAATTTCTTTTTAGAAAACTATCGCAAGTCAATTTTATACTCAAAAAAAATTAATCAACTTAATTAATTAGTGCCCCTGATTAATATTAATTTAAATGTTTTTCTAGAATAATAATTTCATAGAAATTCATACTCAATTGGGAAAAATCCCCAAAATTCAACAAAAATATGACTAAACATTTCCTTTCATCTATAAAATTTTTAGAGAAAAGTGATTAGGCCAAAATAATTATTTAATTATTTTTAGTAATTAAAATTTAAATTAAACACTATTTCTTATTTAGAAAGTTCATAAAATATTCATTTTAAATTAGAAAATTATGAAATAAAAAACCATCTCCAAAATAATGTTTTATACAATATACTAGAAAATCAAATCAATTGGAGATCAAAATCTTAGGCTTTACCATAAAAACCCATTAAAATAATTTCATAAAAATTCCATAAATCATTATTCTACCCAAACAAGGATCATACATCCATAGCATGGCAAAAAAACCAAGAATAATTTGAAATTATCCATAACCGAATTCAAATACAAGCAATAGAGATGGTGAACTATTATTCACTTTAAATTGGATGATGGAGTTGAGATTTCATTGAGTTTAGTTTCCCTATGCTTTTTTCCTTCTGGATCCCTCGATTTCCCCTTCTTCCATTCCTAGTAATGGTCGGCCTTGATTGTTGTTTTTACTTAGTGTATTTCGAAAATGAGAATGGATTAGAGGGAGGAAGGGTTTAGGGTATGAACTAAGATTCTATTTATAATTTGTCATTCTCATTCATTCTTTTCTTTTATAAGTTAAAAACTATTATATGCATTTTTGACCCAATGGAATTCAAAAGGAGTTAAAATGTCTACATCAAGTCAAGACAATCCAAAAATCAATCAAAAGGACCAAAGGAAGGAGCCGGGGAGGACTCCAGAGAAAACAATAAAAAATATTCAAAGGGTATGGATCGCTAGCGATCCATCCCCCATGGATCGCTAGCGATTCAATGGTACTAATCATGGGCCCTCAATTTTCCTTGCATCATGAAGCATTATCATTTCTAGAGACATTTGATAAATTTCAAGGAATTCCAAGCTAGTTAGATTGAGAAATGAGCATCTGCCTAATCCCATCAGCAGTTCAATGCAAACAGTGTATGAATCATCATCAAAACAATGAGACTATCTATAAAATTACATAAAGAACACCAACATGAGACAACAAATGCAATCCAAAAGGCAGAGTTCAAAAATCCACTAAGTACATGGATCGCAAGCGATCCATGTACTATGGATCTCTAGCGATCCATATCACAGTGCTAGATTGCCATAAAGTTTAAAGGAAAGGATGAAGGAGAGCATCCCAAGCATTTGGGTAGTCAACTACCCAAAAGCTATGGATCACTAGTGATCTATCACCTATGGATCGCTAGCGATTCATTGGATTGGCTCGAATGGCCATGAATTTTTCAGTGCAACTTCATGTGTCCAATTGCAAGCTTTTGGCGAGGCAGCTTAGCCCAGTAGCTCTCCAATCCCTATAAATACAATCCTACCTGCAACATAAATAGGATCTTCGGGACTGGCTGCTGAAACACTGCATAAACTTTTCTTCACCCTTCTCCTCCCACACAATAGTCATCTAAATGGTTCACTGTGATTCTCCAGTGAACTCAGACACTGGTGACTTGATCTAACTTACCAGATTCAATCAAATTGTAATCTAATTCAGTTTGTAATTGCAGTCAGTCAATAATAAAAATTATAAAGTGGACATAGGCTTCGTTAGCAGCCGAATAACTATGAAAATTCCTTGTCTCTTTACTTTATTTGCACGTTACTATCTTTTGTTTCTATTTTATTTGCTTTGATCAATAGGGCTGGTGCTTTCACACTCAACCCAAGGTGTTGATCCATTTTTTGGGTTAACATTTTGGTGCTTTCACTGAGAACCCAACTCAGACTTAGATCTAGCTATCTACTTTGGATCAGATAAGTCCAGAAGTTAGGTCCTTAATCTTTGTTCAAATGATATGCTGCTAAGAATCAATGGCTCCAGGAAGAAAGAGAACTGCTTCTGGAAGATCTATAGGGGAAGTAATATCCGGAGAAGAGATGAATAATCACCAAATCGAAGTAAATGGTGACAACGTAGGATATCAGGTACCAAGATCCTCTAATCAACGCGAAGTTGTTACAAGAGATGAATTGAATAAAATGGTTGATGAAATCAATCTGAAAATGGAAAGCAGTCAGAGAGCTCTTTTGGACAAACTTAATGCCCTCTTGACCTTACAATCACATCTTGCTCCAAGAACCATGGCAGAACCCGTGACTGGTGTGGAATAAGAATCTTCCATTTCTAGCCTAAACAGAAGAAACGGAAAGCAGTCACAAAAAGGAGTGGTAGTTGGAACCATGGGAATCAACATAGAAGGAAACACAAGCACCCCACCAACTGTGAGGCAACCAGCTACGAACTTGAAACTAGGAGCGAAGACCCCACAAGAATATATAGCCATGAACCTCTCCAATTCGGAAGATGGAGAGAAACTTAACGACGGCAAGTTGGAAGAAAATGTCAATGCATTCGATAACACCAGGGATATCCAAACTGCCCCAATAAGGCCAATCGCAAGCCAACGGAATCCCGAGGGAGTGGCTCTTCCGAAGACAGGAGAGCCTAGGCTTCAGCCCACTCACCAGGATCATTTGCAAAGCCAAACAGTCGGTGTAGTTACTGACAGTTGACCCCCGGATTACCGGACATCTAAGGCATATATCGCAAACATGGTCAAGTGACTGATGGATGATAGTAAGAACAGAAGGGATGATGAATGGGGATCTTCTCCAAGTTGGAGTCCTTTCACTGATGAGATTTTGAATGGGCGATACCCGAAAAAATTCACTATGCCAACTATTCCTTCCTATGACGGAACGAGAGACCCGAAACCCCATCTATACAAGTACAATTGGTATATGGACAGAGCGAATGCTTCGGATGCAGTTCGATGTAGATGTTTCCCAATTTTTCTAGAGGGAATTGCTTCCATGTGGTTCACTAGGCTTCTACCAAGATCCATCTCCACTTTCGATCAACTAGCAACAAGATTCCTTGATCAATTCAGACTTCATACGGCGTAGTCTAAAGATGTGATGTCTTTGTCGGGTCTAATCCAGGGACGGAACGAATCTCTATAGTCGTTCATGAATTTGTTCAACATCACGGTGATAGAATTAAGCAATCCAAACGAGGATATGGTTTTTATGGCCTTGGTCCGCGCCATCCAACCTAAAACCGAGTTTGGAAAATGGATCAAAATGAAACAACCTACCACTAGGAAGGAATTCAACCGTAAGGCGAGTCAATACTTGAGATTGGAAGAGGCGCTAAAGTTAGAAAATCTACTAGCTCACAACAGATGAATGTTGGGCAGGCGATAAACCAGGACATAAATGCCTCCGGGACCGCTGAAGGAAGTAGTGCAAGAAAAGACGGAAACCAGAACCAATAAAAGAAATGGTAACAATAAGCTGCTTAAAGGCTTCAAGTCCGAGGATTACACCCCGTCAATAATACTCCAGAAAACATCTATCTCGCAACATAGGGGATAGATGAGTACAAGAAACCCTCTAAAAAGGAAGCAACTGAATAGCAAAAGCATTCCAGGAAGTATCGTCGCTTCCATGAAATGCATGGCATGACATAAACGAGTGGCGTCACCTAAAGAACTTGATTGAAGAGCTGATCTGGGAAAACAAGCTTCGACAATACATGAGGAAACCAAAAAATCTCGACCAACCCATGGCTCCCCAAGCTCCTATGGATCGAGGAAACCAAGCTGGAACCAGCGAAGAGGGATCTAGACGAACTGACCTAAGACTCATCATTGGAACGATATATGGAGGACCTCATCCCACACAGAGGAGGTAAGGAGAAAAGGAGCGATATGCGAGTTCATTAAAACACGCTCCGAAGAATTCGTGCCTTGCGATCGAAGATGTTGCCCCTGCCAAGCAGCTGAGAACTCTAAACAATGATATAGTATTTTGAAATCGGGACAATAAAAGGATTAAAGCTCCAACTCGCGATCCCATGGTCGTGAATTAAGGATCCGACCCACCATGATCCGACGATATTAGTTGACGGCGGCAGTTCTGTGAATATTCTTTTCAAATGCACCTTTGACCAAATAAAGATTAGCATGAAAGACGTATCTACCTGCCAAACAAAAGTCCAAGGATTAACTGGTGAACCCAAACAACCCATCGAGATGATTGACTTGCCTATAGAGCTTGGGGAAGGTGACTGTAGAGTCACTCTCATCCAAACTTTCATGATCGTAGATGAAACTTCGTCATACAATGCCTTCTTGGGACGACCCGCACTAGCGGATTTTAGAATTACTTTAGCCCAGTGGTGCCTAACCATGAAATTCCTAATGGAGAATGGAGTGGGGGTGATCAAAGGAGATCAAAGTGCCACTAGAGAATGTTATATCGTAGAACTATGCGAATCTAATAGAAAGGAAAAGGGGAAGAATGCAGGGAGAACTCTCCACATTCGTGAACCTGCCGAATAGCAACTATAGAGCTTCCCCCGGTTTGGAGACCATAACCGATTCGACAAGGCTTTGGACCCTAGAAAGAAGAGTTTAGGGGAGGATCGGGTAGCACCGACAAAATTGACGACGTCTGTCCCAATCGACATGGATGACCCAATGTGGGTCTTGAAAATTGGATCGCACCTTGGAAACAAGATGCTATTGGAACTCACTAAATTTCTTCGTGCCAACTTGGATGTGTTCACCTGGACACATTCTGATATGTGTAGGGCATCATTGGAAATTGCATACCATGCACTCAATATTGATCGCAGGTTTACACCGGTAAAGCAGAAAAGGCACAACCTGGGCCTAGAGCGATCCAAGGCATTGAGAGAAGAAGTAGACAAGCTGATGGCCAATGGTTTTATCCGTGACGCATCCTACCTCGAATGGGTATCTAACCCGGTTTTGGTAAAGAAGTCCAACAGGAAATGGCGAACTTGTATCGACTACTCAGACTTAAACAAAGCCTACCCGAAGGATAGTATTCCACTGCCCAGAATCGACCAGCTTGTGGACGGGACTACTGGGTATGAATTGCTATCATTTATGGATGTGTACCCGGGGTAAAACCTGATCATGATGCAAAAAACGGACCAAGAAAATACTAGTTTTATTACCGATGTAGGATCGTACTACTATAAAGTAATATTGTTTCGCTTAAAGAATGCTGGGGCAACTTACCAGCGACTGGTAAATGCCATGTTCAAGTGTCAGATTGGAAAAACCATGGAAGCCTATATGGATTACATGCTGGTTAAATTGCGAGTAGCAACTAATCACTTGGATAATCTCTCTGTAATGTTTGAAATACTCTAAAAATATGGGATGAAGCTGAATCGACCTAAATGTCACTTCGGTGTGGCCTTCGAAAAGTTCTTGGGATTCATAGTGAGCACCAGAGGTATTGACGTAAATCCAAAGCAAATAACTGCCCTACGAGAAGTCGAAGCCCAAAAGAACAAGAAGGAATTACAATGCTTGAATGGGAAAGTCGCAGCGCTAAGCCAGTTCATCTCAAAGACCACCGACAAATGTATACCATTCTTTGATGCATTAAAGAAAGGAACGAAGAACTTCAAATGGAATGAGGCTTGTCAAACTGCGTTTGAAGAGCTGTTGCGACATATGGAAACCCCGCTAATCCTATCAAAGCCAGTAGGTGGAGAGGACTTGTTCATCCACTTAGCAATTTCACCACATGTGTTAAATGTTGCTCTTGTGCGTGAAGAAGCTAGAATTCAACGACCCATATACTACATCAGTAAGCGGTTCACTGGAGCCAAGAAAAATTATCTGAAATTGGAAAAGCTAGCGTATTGCTTCTTGATCGCGTCCAGCAAGTTACGACTGTATTTCCAGGCGCACCTGATAAGTATTGACCGATCAACCCTTAAAGCAAGCACTATACCGACGCGAGACTTCCAGGCGGCTAATCAAATGGAATATCGAATTGAGCCAGTATGAAATCACTTATCATCCAAGAAGGGAAATCAACGGGAAAGCGTTGGCAGATTTCATCGCCAAATTTACCATACGTGATGAAACTCCCGAAGGATGAGCCATTTGCTACGCCCTACGCTTGGAGTTCCCTACGACAAATAATGAAGTGGAGTATGAGGCATTGATAGAGGAACTGAAAGTCATGAAGGAACTAAGAATAAAATCCGTTAACATCTACAGCGACTCTCCACTACTCATTTGACAGGTGAAATGCGAATACCAGGCTCGAGGGGAGAACCTTGCCCAATGTCTATGTAAAGTGCAAGAGTTGCTGAACGACATCGAACATTACACAATAACTCACATCCCAAGGGAGCATATCATGAAAGCTGGCTACATGGATAAAATGACCAATTCTGGGGAAGCTCAATCATTAGGACTAGTCTCGGTTGAAAACCATCACCTCTCCAAGCATAAGCGAAATGGAGACCACCATTGAACCAGAAACGTGGATGACGCCGATCAAAGACTATTTGCTTACAGGAACTCTTCCCGTCGATAGGAACCAGCGGAAAAAGCTTTTTCGAAAGGCACCACGATTTATAATATAAGATGGAATACTCTATCGAAGGGGGTTCTCAACCCCCTTGCTCAGAAGTGTGACCGACGATAAAGCTCAATGGATCCTGAAAGAAGTTCATGAAGGCGACTGTGGAGACCATACTGGAGGGGCAAACCCTTGCAAAGAAAATCCTCCGATACGAATATTTCTAACCAATGATAAACTGCGATGCAGCAGATTACACCAGACGGTGTGACCGATGCCAAAGATTAAGCAAGATGAAAAAAACTCCCTCAATAGAGCTAATGCACATGGTCAGCCCATGGCTGTTCGTAATATGGGGAATTGATCTGATTGGCATATTGCCAATAGCTAAAGGAGGGGCTAAATATGCTATAGTTCCATTGACTATTTCACAAAGTGGGCCGAAGTGGAACTATTGGCCACCATTACTGTAAAGAAAGTCATTAATTTTGTTGCTAAAAAAATTATTTGCAGGTTTGGTGTGCCATAGAAAATCATCATTGATAACGAGGCCCAATTCGAAAGTGCCGAGTTCAAATACTTTTGCAAACGCTTCTGAATCGAGAAGAGCTTTTCTACGGTCACTCATCCACTAGCAAACGGGCAAGTGGAAGCAATAAACAAGGTCATCAAGTCCACCATCAAAAAGCGGCTAACTAAGGCTAAAGGGAATTGGCTTGATGAACTTCCACTTGCACTATGGGCTTATAGAACAACACAGAAAGCAGCAAACGAGCATACCCCGTTCGCCCTGGCATATGGTTCGGAAGTGATGATTCCCATCAAACTAGAAGTCCTCTCTCACTGAAGGAAGAATTTCAATCAAAGGCAAAACAAACAGCTCATACTCGAGTCGCTTGATATGATCGATGAGAAAAGGGAAGACATCGAATTAAGGACCGCTGCTCACCAAAAATGTTCGCACGGTACTTCAACTCCAAAGTTCACAACCGAACCTTCGAAGTGGAAGACCTTCTCCTCAAACGAGTCTTTCCGTACCGGGAATCTTTGGGCCAAACTAGGAAGGGTCGTATGTGATCAGTCAAAAGGTAGGTGATGGAACATTCAAACTTACAACCTTCGACGGAATCCGAATTCCCCGAACATGGAACAACGAATCGTTGTGTCGTTACTTTATTTGAAACTTTCTTATGAACTTCTTACTTTCACAAAATAAGCCATCTCAGAATACCGGAGGCACTGTAAATAGGCAAAACTTGCCAAACTTTTCTTAATAAAATTGCTTTGCTTTCCGAACCAATAAAATTGTGTTTATAAAAGTAATTTGCTGACTCGATGGAGTCAAATTGGCTCAAAACCATCTAATTGCTACTCGAGATAGTGGAACCATGATAAAGTATGCCCCACTTACCCGCTGGGTTGATTGAATCAGATCGACCCAAACCGTTGGATCGGCGGAACCCGATCCCCGCCTTCTAAGAACTGGTGTTGCTCCGGCAACACCAGGAAAGCCCAAAGCGATGCCGTGCACTTCCATAAGCCACACATTTTCTTTTGAGCCCAGGAATCATGCTCTTGAAGCATAAACTCCTCATGTTGCCCGAAGAGTGGTAACGTTGATTAGTCCTAAGCCGATCAGGATCGACCGGTCATATCGATCCCAAAAGCCACGCACTCCCATAAGCCGTGCATTGCCTTTTAAACCGTTGAATCATGCTATAGAACCAAAAATTCCTCACTTTGCCCGAAGATCGACAACTTTGCGAAGTTCCAAACCGTTCCGGATTGACGAGTCGTATCGATAACAAAAGCCACACATTTTATAAGCCACATATACTCTTATGTATTGGTATTGCCCCGGCGATACTGGGAAACTTGTCCATTGCAGGAATAACAAGAATCAACCCACTCCTACTATCAGGAGCAAAGGGTATGAATCTAACAATGTCAAACTACTACGAGTCAGTTAAAAATTCCAATTGTCGACCGACAATAAATCTGAAATCAAGCTGTACAAATCATAAGTTCCTGAAGATATGAACCATAAAATAGGTCCGATTACAGACATTCGAAGTCACTCGGATCAGCCAGTCATTTGTCAGATGTTAGAAGTAAGCAACCCCGTGAACTGGAAGGCACATGGGCACACACTGATACTCTAATAAAAATACTCAAAAACAAAAACACTTCATGGTTCTGTTACTCCAAACAAAGAATTTTGGTGGTAATCACAGGACTAGATAAAATAAAATAGCATTAAATGAAATTGACATAAGTGCATGAAAGGCAGATAAGTAGACATGTAAAATAACAATCAAAATGTTAACATTTTATGACTTATAACGTTTTCTGTACAAAGTCAAAATGTAGGGGCTGTACCTTCACAATATTGGCCAACAAAAAGGAATAATACAAATGCTACAACGATCAAAGCAGTAAGTGCAGACTTTGCACTTGAACAAAACACGCATCAAACAAAACAAAATGTCCCAAAAACTGGCTACACTGCTATCCGGACCTCTCAATGCTTCTTTCCACCTTTGGTTGGAAGTTTCTGCTTCCCCTCAGAATCCCGGCCAGGAGTTATGTCACTGCCTGTAAAATCAACTATCGCCTCGGCGCTGGCATATCCTCCCTACTCTCTGACCTTCTCGGAAGATTCCTCATTGGCTTCGCACTTTCGGGATTTATGGGAGCTCCTCGAAGTTTTTATCGCTTCAACCTTTTCCTTCTTAACAACAACCAGTTGCTGTTAAGATTTACGCAGCTGACCGGTCTGGTCCTCCTACTCTCAAGCTTCAGTTGCCGTAAAGTTGCCCTCCAAAGATACGCGAGGGTCGTTTAGACCATGCAATGCAGTAATCTTCTTAGATTCCAGCTCCAGCTGCGAACGAGACACAGACGCAGTAATCGAGGCAACTACGAAGACAAGCATCGAGGCAGTTGAAATAGTGGCAAGCCCAGGCATCGAGGAAATCGGTTGATCAGTCGGTAAAGAAGATGGACCTATAAGATCAAAAATGAAATGGTTAAGTTCGTCATATTCTTGCAGTGTGAGCTGAAAATTCTCAAACTGGGGGGTAACAAGAGGGTTACCTGCATCAGAGGAATGGCCGAGAATTCCAATCTCATATTCCCCGCCTTCTCCTTCTTTTGATAGCTGCACGATCTTCAAAGAAGTTTCGAGGCCACCTGAAGTTTTAGAGACAGCCGCTGGGGGAACAGACGACAGAGCAGCACCGGCAGAACTCACCAAATGATCGCGAGGCTATCTTAATGATTCGCTAGGCCCAGAAACGAGGGGCTCTGGCAACATTTTGGTAGGTGAAGTCATAGCAGCATCGGCAGCCTCCTGTTCCTTCTCAATTCGTAGGACCTCTCGACCCTCTATCGTTGCTTTCTTCGATTTTTCATTAAGGTAGGCATCCTCCAACTCTTGCTTAGTATATACGTCCCCATTCTCTAAGAAACATGCCAAGATTTCTTCCCAAACCACGGCAAGAGTACGTGGAAACTTGGGGCCCAAATAAGTGTGGCTCCCCTGATGCATCAAGGAGTTGACATAGAAATTTAAGATGGTATTGTCCAATTTCTCCATCTTTTTTTCGAAGGTGTCCTTCAACTCCAAGTAATCCGCTGCGGCAGCCTTCTACACGTCAACTCGAATTTTCTCGACGCCGAGCTGTGTAACTCTTTCTTGGAGCAAATCAATCGTCTTGGCTTGATCGGAAATTGTCTTGTCACGGGATTCAACAATTCCCGCATATTCAGCAATTGTCTTGTTGTGCCCTTCAACAATTTTTCCATGATGCACAATAGTCTTCTTTTGAGCTTCAATAATCATGTCATGAGCTTCGAGCGCCTCTTTCAACTTAAATTCGTCCACATGGACCTTCTTAATTTCGTCTCGAAACATGAAATCTATTTTTGCATGGGCCTCTTTCAACTCCTTAAGTAAGATGGCGCTATTCTTACTCTCCCGGAGTGTTGCTTCCCTCTCTTGTATAAGTCGCTCAAGTCTGGTGTCACATTCCGCTAACACCCTCTCAAATCGTCTTTCTCGGATTCAAAGGAGAGGATCCCTTGATAATTATTGCGATTGGTGTCGGTCGTCTGCTTGCATAACTATTCCCATCCATCAGCTTGTTCTAAATCACTTTGAATCTCTTGAAGCTAGGGCATATAGGAATCTTTACGGACTAGGTGAAGGTCACGGTCAAACTTAACTCCCTTTATAAACCACCTGGGGAGTATAGCTTTGAGTCCAGGGGGTTGGATGGAAGAATGTAAGCCTGCCTCCTATGAGGACGCGAGGAACTAGAAGCGAGCACCATGTGAGTCGATGGGGCTTGAGATGAAAACAGAGCTTGAATGGAAGAAACTGGAACTTCAAGACCGACGGAAAATGGGGCCGGGGCAAAAGCCTGATGCTCAGAAGAATGAGAACTATGATCAACCTTTGACTTCTTGGACAGTTCCTCTCGGTCATCAGGGTTTTTCTCTTCTCGTAGCCACATTTATACGTCCGATCCCATTCTCTATCATCGCGGCGACGTTCGGCCTCCAAGTCTTTCTGCCTTCTCTATTCCTCCTCGATCTTACGAGGCTGATGGCGGCTTGTAGACCGTTTTGACCAACGTTGCGAATCAGAGAATTGCTCGAGATCGTCGTAAAGTTAACGGCCTCTCATGGTACCTGACATAAAGAATAAATAAAGAGCTTTAGTAACGAGAAATAGGCATAAATAATGCATGTGTTAGTGAATTTGACCCTAGTGGAATTTGTAATGTGTCTTAGGAGGCCTAAAAGGACGTTACAAACTGGATCGGGAAGCCACCGTGGTAGAAATCGGGCCAACTCCAGACACAATAAGACCCGAGCGAGGAGATGCCTCTTCGAATCCAAAGTCTTCCCTCATAAGGTCGTCGTCCACGTAAACGTTGCTCAAATCCCCAACGTCCACTCTGGTATCTTTAATCGGGGAACCTTGACATCGCTCGGTGGCTGTGGGAGCATCCTTGTTACGAATCTCTCGGGGAGGTGTATCCGGGAGAATGAGACTCATTCCTGGAGTCTTAGCACACGATTCGAAGTCTTCGCCACCTGAACCTGCATTGAAATCATCGTTACTAGAGGAGTAATCATAATCGCTACTGCCCTCAACTTCACCCTCTTCTTTTTCTATTACCATGGCAGCCTTGCTTTACACTATTTGAACTCTTCTTCCCCTTCCTCCGGAATCGGGGGCATTCTGCCCGAACAGTTGGCTTCGTTCGTGGCACCCCTTCCTTCATTTGTTTCTTCGGTTGATTCGCCAGACAAGCCTTCCTTTTCTGGAAAAGAGCCCTCTTCAGAGCCTTGTGATGAAGAAGTGGAGCATGTTCGTATTCTGAAACGGGAATGAGACGGGACTTCAACCCCATCGGCGGATCTCCCAGGATGCAATAGTCTATACCGGAGCAAATTTCGTCCGCAAGCAAAAATTTAACCAATCTCTCCCTGGCATCTACAACCTTCTGGGTATGGAAAATCTAGTCAAGTGATGGGTTTTTATTTGGCCTCGGAATAACTGCGAGGGGAATTCGATCAATTAGAAATCCCATAGCGACGTATTGTAACTCAATAACAAAAAGCAAGAACTTACCCCTTATCGTCCAAGGCAGCTAAACCCTTCGGGACAACTAACAAAGAAATACTGAGTCTTGAACTGAGATTATTGCTTTAGAGCTGCAGCACGATCTTGCAGTTCCTTTGGCCTTGATGACGATAAGCGATGGGCACTCGTCTCTCTTCTTAAATGAGAGAAAATGTCTAAACTCATCGAAACTTGGGGCACGATTAAATGTACGCATGAACAGGACATGAAGGTAGGTCAAAATTGCATATCCATTAGGATGAATTTGGAATGGAGCAATTCCCAGGTTCATTAGTGTCTCTTTCAAGAATTTATTGAAGGGCGGACATTGCTCCATTCAAGCACATATACCGATGACAAGCGGTGTATCCCGAAGGCGGAGTATGGGCAAACTCATTCTTCTCTGGAAGGCGCACATCGTCCTTTGGAATGCCGTGTTGTGTGCAAATGTTATGTAAAAACTTAGTGGAGATTACGGAGGAAGCTCTCTCCTGTGGATTAAGTAGAACTCTTAAATTTGGAGGAGTCAGGTCTACAACCGGGCTAACTAGAACTAGTTGATAGTATTCAACCCATAGAACAGAAGAGGAAGGGACGATAGACGATGATTCAGCTTTTGAAAGTGCTGGACTTCCTCTACTGGAATTACGGCAAAAAGATGGATACTTCATTCTATACAATAGAACATGCATCCAACGTGGTCAGGTGATTCTATCTTTATCTAAAAATCCCCTACAACACTTGAACTCCGAAGGAATATCAATTTACACCGACACATCAGATTTTTATTATATACTAAGCCAAGTGCAATGTGTTAACTATATAGGGTAAGCTCGGTGTCCTGAACACTACAAACGCTCTATCCCATGTAGATAGTTCGCTTGCAGTGAAGAATGAAAAGGAGTTTTCATATCATTTATTGAAGTTATTTCTCCTACACTTACCCGTTATTGATCAACAATCGATAACGGATCCGTTGTTCGAAGCAACATGGAAAGCTCTTCCCATTTCAGGTACACCGAGTGTGCAATAATGGGACCTTTCCAAATTTTTTGGAAGGCAATAACAACATAAGGTGCATGCAAGATGCTAGCCTAAGCTGTTATTCCCCTTCGGGGGGGTTTAAACCACTAAAACCAATCCACAATACGTCGTGTTGTATCAATAATGTAACTTAGTACAAGTCAATTTTGATTCTGTGGACGAAGACAGCAAAACATGTCAAGCACCAGGGTAAAGTCCAAGCATCGTTCAATGAAGAACTCAAGACTCGATTTACTATGTTCTTCCACAAAATCACAATCAACTCCAATCCTTCGCAATGATCATCACCGATACAACCCCGTCGTCGAATTGCTTAATGAATACGAAAATCTACATTATCCACCTATAATCAAGAATAAAAAAGAAGACGCGAATGAAATTGGAATGTTGGTGACCTATGGTAAGATGGGACAGCGGTGATCGAAGGGAAGTTCGGTGGTGATCCAAGGAAAGAAGATCGATGGCGATCCAAATCGGCGGAGTCTCATGTGATGATGGCTAGCCTAAGGCGACGGTGAACTTTAGAACGGTCAACGACAAGAGGAATTGGCGATGGATGGTCGGCGATGGTAAAGGCGCAAGTGGATATAGGGTTCAGACGAATTTGGACCAGGTCATGAAGCAGAAAGCTCGAGTCGCGATAGAAATGAGATAGAGTAGAAAATGATCAGCTCGATTGAGTTAAATACGGGATTGGGCTTTAAAAATGCTAAGTCTTTGGATCGCCAGTGATTCATGGACTATGCATCATTAGCGATCCATCAAATTGCATCTGATCTCCCCCAAATTTGTCAGGCATGATCTACCTGTTATTAGCAAGCTTCTTAAAGGTTATTGAATCAAAATTGATTTGTTATAATGAGCAACGTCGATTCACGTCAAAACCCAAAAGCAGTAACTTCCAGAGCACGCCTTGTTTCCAACAAAGGCATACTCTGGGAGGAAAATGTTATCCGGGTTTTTGACCCAACGGAATTCAAAAGGAGTTAGAACGTCTATGTCAAGTTAAGACAACCAAAAAATCAACCAAAAGGACCAAAGGAAGGAACCAAGGAGGACTTCATAGAAAACAATAAAAAATATTCAAAGGGTCTGGATCGCTAGCGATTCTATGATACTGATCATGGGCCATCAATTTTCCTTGCATCATGAAGCATTATAATTTCTTGAGACATCTAATAAATTTCATCGTATTCCAAGCTAGTTAGATTGATAAATAAGCATTCGTCTAATCACATCAGCAGTTCAATGCAAACAGTGTATGAATCATCATCAAAATAATGTGAAAATTACATGAAGAACACCAACATGAGATAACAAATGCAATCCAAAAGACAGAGTCCAACAATCCACTAAGTACATGGATCGCAAGTGATCCATGCAATATGGATCGCTAGCGATCCATATCATTATGCTAGATTGCCATGAAGTTTAAAGGAAAGGATGAAGGAGAGCATCCCAAGCAGTTGGGTCGTCAACTACCCAAAATCCGTGGATTGCTAGCGATCCATCACCTATGGATCACTAGCGATCCATCAGATTGGTTTAGATAGCTAAGAATTTTTTAGTGCAACTTCGTGTGTCCAATTGCAAGGTTCTGGTGAGGCGGCCTAGCCCAATAGCGCTCTAATCCCTATAAGTACAATCCTACCTGCAATATAAGCAAGATCCTCAGGACTGGCTGCTGATACTCGACATAAACTATTCTTCACTCTTCTCCTCCCACACAACAGTCATCTAAAGGGTTCACTGTGATTCTCCAGTGGACTCTAACACTGGTGACTTGATCTAACTTACAAGATTCAATCAAATTGTAATCCGATTTAGTTTGTAATTGCAGTCAGACAATATTAAAAGTTATAAAGTGGACGTAGGCTTCATTAACATTTGAACTACTGTAAAAAGCCCTCATCTCTTTACTTTATTTGCAAGTTACTATCTCTTGTTTCTATTTTATTTACCTTGATCAACAAGGTTGGTGCTTTCACACTCAACCCAAGATGTTGATCCATTTTTTGGGTTAACAAAAACAATCTTATCACTTGATTTATTAAAGCACGATCTAACTAAATTATCAAATCTCCTTATCCCTCTACGTTATTCTTTTTAATTTATCTAGTTAAATTTCTTGAATAATGTTTGACTAAAATTAGTGGTCTTATAGATTGCTTAATTCAAACTGATCTACTTGGCCTTGAGTGTTGAGCCTAAACTCTGATATCAACTGTAATAACATGCCCATTACAATACCTTGAATGAACATCGAATGACAATGTCTGACGCCCGAATACCACAAAAGACAGTCTAACGGGTTAAAATTAAAACAAAACATCATTACCAAGGCATATTGATAGAATTTCATTGCAGAATGATAACATATAATATACATGAACAGAACAGGATAAATAATATATAAGAGACCGCACTGGTGGAAGCAGCTGATAAATAAATATCATTACAAAAAGTCATAATACATCCACTCCATATATACGGAGTTATAAATATAATGTTTGATATAAAAAGTCTTATATGTAAATAACATGTATGTCATGTACTGCTACAAAATCAAGTATACATATATAAAATATCGATAACGCCTCCAAAATGCTCCAAATGTCCTGCGGCACATCCTAAAAAGCACTTGACTCCTAAACCACTCAATCGAGTACTCGAGAGTTGTCATGACACAAATAGACAAAGTAAAACACATGTTAGACTTAAAGCCCCATGTGAGGGGAACCCTTTCAAAATACCGTATATCAAAACTATATAAATATAAAATAGGAAACTACCAAGGCATAACCATTCCTCTCTACGAATGTGGCTCATTTGTAATGCAGACTCTCTATAAACAAGTAAAGTAAACCCTTCGTAAATGATAGGGAATCATACCTCAGTCTGCTCTTCTCCTTAACCAAAAAGTCAGCACATCCTAGTAATACGAGTACTAGAAAGCCCAAACGCCTATAAGAAAATGTCATAATACTTATATTAGTTAGTGTAGGGATAGTGTTACCCCCAAGATTAACCTATGTCAACACCCTTCATCATAAATAATATAACACTTATAACGGCGTAACTATAAGTACAAATATTCAATTATACATACTCATGTATCTATCCTGTATGACAAGTCCAAATAACAAATATTATCATCGTCTTGTATTGAATGAAATAATAATGGAATAACAACACCCTAAGTGATCTAGGATTTATTTACATTATTACCCCTTGAGATTCCATGAATGGAAATGAGCATTCTCGTCCGACCTCTTTGCCGCACACGTGCCTCCGTACAGACATTACAGCTCTTTTGGCACTAATAAAAATCCCCATCACTACAGTCCTCACTAGTGTCTATATATGTGCTACCACTACTAAATACAAGTATCCCTTAAGCGATGTCTCTGACCCAAGGTTTTAAATATCGATTTCGGTCACGTTTTGTCTAGGAATTTTTACACAAGTTATCTCGTATCGGGGGAGATCACGGACGAGATGAGTACATATTGGGTGTACATCACGCATTGACATCTCGGGTCTTATAATGCATCTCGAGAATATCTCGGATGTACTTATGTGTCTAAAATTGATATGTCAAAATTTTGTTTAATGGTTATAACTTTCTTAGTAAAAATAAAAATGGTAACATACTCTATTTACATGGAAAAAGGAATATTTTTAGAAGAGTAGTAGCTTGATTAGCTTAATTGATTTGGTAATGATTGAATAATATCCTTTTATTTGAACATAATAAAGAAGTGAAACCTTTCGTTATGACTCATTAAGATAAAAAGTAAATAATATGTTCAAGAAGTTGGTAAATTATAATTGGATTGAGTAGTTTCTTTTGAATCAATATGAAAATTAAAAATATTACGGAAAATAAGAAAAATGTATGATTTCAGGTGAGATCTCGGATTGAGATTTTGATCCATATTTCGGGTGAGATTTGAATATCTCGGACGAGATGAGTGTCGAGGGAGATATGGAGGAGTTTTGACGTCTCGTCTCGTTTAAGTGTGAAAAGGAGATCTCGGAGGAGATCTTGGGTGATATATAGGAGATTTAAAACCATGCTCTGACCCTCCCCAAAAGCTTAGCATGGAACTAGAAAATGAATGTTTAATCATATACATTTCATTAAAACCGTGTAATGACTTGAATCTAGTCACCCACTCCATGATTCACTCGCCATGCGCCTGCTTAGACCCCAGCAGAGCTCTCAAGCACAACAGCGCTTCGAACCACTAAATCCATACTAACATCCCATCTACACATCTGCCTGATCTCGTACTGATCACTTTCCATTACCTGTTCACACAGCTACCTGAATCTGGTACTGATTTATTATTTTCATTTTCTCCTTCCAATTGTACACGCTCCTTATATGTGACCATGCAACTGATCACCGTACCGATCTCATGTTCAATTGTTCCTCGGTCTCTAGCTTAATCTTCTACTATTATATACATCCCTCATTATGAGGCCAAAAACTAACTGCTACAGATGTTGTAGTCATCCATAGTTATTAGTTATTAGCATCAAAATGCGGCTATGTTAATCATATCAATAATCAAAAGCATTTGAATATGAAAAAAAATTCAACACAGTTTAATAAAAATATCACATCTCATTTCTAAAATGATATTTCATATTCGTTACATAATCCCATTTGTAAGCCCACGTTTAGAGAAATTATAATTATTATGAAATACTCCAAGAGCGACATATGAAGATGCCCTCTTGGTTGATCAGAGTTAAATACTAGGCAATATTACAACTTTTCCCTTGCATACTTTCAAATAAAATCAAACACACAGCGGATCAGATAAGAACTCCTAATTAGCTACAATGCCTCTTACACATCAGTGAAAGCTTATTCGCCTAATGAAAACCCAAAAACCCTTACTCTCGATCTACTCAAATAAGCACCCAAGAGTTTAAGGGGAAAAACAAAAACTTTGGATCAGACAAAAAGGCTAGTGTGAATAATAGCCTACCATCTCAAATCAAATAGATGTCTAGTAAGACCACGCCACTAAGCGAAACCGGTTTTCCCCTCACTATTATCTTAACCAAAATACATTAATCATATACCGTGCTCCTGCATCCACAATGGTTAAAACATAAAAATATATGGTGATATGCAAGAATGCAATATACCCTGGATTATTAATCCCAATTAGTCTGACCATTTGTTCAAGTTTATAGTTTTTCTAGCATCACTATGAACCTATTAGTTTTCATGGGCTGACTAATAACATGTCTCAATTCTTAGGGACAATCTATCCAACTTCATAGTTTTCATGGGATCGCTAAGAACCTATTGGTTTTACCAATAACCTTCCAATCATAGTTTCAGCGGGCATACTATGGACCAATTGAGTTCTCCAATAACATCTCTCAATCATAGTTTTATAGGATCATTATGAACATATTGATTTTTATAAATAACATCATCCGGACATAATTTTCATGGGATCACTAGGAACCTATTGGATCCTTCCAATAACAATTCTTCTGACATAATTTTTTTAATGCGAGACTTTGAACATATTGGACCCTTTTAATGACCTATCCAAATCAATAATCTTTTGATCAATTCTAGGCATCCTTTTCTTCTGATCTACCTAACTCATGGATGCAATTCTACTTACTCAGGAGTTAATTTTATTTATACTCACTTCTTGGTCAAACTAACTAGTTATTATGCCCCTTAACCTCCAAAATGCAGTTATGGGTCAGAAATGATGTGAGTATGACAATAAAAATTAGGCATAAAAACTAATCAAATAAATACAAAAACATATAGCATCCATCATTCAATATGTTCAATTAATAATCTTTTTATGTCTCATAACTACTCAATCTTAAGTAGTATTCTCTTTTGCAATTTTAACTCAAAACTTTGGCTATTCCATAATTAAAATCCTTGAAACCATTTTTACAATATATGTTTAATCCATTTGATTCATATTTAAAACAAGATTAACTTACCCTTTATATATTACCAATTTCATATACTATTAGTGCCTTTGATACTCTCGATGAAGATATAAGGGTGTCGCACCTCATCCTTATCGGGTATATCGCCAAAATAATTAAGAATATGTTTGTCTTTGAAAACAGACGACATCAATAAGGTCGACGTAGGTCGTCGCCTCGCCTCTCTTGATGTCGTTCTTTATATAAAAGCATTCTGATTTTATAAAAACATAAGGCTATATTGCCGATAGTAAGTGTGTCACATGAGATAAATGTGTGGGTCGCTGTCCTTATTCAGAATAGCCTTCAATGTTGATGGATGTCAACGTTGATAATGATCAACGACGCCATTATACACAAATAATATTAGGTGCTTTTAAAATAATTAGTTTGGCATTGATGACTATTGTTAGCGCCAAAATTGGTCACTAACAACCAAATCCAAGCGAGAGCACCAAATCACAGTCACAGCTCACGGATAGAATATATGTAGAGAATAATAACGTAAAGAACAGTAAAAATTAAAATGAAAGCAGTAAAGAACAACAGATTTTATAGTGGTTCGGCTCACTCCGGCCTACGACTTCTCCAGAAGTTTCCTTTTTATTGCTGTAATAATCGATTACAGTTACAATCCAAAGTTTAACAATGGCTGAGTTCCTTAGCCTTTGAGAAGAGAAAGTCATAGAGCAGAAAGAAGATCCCCCTTTCTGAACCCACTCATATTGTATTTATAGACAAAAACTAGGTTATTAGGCTTCCTGAGTAATCCGTGCCCACTAAGGCTATAGCCGAGCCATATTCATCATTACGACCGACCTCGAGCAGTTGATATGTCGAACGAGAGTAACCTGGATGTTGACTCGAAGCAACCATAGTACTGACTCGAAGTAACCTGACCTGTGGCCTAGGTCATGCCCCGGTCGAAGTAACTTCCACCCAAATGTCGAAGCGAAATACTCCCCAATGCTGAACCATGAAGTCCATCAAAGCCGACCTAAACCATACCGAGCCACACCCAATGTCGAGCAAGGTACGTTGCCGAGCGAAATCTGCTGAACCACTACCTTATGCCGAACGACCCTGACCTCACTGCAATGCCGAGCGACCCTTACTTCTCTGTAACGTTGAGCGACCCTGACTTCTCTGTAATGCCAAGCGACCCTGACTTCTCTGTAATGCCGAGCGAGTTACGATGCCGAGCAAAATCTGCCAAACCACTACCTTATGCCAAACAACCCTGACCTCTCTATAATGCCGAGCGAGGTACGATGCCGAGCGACATCTGCCGAACCACTACCTTATGCCGAACGACCCTGACCTCTCTGCAATGCCGAGCGAGGTACGATGCCGAGCGACATCTGCCGAACCTCTACTTTATGCCGAATGACCCTGACCTCTCTGCAATGCCGAGCGAGGTACGATGCCGAGCGACATCTGTCGAACCACTACCTTATACCAAATGACCCTGACCTCTCTGCAATGTCGAGCGACATTACCAGGGCCAACCGGCCCTTGACTTCCAGACCGAGCCATGTAACTTCTCCACTTCTCGACCGAACGACATATCCAAGTGAACTTCATCATTTTAAACTGAGTCCATCATATTCCAGCCTCGGTAAACGAGAAGTTGACTTAGTTAAATCCGCCTGTCCGTGGACTTGCCGTGAGGCGGGTTAACATTTGCCCCCCAAAACATGCCTTGCTATTGGGAGGTGTGTTTTGAATAAGCTCGAGTTCGATATCCGAAGCATGTATGTTATCCCATTCATACTTTCCGACTCATAATCCAATCCATTTTATCCAAGTGCCATCGCCGTATCCTTATCCGAGTGTATGACTACTCTGAGTCGATATCCAATTCTGAATCCAGTAACCAAATCCTTAGCCAAATCCATATCCATATGAACTCGACAACCAAGTTCCAATCCATCCATATCCAACGACCAATAACCATGTCCATGACCTCTCCGGGTCGATGTCCAAATCCGGGAACGTTTCGGGTCCATGCCCAAACCCTTAGCTGTTCATAGTCAATATCCAAATCTGTAACCTCTCCGGGTTCTTGCCAAGCGCAATCAACACTTGACGACCTATGTTAAGTAATTCCATGGTGTTCTTGGTTCAGTGTCCCTGAATGTCAAATAATGTCATGGCTTAAGTCCTAAGCCGAATCCTGGTCGCTCCGGACCCTTGCCGAGCATAGTCCATACCCGACGACCTGCATAGGAGACAATATGGGGCCTAAGTGCTAGGCCGAATCCCGGTCTCTCCGGACCCTTACCGAGCATAGTCCATGCTCGATGACCTTTCAGCCAAAATCCAAACCAAAATCCAATCCGAAATCCAAATTCAACCAGAAAAAGAGCAAAATAAGGAGTTCAAACAAAACTCCAAAACCAAACCAGAAAAAGAAAATGTCCAAGTCAAAGGAAAAAACAGATTTCACAAACCAGGGCGTCTCGGTAAGCCATCATCTCAGAGCATGCCTGAGGGTTATCTCCGACCTCGTACATGAGTAAGTGATTTAACCGTTTGCCCGAAGTTTGTTACTTATTCCAAACCATCAAAATTAGTTGATGACCAATCGGCTACCATTCCTGGGCCTCATGCCCTCGTCGTTCAAGATAGGCAGTGGCTGCTCATGTTCCACCGCCGCATTCCGAGTTCCGACATATTGTCATAACTGACCACTCCTTATATGCTCCTCGATTATGTCCTTCAAATGCTGGCAGCTGTTAGTATCATGCCCGTCCAGGTCATGAAAAAGATAGTGCCTTCCTGACGCCCTTTCTCGTTCTGAGGGCTCCCTCCTCGCCGACCTTCGATACGGAAGGCGATCTCGAGTATCCAAGAATATCCGCTCCAACGTTGCATTCAATCCCGTGTAAGTGGAGAACTTTTGTTCTCCCCAGCGCTTCCTTTTCCCTTTATCCTTGCCCCCACCCGAGCTTTTGCCGGGTAGTCCTCCATCCTTAATCATGTTTACTTCCATTGACCTCATGTCCAAACATGCATCCTCTTGTCGAAGAAATCTCTCAGCATCATGAAAGAATTCCCTAAGATCCAACGGTGGGTCTCGTATCAATGATACTTTGAAATCCGAATTATCTCTGACTCCTGGTACCGCAGCCATCAGAACCATTGATGGATACGGCCGATCCACCGAAGCAACTGCTGCATTAAATCGAGTTAAGAATGTCCTAAGAGAATCATCCGCCCCCTATTTGACTGACGTTAGCATCATTACGTTCTTTGGCGTTTTTATGTGAACTCGAAACTGACTTAAGAATTTGTCCACCAGTTCCGTCCATGTTCCAATTGATCCATCCTCCAACTGTCTGAACCACATAGCAGCAATATTAGTCAAGTACAGGGGGAAACATCTGGCCATAACCTCCTCTGTTGCCCCCAGCACTTCTATATGCCTAGTGTACCTCATCAAATGGTCGGTGGGATCCGCCTTCCTGTTGTATACTTCCAGAGTGGGTAGTTTGAAATCGGGCGGATTCCTAGCTGTCCTAATGTTCCGGGTAAACGAACTTTTGTTAACTCCCTCTGAATCCCTGTTTATCAGACCTCCGTGAATAGTCCGCCTGATAATGTTAGCCAATCCAGTGTTTCCAACAAAGGGTTGCCCCCTATCCATGTTTCCAAACTGCACCCTAAGTCCCCGAGGAAATTCTGGCACATATTCCTCATCACGTACCCCTGTATTCCTATCGACGTCAGGCCGCGTAGCATCATCCGGTATCCCTCCATGAACTGGTCCAGCATTACTTGGTGGTGTGCCCCCGAGTCTAGGTCCATCTAGATTGTTTGTTGTCTATTGATTGGGAGCTGTCCACTGCTGAATCACTCCATCTGCCCGCTGGTTGAGTTCCTCTTATCCAGTTCCAAGAACTTGAGCACCTGCAGTTCCTAGTTGTCCAAATTGCCAAAGAAGAGCCTGCATCATCTCCTCTTGCCATTTCATCATCTGCTCCCGCACAGAATTCATCATAACCTACATCTCGTCCCGAGTTATGTAGATGGATGCATGATCCTCTCCAGCTCCAGAAGAGGCCGCTTGACTTCCTTCCTGATTGCTCCTTTCCGCTGCTTGCTTCCTTGTTGGTGGTCTAACCATTGCTTTCTAGGATCCAAGTTCCTAACTCCAAAATTCCCGAGTGCATGCGCTCTCAGTGAAAGCACCAAAATGTTAGCGCCAAAATTGGTCACTAACACCCAAATCCAAGCGAGAGCACCAAATAACAATCACAGCTCACGGATAGAATATATGTAGAGAATAATAATGTGAAGAACGGTAAAAATAAAAATGAAAACAGTAAAGAATAATAGATTTTATAGTGGTTCGGCTAACTCCGACCTACATCCACTCCAGAAGTTTCCTTTTTACTGCTGTAATAATCGATTACAGTTACAATCCAAAGTTTAACAATGGCTGAGTTCCTTAGCCTTTGAGAAGAGAAAGTCAGAGAGCAGAAAGAAAATCCCCCTTTCCGAACCCCCTCATGCTGTATTTATAGACAAAAACTGGGTTATTGGGCTTCCTGAGTAATCCGGAACCATTAAGGCTATAGTCGAGCCATATTCATCATTATGACCGACCTCGAGCAGTTGATATGCCGAACGAGAGTAACCTGGGTGTTGACTCGAAGCAACCATAGTACCGACTCGAAGTATCTTGACCAGTGGCCTAGGTCATGCCCCGGTCGAAGTAACTTCCACCCAAACGTCGAAGCGAAATACTCCCCAATGCCGAACCATGAAGTCCATCAAAGCCGACCTAAACTATACCGAGCCACACCCAATGCCGAGCGAGGTACGATGCTGAGCGAGGTATGATGCCGAGCGAGGTACGATGCCGAGCGACATCTGCCGAACCACTACCTTATGCCGAACGACCCTGACCACTTTGCAATGCCAAGCGACCCTTACTTGACTTCTCTGTAATGCCGAGCGACCCGGACTTCTCTGTAATGCCAAGCGAGGTACGATGCCGAGCGACATCTGCCGAACCACTACCTTATGTCGAACGACCCTAACCTCTCTGCAATGCCGAGTGAGGTACGATGCCGAGCGACATTTGTTGGACCACTGCCTTATGCCGAACGACCCTGACCTCTCTGCAATGCCGGGCGACATTACTAGGGCCGACCGACCCTTGACTTCCAGACCGAGCCATGTAACTTCTCCACTTCTCGACCGAACGACATATCCAAGTGAACTTATCATTTTAAACCGAGTCCATCATATTCCAGCTTGGTAAACGAGAAGTTGACTTAGTTAAATTCGCCTGTCCGTGGCCTTATCGAGAGGCGGTTAACAACTATCGATGTCAATGTCTCATTTTACTTCGAAAGTAATCACTAGCGGCATCAATGCCAAAATATAGTTTGACTTCAAAAATAATAGGTGGACGCACTATTTAAGCCTTGATGAAAACATGTGGCATCAATGCCGTCTAAAACCAGAAAAAGGTTGATGATCTTAATGATAGGCGATATAGCAATACATACGAAGAGCTATATCGACGTCGATCTCAATGCTGAATACCGTACCTATGCACTTCGATCCTATAGGAACCACTCCATACCAACATCGTTGATATCACGTGCTTCCCTTAGGATTGTCGGTGACATTAATGGCTTTGACACAGAAAGGGCATCGACACTAGACATGAAATTCTCGTAATTATTAATAAAACAAATTTATTTCTATATAAATCCTATAGTTTTCACCAACCCTTAATCTTTGTCAATTTCTTATTAATTGAAAACACCTTCAACATATTATTTTTTCAGAAAAATCCGCCACAACCTATTTTTACTCAAAAATCACATTTGCACCCATTTATTAATTTAATCATTTAATATAACCATAAGCTTTTATATTTTATTATATTCACAATAAATCGAAAACCCTTGGGAAAAATCCCATAAATTCACCGAAAACAAGAAATGTCATATTCTTTATCCTATGAAAATTTCAGAGCCAAAATAATTATTTAATTATTTTTAATAATCAAAACCCGAAATAAATGCCATTATTCCTTAGGAAATTCATAAAATATTCCTATTATCTTGGAAAATTATGAAATTAAAAACCATTTTCTAAAATTATATTTTTCACAACCAATCAAAAATTCAAATCATTTGGAGATTAAAAGCTTAGGTTTTACCCTTTATACTCATTAAAATAATTCCACAAGAATATCCATAAATCATTATTCTATCCAAACAATGATGAAACCAACATGGCACAACATATCATCATAAATGAATTGATCTAACCAAGATTCGAAAGCAAATAAAATAAAAATGAGATGGACTATTATTATTCAACTTGATTTGATAATGAGAATTGAGACCTGTTGAATTGAATTGGCTCTCATAACTCTTCCTAGGTTCTTGCCCCTCTTTTCTTTAAACTTATAGTCGGCCTTGATTTTCTTTCTTTGATTGTTTTCATTTTAAGTAAACGTGAATGATATAAGAAGTAAGGGTTTTAAGGGATGAAAGGTTTATCTAGTCCTATTTTACCACTCTCATATGTTCTTTTATGTTTTTAAGTCATCAAAACAATCTTATCAATTTATTTAGTTAAGGCCCGACCTTAAGGTTTATCAAATGTCAATTCCCTTATCTTACTACACATCACATTATTCTATTTAATTTATCTAATTAAATATCCTGAATATTGTTAATTAAAATTAGGGGTGTTACAGGATCCTCTCCTTAAATAATTTCGTCCTCAAAAATTAGTAAGGAGTATATACTAAGCATATCAAACACGCAAACATCTATAACATCGTATAACAATAATACTAGCTTATCTGACCAGTAAACAATTTATATACAACAAATATAGAACATATACTCAAAATAGTGCAGGATATGTCTCTTTAATCTTGTCCACTATCATCCAAGTACAGTCTTTCTCGTTATTGCTCCATTGGACTTTCACCAACTTGACTGTCTTTTTCCTTAATCTCTTCTTATCTCTCGCTACAACTCGAACTGGATATCTCACAAAATTCAGATTCGGTTCTACTATTAAATCTTCCCGTGCAGTCGGAGCAATAGTAGTCTATGGACCATGCACATACTTTCTAAGATAAGAAACATGGAACACATTATAGACACCTGCCAAACTGCTTGGTATGTGAGTTTTCCGATCCTCTCTATAATAGAGAATGGTTCAACATATCTCGGTGCCAGTTTCCTTGGCTTTCCAAATCGGACCACACCCTTCATTAGTGATACCTTGATGAAAATCCTATCTTCAATTGAGAAATCTTAATCTTTACACCTTTTATATATGTAACTTTTTTGCCTAGATTGAGCTTCTCTCATCCTACCTCGGATTAACTCAATCTTCTCCATGGCTTCTCTTACCATATCTGGACCAAGGACCAATCTGTCTCCGGTCTTTAACCGACACACTAGTGATTTGCACGGCCTTCCATACAAAGCTTCGAAAGACTCCATTCCGGTACTATTCTGATAACTATTATTCTAAGAAAAATTAACCAACTACAAATGGTCTTCGCTCTTTGCAAGACCCACCAAAATCTAGTACACAAGCTCTCAACAAATTTTCAAGTACTTTATCGACTCTCTCTATATGCCCATCTATCTGAGTGTGATAAGTGGTACACATCTTAAACTTGGTACTTAACACTTCCTGTAGACTATTTCAGAACTCACTAGTGAACAATACATATCTGTCACTAACTATACTACTAGAAATTCCATGCAGTCGAACAATTCTTCATAAACAACTTAGCCAATACATGTGCATTTCTGGTTGACTAAACGGGAATTAGATGCGCATTCTTGGTCAGTCTGTCCACTATGACTCATATACTTATGTTTCCTCTACTTGACCTTGGCAACCTGTCAATGAAATCCATGGATATCGAATCTCATTTCCAAACGGCATGTTTAAAGAAATTCTTCTTTATATCCTGATGTTCAGCTTTTACTTGCTGGCAATTCGAACAGTGCCTTACCCATAAGCCTACATCCCCTTTAATACCTTTCAAGAAGAAATTCTTCTTTATATCCTGATACATCATGGTTCCTCCAAGATGAATTGTAACCTTCGATCGATGACAATCCCTAAGAAATTCCCTCCTTAGGTAACCAACATCTGGAATACATAATTGTCCCTTCTTCCTTAACCCTCCTCTCTGGTCAAGATTGAAATCATTTAGATCAGTGATCTCAGCTCCACTTCCCAGCCTTCTAATCCTCTCGACTAGCAATGGATCATCTCCATGCTATGAAGCAATCCTTTCAATCAACATTGGTCGAACATCCAAGCAAGATTACATGGTTGTACTTTGACTAGAACTAGCAGTCGATCTTAACTACCCACTCATGTAGTCAATGCCTCTTAATCCTTCTATTCTACAAACATGGCTAACACCACATTCGAATGTTTTCTACAAAGGGCATCTCCAAATTTATTCCCTTTCCCTATTGTATACTCAATACCGAAATCATAAGCTACGAAAATCTCCAGCTACCTTTGTTGTATCATATTCAACTCTTTCTGAGAGAATAAATATCTCAAATACTTATGATTTATATACAACTCGAATCATTCTCCCAAGAGGTAGTGTCTCCAAAACTTCAATGCGAAAATCACCGCTACCAACTCCAAGTCATGAGTCTGATAGTTAACTTCATATGGTCTAAGCTACCAAAAAGTGTTGGCAATCACTTTACCGCTCTGCATCAATATAGCTCCTAACCCTACTCCACATGCATCCGTATACACCACTTCTAGAAAAACTAACATGACCACATTGGTCAACAAATGCTTTAACTTAAAGAATGCTTTCTCACATTTATTAGACCAAATAAACTTCACGCCTTTTCTTGTTAGTCTAGTCAGGGGTGCTACTATCAGTGAGAAATCCTTAGTAAATCATCGGCAATGGCCAGTCAATCCAAGAAAACTTCTTATCTCGGTCACGGTCTCAGGTCTTTCCGACTATTAACAACTTCGATCTTGGCTGGATCGATTGACAACCCTTTCTCTGAAACTACATGACCAAAAAACTTCACTTCTTTCTTCTAGAAATGACACTTCGAAAACTTCGCTTTCAGTTGATGTTTCTTCAATGTCTCAAGCACTATTATAAGATGAATCTCATGATCTCTTTCATCCTTAGAATATATCAAAATGTCGTTAGTGAACACCAAAACGAGCCTATGCAAGTGCTCTTGGAAAATCCGGTTAATCAAATACATGAAGAAAGCAGGCACATTAGTCAATCTGAAGGCATTACTAACCATTCTTACGAACTGTAACTCAATTGAAATGCCATTAAAGGATTACTGCCCTCCACCACTCTCAATTGATGGAACCCTGTCGCCAAATCTAACTGGAAAAATACTTTGGTTATACTCAACTGATCAAATAAATCATCAATTCTCGACAAAGGATATCGATTCTTTATTGTCTTTTCATTCAACCTATGATAATTGAGCATAATCTTAACAACCCATCTAATTTCTTCACAAACACCGCAGACGGTCCCAAGGCGAACTACTTGGTCTGATAAAACTCTTTCCTTTTAATTCCAACAGCTGCAACTTTAACTCCTTCATATCGGTAGGTTTCACCCTGCTAGGTAGTCGACTTATGGGTTCAGCTCCTAGTACAAGATCTATTTGAAACTCAATAGCCCGTTTCGGTGGTAGACCTATGATCGGCTCTAAAACATCTGCAAATTCCCTTGCAACTAAAACCCAATTCACTGCGTCTTCTACTTCCATTACCCCCAACAAAGTACAAATATCCACACTCTAGTTATCTACTGAGTATATAATTCGATCACGACAATCAGGGTATTTAACTATTATTTTTTCTATCCCGATAAAATATCCTAGCATCATATTTCCTTAACCAATCCATACCCAAATAATTGTAAAGTCTACAAAATTAAATACATACAAATTGCAGGTGTTATCCAGCCTTTTGACTAGGTAGAATCTGAACTGACCTAACAAATAGAACTTAGAGTTATCAAGGCAGAAAGCCCGAAGAGATAGCCTTCGAGTCTAGAAACCAAGCACAAGGCAGAGCCATGAAGTTGAGGCCAAAACCATCAAAGTCAACAAGATGATGGGATCCCCAAGTTCGGGATCGGTACCGGCTACCATCGGGGATCGATACCGGGTACCAGCTACCATCGGGGATCAATACCGACTCCTACATACAACATAGATGGACCCCATCTTCTACCTACATGCTTATCTCAGTTCCAAAATCCTATTTCCAAAGTTGGTTTGTTGATTCAGTGCATTTCTCAATCGAACTCCACGAACACTTATAACTACAACTTTATTCTCCTTTAACTCCATCATTTGGGCTTAGAAACATGCTAAAACAAGTACGAACAACTGTGGAATCGAGAAATTAACTACAAGACAATTCGAGGTAAGGGATTGAAGATGCCAAATATGGAAATCTTGGGGTTCGATACCAAATCCCACTAAAGGATCAGAGCCGAATTCCATTTTCGGCTGAGGTGGGGCCAATTATTTTGGAAGAATTGATCAAATTCATGCAAAACAGTACAAAGATATTCTATATTAGTTATTGGCTCCCTACCTCTATAAATAAAAAAGCAGTGCTCATTTTTAAGTATCTTTTGGCTGGAGTTCCATTATTTCTTATATTATTGTAACTCTGAAATTCTAGGTGTTCGTGTTGTACCGATCCCCAAGAACTTTTGCCTCCCAATCAGAAATAAGCAACAAAAACATCAAAGTGGACATAGGCCTTGCTTTGCTGAACCACTATAAACAATCGTGTCTTCTTATTTCCTCATTTTTCAATTGTTTTTCTTCATTTAATCTCTACTACATAAACCTCTGTGTGTTTGTGCCATTTTTGGTTCAAACATTTTGGTGATTTCACTGAGAATTAAACTCAGGCCATTTAGATCCATCATCTACTATTGGATTTCTCTACATCCATAGGATAGGTCCAATTTCCCTACCTTTTAATTCTATAACTCATATTTCCAACAAATTTACTAAAAGCTTTCTACCATGGCCCTATCAAGAAGAGATCGTCCTACTAATTCCGGAGCAACTACTGAAGTTGCGAATCAGAATCCTCATCAAGGAGACTGAGTTGTTCAACCAACTCAACCCGAGATCTAGACTCCAACTAACGCCGTGACCAAAATGGAGATGGATATGATGATGAAGCAAATGGAAGACAGATTCTAGACTATCCAATAGGAGATGAACAACACGATGCAACGTGTCATTTTTAGTGTTGGATATTTATTCTACTTATAACGCATTCATGGGCCGACCGACCCTAGATGAATTTAGAGCGACCATCGCTCCCTGGTGTTTAACTATGAATTTCCCTACAGACAATGGAGTGGGGATCGTGAATGGAGATCAAGCTGCTGTTCGCTAGTGCTATGTCGCTGAATTCAGGGAAGCAAGGTATAAGGAGTAAGAAAAAAGCATAAAGGGAGTCCTTTGCATAAAGGTTTTGGATGAATAGCAACTACCTCCTGAGCCTTGGCTCGGGAAAACTAGTCGGCTCGACGAATACATGGACCTACAAACGGAGCCGGAGGGCGAACGAGAAGCTCCTGCCGAGCTGACAATCGCCGGTCCATTCAGCCGGGTTGACCCGAGTAAAGTCTTGAAGGTTGGCGCTCAGCTTGGTACTAGTGTGATGAGGGAGTCGGTTGGTTTTCTCTGGGTAAACCTTGATGTGTTTGCTTGGAAACACTCGAATATGTATGCGATCTCGTCCAGGATAGCGAGCCATGCATTAAACATTAATCCCAAACACGTTCCTGTTAGATAGAAATGCTACAGCCTAGGTCCAGAGAGATAGCGACCATTCAAAGCACAGAATGGAGTCCTTCAAAGGAATACAAACTTGTCTCAATTCAAAGAACATCACATTGGAAACGAGATGTACTTTGGGAGGCAAGTGTTATCTAGCCTTTTGACCAGGCAGAATCCGAATAGACTGTATAGATAGAACTTGAAGTCATCAAGGCGGAAAGCTCGGAAAGATAGCCCATGTTTGGACAAAAAGTTGGCAATAACACCCAATAGATTTTATGTGGAGAAATAAAGTGAAGAACTAAAATAAAAATAGAAAGAAAACAAGTAGAAAACAAGAGCATGCAAATTTAAAGTGTTTCGATGTATATTGCCTATGTCCACTTTGAATGAATTGCTTTATTGATCACTTGGAATTTAGAGTACAGGGTGGATCGGATCGGATTGATCTTTGATTACAATGGAGTATAAGTAAAACAGCAGCGTAAAGATCCCTGAAATGAATGATGAACTCTGTATTTATAAAGGTAGAAAACTGAATATCTTCTTGAGAATTCACCGACAGAATCTTAAGATGTAGATGAGGTTACCCAAAAAGTTTCATTGCCTTATCCGCAATATTAGGGGATTGGCATCGATCGATCCTAGTTGCAATGTAGCATCATGTAATTGGTCCTATGGCCCCTGTTCGTCGATGGAAATTCTATCGATTTAGAAAACCATCGAAAAATTTCAATTTAAATTATAACAGCAAGCGCACGACGTACACTTGTAGTACATGGCGAATACAGGTCGATCCGTAGGGAATTGATGGTATTAAAATTCTATTCAATCAAACTAACCAAAGTTGAAAGTGTGATTAACTAAAAATGTAAGAAACTAACAAAAACTAGCAAAAGAAAAATAGATAAAAATATGAGAGTTAAATGACAATTTAGAGATAAATCCCCTCTCTAGATCATATAATTCAACAATTAATGAAATTATGATCTCTTTTTTTGGTCATAAGTGAGTTTAAATGATGTGTTTATCATAAGTATGGCTCATTTGTGCTATTAATTAGCTCAACATAAGCCAGCAAACTATAACACAACCTTTAAACCACTTTTAATTCTCATGAAAATGACAACAAAGTTGAAAATGAAAATCTATTTTAAGCATGACCTATTAACTATTGTTTAGAAATATAGGCCATCAAATTTTGATTTACACATTCACTTCTTTGCCATAATCATATATAGATGAAGAGGCAATGTAACGACCCAGAATTTTGAACAAATTAAATTGAAAATATTTAATTAATTTTAAATATTTGAACGATGATTTAATTTGAATCCCCGATTTAAATTTGAATTTGGCGATTAAATTATAAAATTTAATCGATTGGAAGTTGAATAAAAATTTGAATATTCAATTTAAAGTTGAAAAGAAATATTTCGAAAGCTTTTAAAATTCGTATTGATAATACTGAAGATAACAGAAGCTTCGGAATCGAGTTTGAAAATGATTTGATCAGTTTTGAAATTAAATCGTTCGAATCGATATTTAAAAATAGCGTTCCGGGGCACAGTCTCGGAATTCGACGAAACCAGTTCCATTGGGTCCGTAATATTGTATTATTACCGGATTTCAAATTTCGTAGCATTTGGAGTTGTTATGTGGCTGTACGATGAATAAATGAATGGAAATTAAATTGAATTCAATTTAGATTTTTAAATTTAAAACCTTGCCGACATACACACGTTCATCTCCTTCAATCACGCAGAGAATCACGAACAAAAATCGTGATACCCATACTCTTTCAATTTCAAATACCCCTCTCCCTCATTCCTCAGTTCCAAATCAAACGAGAACAAATCAGAAGAAAAATGGCCGTTCGTCTCAAAACAGATCGAATTCGTTCAATAAATAAAAACAGCCGAGCTTTATATTCTTCTCCCTCTTTCGAAAATTTGAAACAACAAATTAAATTGCCGCTCTCTCTCTCTCAGTTCGAAAATCATGGCCGCTATCTAACATTTGAATTTCGAATTCAAATTGAAGTGAGGGTGCTCGGCCGAGACGACTTGGTAATTAGGGTTGTGAATCGATGTCGGCATCTAGTAGAAGTCGATTTCAGTCGCGACTAGAGGGGGGTTCGCCTGGAAGCTCGAAGGCGAAAGCATCGCGATTGGAATTTGAAGCAGCCTCGGTTATCAATGGCAGAGAATGACGATCTCATTCACGCGATTCAAAGGCAGAGTGTGGCGATGGCTTTGGGTTCGAACTGGAGCTAGGGCACATGACGATTTGGGGACTCCGAAGGCGGCAGCTTTGGCATGAAGCGGCGACGTGTTTTGGGTCAGGGTCTGACGTTGGGATTCGCAAGGTAGAGGTGCATCGTCGCGAGGTGAACTGGAAGTTGGGATGGTCGAGCACACGACAAGAAGGAGTTTGCCGATGTTGCAGCTTGGTCGACGAGTTGCGTACAGGAAAGATCGTGGTAGAGATTGGGGTATATTACAGTAAGGTATAATTACAAGTTATTTCGATTTCAATTTACACTAATATTTAGGTATATACACCCAGTAAACAGAACTCTTTTCTGTTTAGTTTAGAAAAAGAATATGAATGTTTAGTTTAGAAAAAAAAAATATGAATGAACATAAACTGTAAAACAGAAAATAATATGTATAAGATTTAGGAAATAGAAATTTTTAAATAGTGATTTAGATTTTTATAGCCATATATATAGTTTGGAATCTGTATAGACCATATTTTTTTTTGTATATGTGTTTTCAGAAATAAAGATAAAAATAAAATATGTTCTGGAAGTAGTTTTGTTTAGTTGTTAAAAGGGTATTTTATTAAAAAGAAATTAGTTTAAATTCAAAAGAATTAGTGTAAGACAAAGAATATTTGGAAATGAACAAAAGAATAAATTTTTAGCTGAGATGAAATTTATGATTTAAAATCGATCATTGGTTAATTTAATTTATCAAATGAAGTTTAATTTATTCGATTGATTCGAATATTTATAAATTGTGTAAATATTTATACAAGGTCGAATACAATGACGAAATCGAGGCTGGAATAAAAATGGATTGCAAAATGAAAACAAAGGTGAGATTTTCTCACTCAAATTGAAAAGTGGAATTTTCAGTTATTGTTTGATTGTCTGTTTGGATTGTTGATATTAGATATTTTAGGATATATCTATATATAGCAATATATACATATTGGCATATGTATATATTGGATTGATGATTTCCCGCCTCGTATAGCGGATGAGACCCTATTGCGCCGTTAGTAAGCGGATTTTTATAAAACCCATATACCGCGATAATTCCGTACTGGAGCGGAATTGGTATTGTGCTAACATCTTTGGATGCAGGGAAACAGGTTGGAGGGATCCAACTGGACCCCTCACATTGATTGAATTTATTTATACTGTGATATGAATCTGTGAATGATTATATTGATGTTATTAATCATATTGATATCTGGAAATTGTTTGAAGCTAAAATTTAGCTGAATGGATGTTTGATATCATTGGATTCCAAAAATAAATGAAATTGAATTTTTGAAATCAAAATAGAAATTTTTAAGTAAATAAATTTTTAGAAATTGAATAAATTCGAAGAAAGGAATTTTAAAGTATAAAAAGTTAATTTTTATAATCTTATCGAATTTATTTCCAGAATAAAGTGAAAATGTTAAATAAATGAATTTCGTATAATAGTGATTTTAAATTGAGGAAATTAATTTAAAATTTGGATTTTTTAAATAGATTGAAAGAGACAAAGAAATTTATTTTCTTTAAAAAGGGATTTATTTAAAAAGAAATAAGTGAGAAGTCCAATTTGAAATTTAATTGGCAAATTGAAACGAAATTGGAAAATTGATATGAAATTTATAGATTTATAAATTGTGAAGTTAAAATGAATGAAATTTATAGATTTATAAATTGTGAAGTTAAATTGATATGGAATTTATAGATTTATAAATTGTGAAGTTAAATTGATATGGAATTTATAGATTTATAAATTGTGAAGTTATAAAATGGATGAAACTGTAGAATAAAAGGTTTATAAGAGATTAACTTATAAAGGGGATTTTTGCCTTTAAATGGAATATTTATCGAATTATTAATAAAGGAGATTTGTTAAATTGAAGTCGTTAGAAAATAGAAATGGAATTTATAAACGTTGTTTTATAAATTCGGAAATCAATCAAATTTGATGAATTTAATATAGAAGATTATTAAAGAAGATATATTCGCGATTTTGGATAGCGAATTTCTATTGAAATAAAAATGTATAGAAATGATTGAAATTGGGTTAAGTGAATTATATTCACGATTTTGGACAGTGAATATATTGTTAAGTAAAATGGATTTATTTTTGAAGAAGTGATATTAAAAAAATGAAGTTAAACATTTTAAAGATGTTTTAAAATGTATTATGAATCGAAAGCATAGATTTCCGCAGTTCTTGTTGAAATAGACGTTTTCGAGAAATAAGGAAATGGTGGACTATAACTCTGTTGTTATAGTAAATGATTTCCGAAAGGAAATGTTTTTAGTATTGGGATTTACATATCTATCTTAAAAAAATTCGAATCCCTATACTAGTGATTTTGAGTCATCGTAACGATGTTTTACGTAACATTCGTTTTGACTCAAATAAAATGTGTTTAAAGAATGATTTCCTTAAAGAATGAGATATATACTTAATTTTGATTTAAGTATATAGAATATTTTCTAAGTGTTGAAAATAAATAGTTTTGTGAATTACTTATTTTAAATAAGTATGGAAATGCTTTTCCAATATGAAGTGAACTGTTTAGAGATTTTATCTTTTAAAGATAAATTGAAAAGTGAATATTTGAAATTTGTTTCAAATGGTGAAGTGTGGAAATAATATATCTAGTAAAGATATTTTTGAAGATAAATAATTTGGAAAATTATTTGGAATCTGATGATGTTGCGCATCTTTATTGATAGTTAAATAACCGACTATCAATAATTACCCTGAATGGTATTTGTTGTGAATTGGATAAATTTGAATGCCACACTTATTTTTGAATAAACGCTCACTATTCGAGTTAGCCGGGAAAGGACCATGGGGTCGTATAACCCATTCCGAATATGTGATACGTCGTTATGAATCGCATTTGAAGACCGGTGTTGAAGACCGGATATTTTTGAAAACGGAAGGATTCCCGTCGAGTTACTCTACATCGGCTGATCTCCGGTTTAGAGGTTTTATCACCCATAGTGACGGGAAGTCCGGACGTGATTGAAAATTATCCGGATGTGCAAGGGCTTCGTGAGAAGTGCCTTCGGTTCTGTTCGATCCCGGAACAGACTTGTATGGATTGTGTGTCTGACGTTACAATTTGAGATATAAAGCTGATTTCTTTCAAATACATTTCTGTTGGTGGCGGAGAATTTATTCTTTTAGCTTAACACCCTTCTCTGAGACGTACGAGCTCAGAGGTTATGTAGTTGAAATTTATCAGCGATATATCCCAATTTGGTAACGTGGCATACTGAGTGTTGCTGTGAAATGATCAGTGTTTGATCATTTGCGATATGATCATTTGTTTGATCTTATATCTTTGTGATCATAGGTTGATCATTTTTGTTGGACCCAAAGCAGGGCTTTGTAGAAAGCGTAGCTTTGTGGACGAGACTTCGTCGAGCCTCACACCCCGGAAATGGTCGAAACAGGAAGAATGCGGCAAGGTTCTAGGGAGTAGCGCCCCTTAGTGTATGTCATTCCTTCTGGATAGAGGTGGTATCATGGTATGGAGCCCAGATACTTAACCTATGTGGTTGCTGCATTATTATCTATGTGGTTTGTTGGAAATCAGGGATCCTTGGGAAGATCGGTTACGATCGGGGGATGGCATACGCGTGTCAGTAGTTACCTATTTTTGCAGAGGTAACCCGGCCTTGTGTTGGCAGAGATCCGGTTAGGTTCTCGGGTCATCTATTCCAGGGACGTACCCATCGTGGATAGGAAGTTCCTTAGCCTGACCATTTGTTGGAAATCCAAACTCCAATACGCACCTTGTACGGTATTAGTTGTAGAACCTGCCATTTACGTACGGTGGTCACCACTGTTTAGATGGTAGCTATAGTAGGCATACGATACTGGTCGTATGTTGGCTAAGATTAATATTATACTTTCGAAATGTTTTCTACACTATGCACTAATAATAATATCAAAAAGAATTTGATTTTTGCGTAGTAAGCATCTTTGACTATCATAAGAAGAAATCTCCTCCAATTCTGCGTTTGCATTGTGTGTGTGGTGGGAGGTCTTATGGTAGTTTCATTTTCCAAAAGCATTGCGAATTTGTTTTATTTTCTTTGTGAAAAATAACTGTTTTACGATCTCACACCAGTCACCATGACTGACTCGGAGTTTATTGTTCCCCTTCTAAACTCTGGGTGCCCACAAATTTTCCACACGGGCAGCCTAGAGTTATGTTATCAGGATTCTGGAGCTTTGGAGATAAGCTGGAGGACGAGACGTAGTATTTGTATCTGATATATTTATTCCGCTGTGTATTCTGTATGAGGACAAGTTATATAACTGTCCATTGTTGTATAGTGACTCTGATGTTTGATGTATGTATAAAATGATATAGTTCTTTGTTTTAAAAGACTAGTGTTTATCTATTATATATTGTTCCGCTGCGATATGTGAGATTCTGATATTGTTTCTGTATCTGATGTTCTTCCGTGTTGTTGTTCTTCTCTATTCTGCTTTCTTCTTCTTCTACTTTTCTTCTATCTTTTCTCTCCTTATCTTTTTCTTCTATTTAAAACCATCACTATTGGAATTTCCGGCACTCGATTGCTCGGCAGTCGATAAAGTGAGTATCGATGTCGAATTTTCGAAAGTCGAAAATTTCGGTATGTGACAAAGTGGTATCAGAGCATATGGTTAAGCGACAACCCTGCTCTGTTGGGTGTTTCTCATTAGAGATAGAGTCAGTAGTACTCTAGAATGAGTTTGAGTGTAATAATAGATATGAGCGCGTATTTGTTAGTTAATATAAAATTGTTTTGTATTGTGATGATTGGTTTATTGAGTGGCATATGAACCTTCGTCGGCACAGTCTTGCAAAACTGTATCGAAGGGGTTTCTAAACACTTGAATAGAACAATTCGGCACAGTATTGTTTTAAATAGGGTAAATGAAATAATTTTGCCCAAAACTATTTTTGTATATAAAAGAAATAATTTTCTATGAATTATCATAGTATATGGATGTTTGGATGTTAGGAAGTAATAATAGTGAATTATCATCACTGGAATTGAATAAGAAATTGAAATCATAACTCCAAAGTTAAGAAATGAATCCATATACAAATGAAATTTAAGAATATAAATTATAAATGTGATTTGTAATTTGAAACGGAATTCCAGAGAAGTTTTTGGAAATGTTTTGAAGAGAATTTGAAAATTTTGGTAATTTGGAAAGTTTAAATTCCTTTTTGGAGTTGAAAATGAATTTCAAAGGTTTGAAAGGTATTTTAGAAAGGTGAAGAGCTCTAAACTCTTTTCGGTCGCTGGAAAATAATTTCGGTAATGACTGCAGCATTATCGATGTTCATTTTCGGGTTTCCAGAAGAGGAATTGCTGCCAAATTGTTTTAAATGGAAAGTGTTTGGAAAATTTGGGTTTTTGTTTTGGAAATTCAAGGGATGATTTGAATTGTTTTCAAAAATGGTTTTGAAAAGATTTAAAAGACTCTGAAATGCTATATAAAGATAATTATGAAATATTATGAAATTGATAACTTATAAAATATTGAGATCTGA
This sequence comes from Allium fistulosum, assembly GCA_030737815.1. Classification (NCBI taxonomy): domain Eukaryota; kingdom Viridiplantae; phylum Streptophyta; class Magnoliopsida; order Asparagales; family Amaryllidaceae; genus Allium; species Allium fistulosum. Next base: position 1,250,171,735 of record CM060901.1, read on the forward strand.
TTGGAATGAAATTCAAATTTGTAAATGAACTTATAACTTGGAATAGAATTCAAGAAGGTAATTGAAAATTTAAAATTCAATAATGGGATGAAATTTTGAATATGAATTTATAATTGAAAATAGAATTCTAATGGAATGAAATTAGTAAGGTGAATGTATCAATGATCTTATAAATCGAAATGTAAGTAAGTCAAAGACTTATAGAATATTTGAAATTTGATTTGGAAATTAGATTCGAATTGGAAATGAAAGAATTAGTGAATGAGTTTTAGAATGAATAAACAAATTGAATAAGTGGATTAGAATTTGAAATGGATTAGTAACTGAAACTAATTTAAATGGTGCAGTTATGAATGAAAGGTAATTGATGAAATTCAATATTGAGAATAGAAGATAGAATTGAAATTGTGAATTGAATTCAAATGAAAATGTGAAATGTGAAATTGAAGGATAATGGATATAACTTCAATAGTAAACTAGAAATGGTATAAGAAGTTGATATTAGAAATTTTGTAATAAAATTTGCAAAATAAGTGGATGTTATAACTAGATATTATGGCTAGTAGATATACAGGTATAAAGGGAATTGAATTTGATTTCACAGATAATTTGAATTGCTCGACAAAAGGTACGTATTTGAATTATAATATGAGTTTTTGATGATTTCTTGTCTAGCCGCTTGGCTTTTTCTTTTTCCTTTTGAAATCTGAGAGTCCGTAGGGACATTTTGTAGTCGTACCGTATTAGCCGCGCAAAGGAGACGCTGGCGAAATTTTTCAAAAATTTCGAGTGTTAGAAAATTTTTGAGAAAATTTTGAAGGTTTAAATTTGAATTTGAAATTTAAATGGAGTTGAGAAGTAAAATAAGTTGTTTTGAACTATGATTGAAGTTGGAAATTTAGTTGAATAAATGACGAATCTTTAGTAGAAAGATTTGTTTTGAAAATTCGATAAAACTATTGAATTGTGAAAAATAGTAGACGAGTTAAGGACTTTTTCTTCCTGACTTGTAATTTCAGGACGAAATTCTTTTAAGGGGGGAAGTCTGTAACGACCCAGAATTTTGAACAAATTAAATTGAAAATATTTAATTAATTTTAAATATTTGAACGATGATTTAATTTGAATCCCCGATTTAAATTTGAATTTGGCGATTAAATTATAAAATTTAATCGATTGGAAGTTGAATAAAAATTTGAATATTCAATTTAAAGTTGAAAAGAAATATTTCGAAAGCTTTTAAAATTCGTATTGATAATACTGAAGATAACAGAAGCTTCGGAATCGAGTTTGAAAATGATTTGATCAGTTTTGAAATTAAATCGTTCGAATCGATATTTAAAAATAGCGTTCCGGGGCACAGTCTCGGAATTCGACGAAACCAGTTCCATTGGGTCCGTAATATTGTATTATTACCGGATTTCAAATTTCGTAGCATTTGGAGTTGTTATGTGGCTGTACGATGAATAAATGAATGGAAATTAAATTGAATTCAATTTAGATTTTTAAATTTAAAACCTTGCCGACATACACACGTTCATCTCCTTCAATCACGCAGAGAATCACGAACAAAAATCGTGATACCCATACTCTTTCAATTTCAAATACCCCTCTCCCTCATTCCTCAGTTCCAAATCAAACGAGAACAAATCAAAAGAAAAATGGCCGTTCGTCTCAAAACAGATCGAATTCGTTCAATAAATAAAAACAGCCGAGCTTTATATTCTTCTCCCTCTTTCGAAAATTTGAAACAACAAATTAAATTGCCGCTCTCTCTCTCTCAGTTCGAAAATCATGGCCGCTATCTAACATTTGAATTTCGAATTCGAATTGAAGTGAGGGTGCTCGGCCGAGACGACTTGGTAATTAGGGTTGTGAATCGATGTCGGCATCTAGTAGAAGTCGATTTCAGTCGCGACTAGAGGGGGGTTCGCCTGGAAGCTCGAAGGCGAAAGCATCGCGATTGGAATTTGAAGCAGCCTCGGTTATCAATGGCAGAGAATGACGATCTCATTCACGCGATTCAAAGGCAGAGTGTGGCGATGGCTTTGGGTTCGAACTGGAGCTAGGGCACATGACGATTTGGGGACTCCGAAGGCGGCAGCTTTGGCATGAAGCGGCGACGTGTTTTGGGTCAGGGTCTGACGTTGGGATTCGCAAGGTAGAGGTGCATCGTCGCGAGGTGAACTGGAAGTTGGGATGGTCGAGCACACGACAAGAAGGAGTTTGCCGATGTTGCAGCTTGGTCGACGAGTTGCGTACAGGAAAGATCGTGGTAGAGATTGGGGTATATTACAGTAAGGTATAATTACAAGTTATTTCGATTTCAATTTATACTAATATTTAGGTATATACACCCAGTAAACAGAACTCTTTTCTGTTTAGTTTAGAAAAAGAATATGAATGTTTAGTTTAGAAAAAAAAATATGAATGAACATAAACTGTAAAACAGAAAATAATATGTATAAGATTTAGGAAATAGAAATTTTTAAATAGTGATTTAGATTTTTATAGGCATATATATAGTTTGGAATCTGTATAGACCATATTTTTTTTTTGTATATGTGTTTTCAGAAATAAAGATAAAAATAAAATATGTTCTGGAAGTAGTTTTGTTTAGTTGTTAAAAGGGTATTTTATTAAAAAGAAATTAGTTTAAATTCAAAAGAATTAGTGTAAGACAAAGAATATTTGGAAATGAACAAAAGAATAAATTTTTAGCTGAGATGAAATTTATGATTTAAAATCGATCATTGGTTAATTTAATTTATCAAATGAAGTTTAATTTATTCGATTGATTCGAATATTTATAAATTGTGTAAATATTTATACAAGGTCGAATACAATGACGAAATCGAGGCTGGAATAAAAATGGATTGCAAAATGAAAACAAAGGTGAGATTTTCTCACTCAAATTGAAAAGTGGAATTTTCAGTTATTGTTTGATTGTCTGTTTGGATTGTTGATATTAGATATTTTAGGATATATCTATATATAGCAATATATACATATTGGCATATGTATATATTGGATTGATGATTTCCCGCCTCGTATAGCGGATGAGACCCTATTGCGCCGTTAGTAAGCGGATTTTTATAAAACCCATATACCGCGATAATTCCGTACTGGAGCGGAATTGGTATTGTGCTAACATCTTTGGATGCAGGGAAACAGGTTGGAGGGATCCAACTGGACCCCTCACATTGATTGAATTTATTTATACTGTGATATGAATCTGTGAATGATTATATTGATGTTATTAATCATATTGATATCTGGAAATTGTTTGAAGCTAAAATTTAGCTGAATGGATGTTTGATATCATTGGATTCCAAAAATAAATGAAATTGAATTTTTGAAATCAAAATAGAAATTTTTAAGTAAATAAATTTTTAGAAATTGAATAAATTCGAAGAAAGGAATTTTAAAGTATAAAAAGTTAATTTTTATAATCTTATCGAATTTATTTCCAGAATAAAGTGAAAATGTTAAATAAATGAATTTCGTATAATAGTGATTTTAAATTGAGGAAATTAATTTAAAATTTGGATTTTTTAAATAGATTGAAAGAGACAAAGAAATTTATTTTCTTTAAAAAGGGATTTATTTAAAAAGAAATAAGTGAGAAGTCCAATTTGAAATTTAATTGGCAAATTGAAACGAAATTGGAAAATTGATATGAAATTTATAGATTTATAAATTGTGAAGTTAAAATGAATGAAATTTATAGATTTATAAATTGTGAAGTTAAATTGATATGGAATTTATAGATTTATAAATTGTGAAGTTAAATTGATATGGAATTTATAGATTTATAAATTGTGAAGTTATAAAATGGATGAAACTGTAGAATAAAAGGTTTATAAGAGATTAACTTATAAAGGGGATTTTTGCCTTTAAATGGAATATTTATCGAATTATTAATAAAGGAGATTTGTTAAATTGAAGTCGTTAGAAAATAGAAATGGAATTTATAAACGTTGTTTTATAAATTCGGAAATCAATCAAATTTGATGAATTTAATATAGAAGATTATTAAAGAAGATATATTCGCGATTTTGGATAGCAAATTTCTATTGAAATAAAAATGTGTAGAAATGATTGAAATTGGGTTAACTGAATTATATTCACGATTTTGGACAGTGAATATATTGTTAAGTAAAATGGATTTATTTTTGAAGAAGTGATATTAAAAAAATGAAGTTAAACATTTTAAAGATGTTTTAAAATGTATTATGAATCGAAAGCATAGATTTCCGCAGTTCTTGTTGAAATAGACGTTTTCGAGAAATAAGGAAATGGTGGACTATAACTCTGTTGTTATAGTAAATGATTTCCGAAAGGAAATGTTTTTAGTATTGGGATTTACATATCTATCTTAAAAAAATTCGAATCCCTATACTAGTGATTTTGAGTCATCGTAACGATGTTTTACGTAACATTCGTTTTGACTCAAATAAAATGTGTTTAAAGAATGATTTCCTTAAAGAATGAGATATATACTTAATTTTGATTTAAGTATATAGAATATTTTCTAAGTGTTGAAAATAAATAGTTTTGTGAATTACTTATTTTAAATAAGTATGGAAATGCTTTTCCAATATGAAGTGAACTGTTTAGAGATTTTATCTTTTAAAGATAAATTGAAAAGTGAATATTTGAAATTTGTTTCAAATGGTGAAGTGTGGAAATAATATATCTAGTAAAGATATTTTTGAAGATAAATAATTTGGAAAATTATTTGGAATCTGATGATGTTGCGCATCTTTATTGATAGTTAAATAACCGACTATCAATAATTACCCTGAATGGTATTTGTTGTGAATTGGATAAATTTGAATGCCACACTTATTTTTGAATAAACGCTCACTATTCGGGTTAGCCGGGAAAGGACCATGGGGTCGTATAACCCATTCCGAATATGTGATACGTCGTTATGAATCGCATTTGAAGACCGGTGTTGAAGACCGGATATTTTTGAAAACGGAAGGATTACCGTCGAGTTACTCTACATCGGCTGATCTCCGGTTTAGAGGTTTTATCACCCTTAGTGACGGGAAGTCCGGACGTGATTGAAAATTATCCGGATGTGCAAGGGCTTCGTGAGAAGTGCCTTCGGTTCTGTTCGATCCCGGAACAGACTTGTATGGATTGTGTGTCTGGCGTTACAATTTGAGATATAAAGCTGATTTCTTTCAAATACATTTATGTTGGTGGCGGAGAATTTATTCTTTTAGCTTAACACCCTTCTCTGAGACGTACGAGCTCAGAGGTTATGTAGTTGAAATTTATCAGCGATATATCCCAATTTGGTAACGTGGCATACTGAGTGTTGCTGTGAAATGATCAGTGTTTGATCATTTGCGATATGATCATTTGTTTGATCTTATATCTTTGTGATCATAGGTTGATCATTTTTGTTGGACCCAAAGCAGGGCTTTGTAGAAAGCGTAGCTTTGTGGACGAGACTTCGTCGAGCCTCACACCCCGGAAATGGTCGAAACAGGAAGAATGCGGCAAGGTTCTAGGGAGTAGCGCCCCTTAGTGTATGTCATTCCTTCTGGATAGAGGTGGTATCATGGTATGGAGCCCAGATACTTAACCTATGTGGTTGCTGCATTATTATCTATGTGGTTTGTTGGAAATCGGGGATCCTCGGGAAGATCGGTTACGATCGGGGGATGGCATACGCGTGTCAGTAGTTACCTATTTTTGCAGAGGTAACCCGGCCTTGTGTTGGCAGAGATCCGGTTAGGTTCTCGGGTCGTCTATTCCAGGGACGTACCCATCGTGGATAGGAAGTTCCTTAGCCTGACCATTTGTTGGAAATCCAAACTCCAATACGCACCTTGTACGGTATTAGTTGTAGAACCTGCCATTTACGTACGGTGGTCACCACTGTTTAGATGGTAGCTATAGTAGGCATACGATACTGGTCGTATGTTGGCTAAGATTAATATTATACTTTCGAAATGTTTTCTACACTATGCACTAATAATAATATCAAAAAGAATTTGATTTTTGCGTAGTAAGCATCTTTGACTATCATAAGAAGAAATCTCCTCCAATTCTGCGTTTGCATTGTGTGTGTGGTGGGAGGTCTTATGGTAGTTTCATTTTCCAAAAGCATTGCGAATTTGTTTTATTTTCTTTGTGAAAAATAACTGTTTTACGATCTCACACCAGTCACCATGACTGACTCGGAGTTTATTGTTCCCCTTCTAAACTCTGGGTGCCCACAAATTTTCCACACGGGCAGCCTAGAGTTATGTTATCAGGATATTCTGGAGCTTTGGAGATAAGCTGGAGGACGAGACGTAGTATTTGTATATGATATATTTATTCCGCTGTGTATTCTGTATGAGGACAAGTTATATAACTGTCCATTGTTGTATAGTGACTCTGATGTTTGATGTATGTATAAAATGATATAGTTCTTTGTTTTAAAAGACTAGTGTTTATCTATTATATATTGTTCCGCTGCGATATGTGAGATTCTGATATTGTTTCTGTATCTGATGTTCTTCCGTGTTGTTGTTGTTCTCTATTCTGCTTTCTTCTTCTTCTACTTTTCTTCTATCTTTTCTCTCCTTATCTTTTTCTTCTATTTAAAACCATCACTATTGGAATTTCCGGCACTCGATTGCTCGGTAGTCGATAAAGTGAGTATCGATGTCGAATTTTCGAAAGTCGAAAATTTCGGTACGTGACAGGCAATTTGTGATTCATATGACTAAGCATAGCCTATTTGTTTTGAACAGCATAAGCTATCAAACTCAATAATAAGCACAAAATTACATAAACATCATTTCCGTGAAGCACAAAAAGAAAGCATAACATTTATCAAAATGTTGAAGCTATATAATTAGAGAGCTTCATTACCCCTAAATTTAAGGGGTTTAGCTTCTCATATTTGTTATCATATCAACAATTATAACTTGCAACATAGAACAAAACAAAGAGGAAAAGAGAGCTAAATGAAAGAAAAAACTAATCTACTTGCTTAAAAGAAAATCTACACTACTAGCATGAAAGGAAATGAACATGTAAATAAAAGGAAACAATAATTAACATTGCATAAAAAGAAAAGAAGATTATATAAAATAAAAATGGCTAAGTAGCCATGAAAAGAGAAAGAGAGCTTTCTTTTTATTTTCCTAAGAGAAGAGAGCCTAAAAGAGAGACTAAAGGAGAAGAGGGTTACATGAAACATAAGGGGTACTTATACATGTGTTAAACCCTAGTTCATATTTTTGGGGATTGCCCAAAATACCCTTAAGAAATTGTGGAGGCCAAGCAATCATTAGCTTCTACTAATCATCATTTAAGTGTACATGAAGCCATTAATTCCATAAGCATATGCATTAGCCTCTAATTTGTACATTAAGGTAGGTGGGTAGGTGGGGTCCTCCATTATCTTCACTTTGAAATATTTCCATCTTCATTTGTTCTCTTCACTCTTGTGCATGCATATATCATCATGTAACCACTTGTGAAATTCACCAAATTTCCTACAAAACAACATAGAAAATTCCAAGTAAATTTTCACAATTTAATAAATGCATAAAAATGACCATTTTGCCCATATATGAAGATGAATATGTGACAATTTCTAATAATTTGAATTTTGGTTTAAACAAGTTAAAATACCCAATATGATCATTTATTTAATTTAAACAGATTAAATTTGGTGGTAAAAATGGTATTTTCATTTGATTATCAAAGTTTATCAAAGTGGTATTTTCATTTCTTTTCAATAACAAGTCAAATCAAATAAATTAAAATAGTACTTGGATTTCATTTGCTTACTCTCTCCATTTTTTTTTGAAATTTTATTGATATTAACAATATTTATATATGCCTAACTCAAATAAACTGAGGCCGGATATATTACCCATGCACTGCCTTATGGACTGATGTGAGGGGAATATAGAGCGTGGCGAGTGAACACACAAGTGTGAACACTTATTGACTGTAGGCGTTATTAAATAGAATTTATATATATATATACACCTAACTCAGATAAACTGAGGCCAGAAATACCGATCGTGCACTGCCTTTCGGGCTTACGTGAGAAGGGTACAGAGCATGGCGAGTGAACACACGAATGTGAACACATGACTCTAGGTGTTAAAAAATATATACATATATACAAATGTTTTTTTTATACTTATATTTTTTTTCTATTTTTTTTAAAAGGGAGAGAATTTTGCAAAAACATCTTAGCACCATTTAACTTAGAAGACAAAAAAATGTTATATCCTTTTATTTGAATTCACCACTTTTTAAAACAAAGATTTTCAATTAGGATATTTCATAATTAACACGTATGATCCTTCCTATATACTGGTTAAACCATCGTTATTTGTAATCAAACTTCATTTTTACTTTTGTTAAGATAAATAAATTTTCAAAAATTTCAATTTAATAAACCAAAACCAAATATTTATCCTATAGTGTTTCTTTAAAAATAAATCAAAAGAAAATTTGTTTTTGGGAATTTTTTTTGAGTTTTTAAAAGAAAAAGCAAAAATAAACCATGAAAAATAAAAAATGAAGATGAGTCTCCCCCCACACTTGGTTTTGACTGTGTCCCCACAGTCAACCCAAGTGAAAGGAGAAAAATAAAAATAAAAATGTTCTTTATTTATATGAAAATGAACAGTATTTACACGAGATCAGAAAGTATATCGTTAAAAAGTAAATGAAATGGTCTTCCAAAGACCGATTCATTTGTCTCTTCAAATGTGCGAGACACGGCTTAAGCACGAAAAACCAAACCATAAATGATTTCAAAGTTGAATGTTGATTTGGGAAAATGAATGTCATTTTATTAAAAATCTTACGAGTTGTTTTGGTTTCGATAATTTTTGGGGTAGATATAACGATTGATTGAAATTCAAGTTTATTTTCACCAAATTGAAATTTAAGTTTGTCATTGAAAATTTCTTCAAAATTATTGATTTCAAAATCAAAGTGGTGATTTAAATCTTCCCCGTCGGAATTTAACAACTCGTCAAAAGTCCAAAAAAATTGTGTCCAATAAATTCGTCTTCCTTTGTTGGATTATCAACAACTTCATTGCATATCTCAAGTTCAAAATCCAAAGTTGTTGTATTCAAATTTTCGAAATCGAGAAAAGGAAGATCGAATTTTAAATTTGGTTCCACACCCTCAAAAGATTTGAAATCCAACTCAATTACCGTATTTTCAACAACTTCATTAAGATTGTCGTTTTCAATTTCAAAAGTTGTTATTTGAAAATCGTCAATTGTGGTAAAAGATGGATTATTATTTGACTCGTCACACGTTGGAATTTGGTTTTGTTGTTCATGTTGTTTCATATAAGTTTCAAACAACGAATCCGTGTGATCATCGTAAATTTCGTTCATTTGTTCAACAAAATCTAATTTATAATTATTAGCTTGAGGATTTTCGATTTGGATCTGTTGAGAACAAAAATTTTCACTTGCATCATAGTCGAGATTATTCCCATTGCCATAATTATTTGAAAAGTGGATCACATTTTCGTTTTGAATTTGAAATTCATTTTGGAGTTCGAAATTGAATTGGCATGGATTATACTCGAAATCGTTTGAATTTTGAATTGAATTCAAATTTTGAAATCCTTGACTCGAGTTGTTACACAAATATGAATTACAAAAATCATTTATCATTTGATTTTTTTGTGTAGAGATTTCAAGTAGAGATGAAATGCTATTTTCGAGATTCGAGGGTTGGTCATCGTTCTGAAAACTTTGTTGTTCAAAATTCGAATTGTTTAAAGAATAGTTGTCGTTAAAATATCCATACGAATTTGGAGTGAAATCATATGGATTATATTGATTTTCCCAACTATTGTAAAATTCACGTAAGTGGGGAAACTCGGACATTTTCAAGAATGTTTTTGATTTTTTTTTATAAAGGAAAAATATTTACAAAAAGAATTTATTTTTCAAAAGGGAAATTGATTTTTGTTTTGTTTTTTTTTGGTTTTTCAATTTTTTTCTTTGTTTTTGAAAAGGTTTTATAATTATTTTTCTTGGATTTTGGTTTTTCTAAATTTTTTGGATTTTTGATTTTCTAAAAAAAACTAAGTAATAATTTTTTTTTTGATTTTTGGAATTTTGATTTGAAAATTTTCAAAGGAAAAGGAAAACTAACTAAGTTAGGAAATATTTACAATTTTTTTAGTTTTGGATTTTGAATTTTTGTTTTTTTAAATATGCATTAACTAATGCAACTAAATGAATTCAAGGTTAATTACAAATGATTTATCGTAAGTTAACCCAAAATTGTATAATCACACTTTCTCTTGGATCAACAAGATAGTTCTCAGCCAGGTAACGGACAGGAGTTATCGGTGCACCATGAATCACCGTAGCAATGCAGTTGAAGGTTTAAGTGCCTTCAGAGGAACAACCACTATAATATTTACGAATCACCGTAATATTTATAAATGGTTATTACTCTGCCATAGCCTAGAAACCAAGAAATTAAATTGTTCAAAGAAGACAACTTGTCAATATACAATTAAAAGTTATCGATGTCTAATCGTTATTATTAATCAAAATCTAGGATGAAATGCAAAGCAGAAAATAAACGTGTATTAACAATGCAACTACAAATGATTTTTGTTTTTGGTTTTTTTTTGATTTTTTTTAAATGCAAGCAAACAACAATGCAAGACAAAAAAACAATAGATATATACAATGCAAGGCAAATAAAGAGAAAATTATAAGTAAGCAAACAGTTTTTTTTGGCAAGCTCAGCACGCAAGAAATTTATTTTAGAAAGCACTTCTGCTCCTTCTGCAATTCTGCTTTAGCAACCTGAAATAAAAACCACATATATATACAGTTTTTTTTTTAATTTTTTTTTTCACATTTTAATTATAGCTTTAGCTTCTTTTTCTAGCTTAACTTTCACTCGACTTTGGTTAAATTTGATTTATTAGATTTTTAAAATCATCAATTCCCTGCGGTTTACCCATATTCGCCACGTACTACAAGTGTACGCCGTGCGCTTGCGGTTATTTTTAATTTAAATTCGTTCGATGGTTTTCTAAACCGATAGAATTTCCATCGACGAACAAGTTTTGGCGCCGTTGCCGGGGAAATGTTTTGATTTTGATTTCCTATTCTTTGAATTATTTTTAGTTTGATTTTCGTGTGCATTTGCATTTAAAAAAATTGTTTGCATTTGTTTGTGTGCTTGTTGTTGTTGTCTAGTTGTTTTTGCATTGCATTTTTATTAAAAAACAACAACAACAATCATTTTAAAGAAAAAGAAAAAGAACACTACATTTTATTTCATTTTCAATTGTGTTTACATTGCAATAACATTTCCTTTCATTTTACAATTACTTTGGCTTTTCATTTTACATACACGTTTTCAAAAAACTGTGCATATGCATTGTGCACAGGCACTTGTGCACTATTTCTAGTTGCCTGACCAACTACCTTCATTCAACGTCCACTACCAACAGTATAGAAACAGTCGACGTCTCTATCAACCACCACTTCTAACCACACTACATTCATCAACATTCAGACTTCACCATCCTCCATTCACACTTCTACAGACTTGCAAGAAACTGCAGCTCCACCACCATACATTCAGTGCCATACTTACGTACAATCAAAACTGCTTCTCTGTTCGACTACTTCCCTACAAGCCACTGCGTGTTCACAAACCACAAACTCCTCCTCGGCAACCATTCAAACAGCCTACTCACCAAACAATCACAACCATCATCAAACCTCACTTCTACTCCACATCCATAATCATAATCACAGAAAACTTCACTTCACAGAGCTTCACATCATATAAACCTCCATCATCCTGCCTAACATCTTCATCACCACAGCATATCATTCCCTTTAATAACTTTCACCAGTCTTTCCCCTTCAATTAGAGACAATTCCACTGACTACCTTGAACACTCCCCTCTGCCTTGCCATAGTGTCGAACTCTTCCATCATAAAGCCTACTTCCCATAACAACTAATTTCTGTATCACTACATAACCAATATCATTAGCGCCCACTGTTTCATTCATTACAAACTGCCTAACACACCTTCAACCAATTCAAACATACCCTCTGGCCATCCTCACCCACTTCCACTAACTGACAGCAATTACATCAACACTACTGCCAACTGTGCCACTTTCTCATCGACCAAACATACAACATACCATAACTTCCTAGTTCCTACCACAGTGCTTCCCTCTGTACGGACTCACCAAACTTTGCCACTGCCCCAAACAACTATCTCTCCACCATCTCATTCTTCCCAAATCAATCATTGCGCCAGTCGAGACCCAAACAAACCACAACCAAAACACACCACTTCATCGATTTCATCCCCATGAAAATCGAACCTATTGAGAAGTTAGATTCGCCAAAACAATCTCCAATCTTCTCAATCGCACCGCCTCGAACACTGTTCTTCAACCACGAACAATCCCATAGCGACCCTCATCTCCTCCCCTGTCATCGACCAGACAACCACAATTACAAACTACAGCCGACCACCAGCATACTTCTACCAGAACTACAAGAAATCCACCTCTACACGAAACGCCACATTCTCCAAATCACAATTTCAACTCTGTTGCCCACTGTTTCCATTAAAACTTCCATCGGCAACTTCATCCACCTACAGCCAAGACCCAAAACAACCAAACATCCTCCCGCAATCTCAATTCAATCACTACCTAATCCACAGCCTAATCGCCTTCCCAAATTCCAGCACTCCAATCACCGCAACCCCCCCCCGGCCAACAAGCGACAGAAATTGCCACAACTCAAATCACTTCGAACTCCTACCTAAATCTGATACGGCAACGTGCACCAGGCCTGCATCACACCCAGCTGTGCATGCATCCACCAGCTCCAATATTGCCACAACCAAACCACAAAGATGCACAAGGATCCCTAGCCGTTACAGGGAATAAATGGCACGTGATGACAGCTCATAAAGCATAACTAATTTTCTGCTTTCAGTAATTTTCTGCTTTTAGTAATTTTATGTTTTCAAATAAATGGTGATGACAAATAGTAGAGGCACACCTGTCCAAGGTTGTTATGCAGTGGTTTGTATCGTTTTGTTATATATACCAGTAAAGATGAATGAAAAGAGATGGCTGAATGAAACTTTTCTTCAATTCTTTGTCTTCTTCCACTTCTTTTCTCCTCTAATTTCTTATTTGCAGTGAAGTTTGATAGCTTGAGACCTTGTGCACAACAATTTGGTGCTTTCACTCTCCTCCTCCTACCAACCATCATGACCCGTTTTGAGGAACTAGCTTCACAACTCACCAACCAGCAATCCGCCATTGATTCCATCAGCACCACCATCGCTGCCCAACAAACCTCCCTTGCCAAACAAGAAACTGCCCTCGCCGACCTACCCGACATCAAAAGCACATTAGCTGCACAACACCTAGCCATACAACAACTTACCCAAGCTGTTGCAGAAATATCATCGAAATTTGTTTCTCATTCCTCCACGTCGACAGCCTCACCCCCTCCAAATCCACCATCATTCTTTGTTCGGCAACCAGCCCCTCCCCCTCCTCTACTTACAACCCCTATCAACAACCAACATAACCCCACACCAATCCACATCCGCTCCCCAAAATGTGAACTCACAAAATTCGACGGCTCCAACCCTTTTGATTGGATATTCCAAGCCGAAAGGTTTTTCAAATATCACTCAACCCCCGACGAATATCGCATAGAGTTAGCTAGTTTTTATATGACGGGCCAAGCCTTAACTTGGTTCCAATGGATGTATAACAACCACCAACTATCCTCTTGGTCATCCCTTACTCAAGCCATCGAAAATCGTTTTGGACCATCCCCTTTCATCAGTCCACAAGCATCACTTTTCAAACTCCGACAAACAACATCGGTCGACGAATATCAATCAAACTTTGAAACTCTCTCCAATCGAATAACTAACCTTCCTCCCGACGCCATATTGCATTGCTTTCTCTCCGGCTTAAAACCACAAATCCGAAACGAAGTTCAGCCCCACAATCCCACCACCATCACCAATGCAATTGCCCTTGCTAAGCTTATCGAACACAAATTCAATGACACCAAACAATTTTTCAGTAAAACCATTGCTAACCGAAACAATCCTCCGCTTCTTACCAATCATTCCCCTCTTCTTGCCCTTCCGCCAATCCCAAACCCTACTTCAAACCCTACTGCCAATTACCCAATCCGCCGATTAACCCAAACCGAGCTCCAAAATCGTAAAGCGCAAGGTCTCTGCTATCACTGCGATGAGAAATATTCTTTCGGCCACAAATGTTCAACAAAACACGCACTGCTGCTCCTCCCAGATGACAACGAAGACAACCAGGACGTGGACACTCCGAACAGTTCCCAAACAGCGGAACACGCTATCTCCTTCCATGCTTTGGTCGGTTCCTCACATCCAAGATCTATCAGGTTAGAAGCCGTCATCAACAAAAAAACCATTTCAATTCTCGTAGACTCCGGAAGCTCTCATAATTACATACATCCAAAGGCGGCGCGATTTCTGAACCTCCAGATTGAAAGCACGCCTGAATTTCATGTGACCATGGGCAACGGAGAAAAGCTTCGCTGCCTTGGAGCCTGCCGTCGTGTATTGGTACAGATCGGTATTTATGAATTTTACCCTGATTTTCTCTTACTTCCAATTTCTGGAGCTGATGCTGTTTTCGGCATTGAATGGCTACAAAGTCTCGGGCCTATCACTGTTGATCACAAAAAAATGACAATGGAATTTGACTATCAGAATAAACATATAATATTAGTGGGCCAAAATTCTAGTGACAGCCCATCAGAAATCTCGGTTCAGCAATTGAAAAGAATTCAATCCACTACTTCTTTCAACTGCTATTTTCATTTGGAATTGATAACAGCCCCAGATTACCCCACTGCTTCTAACATTTTATCCGTACACCCTGACATCTCCACGCTATTAAACCAGTACCCAGACCTCTTTCTCAAACCAACCACCCTTCCACCGCATCGTGACCACAACCACCATATTAATCTACAACCAAATTCCCAACCCGTCAACGTTAAACCATACCGCTACCCATACTTTCAAAAAAATGAAATCGAAACACAAGTTCGCGAGATGCTCAACTCCAAATTAATACAACCATCCACTAGTCCATTTTCTTCACCCGTTCTACTTGTCAAAAAAAAAGATGGTTCATGGCGCTTTTGCGTTGACTATAGAGCTTTAAATGCAATTACGATCAAGGATCGATTTCCTATACCGACCGTGGACGAATTACTTGATGAATTACACGGCGCAACGTATTTTTCTAAATTAGACTTGCGTAGTGGCTATTTCCAAATCCGACTACATCCGCCCGACATCCCCAAAACTGCCTTTCGAACCCACGAAGGTCATTACGAATTCCTTGTAATGCCTTTCGGACTCACCAACGCACCGTCTACATTTCAAGCGGCAATGAATGACATCTTCCGCCCCCACCTTCGAAAATTCATCTTAGTTTTCTTTGATGATATCCTTATTTATAGCAGTTCATGGGAAGCACACCTTTCTCATCTTAAAACTACATTGGGTATCCTAACCATCCATCAATTCTATGCTAATGTTTCAAAATGTGTATTCGGACACAAGGAATTATTTTATTTGGGCCACATAATCTCACAACAAGGCGTACGCGTCGACCCTGCAAAAATCGAAGCGATAATAAATTGGCCGGTTCCATCAAATTTAACAGCAGTCAGAGGATTCCTCGGCCTCACAGGATATTACCGACGTTTTATTAAAGGGTACGCCCAACTTGTTACCCCAATCACTGATTTACTAAAGAAACACGTGGATTTCCATTGGCCTCAGCAAGCAAATACTGCATTCACTACCCTCAAAACTATTGTCACCTCCACACCAGTACTTTCTCTTCCTGATTTTACCAAACCATTCGACATTCACACCGACGCCTCTGCCACTGCCTGCGGTGCTGTCCTCTCCCAATCTGACCATCCGATAGCCTTCCATAGTCAACGCCTCCCCCCTCGCCTGCTCACTGCCTCAGCATATGCACGGGAAATGTTCGCTATCACTTCCGCAGTGCAAAAGTGGCGCCACTACCTCTTGGGCCGACAGTTTACAATCACAACCGACCATCAGAGCCTCCGTCAACTCCTCACTCAGACTATTCAAACACCGGAGCAACATAAGTGGTTATCCAAACTCCTCGGATTTGACTTTGTGATTCGTTTCAAACCAGGTAAAGACAATAGCGTCGCAGATGGATTGTCTAGATGGACATCGGAAGCAATTATGGTTGCTCTATCTTGTCCGACAATGGATTTCACCTCACGCATACGTGATGCTCTGCAAAATGACCCTGAAACACAACGCATTGTTGCTGCAGCACACAATTCCAGTTCGGCCTCCTCTCCGTATGTGTTTCGCGATGGTCTTCTTTTCCGTGGTACTCGCCTTTTCATCCCTTCAGATTCTGCTCTACAACGTGACATTATTACAGCATTCCATTCATCGAAAGTCGGAGGACATTCGGGTATTAAGGCTACAACAGCAAGAGTTTCGAGTAATTTCTACTGGCCAAATCTTCAGCGCACCATCCAAGAATTCGTCCAGGCCTGTGATGTTTGCCTTCGGGCTAAACCAGAGAACACGGCTGTGAAGGGACTCCTCCAACCCCTTCCTATACCACATCAAATATGGGAAGACATTTCTATGGACTTCATCACCCACCTTCCCCCTTCGTCCGGGAAAACGTGCATATGGGTCATTGTGGACCGTCTCTCAAAATATGCTCATTTTTGTGCTTTACCAACCTCGTTCAATGCCACTCAATTGGCTTCATATTTTATACAAGAGTATGTCCGTCTCCACGGCTTTCCGAAATCAATAGTTTCCGATCGGGATCGGATCTTCATGAGTCAATTTTGGAGAGAGATATTCCGTCTTCATGGCACGTCACTCAAAATGAGTAGTGCTTATCACCCGCAAAGCGATGGCCAAACGGAGGTGGTAAATCGGTGTTTGGAGACGTATTTGCGGACCGTTTGTGGCGACTTACCCTCGAAATGGTCAAAATTCCTTCCTTGGGCTGAATATTGGTATAACACATGTAAACACTCTTCGACCAGCATGTCACCATACCAAGCTGTTTACGGCCGACCACCACCCACTATCTCCGATTACATCCTTAATAACACACACTCCCCAGATGTAAAAGAGTGGGCACAAGGAAGAGATGAATTATTGCATACCCTTAAACATAACCTGCAACGTGCTCAAGCAAGAATGAAGAGTCAAGCGGATCAACACCGTCAAGACAAAGAGTTTTCCGTCGGTTCATGGGTTTATGTCAAACTCCAACCGTACCGCCAACTTTCCATCCGCCACACTCAACACAAACTATCAAAAAAGTATTTTGGTCCATTTCAAATCGTCGAGCGCATCGGACCCGTGGCTTACAAATTGCTGCTTCCACAAGAAGCTCGACTGCACCCCGTCTTCCACATCTCACTGCTCAAATACTGCCCCAGTCCACAGCATGCGGTTCCGACCCCTCTACCCCCAGAGATCATCTCAGCTAACAGACATGCTGACCTTGAGGACAAGGTCATTCTCCTAGGAGGGGATATTGATACGGCAACGTGCACCAGGCCTGCATCACACCCAGCTGTGCATGCATCCACCAGCTCCAATATTGCCACAACCAAACCACAAAGATGCACAAGGATCCCTAGCCGTTACAGGGAATAAATGGCACGTGATGACAGCTCATAAAGCATAACTAATTTTCTGCTTTCAGTAATTTTCTGCTTTTAGTAATTTTCTGTTTTCAAATAAATGGTGATGACAAATAGTAGAGGCACACCTGTCCAAGGTTGTTATGCAGTGGTTTGTATCGTTTTGTTATATATACCAGTAAAGATGAATGAAAAGAGATGGCTGAATGAAACTTTTCTTCAATTCTTTGTCTTCTTCCACTTCTTTTCTCCTCTAATTTCTTATTTGCAGTGAAGTTTGATAGCTTGAGACCTTGTGCACAACAAAATCCCTTCAACTTCGCGACTCCAAGTAGAACATCTCCAAATCACGAATTCATCAGCACCTTACAAATCAAATTCGCCTTCTACAACACAAATCACGAACTCGTTTTATGAATGTAATTGGGTATTCTCTGTTGAATGAATTTTGGAAAACGTATTCTCCGTTGAACGAAATTTTGGGAAAATGAATTTACGAAAATGAGAAAATGAGTTCGAATTTGAGATGATCAAAGAATTATTTTTTCTGCTACCAAATAGTTTGCGAGGGTCTGTTTTTTTGGGTGAAAAGATTTGAGAAGTTCGAAGTTTCTTTTTGGGCCAGACTTCATATATATATATTTTAAGTTAGTTTGTTTAATTTGTTTTGTTTAGTTGGTTTAAGTTCTTGTTGGCCAGGTTGTTAGGCTTGATTTCTTTGGTTTTCTTTTAGTTTTTTTTAGATTTAATTTGTTTAGTGTTAGTTTGTTTAAGTCTTAAAAAAATTGCTTTCTTTTAGTTTTGTTCTGTTTTATCCCAAAAAATAATAATAACAAGTTTCAATTGTTTTGTTTTTCTTTTGTTTTGTGGTGTTTTCATTTGCTTTGTTTTACTTTTTTTTGTTTTGTTTTGTTTCTTCATCCAAAAAAATCATAAAAAAATTTAAAAAAATCCGAAAAAAAAAGTTCAACTTTGTTTAATTTTCATTTTTCATTTGTTTTCACTTGTTTTAGTTTTCATTTATTTTATTTTCAATTGTTTTGTTTTTCGCTTATTTTGTTTTTCATTTTTGATAAACGTACTAATTTTTTTTTAATATATCTTGTTTTCCATTTCAGGTTGCCAAAGCAGATTAAAAGGAAGAACTGCTTGCCTAAAAATAATTGCTGCTTACTTATAAAAAAAATTACCGCTTAAAAAAATAATAATTGCTAATAATCTGCACGCTCTGGTGTTGTGCTTCCATCTCTAGTGCATTGTTGGATTCTTGCATTTGCATTAATATATACAAAAAAATTTCAAAATCCAAAATCAAAAACAAACTTCATTTTAGTTGCATTGTAAATTCACGTTTTATTTTTGTTTTGCATCCATCTCATCTTATTTTCTTTTCTAAGGGCAATACCTAATTCACATAAGGTGAGGGATTTCATCACCCTTTCCTTAGCCCACAAACGCATTTCATCGTAGAATTTGACTAATAATAAAGGTTAGACATTCGACTTAAGGGTGTTGCGAGCTCATCTAGGGCTTAATTGTTTCTTCACAATTGTTTTCTTTGAACAATTTTATTTCTTAGTGTCTAGGCTACGACAGAGTAATAACCAGTTATTAAAATTACAGTGATACGTAAATATTATACAGGTTGTTCCTTTGAAGGTACTTAAACCTTCGGCTGCATTGCTACGGTGATTCGTGGTGCACCGATAACCCCTGCCCATTACCTGGCTGAGAAATTTTTGTTGATTTAAGATAAAGTGTGAATATACAATTTTGGTTTAGGAGCTACTAAGGACAGAAAACTGTAATTAAGTCCTTTGCATTCATTTAGTTGCATTAGTTCATGCATATAAAACAAAAAATTTCAAAAATCCAAAATCAAAAAAAAAAATTGTAAATTTTTCTTAACTTAGTTTATAATTCTACAAAAAAAAATTAAAACCTTTTTCAAAACAAAAAAAAATTGAAAATTAAAAAAACAGAAAATAATTTTACAAAAACAAAAAAATATAAAAATTTGAAAAACCAAAAAAAAAATCAAACTTCTCTTTTGAAAATAAATTTCACTTGGTAAATATTTTTCTTCCTCAAAAAAAAATTTCACTTCGATTTTCAAATCTTCTTTCATTCACTAAACTCGATTCTAACTTCTTTCTTTTCTCGACTTTCACTTGTGCATGAGTACTTGGACTCGTGACACCACACCAAATCGTTGGACTCGCGACCCTTCTACAAACCGTTTAACTCGAACAAACGATCCTCCCGAAATGGCAAACGAAAACGGCCCTCAAACTCTTTTAAATAGAATCTTTCCCGATAGAGTTTCTATTCCATCTTGCATCACGTTACCCGCCCCTACGGGTAACCATTTCGAAATTCACTCAAGCCATATTGCCACTCTTCCGAAATTTGGCAATTTCAAACACGATGATCCATACATCTTCTTGACTATATTCGAACAAGTTTGTGCAACCATTAAACTCCATCAACTTTCTGATGATGGTATCAAACTTCGATTAATCCCATTCGCTTTTACGGATTACGCTAAAAAATGGTTGTACAGATTACCATCGAACTCGATTAAAACGTGGGAAGAATTCGTAAAAGCGTTCTTAAAAAAGTTCTACCCTTTGGAAAAAACGAGTAGAATCCGAAACGAAATTGTAAACTTTCATCAACTCAAGGGAGAACCATTCGAAAAATATTTTGAAAGATTCAAAGAGCATTTGATAAAACATCCACACCATAATTTCGAAAAATGGACGATTTGCCAAATTTTATACGATGGACTCGAAAATAGCTCACGTACCATGCTCGAATCAATGTGCCAAGGCAACTTTCTTGCCCAACATCATGACAATGCTTGGCAATTTCTTGAAAACCTCGCCGAAAAATCATCCCAATGGGAACGTTCAAACGAAAAATCAATCTACTCACGATCGAGTGCACACTCGATAGGATCTTCTGTTGCTTTGGAAGCTAAGATCGACGCAATGATTAAAAAATTCGATAACGTTTTCTCATCGAATCAAATGAACCAAGCTTCCCAACCGGTGTGTTATAAACGCAACGATCCTAATCATATAGCTGATCAGTGTCCCAATTCCGTCGAACAAATCAATGCTTTCAACAAAGCCAAAAATGACCCGTTTTCTCCAACGTACAACCCTGGTGGAGAAACCATCCAAATTTTGCGTGGAACCAAAACAATCCCAACACGAATATGATTCGTCCCAATTTGCAAGCATTTCCGAATAATGCTTCGAATCCTTCCTTTCGGCCCAACAATTTCAACCAAACTTTGCGGGTCCATCTCGTAATCAACCGCAACAATAAAATTTTCAACCAAATTCGGCTCATCCTCCCCAAGATGATAAACGTTTAACTTCTCTTGAGAAAACTCTTGAAACATGGGCCAAAGCAACTACTCAAAGCCTTCAATCAAACAACAATTTGCAAAATTTATTGACTTCATATAAGCAAAACACAAACCAATCGATTGCAAAACTCGAAATGCAAATGAGTCAATTAGCCACATCTGTAAGTGAACGCGAACGAGGAACATTCCCAAGCCAGCCCCTTCCAAATCCCATAAATCAAAACGCAAATTCAAATCAAGCCTACGTTGTTCAAGATAGCAACGTCACCCAATTCCATGCTATCACAACTCTTCGTTTCGGGAAACAAATCGATAATCAAGTTGTTAATCCAAACAATTTACCGGAAACTTCTCTCGATACGTCTAAACAACGAATGAATCTGAACAGAACGTGGAGCCAAATGTTGAATCGAATGCCAATCAAAACTCTTCTTCTTCTACTCGAGTAGACCCTCCTACTGAGTATCGTGTCCCGTTTCCACATCGTCTTCGACCAAAGAAACACTTGGACCAAATGGAAAAGATGTTGGAAATTTTTAAACAAGTCAAAGTTAACATTCCGCTTCTTGACATCGTTCAGCAAGTCCCAACTTACGCAAAATTCCTTAAGGACTTGTGTACCCAAAAGCGACACACTCAAGTGCCCAAAAAAGTCTTCTTAGCCACCAGTCTGAGTGAAGTCTTGTCCCAATCCATGCCCGTAAAATACAAAGATCCTGGCTGCCCTACGATTTCGTGTACAATTGGTGACAAGACGATTAACAAATGTTTGATAGACTTAGGCGCGAGTGTCAACTTGATTCCATATTCCGTGTATGAAAAATTAGGCTTAGGTGAGCTCAAACCCACAAAAGTCACGCTTCAATTTGCCGATCATTCCATTAAGAAGCCCATGGGAGAAATCAAAGACGTGCTCATTCAAGTAGGGCAATTCATATTCCCCGTTGATTTTATTGTTCTCGAAACACAACCCGTGACAAATTCCGCAAGTCAAATTCCATTGATTCTAGGCCGACCATTTTTAGCCACCTCAAATGCCTTAATCAATTGTCGTAACGGATCTATGAAAATCTCTTTTGGAAACATGACTTTGGATCTCAACATTTTCAATCTTGAAAGCCAATCGAGCGAACCTCGTGACCAAACGTTGGAAGTTACTACCATTCACGAAAACTTTGAAAACGAAACACTTGATTTTAATGATGAACACGAGGCAGAGTATGAAAAATTGTTTCACGAAATTCCCAACGAGATGGAATACACTCTTCCCTTTGAATCGCTTCAAGTTGAGTCTGAATCTCAATCAAACTCTTTGATCGAAAAACTCCCTGAGTTGGACCTCAAACCACTTCTCGATCACCTTAAGTACGCATACTTAGGTGATAACGGAACGTTGCCCGTCATAATTTCCGCAACTCTCTCTCTCTCTCTTGATCAAGAAGCTTCTCTTCTCTCTATTCTTTCGAAAAACAAGGAAGCGATTGGATGGTCGATCTCCGATATAAAGGGAATTAGTCCCGCTCTTGTCCAACATCGCATTCATTGAATCGACAATGCCAAGCCTGTTCATGATGCGCAACGAAGGCTTAACCCAAAAATGAAAGATGCGGTGCGTGATGAAATTCTTAAACCTCTCGACAACGGAATCATTTACCCAATCTCCGATAGTTCATGGGTTAGCCCAATTCACATTGTACCGAAAAAGTCTGGGCTAACCGTTGTCAAGAACGATTCAAATGAAACTTATTCCAACTCGTACTCAAACGGGTTGGCGTGTTTGCATTGACTATCGAAAACTAAATGCCGCAACACGAAAAGATTACTTCCCCCTTCCTTTTATCGACCAAATGCTCGAACGTTTAGCCGGCCACGAATTTTACTGCTTCCTCGATGGTTATTCCGGCTATAACCAAATTCCCATCACTCTCGAATATCAAGAGAAAATGACTTTCAAATGTCCATTCGGTACCTTTGCTTATCGACGTATGCCATTCGGACTTTGTAATGCTCCTGCGACCTTCCAACGATGCATGGTTGGAATCTTTTCCGACATGATTGAGCGCTTCCTAGAAGTTTTTATGGACGATTTCTCAATCTTTGGCGATTATTTTCACCAATATTTACATCATCTCGAATTGTTTCTAAATCGATGTAAAGAAAAACATTTGACTTTGAATTGGGAAAAATGCCACTTTATGGTCAAACAAGGCATAGTTCTTTGACATATCATCTCAAATAAAGGCATTGAGGTAGACAAAGCAAAAATCGATGTAATTGCAAACCTACCCATTCCCAAAACTGTTAAGGACATTCGATCATTTCTAGGACATGCTGGCTTTTACCGACGCTTTGTGAATGACTTTAGCAAAATTGCTCGTCCTTTGATGACTCTTCTTGGAAAAGACGTTCCTTTCAATTTTAACTCTGATTGTATCTCTTCTTTTGAACGTCTTAAGAACGAACTCATTTCTGCTCCAATCATTTGTGCGCCCAATTGGGATCTTCCTTTCGAAATAACGTGTGATGCTTCAAACTTTACCGTTGGTGTTGTCTTAGGACAACGCATCAACAAGATCCTTCACGTCATTTACTACGCGAGTATGACTTTGGACGACGCTCAACTCAACTACACAACAACCGAAAAAGAGCTTCTAGCTGTCATTTTTGCTCTCGCAAAATTTCCGACAATACTTGATAGGGTCACACATTACTGTGTACATGAACCACTCCGTGCTTCGATATCTCTTCGCTAAAAAGGATTCCAAATCCCGCTTGATTCGTTGGATCCTTTTACTTCAAGAATTTGACCTTACAATTAAAGACAAAAAATGATCCGATAACGACATAGCAGATCACTTGTCTCGTCTTCCGAACGCACCATCTTCTTTGCCAATCAATGAAAACTTCCCCGATGAACAACTCCTTTCAATTTTTATCGACCCATGGTATGCTGATGTAGTGAACTACTTAGTCACTAAAGAAACTCCCTCATCGTAGTCCAAACAGGACAAATGCAAATTCATGTCCTAAGTGAAGTATTTCTATTGGGACGGTCCATACTTGTTCAAATATTGTCCCGACCAAATCATCCGACGTTGCATTCCGAATAATGAGATTAGGAGTGTTATTTCATTTCGCCACGATCAAGCGTGTGGTGGACATATCGATCCTCGAAAAACTGCGAAAAAAGTGCTTCAATATGGTTTCTATTGGCCTTCTCTTTTCAAAGACTCGTTTGAATTTTGTAAAACTTGCGATCGATGTTAAATGCTTGGACGAATTTCTCGATGAGATATGATGCCTCTAAACCCCATTCTTATGTTCGAAATCTTTGATGTATGGGGTATATACTTTATGGGACCTTTTCCCAATTCTTTTGGAAACTTGTATATCCTTCTCGCTGTCGATTACATTTCAAAATAGGTCGAACCCGTTCCTTGCAAAACCAACGACCATAAAATTGTTGTGAAATTTCTCAAAGAAAACATCTTTTCAAGGTTTGGCACACCTCGCACAATAATCAGTGATAACGAGACCCATTTTTGCAACCGTTCTTTTGAAATTTTAATGAAAAAATACTCGATAACCCACAAGTTATCCACTCCGTATCATCCTCAAACTTGTGGCCAAGTTGAAGTTTCAAATCGACAAATAAAACAAATCTTGGAGAAAACTGTCAATAAAAATCAAAAGGATTGGTCTCAGAAATTGACCGACGCACTTTGGGCTTACCGTACTGCTTTTAAAACTAACCTTGGGATGTCCCCATTTCGTTTAGTTTATGGTAAAGCTTGCCATTTACCCGTTGAAATCGAACACAAAGCACTGTGGGCAATTAAGAACATAAACTTTGATCTTGAGAAAGCTAGCAAAAACCAAAACTATAACTCAACGAACTAGAAGAACTTAGGAACGACGCGTATGAAAACGATAAAATTTACAAAGAAAAAACCAAAGTTTTTCATGACAAGTCAATCCTAAGGAAAACGTTTTCGCCTAACCAAAAAGTCCTTTTATATGACTCAAGACTTCATTTATTCCCTGGGAAACTTAAATCGAGATGGACCGGACCATTTGTGGTACGAACTGTTTTTCCACATGGTGTCGTAGAAATAGAAAATCCCAGGGATGGAACGGGTTTCAAAGTCAAAGGTCATCGTCTGAAACCTATCTTGGAATTTCCAAATAACCAAGAGGAGGAGCTCATGATCCTTCATGAGCCAAGCTACGTCTAGTAAGAATGTTAACCCTCTTTTGTAAATATGTACATAGTTTTCCCCGTTACACTCATTATATCATGCATTGACTGTAGGGACACAGTCAAAATTAAGTGTGGGGGGGAGTCTCATTTTCATTTTTTTTAGTTTCATGGCATTTTTGAACTTTCATTTTTCTTTTATCTTAAAAAAAAATCTCAAAATTTCAAAATCTCAAAAACATTTTCTTTTTAGCATTTTGATTTATTTTTGAGGAAACACTATGGGATAAGTATAAGTTTTGGTTAATAAATTGAAATTTTTAAAAATTTATTTGTCTTAACAAAAATAAAAATGAAGTTTTATTACAAATAACAATGGTTTAACTAGTATATAGGAAAGTTCATATGTGTTAATTATGAAGTATGTTCTAATTGAAGATCTTTGTTTTAAAAAAATGGTAAATTTAAAGTAAAGGATATAACATTTTTATCTTCTAAGTTAAATGGTGCTAAGATGATTTTGCAAAACTCTCTTTTTCTAAAAAAAAACATTTGTATATATGTATGTATATATATATTTTTAACGCCTAGAGTCATGTGTTCACACTCATGTGTTCACTCGCCATGCTCTGTAACCTTCTCACGTAAGCTCGAAAGGCAGTGCATGATCGGTATATCTGGCCTCAGTTTATCTGAGCTAGGTGTATGTATATAAAAATTCTTTTTAATAACGCCTACATTCGATAAGTGTTCACACTTGTGTGTTCACTCACCACGCTCTGTATTCCCCTCACATCAGTCCGCAAGGTAGTGCATGGGTAATATATCTGGCCTCAGTTTACCTGAGTTAGTCATATGTAAATATTGTTAATATTAATAAAATTTTAAAGAAAGAGAGAGTAAGCAATTGAAATCCAAGCACCATTTTAACTTGCTTGATTTAACTTGTTATTGAAAAGAAACGAGAATACCACTTTGACAAACTTTGATAATCAACTAAGGATTTATTTCAACGTAACACTTTGTTATCAACCGAAACAACAAGTTAAACTATTGTCTATTTGTTATGATGACTTGATTTTTGTTGGAAATTTTGACGAGTAAATGACTTAAATTTTCAAGATAATGACCAAGACTTATATTTAACTTCTTTGTGTCGATTTAAGAGTAAATACGTCATTTGTAAATATTTTCAAGAACTTGCATTCATCCCATTGTAAATAAATCTTGCATTTTGTATATATTTTCACTTTGCATCTGGATTTTGTGGGTAGCATCCGCTGAAAACCATCATGAGACAACACTCGTCCTACTGGGGACACCCAGAGGTTTAACGGCTTGTTGCATACGCTCAATGCAATCGTGCTCGCTACGAAAACGGATTTATCTTAGTTTTCCTTTATTCGAGGACGAATAAAAAGATAAGTGTGGGGGTATTTGATGTACACGTAAATGTGCATATATTTACATCCATATTTTATCTCTTTTTATTTAAATAAACATCATATTTTGGCATTTGTACATGTTAAAACCAAAATTCAATTATTTTTCAAACCATCATATTTTCATCTTTATTCAGGGGCAAAATGGTCATTTTTGTGCATGTGTAAATTTGAGAATTTTTACTTGGACATTTTTGATGATTTTTATAGGAATTTGGATGCATATGGAAGAGGCTTATATGAAGATACATGCATGCGCAAATGAATACAAAGGGAAGGAGAGGGAAATAATTCAAAGTGAAGATCATGAAGGACCCCACCTACCCACCTACCTTAATGTACAAATTCGAGGCTAATGAACATGCTTATGGAATTAATGGCTTCATGTACACTTAAATGATGATTAGTAGAAGCTAATGATTACTTGGCCTCCACACTTCCTAAGAGGTATTTTGGGAAGCCCCCTAAAAATAGAATTAGGGTTTTATGCATGTATAAATAGCCCTCTTATGTACATGTAAATCATCTTCTACTCTTTCATTTTACTTAGGAAATTAAGAGATCAAATTGTAAGCTCAATGTTCTATGAAATAAAAATGGCTTCCAAGCCTCTTTCTTCTCCTTTTTCTACATGCTTTTCTTTGTTTTTATGATAATGCTTTTATTTATGTTCTTTTCTTTTCTTTGTTAGTAGAATAGTTTTACATTCATGCAAGTAATGTAGCTTAATTTCTTTTGTTGTAAGTAGTTTAATTACATTCTCTTCTTTGCTTATTCTCTATTTTCTTCTCTTTTTAATGTTGAAAGTTACTTATGTTGCTTCAATGCCACAAATGAGTAGCTAAACCCCTTCAATTTAGGGGTAATGAAGCTCTCAATTATTATGTAATTTCAACATTTTATGATTTATGATCTCATTTGGTTTATGCTTCATGAAGTGAGTTTTGATGCAAGTTTATACAAGTGGGTTTGATAGCTTATATTGTTTATGCAAATGAGCTATTCTTATTCAATATAAACACAATTTGCATCATTATTTGCTAATCCATTTTTGATTATGAAATTAAAGTAAAAATGAAATTTGATGGTCTATATTACTAGTTACAATAGTAAATAGATCATACATAAAATAGCTTTTGCTTTGGCTTCATTTTCATGAGAATTATAAGTGGTTTATTTGTTGTATTATAGTTTGATGGTTTGAGTTATGTTAATTAATAATATAAAAAAACCATACTTATGATAAATACAACAATATTTCACTTAATATCAAAGCTAGAGATCACAAATTGTTTGTTTGTTGAAATATGAGAGTGGATTTGCCTCTAAATTGTTCTCTAGTTCAATAGTTTTTAAATCACATTTTAATTCTAACTTTAGCTTCATTTTCTAGCTTAACTTTCACTCGACTTTGGTTTAATTTGATTGAATAGATTTTTAAAATCATCAATTCTCTGCGGAATGACCCGTATTCGCCACGTACTACAAGTGTATGTCGTGCGCTTGCGGTTATTTTTAATTTAAATTCATTCGACGGTTTTGTAAACTGATAGAATTTCCGTCGACGAACAAGTGCAAATCACAAGCCTAACCTTTGCCCTGCCAAATACATCTTGACTGCCTCAACATTTACCTCTCAATAACTTCCACTTCAACATCACAGTCTTACAAAGAAAAAAAAAGAGGCATCGCCAGTCATTGTTACATACCATATTATCTGTTGTAACCATTTGTTGTATCACTGGGATCCACCAAATCATTGTCATACACTGTCACTTTCATTCCTCCACAACAACAGTTTGAACATCTTCAAGCTTTAGCAGTTCTCACACCTTCTTTCCAAATTGCTGTTGAGTCACATAGTCCATGAAGTTTTGATTTCTGACAAAGAAATAAAGGCGATCGACAAAAAGAAGACATCTTGGCTATAAAGAGACACAAAAGAGCTACATATGGTACTCTAGATTATAGGTTGATTATTTGATGTTGTAATAGTGTTAAACTTGTTAAAATCTATCCTCAAATAATCATGCACCTCAAGATAATCAATATATATACGTTTGAATGGCATTGCACATTCATTGTGCAATTTGACAGGGACCGGTCGACCGGTAGGTTTTGGGCGGTCGACCGTTTCTGTGTAAATTGCACAAAGAACGTGCACACATGCACATAACGTCTATATATTTAAAATCCTGTCTACCGGCCATTTTTGACCTGTCGACCATTTTCAAACAGAGAGTAACCTTTCGTATAGACACTTCCTTTTCTTCAACGGTTGCTTCTCTTTCTCTTCACCAATGATCATGACCTTTGTTTGTATCTTTTCACAAAGGGTTACAACTGTTTATTTCTTATATAAACATCATGAAATCATTATTCCAAAAAACCAATTCTATTGTTCTAATCTCTATTCTATTGATCTCTGTCTTGAACTCTCAAACATTTCAATTGCTTATTGAATCATTGAAATTATTTCATATCTTTTGATTCAATAAGTAATATACTTCCTTCAATCTTCACAAACATCATTCACATATTTTGAGGATAAGATTATAGGAAGGGTGTACTACAAGTGACAAATCCGTGTTATCAAGAGCACAAGTTGTCAACGACAATTATATTTGTTTTTTTGTTGAAGTCCTCGGTGTTGTAAGAGGCACGAAATCCCGTTCGGCTGTTCGGGTGTTGTAAACCTGTTCCTCCGGGTGAAGCGAGGTAGTTGGTTGTGAAAATCCAGATAGGAGTCTGGGACTGGATGTAGGACGGGAGGTCCGAACCAGTATAAAAATCCCTGGTGTGATTTTTACAGTTTACTGCATTTACTATTCTATATCTGTGAATTGCTATATAGTTAGTTTATTGAATATTTACTTGTATAGCAATTGTAAATAACATTCCGCATATATTGTTAGTCCATATTACACGATCCACAATTAGTGTGCACAAGCGTTTACACACTTTCATTTGGTATCAGAGCACGGTCATCATATAACCGTAACACCGTTATTTGATATATTCTTGTAATATGGCAAATAACGCAAGCACTAGCACTAACACTTACACGGAAGGTCAATCAACACAAAGACCTCCATTCTTTAATGGTCTCAACTATAGCTATTGGGCTACACGTATGTCATTTTTTATGCAATCAAATAGCTATGATGCTTGGAATGCTACTCGAAAAGAAATAGTGAATCCAACCACTGAATATTCAGAATGGACAACGGTTGAGAAAACGGCAGCAGCCGTAAATGCAAAGGCAATAAATATGTTGTTTTGTGCATTAGACCAAAATGAATATAACCGTGTTAGTATCTGCACTACTGCATATCAAATTTGGCAAACGTTGAAAACCACTCATGAAGGTACTAACAAGGTTAAACAAGCCAAAATAGCCATGCTGAAGAGTCAGTTTCAAAATTTTAAAATGAAACCGAATGAGACAATCAATGATATGTATCCAAGGTTTCAAACTATTCATCATTCACTTATTGGATTAGGACAAAAATATTCAGATTTTGATGTTGTTTCAACAGTCCTACATTCTCTGACTAGTGAATGGGAAGGAAAAGTATTAGCAATTGAAGAAGCTAATGACCTTTCCATCATGAAGCCAGATGAATTGATAGGAAATTTAATGTCCTATGAAGCAAATTTGCAGGCTAGAAAAGAACAGAAAGAAGAAAAGAAAAATGTAGCATTTCATGCTGAGAAAGATGAAAATGAATCAGATTCTGAAGATGAAGATTTGGCATTCATTGCAAAAGGATTCAAAAAATTCCTAAAATATCGAAAAGCCAGTCGTTACAACAAAAGGAAACCTGGATCAAACAAACCATCTTCATCAACTATAGAATGTTTCAACTGTCACAAAAAGGGGCACATGCAGAAGGATTGTCCAGAACAGAAGAAGAAGTCGGAAAATGATAAATTCAAACATAAGAAGGACAAGTCAAAGAAACAAGCCTTCTCAGTAACATGGGATGATTCAGACTCATCCTCATCTGAAAGTGAAAGTGATCCGGAGAATGAACAAGCTAATGTTTGTTTTATGGCAACAGAAGATGAGGTACAAATTCCTACATTTGATGAATTACTTGATATTAATTCTGAATTGATAGTCAAATATAAAGACATAAAATGTCAATTAAAAGTAGCCAAAGCAGATTTGAGTAGAGCAGAGTTTGAACGAGATATGTTAAAAGATGAGAAGAAAATATTAGAAGAAGAACTTGAAAAACTTCAAGAATCATCATCTAATGTTGACTCTCAACTATCTCTTTTGAGTCAAGAAATTGAAACTCAAAAAGAGAAAAATGATGCTCTCACTAATGAAAATCATGAGCTTAAGGCAAAAGTTAAAAATCTGGACCTAGAAAAGGCGAGCTTACAAACTAAGTTAGATGACATTACTCAAAATGTTTCTAACTTTAACAAAGGTCGAGAAAATTTGACAAAGATCATTGAAAGTTCACAATCTGTTTCAAATAAACAAGGTTTGGGATATAAGAAACAAGAAACCAAGAAACATCTTGGTAATGAAAGGAAAAAGAAAGTACAAAAGACTGAAGCTAAGAAAAATCTTAGTTTATTATATTCCAAACCAAAGCCAGTTGTGAAATTTCAGAAGAAAAATGTCAAGACTATCAAAATATGGGTTCCTAAAACAAATAACAATTTGATTAGGAACAAATATATTCAGAATTTCATGAATACTGTGCATTATAATTCTAATTATGTATATAAAGGGGATACCGGACCCGTATGGGTTTGGATTCCTAAGATCTAACTCTTAGGACCCTATAAAAAGTGGGTACCATGGTCTTAATTATATTTTTTGCAGGTACCACTTAAGAAAAGAGGAAAATGGATATTCTGGTTGATACATTCCTATATTATTCCATTATCTATTACTCCTTTTTGTCGATGACAAAGGGGGAGAAAGAGCTAACAATTATTTGCAGGAATATATATATATAAAGAATACAGACAAAATCTCAGGGAGATCACATATTCAGGGGGAGATTCAGAACTTCATATATATGTTGTCATCAATCAAAAAGGGGGAGAATGTTGAGTCACATAGTCCATGAAGTTTTGATTTCTGACAAAGAAATAAAGGCGATCGACAAAAAGAAGACATCTTGGCTATAAAGAGACACAAAAGAGCTACATATGGTACTCTAGATTATAGGTTGATTATTTGATGTTGTAATAGTGTTAAACTTGTTAAAATCTATCCTCAAATAATCATGCACCTCAATATAATCAATATATATACGTTTGAATGGCATTGCACATTCATTGTGCAATTTGACAGGGACCGGTCGACCGGTAGGTTTTGGGCGGTCGACCGTTTCTGTGTAAATTGCACAAAGAACGTGCACACATGCACATAACGTCTATATATTTGAAATCCTGTCTACCGGCCATTTTTGACCTGTCGACCGTTTTCAAACAGAGAGCAACCTTTCGTATAGACACTTCCTTTTCTTCAACGGTTGCTTCTCTTTCTCTTCACCAATGATCATGACCTTTGTTTGTATCTTTTCACAAAGGGTTACAACTGTTTATTTCTTATATAAACATCATGAAATCATTATTCCAAAAAACCAATTCTATTATTCTAATCTCTATTCTATTGATCTCTGTCTTGAACTCTCAAACATTTCAATTGCTTATTGAATCATTGAAATTATTTCATATCTTTTGATTCAATAAGTAATATACTTCCTTCAATCTTCACAAACATCATTCACATATTTTGAGGATAAGATTATAGGAAGGGTGTACTACAAGTGACAAATCCGTGTTATCAAGAGCACAAGTTGTCAACGACAATTATATTTGTTTTTTTGTTGAAGTCCTCGGTGTTGTAAGAGGCACGAAATCCCGTTCGGCTGTTCGGGTGTTGTAAACCTGTTCCTCCGGGTGAAGCGAGGTAGTTGGTTGTGAAAATCTTGATAGGAGTCTGGGACTGGACGTAGGATGGGAGGTCCGAACCAGTATAAAAATCCCTGGTGTGATTTTTACAGTTTACTGCATTTACTATTCTATATCTGTGAATTGCTATATAGTTAGTTTATTGAATATTTACTTGTATAGCAATTGTAAATAACATTCCGCATATATTGTTAGTCCATATTACACGATCCACAATTAGTGTGCACAAGCGTTTACACACTTTCAATTGCCACTCCAGTCCATCGATCACCAAAAAAACTCGCCAATTACCTTCATCCCTTAGATAACCAAATCCCCTCAGACCCAGCAGCAACAATCTATCACCGCTATTCCATCAGCACCACACTTCTACATTTCCTCGACGCTGTACCACTCAACCTCTACCAGACCACACAAGACTGCTGCGCGACGATCGCCTTCTTCTAAAACTCAATCCCGCAATCAAATCACCTCCCTCAATTCCAGCGCCCAAACCCACTTCAAACACGAACCCAAATCCCCAAATCAAAAGGCGAACCGATTCCGATAACAAAAACAAGATTGCGAATTTAATTTTCCAATTTGCGAATTTAAAAAACAATTTCAGATTTTGGAAACTTGTGAGCATTGGGGTGCTTCTGTCTTCCTGAATTGAGGAGGAGCGTGGGTAAAGTTTAATAAGAAAATATTAACATACGATTCATTTTATTTTGATTTGGGCCGGGTAGAAGAATGTGCGAGTTTGTTCAAGTGGTAACGGTGAAAATTTTTTTAAAGGGTTTAATTAGTTTGTTTTGAGTTATGAATTTTATTTTTTTGTTTCATAATTTTATTTGTTTTGTTTACAATTGTTGTTTTCAATTTGTTATTGTTTTCGTTTGCAAATAGTTTACAAAAAAAAAACTTCACTTGCTAGTTACAATAGTAAATAGATCATACTTAAATTAGCTTTTGCTTTGGCTTCATTTTCATGAGAATTATAAGTGGTTTATTTGTTGTATTATAGTTTGGAAATTGGGACAAATCGTATTCGTGGTTGAAGAACAGTGTTCGAGGCGGTGCGATTGAGAAGATTGGAGATTGTTTTGGCGAATCTGAGTTCTCAATAGGTTCGATTTTCGTGGGGATGATTGTTCGTCGATGGAAATTCTATCGATTTAGAAAACCATCGAAACATTTCAATTTAAATTATAACCACAAGCGCACGGCGTACACTTGTAGTACGTGGCGAATACGGGTCGATCTGTAGGGAATTGATGGTATTAAAACTCTATTCAATCAAATTAACCAAAGTTGAAAGTGTGATTAACTAAAAATGTAAGAAACTAACAAAAACTAGCAAAAAAAAATAGATAAAAATATGAGAGTTAAATGACAATTTAGAGATAAATCCACTCT
Organism: Allium fistulosum; assembly: GCA_030737815.1. NCBI lineage: Eukaryota > Viridiplantae > Streptophyta > Magnoliopsida > Asparagales > Amaryllidaceae > Allium > Allium fistulosum. The sequence continues at coordinate 1,250,205,871 of CM060901.1, forward strand.
CTAGATCATATAATTCAGCAATTAATGAAATTATGATCTCTTTTTTTTGGTCATAAGTGAGTTTAAATGATGTGTTTATCATAAGTATGGCTCATTTGTGCTATTAATTAGCTCAACATAAGCCATTAAACTATAACACAACCTTTAAACCACTTTTAATTCTCATGAAAATGACAACAAAGTTGAAAATGAAAATCTATTTTAAGCATGACCTATTAACTATTGTTTAGAAATATAGTCCATCAAATTTTGATTTACACATTCACTTCTTTGTCATAATCATATATAGATGAAGAGGCAATTTGTGATTCATATGACTAAGCATATCCTATTTTTTTTGAACAACATAAGCTATCAAACTCAATAATAAGCACAAAATTACATAAACATCATTTTCCATGAAGCACAAAAAGAGAGCATAACATTTATCAAAATGTTGAAGCTATATAATTAGAGAGCTTCATTACCCCTAAATTGAAGGGTTTTAGCTTCTCATATTTGTTATCATATCAACCAATATAGCTTGCAACATAGAACAAAACAAAGAGGAAAAGATAGCTAAATGAAAGAAAAAACTAATCTACTTGCATAAAAGAAAATCTACACTACTCGCATGAAAGGAAATGAACATGTAAGTAAAAGGAAACAATAATTAACATTGCATAAAAAGAAAAGAAGATTATATAAAATAAAAATGGCTAAGTAGCCATGAAAAGAGAAAGAGAGCTTTCTTTTTATTTTCCTAAGAGAAGAGACTAAGAGAAGAGAGCCTAAAAGAGAGACTAAAGGAGAAGAGGGTTACATGAAACATAAGGGGTACTTATACATGTGTTAAACCCTAATTCATATTTTTGGGGATTGCCCAAAATACCCTTGAGAAATTATGGAGGCCAAGTAATCATTAGCTTCTACTAATCATCATTTAAGTGTACATGAAGACATTAATTCCATAAGCATATGCATTAGCCTCTAATTTGTACATTAAGGTAGGTGGGTAGGTGGGGTCCTCCATTATCTTCACTTTGAATTGTTTCCATTTTCGTTTGTTCTCTTCACTCTTATGCATGCATATATCATCATGTAACCACTTGTAAAATTCACCAAATTTCCTACAAAACAACATAGGAAATTCCAAGTAAATTTTCACAATTTAATAAATGCATAAAAATGACCATTTTGCCCCTATATGAAGATGAATATGTGACAATTTCTAATAATTTGAATTTTGGTTTAAACAAGTTAAAATACCCAATATGATCATTTATTTAATTTAAATAGATTAAATATGGTTGTAAAAATATGCACATTTACGTGCACATCAGCCCCACTCCATGTGAGCTTCTATTTCCAAAGTTGTTTGCATAGTTGCCTTCATGTTTTTGGAGATATCCGCCAATTCCCATTGGGTTGAATTGTTGGTTCAAGTTGTTTATAGCCATAGTGATACGATTTGATCCCTTTCATAGGGGAAGGGATAGGTGTCGATCCCCTATGTAGGGGAAGCTCTAATCCATACTTAGTATTCCCAAGTGTCTTATCTTGATCTCGCTTGATCATTGCTCCATACTATTGTCTATGCATGTTCTCTGGACTCCATGATCATCCCTTTAGGCAACTGCCTTTCCTACAATCGAGTCTAACTTGTTATCAGTCTGGATATAGCGGGGTCAAAATGCCGGATAACACTTACCCCTAAATTATGTCTTGTTTCAAACATGGCATGCTTTGCATCGAAGCAAGTTACGGTCGTTGGAATGGATTCCATTCAGTTTCCTGAACAGTCATTATCCTTCTGTCGAGTTGTATCTCAAAAAGTCGTATCTCTCTATGTTTGTTGTGATGCTCAGTCGATGTTAGGCAGTATAAATCCAGGAGGTAATCCTTAGACTTTATCTATGCTCGGTTCCATTGAGCTAATCGATTGAGCTAGTAGACCACAGCTATCTGTAGTGACTACTTTTGTGAGAAATCTAAGTGAGAGTTTAACTTCTATCAATTCGAGAAATCGAATGTTTAGTATGTACATGTGCACGATCATTCATGTACACACTTTGTTATTGGATCCCGAACATGTTCACACATTTATGGGTCGTTGCTAGTTTCCAATAGATTCCAAATGCAATTGCATTGCGTTGCAATTTCCGTTTCTTTTCTTTTCCTTTTGGAATAGAGGTTCCGTACCAATCCCCTAAGTAGGGGGATTGGTACTAATCCATCTACTTGTAAACACTTAGCTGATTTGAGGCTTTATGGAAGCGGGCCGCACTAGTATATATGCCAACACTTGGCTCCTTCTCTACCTCACTTGCTCATTCTTCTTATTACCTAACGAACCGAAGCTACCTTCCTTCTCTCTGCCATTAATTGAACTTAATATTTCCAATGCATCTCCCACTAATTCATCCAATTCACAACGCGACTCCATCTTCCATCTTGCAAAAAGCCCTCGTCGTTACCCTAAATCGTATCTCCTTCCGAGCTCACTAATTCAATTTCTGTTCCAAGCTTGAACCCGGAACTCATTCGACCTATTCTTCGAACCTTGGCCTTCGTTTGTGGTTTTTTAATATAGTTGGGACTTTGAATTAGTTATATGCGGATGAAAATATAAGGAGACGATAAGATGTTTGGGATTTTGCTGGTGGTCATAAAGGAGTGGAACAGTGTGAGTTAGGGAGAAGTGAAATGGAGCACGGATTAGTGGAAGAGTCGGTGCTATGTTGGAGAAATTGAGATGGAGTGGTCAAGTTTAAGCGATCAGTGTGGATATGGGATCGGTTGTAGACATGGATTATAGATGGTTTTGTAAGGAAGGAGGGGTAAGTTGTTGGTTGTGATGGAGGGATTAGTGTTATTTGGAGCAGCGGATTGGTTATAGGCATATGGAGTTTGAAATGTCATAGGGCAACACTACCTAGGTGAGGGATCAGATAAGATCCCTTTGCCTTGGGGGACTTAGCCGTTTTTCAATTTGGTTCAAGCACAATTGAACTTTAGGACTTGGTCGCATGAACTTGTTTGCATGAATGAACTCAAACCCTTATTTAGGATCATGAACATGTTAAAAAACTCGGACATGAACATTTTTGAACTTTAACACTTGCATAAGATCTCAAACATGAACTTGAACTTGAATATGCCTATCATAAGGACTTGAATAAACTTGAACGCAAAGATCGTCCTCCGTTATGCCGACAACTGATCCCGTAGCTTATGTGAAATCCACAACTATCAATGAGAAAAGCGGTTAGGATGTCAGCGATGATGGTCAATCTTGTCGAATCCCAGTCTCGTCACAGCTGTCGCTTGATCTTGAATTGTTTATTACTGCACTACACAACACTGCACCACACCGCACTAGTTTACACTTTACATCGGGTAATAAGTTTCTTTCTCTAGCAATGACTATCTACCAAGTTTGATGGACATGGGTTCCAGATTCTCGAAGAGTTTAGCTCCTATGGCTACTAAAAAGACTGCTTTGCATGACTATTCTGATGCTGAGTAAGAATCTGCAACAATATCTACTCGGCACTCTCCGGGCAATCAATCAGAGTAGCCGAAAGTTCTCAACAAGTGCCTGAAATTCCTATGAACCTACTTTAGAAGATGCTATATTTTTAGAAGATCCAGAAGACTCTATGGCTTTGAGAGTCAATGAGGCTTCTCTTTGCAGACTTTGCACCAAACATTGGATTCTGTATGAGGATGTATGAGTCCCATCTCATAATGACAAAGCTCACCCACCTTTGGAAGGATATACTACCTATAATAGGTATATGTGCTAGGCAGGATGCGTGTTGCCTTTTAATCCATTCAATCGGAAGATGCTACATCATTTGAGATTGGCTCCAGCCCTGTTGCATCCGAACAACTATGCATTTCTTTACTGTACATATATAATATTCCTCAAATTCTTATATCCTAAACCAACTCTGAAGGATATTAGATTCATCTTCAATTTCAAGCAAAAAAAAGAAAGCCTCTCGTATACATTCCTTGAGTCTATCGATAATTATCAAGTCGTGAATGGTGCTAGGAATAAACTAAGTACTTTCAAGAATGAGTGGTTTTATGTGCATTGCTTGCTCGGCTTTGCGGGACGATAGCTGGAAGGACATGAGTGTTGTTTTACACAACCTTGAGTGATTTTATTCAAGTCATACATCAAACTAAGCATTTCTATGAATCTTGCAGGTAGCTATCCACTTCTGATTGGTGATAGATATTCAGAAGCAGTCGCTAATCTCAGGAGTATACCTTCAAAAGATAAAAATGTTAGATCCCTTTTTACCGATGAGTGCCTTTTTGCTTTCGGATTACTAAAATAGCCTGTAGTACCAGGTTAATAGGGAATGTTGATGATGAATTGAAAGGAAGACGAGGCATTGCTCAGTAGGGGGTGGCGAAGTTAATCCTATCATTGCCCCATTCGAGGAGGCTTAGAGGGATTGTCGGACATCCCGACACAAAAGAATGTTGGGATGATTTTGCTAATATGAGCTTTGGGGGTCCGACTCTCCTATCCGAATTGGTGTTGACATTCCTCCAATTAAATGGGAGGATTACTCTGGCTAGTAAAGCTCCAGTACCTGATCCATCGGGGGGTAACTTGGACACTCACGATCACATGCACTACACCGCATGAAACCTACCTGTCTTTAATTTTGGTGATTCTTATACATCTTTTTTTTATTCGCAGGTTCCACGGAGCACTCTCGCAACTATGATCATTTGAATAAATCATCATATTCTCAGCCATCTTATTTTGGGTCTAGTCAAGGTCTGGATCCTTATAGATAGCCTGGACATGAAAGAGAAGGCCATGACGGAAGGGAGGACTGGGACAAAAGTCATAAATCCAAGGATTCACCATCAAGGCACAAGTCATGGTCCTAGTCTTCTCATCATAAGGGTGTTGATTCACACCCCGCCGTCTATTGTAGTAGCAAGTCATTACCTTATGCCTCTACTTCAGCTATACTACCAGAGAAACATTCGGGTTTGTCCGGCACCTGGCGATCTTCTGAACGCCAGATTGGCATAGGAAGTCTTGATACATTTTCTCATAGGCCTGCCAAACAGTCCCTCTTAGCTCTAACTTCTCTCGATGCCGCTACTGTAGAAAAGATGGCCAAGCTCAAGGCTACATTTCCTAAATTACGCTTTGATGAGTTCAAATTTGCTCTTACTTTGCATCTGATTCCTCTAGAGGCCAAGGACAAGATGCTCTCTTATGTCAATGATGTTTACATCCAGCATGGCACAATTCAACCAGCGACTGAGAGGATTTCCGAAGTGTCGATTGAAAGGACACATGAGATCAGTTGCTTAACTCTCGAAGTGACTCATGATAAGGACATCATCAAGCACTTGGATGAAGAAGGCAAGGGGCTGAATGCAAAGCTGGCCGATACTGAGAAAAGAGCTAGCAAATCTTCGGATGCAGTATAACGTTTGATGAAAGTACATCAAGTTGAACTAGACACTACTGTTCGCCGTAGTGGCACTTTAGCCATTGAAAAAGATGTCCTATAGAAGGAGAAGGATGCCTTGAATAAATATAATGATGCCTTGGCCCTTCGTATTCGATAGCTTGAGGAGGAGCTTGAGAAGGAAAAATAAGAGAAACTTAAGGCTCAACTGGAGTCCCAATGATTTTTCAAGTAAACCGTTAAGGGTCACTCGACTAAGACTGAGGCTGATAAACAATTTATGCAAATAGAGACACTTAAAGAGGAAGCTAGGGAGGCTAGTCAAGCAGAGATAAAGGATGACTTTGATCCTCTGTTTATATATAATGCAAATATCCCCATGAAACACAGCTTTCGCTTCCTTGGAGAGGGATATCCCGAGTCGCTAAATGAAACTTGGGACTACAGTGTTGAGCTGAAGAAAAAATCCCTTGGTGGCGCTGAGGTTGATGAAGCCTTCGAGTCTGGCTCTTAAGACCCTCTCACAAGTCAGGCAACCAGTGCCTCAGCTTCTCATGCCCCTGAAAAGATGAAAGGCTACGTTCCAAATCATACTGAAATCCACAAGTCATTTAGGCTATCTTCGATTCTTGAAGGCGGGACTCCAGCTTTGGTCGAAGGCCAATCCATCGAAGGTATATTCTCACCTCCCTAGCATTCGAGAAGGTTTAAATCTTGGGCACGAAGGTCACGGGCTTACCTATGGAACCTTATGAAATTATAGGTCTATCTACATCTATACATTCTCCTATTGGTGTAGCCATCCTAGGACAGTAGGCACTGACCACAAAGTCTACAATAGTCGCCAATTCACAGATGGTCCCAACCGTCCGATCTATTAAGAATTCCGACCCAGATGCTGAAGTTTTAAGAGCTTTGAATGAAGAAAAGATTGATGATCAACTGGTCTAGGATGTAACAGATGATGTCATGGTGATGCATGCCTCTGAGCACATGGTCAAACACAGCCTGAAGGAGCGCATAAAGAAGAAAGAGTTAGACGAGCAAGCCAAGAAGGAGCATGTCAAAGTAGATGTCACTCCACTACAAGTTACAATATCCAGTGGTATCATCCTTGAAAAGGTCGAGCCTTCCATATCCCAAAGTGAGACTGTTTCCATTTTTGTCTCTAACAGTATTTCACCTAAGGATGGCAAGGGTGGAGGAAGGTCGAGGAGGAAAAGCAAGGATGAGAGCTCTAGTGAGTCTACCCCGAAGAAGCCTAATAAGGACAAGAAATAGTCATCGACTCAACTTGGGTTATGTATAGCTAGGTAGCTAGTTCCTTTTTGTTGGCCATGATTATGTAGATACGGCCCCTCTTTTGGTTGCTAGTTCTAGGAATAAACTTGAACTTTGCTTTCCAAGTTTTATCTTGTGAATACAAAGTTCTTTCATTCATTTTATCTTTTTGAGTGAATTCATTTAAGTGTTCGAGTATTACATTTTTCATTCAATGTACTTGTAATTTGTCCCTCGTCATTTAAGTTGTAATGTCATTCAGTTACCCGTTTCTTCGGGAGTCAATCCAATAAGTTCATCTCAATGCCTCCTTTCGATCGTGGCCTTAAGTTGTATCAAACATAAGGCACGAGCCACAATGTTTCGCTGTCATATTCAACAGTTAAATGATTTTATTCTTGCCCCCAGTCTTTGGTTGATGAAGTTAGCTCATAGACGGTTGAATCTCGTCCATTATGACTTTGTACTCCTCTTGTCGGGCTCAGGTCAGAGTTGACGAATGAATGGTCAAGTCGCACTCATTCGTTTGTTTATACTCTTATCCATGCCTTGGGGACTAGAGTTAGTTGATTGGCAGTTCATCGCACTTGATTGATGTTTATACTCCAACCCACACTCAGGAGACTAGAGTTATTGGTGAATGGTTGAATCGCTTTTTCACATTTAATCACTTTCCCCCTAAATCCGGAGCAAAAGTCAAAGAGTGGTCGATCATATCACATCCACTTTCACTTTACATCACTCTCGTTGAATCGGGGGACGAAGTTAGATAATAGATGGTCGAGTCACATTCAATCTATTTTTTATACTCTGCTTGTCAGATCATAGGCGAAATTTAGAGGATGAATAGTCGAGTCATGTTCATTCTATTCAATTCGATCATGGACCCAAGAACTTGGTTTGCACTAGACTCAAGGTACTCGCTGGTCTATATTAGGTGTACCTAGATGTAAGTCGGTCGCATATCACAACTATTATACTACACACAAACAATTCGCAGATATAGAAAAACTACATGTTTTATTGCCAACTGAAAGAGAAAGTGATAGAGTCTATCTTATTACATGGCTATAAAATGCAAAAGCAAATTCTGAATGAAATAAGAATGAATGAAACAAAATCAAGTGAAATAGCAACATAGATGCTCGCTATTCCATACTCTAGGGAGTGGAATGCCATCGACGGTTGTTAGCTTGAAAGTTCTATCTCCAAACTTCTGATCGATGACAAACGGTCATTCCCATCTCCGACCCATGTCGACGGGGTTAGGAAAGATCCGTTTTAAGATGAGATTGCCAATTTCGAAGGTCTTAGCTCGGACTTTACCGTTATAGTATTGGGTGACTCGGTGTCGGTATGTAGCTACTCTCAAGTCAGCTTCTTCACACTTCTCATCGACTGTTTCTAGGGATTCTAAAAGGAGATCTATGTTTGTTTTGGGGTCATAGTAAGTCACTCGATGAGAAGGGACTTCAAGTTCTATGGAAATTACGGCTTTAGAGCCATAGGTAACGGCGAATAGAGTGTGGTCAGTCGTGGACTTTTGGGTGGTTTTGTACGCCTATAGAGCTAACGGGAGTTCATCAACCCACTTTCCTCTAGCCTTTTCCAAACGCTTTTTCAGAATGGACTTTATGATTTTATTAATAGCTTTGACCTGTCCATTAGCTTGAGGGTGAGCAACTGCCGCAAATCTTTTCTCAATACAATGCCGGTGTCAGAAGTCTTTGAATTCAACACTACCGAATTAGCTCCCATTGTCAGTTATGATTATTTAGGAGAGACCAAAACAACGGATGATGTTTCAAACAAAAAATTTGATTACTTTGTTCATAGTGATTGTGGCCAAAGCTTTAGCTTTAGACTATTTAGTAATTGACTGCCATGATGGAGTACTTTGCACCACCTTTAGAAACTGATAAGGAGCCAATGATATCGATGCGTAATGTATTAAACGATCGTGGACTGACCATCTGAGTAATCTTTGTCGGCAGGGCTCTTGGAATTTTGCGAATACCTGGACTTGTCACATCGTCTAGCATAATCAACTACGTCTCGATTGATAGTTAGTCAGTAATAACCATACCAAAGTGTCTCTTTTGCCAAGTTTTGCCTCCCGGTGTGATCGCCACATTATCCTTTATGGATTTCTCTTAATACCCGCTTGATTTCATCATTGGCGATACACCGAAGTAGGGGGATGGAGAAATCTTTTCTGTATATGACTCCTTCTTGAAGGATGTATCGTGAAGCTTTACGAAGGACCTACTGTTTCTCATTCCTCCGTTCGGGGAAGAATTCCACTTTGCAAATAATCTTTGATCGGAGTCATCCATGACTCCTTCTTGGGCTTCGTTTTAAAGACCCAATCCGTCTCCATCCAGTCAATACTCGGAGTGTTAAGTATTCCAACTAGAACCAAGGCCATTTTCTACGCACTCCTAGAACTAGCCAACTTGGCTATTGAGTTAGCTTACTCATTCTATTCTCTGGGATGTGTGAAATTGTGTAATTCTCATGGTCGGTTAGTAGTCCTTGGACTCGGTTTAGGTAAGGATCAGGTTGTGCTCCTTTGACTTGATATTCTCCCCACACTTGGCACATACTAGCTGGGAATCATATAAATTTGCAAAGCTTGCACTCCCAGCTCCTTAGTAAGTTTGAACCCGGCATCAAGGCCTCATATTTAGCTTCGTTATTTGTCGTAGGGAAGTCGAGTTTAAGAGCATAGCAGATCGAGCGTTCCTCAGGAGTGACTAGTATGATTCTGGCAATAGAACACCGATCGTTAGATGCTTCATCAGTGTACATTTTCCATTGGATGGTATGTCCTTTACTACTCTCAGAAGAGTCATCTTATGCAATGATTTCAGCTATGAAGTCAGGCAGCACCAGTCCCTAGTTGGCTCTTTATGCAAAATAAGTAATATTGAACTGGCTCAATTCGATGTTCCATTGCAGTAACCTTCCAGATACCTCAGGTCGTTGTAGGACCTGTCATAACTGTAGTATAAGAGCTTCTCCTATTTTGGATAATTCCTTTCTGCAACTGTCAATCACTTTCTAACATAGTATACTGGCCTCTAGATCCGATTCTCTTTGTGCCGCGGCACGGCACTTGTGGCATATACCGACAGTGCTAAATAGATGCATAAGCCTTTATGATCCGGTGGCTTGGATAAGATGGGGGGTTACCAGAGCTTAAAATGTGTCAACACAGTCCTCCGTCCATGCATAGTTCCTCTTCCCTCTTTTGATCATGTCGAAGAAAGGAATGCACTTATCGATGGCTATGGAGATGAACCAACTCAGGGCGGCAACCGTCCCATTTAGGCTTTGCACCTGCTTAATCGTCTTAGATATTTGGATATCCTTTATTGCCTAAATCTTCTAAAGATTGGCTTCAATTCCATGAGAGTTAATGATAAATCCCAAGAATTTTCCTAATGCAACATCAAAAGAGCATTTCATAGGGTTAAGTTTCATTCCATAATTTTGGAGGACACTGAACATCTCTGCCAAATCATCGATGTGGTCATTTGATTGGCGTGACTTAACGAGCATATCATCCACATAAACTTCCATCGATCGTCCAATTTGGTCTTTAAATATCTAGTTTACGAGCCTCTGGTAAGTTGCTTCTATGTTTTTTAGTCCAAAAGACATCACAATGTAGTAGTAATTTCCAAGGTCGGTAATAAAGCTGGTGTGTTTCTGGTCTGGAACGTGTATCGGGATCTGATTGTAACTGGAGTACGCATCCATAAACAAAAGCAGCTCGTGTCTAGCGGTTAAGTCTACCAGCTGATTGATCCTTGGATGTGGAAAGTTGTCCTCCAGGCATGCTTTATTCAGGTCTAAGTAGTCAACACATGTTCTCTACTTTCCGTAAGCCTTTCTCATGAGTACAAGATTGGATACCCATTTCAGGTAGAGGGCGTCATGCATAAATCCATTGTTTTTTAGTTTATCCATCTCCTCCTTAAGTACAACAGGTCTATCCGGATCCATGCAGCATCGTTTTTGTTTCATGGGGACATGCCTCGGGTCAATATTCAATGCATGGCTCACAATGGTTGGCAAGATCACACAATGTCAGAATGGGTCCAAGCGAACATATTAAGATTCGCCTAGAGAAAGCCAGATAGTTCTTTCATCTTTGTTGCGCTAAGCTTTGATCCAATCTTCAGGACCTGTGATGGGTCGTCGTGGCTGACCATGATGTAAATCATCAGCACAGCGGGTGCATCCTTGGATTCTTTGGACTCATCTTCCTTATCTCTTGGATTTATATCTTTATAGAACCGGTTGTGGTGCCCGAGCCAAGGCTCGAACGTTAATTGTTAGGCTTCATTAATTTTAATGGAGAGAGGTTTCTCCGCAAACCTTTCCTTTTCCTTTCCGCTTGGCATCCCTCAACTCAGCAACATAGCAGGCATAGCCAGTCGCTTGATCTCCATGAATGATTCCCATGTCACCCTCTATTGGGAATTTGAGTGTAAACATGAAGGGACGATAGCTGCTTTAAATTCAGCAAGGGCTGCACGGTCAAAAAAATCATTAAACAGAGAGTTCATATCCATCACAACAAACGGCAGCGCTCGCACTCTCCTACGGTTGCCATCTCCCAATTCCACCTGTAGCACAATGTAGCATATCGCTTCAGTAGCACTACCGTTAAAGCCATGAATACGGGCTTTGATGGTTTCAAATCTTTCGCCTCCAGTAACATTTGGTCGTAGGCCTTCTTAAAATTGACATTAACTAAGCTTCCGCAGTTGATCAAAATCTTTCTTACCAAGGTGGGGCCGATCATGGCTGAAATCACCATTGGGTCAATCATTGGGGCTTCCACCCTGTATGCATCTCTACTTCAAAACACGATATCGTTAATCATAGTTCTCTGTTGCTTTGCCGGAGCACCATCCTTTGTGTTCGAGCAACACTCGATATCAACATGTCTTATAGCGTTCACGTAACGTTCCATTTTGTTCCAGCTTTTGTCAACCGGATGTGGTCCTCCAACAATGGTGTTAATGAGTAACCTTCCCCCCGTCCATCTAGGTTCCTCAACACTAGGTAGGGCTTGTCCTATATTAGGATCGGATGTCCCCTACCAGCTATCCTACAGGGCATTAATGAACTGTTCCAACTTTCTTTCATGAATCAACTTTTCAATAACATCACAGAGGTAGCGACACTCATCCGTGGAATTACCATAACTTTCATGGAATCTATAGTATTTCCCTATTTGTTTGTGCTTCTCCACCGATTCTTTTGGAGGTGGTTTTCTATACTACATAGTATTACAAGTTGATAGGTTGACATTCTCTAATGATGTGTTCATTGGTATATAGGTGTTAAATGTTGGGATCCTTGGCTTCCCTCTCCCAGAATCCCGTCGTCGATCGTGGTTTCTATCACCGCCTCTCTTTTACTCATTCGGTTTGTTCAGAACATTAATTTCAACTTTACGGTAACTCTCTCTGGACTGTTTCACTACCACTTAACTTTGTACTCCATTGGGACTTAGGCCTACAATATTTCTCTTCGTGGATCGCTCGCCTTCTCCTTCCTTAAGTACTTAACTACCTTCACATAAAAACAGTCCAATGTAAGAGGAGGCTTTCCCGCTAGCTAATTGCCAAAATCAGAATCAGGGTGAACTCCCTTAGTTAGTGCCATCATTATTGCATCATCTTTTGGATTACTGACTTCTGTAATAGCTGTACTAAACCTTTCTAGATAACTTTTCAGTGACTCCCTCGGTTCTTGGATAAAGTTGGAGAGGAACATGACATCTTTGGGGTGAGTCGCGTGCATGCAGAACAGCTCTATGAACTTCTTGCTAATTCATCGAATGAATAAATTGATCGTGGTGGTAGCTTGGTAAACCATATGGTAGCAACCCCTTCTATAAAAATAGGAAAACATCTGCACTTGACTGCATCGGTGGCTTGTGCGAAGTCCATGTGCCACTCGTACTTCATGAGATGCTGCCTTGGGTCGGTTTTCCTGCATAAGAAGGAATCGTAGGCATACTAAACCTCCGCGAAAACTGTACATTGAGGATGTTGTCTGTGAATGGAGTATGACTCCTGGAGAGTCCCCAATTATCGTTGGTCAGGCCTTAACTTTCTTTCACAAGCTGTCTCACCATAGACGTTAGGTCCAGCGTCTAAAGAGCCAGTGCCATGTAGTGGTCGTGTTCCACTATACGTAAATGACCTTATCCATGCCTTCAGGCCGCACCACATTGCCTTGACTCAGTGTGCTCTTGATGTTCCTCCTAAGCAGTAGTCTTATCATTATCTCTCAATTGAGGTTCATTCACATTCGCTTGAGCTCCAATGCTCTGGTAGGTCGCGGCGAGTCTGGTGTTAGCTTCTTTAGCAGTAGGTAAGTTTCCCCCTAGTTTGAGGGTTCGATGCCGATCCCTCCGAGGGGTTTGGTATCGATCTATGTCGTTCGATGGTAATCGGGTGCACAGTTCCTCCTCGAGGTTCCACCTTCATATGTATCCGTCTAGCATCGTCTGCTCCTTTGATAGTCATCAGACAAAGAGGAGCTCTCTGATCCTGAGTATGGAGTAGGCTCCCTTCTTGTCTTCCCATGCTGGTCTTTCAATAGGTTCATAAGTTCGATATTGGCTTGGATTTGTTGATTGAGTTGCTGATGGCTATCAAGTTGTTCCTTCTTCAGGACTTCAAAGTTGGCTTTGGTGATGTAATTAGGAGGATTTGGACATCAGCAACCGTCGGTTGCACATTCTGGTCAACTTTTTGAATGCTAGTATCTTCATTTCCTTAAACAGCACGGGAAGTAGTAGACTTTCGTTTGGCCATGGCTAATAGCTTCCATTTAGATCTTCCTCAAATCTGAATAGAAATAGAAATAGAAATAGAAACTTGTCGGTTGAAATCTGGATCTCTCTCGCAAATATGGGAATCTACAAGTAGATGATGAGATCCAATTAAGCTGAGAATTCAACTCTCGATGAAAGCACAAAAATGTTTGCACCAAAAGGTAGCACAAACACCCAATAGATTTTATGTAGAGAAACAAAGTGAAGAACTAAAATTAAAACATAAAGAAAACAAGCAGAAAACAAGAGCACGCAAATTTAGAGTGTTTCGACGTTGATTGCCTACGTTCACTCTGAATTAATTGCTTTATTAATTACTTGGAATTCTTAGTACAAGGAGGATCAGATTGGATCGATCCTTGATTACAATGGCATATATGTAAAACAACAGCGTAAAGATCCCTCAAATGAACAATGAACTCTGCATTTATAGGGTTAGACGACCGAATATCTTCCTGAAAATTCATCAATAGAATCTCAAGATGTAAACAAGGTCACCCAAAAAGTTTCATGGCCTAATCCTTAATATTAGACGATCAACACCGATTGGTCCTAGTTGCCACATGGCGTCGTGCGATCGGTCCTTTAGGCCTCTCTCCTTGCTAGCTTTGTGTTTCCAAAGATGTTTGCATAGTTGCCATTATGTTTTTGGAGTCATCGATTGATTCCCATTGAGTTCAACTGCCGGTTCAAGTTGTTCATAGCCAAAGTGATATGATCTGATCCCTAGCATAGAGGAGGCCCCAATCCATACTTAGAGTATTTCGGAGCATCTTCTCTTGATATTGCTTGATTGTTGCTCTATACTATTGTTTGTGCTTGATCTTTGGACTCCATGATTATTCCCCTGGGCTACTTGCATTGCCTACCGTCGAGTATAACTTGTCCAATTAGTCTGGATATAGCCTGGTCAAAAGGCCAAATAATAGCCCAGGAGTCCAGAAACCATGCACAGGCAGAACCATGAAGTCGAGGCCAAAACCATCAAAAGCAATAGGATGATGGGATCCACCAATTTGGAGAACGGTACCGACTCCCACTAGGGATTGGTACCTATCTTCTGCCTACATGCTTATCTCGGTGCCAAAAGCCTATTTCCAAAGTTGTTTTGTTTATTTGGTGCATTTCTCCATCGAGCTCCACGGACACTTGAAACTACAACTTTGTTCTCCTTTAACTCTATCATTTAGGCTCAAAAATGTGCGAAAATAAATACGAACAACACTGGAATTGAGAAGCTAACTACAAGACGATTCGAGGTGCGGGATTGAAGACACCAAATATGGAAATCTTAGAAATTGGTACCGACTTCCACTTAGGGATCGGTACCAACTCCCATTTTCTACTGAGGTGGCCCATGTTATTTTAGGAGAATTTCTCAACTTCATGCACAATGGTTTAGAGAAATTTTAGACGAGATTTTGGGCTTCCTACCTCTATAAATAGGAAGGTAAGGCTCATTTTATAGGATCTTTTGGCTGGAGTTCTATTATTTCTCATATTCTTGTAACTCTGGAATTCAAAGGGTTGAGGTTGTACCGAACCCCTAGAACTTTTGCCTCCAAATCAAAAATAAGCAATAAAAATATCAAAGTTGACGTAGGCCTTGCTTTGTCGAACCACAATAAATAATCGTGTCTTGTTTATTTCCTTATTTTTCATTCAATTTTCTTCATTTAACCTCTACTACATAAACCTCTGGGTGTTTGCGCCATTTTTGGTTCAAACATTAGGCAAAAGTATAACATAGCAACTTAAAGTCTATATGGTCACATCTCATCCCTAGAGTTACATACCCTCTTATTGGATTAGCTATCCTTATGGAACTAACAAAGTATGATGGTTCTAAGCATAACTTATCAACCAAACACTGAGATATAAATGATTGCGATGCACTAGTATCAAACAATACTGTAACTGTTATGCTATGAATCAGAAGCGAACTTCCATCATAGACTTTCCTTTCTCAACAGTAGTTAGTCTGGAAGATGATGGCTCTAAAGCAAAAAACTTTTTCTTTACCGGCTCTGACCAACTCTGGACACTGATTCTTGTAGTGCCCTATCTGGTCATAGTTGAAGCACATCACACTTTTCTTTTCTGTAACCTTCTTCTCTTTACCAGTCTGACACTCATGGGCATAATGTCTTTTCTTGTCGCATTTGAAGCAGAGAACATCTGCTTTTCCTTTCTTGGTAGCTCCTCCCTTCTAAGCTTCCTTCTTCTTAAAGAACTTCCTCTTATTTCCATGGGAACCTTGAGTCTCTACTGACTTCTCCTTCGTAAAAGTAGAGAGCATTTCTTTATTCCAGATAGTCATTTCCACCACTACGTTCGATGATCTCTAAGATGCAGCATGGTTGCCTTAGCGATCTCCGGCCCTAACCTCGGGATAAACTTCCCATTTCTCTTAATCATGGTGTGAATAGTAACGTACCCATATCTAGATAGCTCATCAAACTTAGCAGAATATTCCAATACCATCATATCCCCTTGCTCCAATTCCATAAACTTCCTTAGCAAAGTGGATTTAGCTACTTCAAACAAAAATCTTTCCTTAAATCTCCTTCGAAAATTCACCCAAGTCAACTCCTCCTCAGACATTCCTACGGTAACTCCATTCCACTAGAATAAAGCGGCTCCCTACAACTGTCTAGATGCCAATCTCCTTTTCTGTTCATGATTCAATCCCAAATTAGCAAAAATTCTCTTGTAGTGCAACAGCCAGCTTTCCACTTCTATCCCATCTTCAGTTTCCACAAATGGCTTTCCACCCATCCAATAACCTGTCTAAATCAATAATCTTTTGATTAGTTCTGGGCATCCTATTGTTATGATCTACCTGATCTCCTAGATATAATTCTACTCACTCAGGGGTTAATTCTTTTTATACTCGCTACTGGGCCAACCTACCTAGTTATTCTGCCCCATGACACCAAAAATATAGTTATGGGTCATAAATGATGTGAGTATGACCATAACAATTAATCATAATAACTGATCAAATAAATACAAAAACATATAGCATCCATCATTCAATATGTTCAATTAATAATCTTTTTATGTCTCATAATTACTCAATCCTAAGTAGTATTCTCTTTGATAATTTTAACTCAAAACTTGGGATATTCCATAATTAAAATCCTTAAATCAATTTTTAAAATATATGATTGATCCTTTTAATTCATATTTAAAAAAAGGAAAAAATTAGCCCTTTATATGTTACAAATTTCTTATGCCATTTTATAGTGTCGTTGATATTTTCAATGAAGATATGAGCATGTCGTACCTTATCCTTATAGGGCATATCACCAAAATAAGTAAGAATATGTTTACCTTTAAAAAAACGTGGCATCAATAAGGTCGACGTGGGGTCATCGCCTCTCTTGATATCGTCCTTTATATAAAAGTGTTCTGATTTCATAAAAACATAAGGCTATATTGCCGATAGTAACCATGTCGCGTGACATAAATGTGTGGGCCGCCGCCCCTATTCAAAATAGCCTTCAATGTATAAAACAGATGGACATCAACTTTGAACGATCGACGATGCCATTATACACTAATAATATTGAGAAATTTCAAACAATTAGGTCGGCATTAATGACTATCGACATCAATGTCTCATTTTACTTCGAAAGTGATCACTGGCGGCGGCATCAATGCCATAATATAGTTTGACTTTGAAAATAATGGGTGGCGGCACCGTTTAACCCTTGATGAAAACATGCAGCATCACTGCCATCTAAAAAAAGACAAATGTCAGCGAGCTTGATGAAAGGCGATATAGATTTACTTACTAAGAGCTATGTCGACATCGATCTCAATGTTGAATACCATACATATGCGCTTTGACCCTATAGGAACCACTCAATACCAACATCGTTAATGTCATGTGCTTCCCTTAAGATCGTTAGTGACATTAATGGTTTTGACACAGAAGGGCATCACATTGAACATGGCATTCTTGTAACTATTGGTAAAACTGATTTATTTCTATACAAGCCTGCAATTTTCACCAACCCTTAATCTTTATAAATTTCTTATTGGTTGAAAACATCTTCAACATATTCTTCTCAGAAAAATCTACCACACCCTATTTTTACTCAAAAATCAAATTTGCACCCATTTGATTATTATTAATCATTTAATATAACCATAAGCTTTTCTAACTTATTAAATTCACAATAAATCAAAAACCTTGCGCAAAATCCCATAAATTCACCAAAAATCAAAAATAACATATTCATTATCATATAAAAATTTCGGGGCCAAAATCATTGTTTAATTATTTTTAATAATTTAAACCCGAAATAAATGCTCATTCTTCCTTAGAAAATTCATAAAATATTCCCATTATCGTGGAAAATTATGAAATTAAAAACCATTTCAAAAGTTACATTTTTCATAACCTATCCAAAAATCAAATCATTTGGAGATTTAAAGATTAGGTTTTACACTCAATACCCATTAAAATAATTCTATAAGAATTTCCATAAATCATTATTCTATCTAAACAATGGTGAAACCAACATGGCACAACATAGCATTATATACGAATCAATCTAACCAAGGTTCGAAAGCAAATAAAATAAAAATGAGATGGTCTATTATTATTCATCGTGATTTGATAATGAGAATTGGGGTTTGTTGATTTGAATTGGTTCCCTTAGCTCTTCCTAGGTTCTTCTCCCTATTTTCTTCTAACTTATGGCCGACCTTGATTTTCTTTCTTTTATTGTTTTTGTTTTAAGAAAACATGAATGATATAAGAGGTAAGGGTTTTAAGGGATGAAAGGTTTTTCAAGTCCTATTTTACCCCTCTCATATGTTCTTTTATGTTTTTAAGTCATTAAAGCAATCTTATCAATTTGTTTGGTTAAGGCTCGACCATACTATTTATTAAATCTCAATTCCCTTACCTCACTCCACGTCACAATACTCTATTTAATTTATCTAAATAAATCTCTTGAATAATGTTAATTAAAGTTTAGACTGTAACGTATTCCTATATAGGAATATACAATATCCCACGTCCTAGCCTCGGCTATGTAACGAGCCACAAATTTATCATTTTGATAAATTATATTTATTTATAAAAATATTCAAATGAAAGGTTGATAATACAAATAATATTGTTTTGAGTGATAATAAGTAATAATAATTATTCAAGTAATAGTTTTAAAATGATAATAATTCATTTTAATTCGTTTTAAAGTGATAATGAATCATTTATAGTAGCTTTATAAGAACGTATCATTAATTTGAAAATATAAGGAAAATAGATATCGGTTTGTTGATATAATAACGCTTTTTGAAAACAATTACTCAATATTGATTTATATGGTTTTATAAATCGAATATGATCATTTTAATTAATGGATAATAATAAGAAATTAGTTTCCAAACTTTTTTTACAAATATATATAAGTTAATTAATAAATGAAAATATGACAGAAGTTCAGAATTCGAATTTGTAACGGTTTAATGTATATAAGTTATATGTCGTTGTTCAAATGACTTGTACACCTTTGTGACATGCACACACACACATTATCATATGCATATACACATGATAATAGTAAGCATATATTTACATAAGGCAAAGTATTACTTTTAAAAAGGAAACATCAAATCAAACTTACACCACATCACCACCCTACACCATCATCACCACCATCACCTACATCTCACTACCACATGGCTAAGGAGGGGGAGGGGTGGCTGCCATGCACCTAGGGTGGATGGGATGGGTGAGAGCAAAAAGATCATTCACTATTAGGATATTTAATTTTCTAAATTTGCCTATAAGTACCCCACCTCATTTCACAAATTTCCAACAACCTTTCTTCGTCTTCTTCTTCATATTTCAAAGCTTTTTAATAGCTTCTCCACTTAAAAAAATAATAAAGAAAATATTTGTGAAAAGAAATTAAATTTATAATATATATATATATAATAGTATATACACCTCAGAACCACTTCAAAATAACTTATTTTTCTCCTCAAAACCCATGACCACCATCATCTACCATCACTAGTCGAGCCACCACCTCTCTCCTTTCTTGGCCATGAGAACAAGGACTAAGGCCAAGCACTCCAAGGGCTCTCAGGCTTGAGTTCATAGAGTTTTAGTTCGAGTTAGCAAAGCTACAGCCGAAATCTAGTCAATACGGTATCCAATGAAGGTGAGAACTCTATTTATATATAAATATATATTCTATATTAGATGATATAATATTGTTTGCTATGCTTGGTTGTGATGATTGTTAATCATGTTTGGTAGTTTATTATGACTTTTTGATTTCATTAACAAGTCATGTTAAATAGACGTCGAGAATCATAAAGAAAATCACTTTCCTTCTAATAATGAAATGGCATATATGAAATGTTAAACCTCTTGAAAATTGTTCAAAATAATTTAATAATGTTTTATAAACACTAGAAACAAATTTGGTGAAGTTGGAATAAGAAATGAAAAACAAGTCAAAACTAGGCGCGTCGCGTAATGGTAGTTCGCGATTTCATGTCGTAAAATTTAAATGAGTATATAAAGTGGAATGTAGCTCAGAATTCTTTGTGATAAGAATTTTCTGAACTACTATATCCATAGTTTTCAAACAAAGGTAAATGATCGAGATTTCAATAAGTAGATTTTGAAATATAAGTAAAACAAGTTTTCAAAAATATCACGGTTTTGCAATTTAATGACCAAAGTTAAAAATGATTTAAATTTGATATTTTTAAATTCCATAAAAATGTGGAAAAATCTTTATAAATTTTTTAAAATAGTTTAATAGGGATTTGAGTAATATAAATAAATTTTTAGATAATAGAAATGTCGTTTTGATCAATATAACTTAAAAACACTATTCGCGGCACTATTTGCAGCGGTTTTCAATAACAATTAAAATATGGTTTTAAACTTGACAATTTTTTCCCAAATATTATATAAATGTTTCTAAATAAATAATTAAGTGTTTTAAAGATGATTTGAAGATTTTATAATCTATTTAAAATAATATAAATAAATGAATTAAAGAAAAGCTGTTATAAGCAAATGTTTTAATCTTGGCTCTAATAAGCCGACGAGTACACCTGATTTTTCTACTCATGAGATCTAGGTGAGGTGCTTAAACCAAGAAGATATTCAAGAGTAACCAGTGCTCTAGATCACTTGGCCTCCCCGGGAAAGTGATAGATAAGTCGAAATGTTGAAAACGAGTTAATAATAAATGATTAAATTTTCCAAGTTTTAAACAATTTGAATTTACCATCTTAGATAACATGTTTTCAAGTTATTAAAAAATTATGTTTTGAAAATAAGAAATATTTATTAAGATTTAAATAAACGATTTGGAAATATTTTCCTAACCAAATGTTTTGGAATTATTCTGTAACGACCCGACTTTTTCTCCATAGAAAGTCGCATCATCATGAAGAAAGAAAGGGATAGAAAAGAGAAAAGATATAGAAGAAGAACGAAAAAACAACAGAATCTAAACAACGGAACGAATAAATTTATATTAATCACATAAGCTATTACATAATATACAACATCCATCAGAGTTATACATCTTATAGATCACAAACTAGACAGTTATAAACATCTGTCTAGACATTACAACTTAAGTACAACTCAGAGAAACCAACACAGCGGAACACTATATATCTACGAACGTTGAAGCCTCCTGCTTCATTGCTCCTCAAGAAAACTCGTCAAAGCTAACCTGAATCCCTTGGCTACTCGTAAAAATTTGAGTACCCAAGAGTTTAATAAAACAGAAAATAAACACTTGGGTCAGACATGGGTCTGGTGTGAGTAAACGGTTAAGTTGTTTAACTTTGAAAACCATTTGAAAAGGAAAGGTATCTCGTAAGATTTCCCGCACATAAACACAGAAAAGTTTTTACCTTACGATAACCAAAATATTTATAGGAAATCCAGTTATATTACAATAGGGTCTAGGGTTTTCAAATAAATATTCACATAGCCGAAATTGTTACATTCATTAAATTCCAACATACATAGGTATACAATCAAGTCCGTTATCACTTATTGGAAGTTGGATTTCCATACAATGGCAGGGCTACTGGGGTACCGCCCATCACAGTACGTGGCCTAGATCAACGTACCGAGGATCACTCCCGACCCCCTGCAACACAAAGCCGGAACCATCCCTTACTGGATAGTCCCGAACAAGACAACCCCACAGTTGTCGCGAATCAACTGCCCACTAAGCTGAATAAAAGAAGGGACCTCTAGACAGGGGAAATCTTATCCTACTTGAGCGCGACTCACTTAGCCTTGCTGCACCTCCCCTATTTTAGCCATCCCCGGTTGATGAGGCTTGAGGCTACGATTACCTTTAATCAGAACACATCAGTTAGAATGCTCATCGTCCACCTGACGATGTTCTGGAAGCATTCAATCCATACAAGTTCGTTCCGGGTTCGAACGAAACCGAAGGCATTATCTCGTTACACTCATTTTGGAATCACCCTCAGAGTTAACGACAATAACCCTTGTACTCTGAATCTTCATCTTCACTTGAGATTCACGACCTATCGTTAATTTGGATCGATGTGGTATTCGGATATCCAAATCTGGAAACCCGATCCCGGTCTCATCGAAATCCAAAACGTATCTTTTAAGGCCAAGTTGTTTTAAAGTTAAAACAATTCAATTCAATTATCTATATACACATAGATAGATAATTCACAATATCACAATAGATAATCAACATTATTATCACAAACAGATAATTCACATTATCATCATACTTCAACCAAAGCATCCATATCAAACAGCATTACTTATCTCATATCTGAGATTTCAAACCGTGCAAAGCATCCAATATCAATCAGCATCCATAAGAAATGATTTATTTATCACCATTCTATAATTAATTTAAAATGAATTAAATTAATTACTTCATCTCTAATTAATTTAAAATAAATTAATTTAATTACTTCATCATTATAAAACTTGCTTGTACAACCATTAATTAATTACAAATCAATTAATTAATTATCCACCTTAATTAATCATTCCTAATTAATTATCCTTTAATTACATTCAAGTAATTATCCTTTAACTAATTTCACAAATTAATTATTCTTAATCAAATACAGTAATTAACCTTTAACTACTTCAATAATTAAGTAACTATAATTAATTACATTAATCCTTAATTAATTACATTAATTAATTACTCTATAATTACTTATTATTGATTAATTAATTTTAATTAATCAATCCTTAATTAAATCATTAATTATATTAACTAATGATCCCTAATTACATTTTTAATTAATTATTCTATTAAAATTAATTAGATTAAGTAATTTATCTTTAATTAAACCACATTTATTAATCACCTTTGATTACTCTCATCAGTAATTAACTTCCCTTAATTACTTCATTTAATAAATTAATTACTCCTTAATTAATTATCTTTAATTAATCCTTTGATTAATTACAAAAATAATTAAATCCAAATTACTTCCATTAAATAAATATACTTAACCACTTCCATAAATGATTATTCTTAATTAATCTAATTAATTATTAATCACATTAACTAATTATTTAATAATCTCAAGTTAATGATCTTCATTAACTATTATCAATTCTCTAATTACTTCTCTTAAGTAATTAAAATTTAGATTAATCATTATTAATTACAATTTAATTTATCTTTAATAATCTTTTAATTAATCACTAATTATTTATTAATTAAGTGCTTAACTGTAACTTAATCAATCTTAATTACTTGATTAATTAACTTCTAATCATTAATTAAAAATCTTAGTTATCTAATTAATGATCTTATTTTCAAATTAATTAATCTTAATTAATTAACTTAACCTTAATTAATTAATTCAAACCCTTAATTACTTAATTAAATAATTAATTAATTATCCATTTTAATTACATTACTAATTTAATGAATCACAAATCATTAAATCTTTATTAACTCGAAAATAAAATAAGAACATTTTATTCTTATAATTAACTTCTTAATTACATATTAAGTTTAAGTTTAAAATAAACTTAAAAATTATCTTAATAAATTTAAGTAAAATAAATCATACCACTTTTCTTAAAACCAAATATTTAAACACATTTATTATATAAAACAATTGATTTAAGAAAAGTTTTAAACTTGATTTATTTAAAATATAAAAACTTTCTTTTTTTTATTAAGTTTAAAAACTGTTAAAAAAATATACTTGAGTTCAACTCGGTATATACTCGAGCTCAGACCCGAGAAATTCACTCCTCTTCCCTATTTTAAAACTTTGTTATGTTTTTAAACTTTAAAACTATTGCTGGAAACACTCGCGACTAACTCGAAAACGCTCTCGAGACAAACACTCCACTTCCCCAAGACAACCATCACATACCCGAACCAAAACCCGAGGAAAATTTAACAAAGCAAAAACTGACACCAGAGACACCGTGCACATGTACCATCGCCTGAGTCGCCTCCAACCTCTGACGAACCTTCCTCTACGTCACCTATCGTCGTTGCAACCAATATCAACCATCAAAACACAATCACAAGCCCTTGAGCAAATTCGAACAAACTCGAGAAACCTGGAACAAGAACTCCGACCAAAACTCAACTCGTATACACGTCGTCGAACACCGGAAGTCCTAAGACTCCGGCCACATGTTCCCCGACCATCCACGCTACCTTCCCCCAAGTCTCGTGCCACTCGATCCACCAGAGATTACTCAGTCATCCCATTTCCGACCACAACCCATGTAACGACCCGGAATTTTGAACAAATTAAATTGAGAATATTTAATTAATTTTAAATATTTGAACGATGATTTAATTTGAATCCCGAATATAATTCAAAATTTGGCGATTAAATTTTATAATTTAATCTATTGAAACTGGATAAAAATTTGAATCTTCAAATTCAAGCCGATTAAAAATATTTCAAAGGATTGTAAAATCTATATTGATAACACTGAAGATAATAGAAACTTCAGAATTGTATTTCAAAGTGTTTCGTTCAGTTTTGAAATTTAATTGTTCGAATCGATATTTAAAAATAGTCATTTTTCAAACAGTCTCGGAATTTGACGAAACCTGTTCCGTTGGGTCCGTAATATTGTATTATTACCGGGTTTCCAATTTCGTGTTAATCGGAGTTGTTGTGTGAGAATACGACTCGCAAACGCATTGAAAATCAAATCAAATTCGATTTAAATTTAATATTTAAAATCTGGTCAACTCAGCACATTATCTTCCCTTTCATCACGCCTTTAATCATGCCTAAGATAACGCCGAGCATCACGATACCAAATCGTGCAAACATGCCTCCTCTTGATTTTAAAATACTCCCTCTCCAGTTCAAAAAAATAAAAATTGAACGAGATAAAAAAAATGGCAGTTCGTTCGAAAATCAAATTCACGAAATCAACCGCGAGCTCGAGGCGAGATTGTATCGCGTAGGGCTGGAAGTCTCGAAGGCGATTTCAAAGTCGTAGGGTTCGCGACTTCATCGCGATGGATGGGGGCGGCGCGCGATGTCACGCGCGATAGCAACGATGTCTCGAAGGCGGCAGTGGCTCGAGGCGAACTCGGTCAGTTCAAGTCGAGAAGGGGCACTCGTGAGCACTGGGTAGGGCAGAGGTCGGCGTTCGAAATGGGGATCGCGTGGGCAATTCACTGGCGATAGGGGAGTTATGGTATTCACGATTCGTGGCGGCGATGGTCTCGGCAGGCAGATGGAGATGGCGGCGAGGCGATGATCTCGAGAGTTGGAGGTCACGATTTGTTGAATCAATCTGGGTTCACCTTTTACAGTGAAGGTATAATTTACTTTCAAATTTAAATGTATATGTGAAGATTTAACAGTGAGATTTTAACAAAGGAATTTGTTTTAATTTATATATGTATGTATACAGCAGAAGGATATGAAATAATTTATATACAGATAAGAAAAAAAAAAGTTTTAAAACGATGATGTAGATTATTTTATAAGTAAATATGATTTTAGGAAAAATAATAATTTAACTTGTTGTTATAGTAAAATAATTTACTGAAGAATATATATAGGAAGTTTAGTTTTAAAAAAATAAACTTTTGAGTTAAAATGAATTTAGTTTTAATTTAAGATTTTAATGAAACAAATTAGTAAAGAAAAATTGATTTTGAACTAAATAATTAAGTTATTTAAATAAGTTGTTAGTTTGAAATTAAAAGGTTAGTTAAATAAGTTTATTTCAAAAGGAAATCAAATTTAAATTTTTATTTAAAATGAAATTGACGATGGATTGAAATTATCAACTAATCAAAAAACTATTAAACGGAAATTAATTATTTGATTGGTTCGAATATTAATAATTGTATAAATTGTTTATACAAGGTTAAGAATGGAAGAAAACAAGTCAAGATGGAAAATGGATTGCTAATAAAAGCTAAGGTGAGATTATTTTCTCACTCAAATAAATTTTGTTTGACAGTTATTGATTGTTTGATATGATTGCTATGTTGATTGTGATATTAGATATAGTAGGATATATCTATTATATATATAGCAATATATATATATTGGCATATGTATATATTGGATTGATTGATTTCCCGCCTCGTATAGCGGATGAGACCCTATTGCGCCGTTAGTAAGCGGATATTTTTTATAAAACCCATATACCGCGATATTCCACCTCGAAGTGGAATTGGTATTGTGCTAACGTCTTTGGATGCAGGGAAACAGGTTGGAGGGATCCAACTGGGCCCCTCACATTGATTTAATTTATTTCTACCGTGATGTGATAATCTGTGAATGATTATTGATGTTATTGAATTGATGTCTGGAAATTGTTTGAAAGCTAAAATTTAGCTGAATGGATGTTTGATATCATTAGATTGCAAAGATAAACGAAGTTGAATTTTTGAAATTCAAGTAGAAATTTCTAAGTGAATCAATTTTAGAAATTGAATAAATTTTGAAGAAAGGAATTTTAAAGTATAAAAAGTTAATTTTTATAATCTTATCGAATTAATTCCAGAATCAAGTGAAAATGTTAAATAAATGGATTTCGTAAAATAGTGATTTTTAATTGAAGAATTTAGTTAAAAATTGGATTTTTAAATAGACTGAAAGAAACAATTGAAATTTATTTTCGTAAAAAAAGAATTTTATTTAAAAAGGAGATCAGTTGAAAATCCAATTAGAAATTTAATTTGGTAAATTGAAATAATTTGGGAAATCAATGTAAAATGATTTCAATTTGAAGAATCCATTTAAAAACAGGATGTTGAATAATTTGAGAAAAAAAATAAAGAATTTATTTAGTAGTGATAAATAAAATTAGAAATCAATATGTAATTGATTTAATATTTGGAAAGGAATTTTTGAGAAAGCAGTATGGAAATTTTATTTAAAGTTGAAAATAAATTTAGAAATCAATATTGAAATTGATTTGGTATTGAAGTTTTTATAAATGGAATTGGAATTTATAAAAGTTGGTTATAAATCCGAAATCACTTATTTTGATAAGTGTATTATAGAAATTAATAAAAAGAAATTTATAAGTCAAAGTTGTTATGAATTATGAAGATGAATTTATAAACGTTGTTTTATGAATTCGAAAATAAATCAAATTTGATAAATTGAATATAGAAAGTGATTAAGGGAATTTTTATCCACGATTTTGGATAGTGGATAATTCTTGGAATAAATGTGTAGAAAAGATTGAAATTTGGTTAGTGAAGTATATTCACGATTTTGGACAGTGAATATATTTTTAAGTAAAATGGATATGGTTTTGGGGAAGCGATATTTTAAAATGAAGTTAATTGTTTTAACGATGTTTTAAAATGATTAAATATCGAAACCATAGATTTCAACATTCATTGTTGAAATAGACGTTTTCGAGAAATAAGGAAATGATGGACTATAACACTGTTGTTATAGTAAATAATTTTTGAAAGAATATGTTTTATGTAGTATTGGGATTTATATATATCTATCTAAAAATCCGAATCCCTATGCTAGTGATTTCGAGTCGTCATAACGATGTTTTACGCAACATTCGTTTTGACTCAAATAGATGTTAAAATTAATGATTTCCTTAAAGAATGAATATATACTTAATATTGATTTAAGTATATCGAATATTTTCAAATGTTGAAAATAAATGATTTGTGAATTACTTATTATTAAATAAGTATGGAAATGCTTTTCCAATATGAAATGAAATGTTTTTGAGAATTTATCTTCTTAAAGATAAATTGAAATTGAATATTGAAATCGATTTGGAAATCGTATATCTGTAGATATTTGAAAATATAAATTCAATATGGAATTTATAAAAGAAAAGGGGATCTGTTTAAAAATAAATATTGATTTATTTTTGAAGTGTGGAAATTTTATATCTAGTAAAGATATTTTGGAAAATAAATAATTTGGAAAATTATTTGGAATCTGATGATGTGGCGCATCTTTATTGATAGTTAAATAACCGACTATCAATAATTACCTTTAGATAGGTATTTGTTGTGAATTGGATGAATTTGAATGCCACACTTATTTATGAATAATCGCTCACTATTCGGGTTAGCCGGAAAAGGACCATGGGGTCGTATAACCCATTCCGAATAAGTGATACGTCGTTATGAATTGCATTCGAAGACCGGTGTTGAAGACCAGATATTTTTGAAAACGGAAGGATTACCGTCGAGTTACTCTACATCGGCTGATCTCCGATTTAGAGGTTTTATCACCCTTAGTGACGGGAAGTCCGGACGTGATTAGAAAATTATCCGGATTTGCAAGGGCTTCGTGAGAAGTGCCTTCGGTTCTGTTCGATCCCGGAACAGACTTGTATGGATTGTGTGTCTGACGTTACAATTTGAGATATAAAGCTGATTTCTTTCAAATACATTTCTGTTGGTGGCGGAGAATTTATTCTCTTAGCTTAACACCCTTCTCTGAGACGTACGAGCTCAGAGGTTATGTAGTTGAAATTTATCAGCGATATACTCCCAATTTGGTAACGTGGCATACTGAGTGTTGCTGTGAAATGATCAGTGTTTGATCATTTGCGATATGATCATTTGTTTGATCTTATATCTTTGTGATCATAGGTTGATCATTTGTTTGACCCGAAGCATGGATTTTGAGAAGCGTAGCTTTGTGGACGAGACTTCGACGAGCCTCACACCCCGGAAATGGTCAAAACAGGAAGGATGCGGCAAGGTTCTAGGGAGTAGCGCCCCTTAGTGTATGTCATTCCTTCTAGATAAAGGTGGTATCATGGTATGAAGCCCAGATACTTAACCTATGTGGTTGCTGCAAATTTATTACTTTGTGGTTGTTGCGAATCGGGGATCCTCGGGAAGATCGGTGACGATCGGGGGATGGCATACGCGTGTCAGTAGTTACCTATTTTTGCAGAGGTTACCCGGCCTTGTGTTGGCAGAGATCTAACCGTAATGTTAGGTTATTTCTCGGGTCGTCTATTCCAGGGACGTACCCATCGTGGAATAGGAAGTTCCTTAGCCTGACCATTTGTTGGAAATCCAAAGAAACAATACGTGACTTGTACGGTTTTAGTTGTATTACCTGCTATGGAATGTGGCGGTAACCTGCTATTGAACATAGTAGCTATAGTAGGCATAAGTGCGGAATGCCTATGCTGGCTAAGATTAATATTATACTTTCGAAATGTTTTCTACACTATGCACTAATAATAATATCAAAAATGATTTGATTTTGCGTAGTAAGCATCTTTGACTATCATAAGAAGAAATCTCCTCCAATTCTGCGTTTGCATTGTGTGTGTGGTGGGAGGTCTTATGATAGTTTCATTTTCCAAAAGCATTGCGAATTGACTTTAAAGTTTTCCTGTTGTTTATTTTAAAGA
This sequence comes from Allium fistulosum, assembly GCA_030737815.1. Classification (NCBI taxonomy): domain Eukaryota; kingdom Viridiplantae; phylum Streptophyta; class Magnoliopsida; order Asparagales; family Amaryllidaceae; genus Allium; species Allium fistulosum. Next base: position 1,250,235,347 of record CM060901.1, read on the forward strand.
TAAACTGTTTTACAATCTCACACCAGTCACCATGACTGACTCGGAGTTTATTGTTCCCTTCTAAACTCTGGGTGCCCACAAATTTCCACACGGGCAGCCTAGAGTTATGTTATCAGGATATTCTGGATATTCTGGAGCTTTGGAAGCAAGCTGGATGGCGTAACGTATCACCTACACTTTGTATTATTCCGCTGTGTATTCTGTATGAGGACAAGTTTACATAACTGTCCATTGTTGTATATTGACTCTGATTGATGTATGTATAAACTGATATAGTTCTTTGTTTTAAAAGACTAGTGTTATCTATTATATATTGTTCCGCTGCGATGTGTAAGATTCTGATATTGTTTTCTGTTCTCTGTTTCTGTTGTTTTTCTTCTGTTCTTTTTCTTCTATCTTTTCTACTCTTTTCTTCTTCTTCTACCCTTTTCTTCTTCTTAAACCATCATAGTTCATATTTCCGTTCATTTTGAGTTAATCAATGGAGATTAGTGGTTAATCAAGAGGTACGGTGTAACGTCCCGCAAATTTTCGACTTTCGAAAATTCAACATCGATACTCACTTTATCGACTGCTGAGCCATCGAATGCCGGAAACCCGAAAGGTTATGGTTTTAAGAAGGAAGAAAAAGGTAGAAGAAGAAGATAGAAGAAAAAGAAAGAAGAACAACAACAGAACAAGAGAACAGCAACAGAAACAGAACAATATCAGAATCTTACACATCGCAGCGGAACAATATATAATAGATAAATCAGTAATCTTTAAAACAAAGAACTATATCATTTTATACATACATCAATCATCAGAGTCAATATACAACAATGGACAGTTATATAACTTGTCCTCATACAGAATACACAGCGGAATAGATATATCAGATACAAATACTACGACTCGTCATCCAGCTTATCTCCAAGCTCCAGAATATCCAGAATATCCTGATAATATAACTCTAGGCTGCCCGTGTGGAAATTGGTGGGCACCCAGAGTTTAGAAGGGAACAATAAACTCCGAGTCAGTCATGGTGACTGGTGTGAGATCGTAAAACAGTTATTCTTTAAAAATAAACGGCAGAGAATTTTAAAGTCAATTCGCAATGCTTTTGGAAAATGAAACTACCATAAGACCTCCCGCCACACACACAATGCAAACGCAGACTTGGAGGAGATTTCTTCTTATGATAGTCAAAGATGCTTACTACGCAAAAAATCAAATTCTTTTTGATATTATTATTAGTGCATAGTGTAGAAAACATTTCGAAAGTAGAATATTAATCTTAGCCAGCATAGGTACCATTATAGTATGCTTGCTATAGCTACCATATTAAATGGCAGGTTCTACAACTAAAACCGTACAAGGCTCGTATTGTTTCTTTGGATTTCCAACAAATGGTCAGGCTAAGGAACTTCCTTTTCCACGATGGGTACGTCCCTGGAATAGACGACCCGAGAATCTAACGTTACGGTTAGATCTCTGCCAACACAAGGCCGGGTTACCTCTGCAAAAATAGGTAACTACTGACACGCATATGCCATCCCCCGATCGTCACCGATCTTCCCGAGGATCCCCGATTCGCAACAAACCACATAGAAAAATAATGCAGTAACCACAGAGGTTAAGTATCTGGGCTCCATACCATGATACCACCTTTATCCAGAAGGAATGACATACACTAAGGGGCGCTACTCCCTAGAACCTTGCTGCATCCTTCCTGTTTCGACCATTTCCGGGGTGTGAGGCTCGACGAAGTCTCGTCCACAAAGCTACGCTTTCTCAAAAAGCCCTGCTTCGGGTCAAACAAAATGATCAACCTATGATCACAAAGATATAAGATCAAACAAATGATCATATCACAAATGATCAAACACTGATCATTTCACAGCAACACTCAGTATGCCACGTTACCAAATTGGGATATATCGCTGATGAATTTCAACTACATAACCTCTGAGCTCGTACGTCTCAGAGAAGGGTGTTAAGCTAAGAGAATAAATTCTCCGCCACCAACAGAAATGTATTTGAAAGAAATCAGCTTTACATCTCAAAGTGTAACGTCAGACACACATCCATACAAGTCTGTTCCGGGATCGAACAGAACCGAAGGCACTTCTCACGAAGCCCTTGCACATCCGTATAATTTTCAATCACGTTGGGACTTCCCGTCACTAAGGGTGATAAAACCTCTAAACCGGGGATCAGCCGATGTAGAGTAACTCGACGGTAATCCTTCCGTTTTCAAAAATATCCGGTCTTCAACACCGGTCTTCTAATGCAATTCATAACGACGTATCACATATTCGGAATGGGTTATACGACCCCATGGTCCTTTCCCGGCTAACCCGAATAGTGAGCGATTATTCAAAAATAAGTGTGGCATCCAAATTCATCCAATTCACAACAAATACCTATCTAAAGGTAATTATTGATAGTCGGTTATTTAACTATCAATAAAGATGCGCGACATCATCAGATTCCAAATAATTTTCCAAATTATTTCATCTTCCAAAAATATCTTTACTAGATATAAAATTTCCACACTTAACCGTTTGAAAACAATTTCAAATCAATTTCCACATTTCATTTTATCTTTGAAGATAAAATCTCAAAACAGTTCATTTCATATTGGAAAAGCATTTCCATACTTATTTAAAAATAAGTAATTCACAAATCATTTATTTTCAACACTTAGAAAATATTCGATATACTTAAATCAAAATTAAGTATATATCTCATTCTTTAAGGAAATCATTCTTAAAACACATTTATTTGAGTCAAAACGAATGTTACGTAAAACATCATTACGACGACTCAACATCACTAGTATAGGGATTCGAAATTTAGATAGATATATAAATCCCAATACTATATAAAACATTTCCTTTCGGAAATCATTTACTATAACAACAGTGTTATAGTCCACCATTTCCTTATTTCTCGAAAACGTCTATTTCAACAATAAAAATGTTGAAATCTATGTATTCGATATCATAATACATTTTAAAAACATCTCTAAAATGTTTAACTTCATTTTTAATATCCCTTTTCCAAAACTATCCATTTTACTTAATGATATATTCACTATCCAAAATCGTGAATATACTGCAATAATTACATTTCAATTTTTTCTACACGTTTTATTCCAAGAATTATCCACTATCCAAAATCGCGGATAAAATTCCCTTAATAACTTCTATATTACATTCATCAAATTTTATTGATTTCGAATTCATAAAACAACGTTTATAAATTCACCTTTATATTTTCTAACAACTTCGATTTATAAAATTCTCCTTTTATTAACTTCTAAAATTACTTATCAAAATAAGTGATTCCAGATTTATAAACAACGTTTATAAATCACATTTATACTTCATAACAATTTCAACTTATGAAATCATTTCATTTAGCAATTTCTATTTATATCCCAATTAAGTGCAAAAATCTAATTTATAAGTAAATTACTTATAAATCGTTTATTCTACAACATCTATTCACTTTATAACTTCACGTTATAAATCTATTAATTTCATTCACTTATGAAATCCTTTTATACTTCTTTTCAACACTTATAAAAAATTCGTTTTATAAGTCCAATATTTTTATTAATAAAATATCCATTTTATAAATCTTCTTATACAAATCGTTTATAGTTATTCAAAAATCCCAGCTTAAACCATTTTATAAATAAATCGACTTTTATTTCAAAAATCACCTTACGGTCATAATTCACAAAAATCTTAACTTTTATAACTTCAAAATTTTAAACGTTTATTTATTAAAAATAAATCAATTCAACAATTCAATAGAACATATAATTTCAAAGATCACTTTAAAAATTCTTTTTAAAGTAAAAGTCGTTATTTTTACTTTTCAAAACTGAATCCGATGATGCAACAGCATCAATCAGTCCATCACAACAGTCAATATCATATATCAATATGATAACAGAATATATCAAAATATCTGTAAATAATCAATACGGTGAGGAATCCAGTTGGATCCCTCCAACCTGTTTCCCTGCATCCACAGATGTTAGCACAATACCAATTCCGCTCCAGTACGGAATTATCGCGGTATATAGGTTTTTATAAATCCGCTTACTAACGGCGCAATAGGGTCTCATCCGCTATACGAGGCGGGAAATCATCAATCCAATATATACATATGCCAATATGTATATACTGCTATATATATAGATATATCCTATCATATCTAATATCAACAATCCAAACAGTCAATCATCAATCAATAACTGTAAAAATTCCACATTTCAATTTGAGTGAGAAGATCTCACCGTGATTTCAATTCTGATTCCAGCGTTTGTTTCGAATAAAATTAAACACGCGTTTAATTTTTACCCGAAATTCAAACTAACTCCAAATGGCTCCAATTCAATTTCATCGCGTAGTGCTCAACAAAACGAAGCCAACGCAATTCGTTTCGAGATTTTTCGACCTCGCAGCAAAAAGATATGCATTTTTAAAGTTACACGAAATTTAAATATAAAAATTTACAATTTTATTTATTATTTCCAAACCCTCACCACATCACCACCGTACATTTCCTTGTGATGAAATCTGGCCCGCTCCCAGTATCTTCCCAAACGCGACCTCCTTCATTCGCGTGAACCCAAACTGCCGTTCGAACAAGCAATTTCGCAACCCACTCCGTTCAACTTCGCGACGATCAGAGACCACCACCGGAACCGCCTCGCTCCACTCCACCCACGCCCAGAGCCGCCTGGAGCTCGGCTCCTTCTCCACCTCGAGATTCGCGCACGAACGCAGCACGTTCGAGTGAGATTTGACGATGATTTCTTCCACTATAATCGATCATACCCGTATAGATTTGTTCGTCTCGTCGAGATCTTCAAGTTTGTAGTTGAAACTATTTGTTAAAAGCTGGTGGATCAAGAGAGATTGAGGGAAAAAGGAACGAAAATATCGGCCATTCATTTCAAAAGTGGCGGCTGAACGTATGAAATTAGGGTTTCTCTTGAATGAAGGGGATGGGTTGCCTTTATAGAGAACCGACGAACACTATTCATCCCGGTTTTTCGAACTCCGATTTACGCGCGGTGACTAGCGTTTCTGGGGTTTACCCCGCGTTCCGAACGCAATGGAACAGGTTTCGAAAGCTAATTCGATCGTCTGTGCGAGATACGAAGAAAAACGATCAATTTAAATTAAACCGATTTAAATCGATTTCGAGGCGTTTCAACTCGTACCGGACAAACGATAAATCCAAAAATTACGAAATTTGAAATCTTACAATAATATCACATTACGGATCCGATGAAACTGGTTTCGTCGAAATCCGAGACTGTTCGAAAAATGACTATTTTAACTCGACGATTTAAAATTAAAATGATATCGATGCGTTTCGAGCTGCCACGGTCAAACGACAACTCCGATGGATACGAAAATTGAAATCCGATAATAACTAACTATTACGGATCCAATGGAACAGGTCTCGTTCAATTCTGAGACTGTTCGAAAATTGGCTATTTTTACAGTCGATAATTAAATATTAAAATATTCAATTTTCACAGTTTAACTTTAAATTCAGTTCTGAAAGTCCTATAACCTTTCTATAACTCCAGTATGATTAAATAGAATTTTACAAATCAATTTCAATCATATTAAACTCGATTTTCAATTATTTTTGGAATTTCAATTATTAATTTATCGATTTAATTACCCAGGTAAATCCAATATCCTTTAAATAAATTATTCGACTTATTAAATTCATTTATTTATATTCAAAATCAATTAAATATTCGAATTTTAATTATCAAAAATTCTGGGTCGTTACAGATTTCCCCCCTTAAAAGAATTTCGTCCTCGAAATTACAAGTTAGGAAAAAATGTCCTTAACTCGTCTACTATTTTTCAACATCCAATAGTTTTATCAATTTATCAAAACAAATCTTTCTATTAAAGATTCGTTATCATTCAACTCGTTTTCCAACTTCAATTATAAGTTTCAAACAACATTGTTTAACTTCTAAATTCAAATTCGAGTTTACATTCAAATTTTAACTTCAAAATTTCTCAAAATTTTTCTAACACTCGAAATTTTCGAAAAATTTCACCAGCGTCTCCTTTGCGCGGCTAATACGGCACGACTACAAAACGTCCCTACGGACTCTCAGATTTCAAAAAGAAAAAGAAAAAGCCAAGCGGCTAGACAAGAAATCAGCAAATCTCATATTCAAATTTTAAATACATACCTTTAGTCGAGAAATTCAAATTATCTTCGAAATCAAAATTCCAATTCCTTTATACCTGTATATCCTACTAGCCATAATATCTAGTTACATATATTCAAACCATTTTGCACATTCTGTTACAAAACTTTCAATATAACTGCTTATACATTCTTTAAGTTCGCTATTGCAGTTTCATATTCATTCAATTTCACATTTCAAATTTCATTTGAATTTAATTTACAATTCCAACCTTATTTGGATTCTATTTAACTTCTGAATATTGAATTTTATCAATTATCTTTCATTCATAACCGCACTCTTTTTAAATTAGTTTCAATTACTAATTCATCACAGATTGCAATTCACTTATTCAAATTTGTTTTCAACATTCAGTTTCAATTCCAGTTTTATTCTTTCGTTCATTCCCAAAATTTATTTTCAATTTGCCATTTTGGTTTATAACCACTCATATTAAACTGGATTTCCAATTCGAATTCAATTTACCTTTCATTTATAATTATTCAATGCTTACAACTTCAAAATGAATCTCAACTTTCAATTTCATTTTTGTTTAATCATAATTGTAAATTTATTCTATCAATATTCAAATTCCATAAGTTATCAACTTAATAATATTTCATAAATATCTTTATATAGCATTCCAGAGTCTTTTCCAACTTTTTTAAAACCATTTTTGAAAACAATTCAAATCATCCTTTGAATTTCAAAAACAAAATCCAAATTTTTCAAACAACTTCTATTTAAAACAATTTGGCAGCAATTTCTCTTTTGGAAACCCGAAAATGAACACCGGTGATGTCGCGATCATCATCGGAATTATTTTCCAGCGACCGAAAAGAGCTTAGAGCTTTCATCTTTCCAAAATACTTTTCAAAACCTTCGAAATTCATTTTCAAATCAAAAATGATTTAAACTTCCAAATCTCCAAAATTTTCAAATTCTTTTCAAACATTCCAAAAACTTCTCTGGAATTCCGTTTTAAATTACAAATCTCATTTATAATTTATATTCTCAAATTTCATTTATATGTGAATTTTGTTTCTTAACTTTGGAGTTACGATTTGAATTTCTTATTCAATTTCAATGATAATACATAAATATTATCACTTCTAACATCCAAACACCCAAACATCCAAATACTATGATAATTCATAGAAAATTATTCCTTTTATATACAAAAATAGTTTTGGGCAAAATTATCTCATTTACCCTATTTAAAACAATACTGTGCCGAATTGTTCTATATAAGTGTTTAGAGATCCCAATCGATAGAGTTGTACGGACAATACCGACCAGAATCCATATACCACTCAACAAACCAATCTTCACAATATAAAACAATTTTTATATTCAATAACAAATACGCGCTCATATCTATTATTACACTCAACTCATTCTAGAGTACTGCTGACTCTATCTCTAATGAGTAACACCCAACAGAGCAGGGTTGTCGCTTAACCATATGCTCTGATACCAAATGTAACGTCCCGCAAATTTTCGACTTTCGAAAATTCAACATCGATACTCACTTTATCGACTGCTGAGCCATCGAATGCCGGAAACCCGAAAGGTTATGGTTTTAAGAAGGAAGAAAAAGGTAGAAGAAGAAGATAGAAGAAAAAGAAAGAAGAACAACAACAGAACAAGAGAACAGCAACAGAAACAGAACAATATCAGAATCTTACACATCGCAGCGGAACAATATATAATAGATAAATCAGTAATCTTTAAAACAAAGAACTATATCATTTTATACATACATCAATCATCAGAGTCAATATACAACAATGGACAGTTATATAACTTGTCCTCATACAGAATACACAGCGGAATAGATATATCAGATACAAATACTACGACTCGTCATCCAGCTTATCTCCAAGCTCCAGAATATCCAGAATATCCTGATAATATAACTCTAGGCTGCCCGTGTGGAAATTGGTGGGCACCCAGAGTTTAGAAGGGAACAATAAACTCCGAGTCAGTCATGGTGACTGGTGTGAGATCGTAAAACAGTTATTCTTTAAAAATAAACGGCAGAGAATTTTAAAGTCAATTCGCAATGCTTTTGGAAAATGAAACTACCATAAGACCTCCCGCCACACACACAATGCAAACGCAGACTTGGAGGAGATTTCTTCTTATGATAGTCAAAGATGCTTACTACGCAAAAAATCAAATTCTTTTTGATATTATTATTAGTGCATAGTGTAGAAAACATTTCGAAAGTAGAATATTAATCTTAGCCAGCATAGGTACCATTATAGTATGCTTGCTATAGCTACCATATTAAATGGCAGGTTCTACAACTAAAACCGTACAAGGCTCGTATTGTTTCTTTGGATTTCCAACAAATGGTCAGGCTAAGGAACTTCCTTTTCCACGATGGGTACGTCCCTGGAATAGACGACCCGAGAATCTAACGTTACGGTTAGATCTCTGCCAACACAAGGCCGGGTTACCTCTGCAAAAATAGGTAACTACTGACACGCATATGCCATCCCCCGATCGTCACCGATCTTCCCGAGGATCCCCGATTCGCAACAAACCACATAGAAAAATAATGCAGTAACCACAGAGGTTAAGTATCTGGGCTCCATACCATGATACCACCTTTATCCAGAAGGAATGACATACACTAAGGGGCGCTACTCCCTAGAACCTTGCTGCATCCTTCCTGTTTCGACCATTTCCGGGGTGTGAGGCTCGACGAAGTCTCGTCCACAAAGCTACGCTTTCTCAAAAAGCCCTGCTTCGGGTCAAACAAAATGATCAACCTATGATCACAAAGATATAAGATCAAACAAATGATCATATCACAAATGATCAAACACTGATCATTTCACAGCAACACTCAGTATGCCACGTTACCAAATTGGGATATATCGCTGATGAATTTCAACTACATAACCTCTGAGCTCGTACGTCTCAGAGAAGGGTGTTAAGCTAAGAGAATAAATTCTCCGCCACCAACAGAAATGTATTTGAAAGAAATCAGCTTTACATCTCAAAGTGTAACGTCAGACACACATCCATACAAGTCTGTTCCGGGATCGAACAGAACCGAAGGCACTTCTCACGAAGCCCTTGCACATCCGTATAATTTTCAATCACGTTGGGACTTCCCGTCACTAAGGGTGATAAAACCTCTAAACCGGGGATCAGCCGATGTAGAGTAACTCGACGGTAATCCTTCCGTTTTCAAAAATATCCGGTCTTCAACACCGGTCTTCGAATGCAATTCATAACGACGTATCACATATTCGGAATGGGTTATACGACCCCATGGTCCTTTCCCGGCTAACCCGAATAGTGAGCGATTATTCAAAAATAAGTGTGGCATCCAAATTCATCCAATTCACAACAAATACCTATCTAAAGGTAATTATTGATAGTCGGTTATTTAACTATCAATAAAGATGCGCGACATCATCAGATTCCAAATAATTTTCCAAATTATTTCATCTTCCAAAAATATCTTTACTAGATATAAAATTTCCACACTTAACCGTTTGAAAACAATTTCAAATCAATTTCCACATTTCATTTTATCTTTGAAGATAAAATCTCAAAACAGTTCATTTCATATTGGAAAAGCATTTCCATACTTATTTAAAAATAAGTAATTCACAAATCATTTATTTTCAACACTTAGAAAATATTCGATATACTTAAATCAAAATTAAGTATATATCTCATTCTTTAAGGAAATCATTCTTAAAACACATTTATTTGAGTCAAAACGAATGTTACGTAAAACATCATTACGACGACTCAACATCACTAGTATAGGGATTCGAAATTTAGATAGATATATAAATCCCAATACTATATAAAACATTTCCTTTCGGAAATCATTTACTATAACAACAGTGTTATAGTCCACCATTTCCTTATTTCTCGAAAACGTCTATTTCAACAATAAAAATGTTGAAATCTATGTATTCGATATCATAATACATTTTAAAAACATCTCTAAAATGTTTAACTTCATTTTTAATATCCCTTTTCCAAAACTATCCATTTTACTTAATGATATATTCACTATCCAAAATCGTGAATATACTGCAATAATTACATTTCAATTTTTTCTACACGTTTTATTCCAAGAATTATCCACTATCCAAAATCGCGGATAAAATTCCCTTAATAACTTCTATATTACATTCATCAAATTTTATTGATTTCGAATTCATAAAACAACGTTTATAAATTCACCTTTATATTTTCTAACAACTTCGATTTATAAAATTCTCCTTTTATTAACTTCTAAAATTACTTATCAAAATAAGTGATTCCAGATTTATAAACAACGTTTATAAATCACATTTATACTTCATAACAATTTCAACTTATGAAATCATTTCATTTAGCAATTTCTATTTATATCCCAATTAAGTGCAAAAATCTAATTTATAAGTAAATTACTTATAAATCGTTTATTCTACAACATCTATTCACTTTATAACTTCACGTTATAAATCTATTAATTTCATTCACTTATGAAATCCTTTTATACTTCTTTTCAACACTTATAAAAAATTCGTTTTATAAGTCCAATATTTTTATTAATAAAATATCCATTTTATAAATCTTCTTATACAAATCGTTTATAGTTATTCAAAAATCCCAGCTTAAACCATTTTATAAATAAATCGACTTTTATTTCAAAAATCACCTTACGGTCATAATTCACAAAAATCTTAACTTTTATAACTTCAAAATTTTAAACGTTTATTTATTAAAAATAAATCAATTCAACAATTCAATAGAACATATAATTTCAAAGATCACTTTAAAAATTCTTTTTAAAGTAAAAGTCGTTATTTTTACTTTTCAAAACTGAATCCGATGATGCAACAGCATCAATCAGTCCATCACAACAGTCAATATCATATATCAATATGATAACAGAATATATCAAAATATCTGTAAATAATCAATACGGTGAGGAATCCAGTTGGATCCCTCCAACCTGTTTCCCTGCATCCACAGATGTTAGCACAATACCAATTCCGCTCCAGTACGGAATTATCGCGGTATATAGGTTTTTATAAATCCGCTTACTAACGGCGCAATAGGGTCTCATCCGCTATACGAGGCGGGAAATCATCAATCCAATATATACATATGCCAATATGTATATACTGCTATATATATAGATATATCCTATCATATCTAATATCAACAATCCAAACAGTCAATCATCAATCAATAACTGTAAAAATTCCACATTTCAATTTGAGTGAGAAGATCTCACCGTGATTTCAATTCTGATTCCAGCGTTTGTTTCGAATAAAATTAAACACGCGTTTAATTTTTACCCGAAATTCAAACTAACTCCAAATGGCTCCAATTCAATTTCATCGCGTAGTGCTCAACAAAACGAAGCCAACGCAATTCGTTTCGAGATTTTTCGACCTCGCAGCAAAAAGATATGCATTTTTAAAGTTACACGAAATTTAAATATAAAAATTTACAATTTTATTTATTATTTCCAAACCCTCACCACATCACCACCGTACATTTCCTTGTGATGAAATCTGGCCCGCTCCCAGTATCTTCCCAAACGCGACCTCCTTCATTCGCGTGAACCCAAACTGCCGTTCGAACAAGCAATTTCGCAACCCACTCCGTTCAACTTCGCGACGATCAGAGACCACCACCGGAACCGCCTCGCTCCACTCCACCCACGCCCAGAGCCGCCTGGAGCTCGGCTCCTTCTCCACCTCGAGATTCGTGCACGAACGCAGCACGTTCGAGTGAGATTTGACGATGATTTCTTCCACTATAATCGATCATACCCGTATAGATTTGTTCGTCTCGTCGAGATCTTCAAGTTTGTAGTTGAAACTATTTGTTAAAAGCTGGTGGATCAAGAGAGATTGAGGGAAAAAGGAACGAAAATATCGGCCATTCATTTCAAAAGTGGCGGCTGAACGTATGAAATTAGGGTTTCTCTTGAATGAAGGGGATGGGTTGCCTTTATAGAGAACCGACGAACACTATTCATCCCGGTTTTTCGAACTCCGATTTACGCGCGGTGACTAGCATTTCTGGGGTTTACCCCGCGTTCCGAACGCAATGGAACAGGTTTCGAAAGCTATTTCGATCGTCTGTGCGAGATACGAAGAAAAACGATCAATTTAAATTAAACCGATTTAAATCGATTTCGAGGCGTTTCAACTCGTACCGGACAAACGATAAATCCAAAAATTACGAAATTTGAAATCTTACAATAATATCACATTACGGATCCGATGAAACTGGTTTCGTCGAAATCCGAGACTGTTCGAAAAATGACTATTTTAACTCGACGATTTAAAATTAAAATGATATCGATGCGTTTCGAGCTGCCACGGTCAAACGACAACTCCGATGGATACGAAAATTGAAATCCGATAATAACTAACTATTACGGATCCAATGGAACAGGTCTCGTTCAATTCTGAGACTGTTCGAAAATTGGCTATTTTTACAGTCGATAATTAAATATTAAAATATTCAATTTTCACAGTTTAACTTTAAATTCAGTTCTGAAAGTCCTATAACCTTTCTATAACTCCAGTATGATTAAATAGAATTTTACAAATCAATTTCAATCATATTAAACTCGATTTTCAATTATTTTTGGAATTTCAATTATTAATTTATCGATTTAATTACCCAGGTAAATCCAATATCCTTTAAATAAATTATTCGACTTATTAAATTCATTTATTTATATTCAAAATCAATTAAATATTCGAATTTTAATTATCAAAAATTCTGGGTCGTTACATATGGATTTGCGGGCCATGACATTTGGTATCAGAGCATATGGTTAAGCGACAACCCTGCTCTGTTGGGTGTTACTCATTAGAGATAGAGTCAGTAGTACTCTAGAATGAGTTTGAGTGTAATAATATATACGAGTGCGTATTTGTTAGTGAATATAAAATTGTTTTGTATTGTGTTGACTTATCGGTTGATTGTTTATGGATTATGGTCGGTGCAGTCTAGCTAATTGTGTCGATAGGGGTTTCTAAACTCTTAAACAAGATAAACCGACATAGTATTGTTTTAAAATAGGGTAATGAAATAATTTTACCCAAAACTATTTTTGTATATAAAGGAAATAATTTTCTATGAATTATCATAGTATATGGATGTTTGAATGTTAGGAAGTAATAATAGTGAATTATCATCACTGGAATTGAATAAGAAACTGAAATCGTAACTCCAAAGTTAAGAAATAAATTCATATACAAATGAAATTTGAGAATATAAATTATAAATGTGATTTGTAATGTGAAATGGAATTCCAGAGAGGTTTTTGGAAAGGTTTTGAAAAGTATTTTAGAGAGATAAAAGCTCTAAACTCTTTTCGGTTGCTGGAAAATAATTCCGATGATGATCGCGACATCACCGGTGTTCATTTTCGGGTTTCCAAAAGAGGAATTGCTGCCAAATTGTTTTAAATGAAAGTTGTTTAGAAAATTTGGGTTTTGTTTTGGAAATTCAAAGGATGATTTGAATTGTTTTCAAAATGGCTTTGAAATGTTGGTAAACTCTGGAATGCTATATAAAGATATTTATGAAATAAGAAATAAGTTCATAACTTATACCATTTGAATTTTGACAGAATAAATTTAACTTAAGGAATGAAGTTAAATCAAAGTAATATAAGTGAATCAATTAAATAAAAGTGAGATTGAATGTTGAAATTCATTTCGAATTGGTAAGCAAAGAAGTTAAACTGAATCCCAATTAAATTGGAATTTTGAATTGAATTCAAATGAATGTGAAATGCAAAATTGAATGATAATGAATATGTGTAACTTCAATAGTGAATTAGAGATGATATAAGCAGTTATATTGAAAATTGTATAATAAAATGTGCAAAATGGTTTGAATATATGTAACTAGATATTATGGCTAGTAGGATATACAGGTGTTATAAAGGAATTGGAATTTTGATTTCGAAGATAATTTGAATTGCTCGAAAAAGGTATGTGTTTAAATTCGAATATGAGATTTGATGACTTATTTCTCTAGCCGCTTGGCTTTTTCTTTTTCTTTTTGAAATCTGAGAGTCCGTAGGGACGTTTTGTAGTCGTACCGTATTAGCCGCGCAAGGGAGACGCTGGCGAAATTTTTCGAAAATTTCGAGTGTTAGAAAATTTTTGAGAAAATTTTGAAGTTAAAATTTGAATTTAAACTCGAATTTGAATTTAGAAGTTAAACAGTGTTGTTTGAAACTTAAAAATTGAAGTTGGGAATTTAGTTGAGGTGATAACGAATCTTTAGTAGGAAGATCTGTTTGAAAGTTGATAAAACTATTAGATGTTGAAAAATAGTAGACGAGTTAAGGACTTTTTCTTCCTAACTTGTAATTTCGGGACGAAATTCTTTTAAGGAGGGAAGTTTGTAACGACCCGGAATTTTGAACAAATTAAATTGAGAATATTTAATTAATTTTAAATATTTGAACGATGATTTAATTTGAATCCCGAATATAATTCAGAATTTGGCGATTAAATTTTATAATTTAATCTATTGAAACTGGATAAAATTTTGAATCTTCAAATTCAAGCCGACTAAAAATATTTCAAAGGATTGTAAAATCTATATTGATAACACTGAAGATAATAGAAACTTCAGAATTGTATTTCAAAGTGTTTCGTTCAGTTTTGAAATTTAATTGTTCGAATCGATATTTAAAAATAGTCATTTTTCAAACAGTCTCGGAATTCGACGAAACCAGTTCCGTTGGGTCCGTAATATTGTATTATTACCGGGTTTCAAATTTCGTGTTAATCGGAGTTGTTGTGTGAGAATACGACTCGCAAACGCATTGAAAATCAAATCAAATTCGATTTAAATTTAATATTTAAAATCTAGTCAACTCAGCACATTATCTTCCCTTTCATCACGCCTTTAATCATGCCTAAGATAACGCCGAGCATCACGATACCAAATCGTGCAAACATGCCTCCTCTTGATTTTAAAATACTCCCTCTCCAGTTCAAAAAAATAAAAATTGAACGAGATAAAAAAAATGGCAGTTCGTTCGAAAATCAAATTCACGAAATCAACCGCGAGCTCGAGGCGAGATTGTATCGCGTAGGGCTGGAAGTCTCGAAGGCGATTTCAAAGTCGTAGGGTTCGCGACTTCATCGCGATGGATGGGGGCGGCGTGCGATGTCACGCGCGATAGCAACGATGTCTCGAAGGCGGCAGTGGCTCGAGGCGAGCTCGGTCAGGTCAAGTCGAGAAGGGGCGCTCGTGAGCACTGGGTAGGGCAGAGGTCGGCGTTCGAAATGGGGATCGCGTGGGCAATTCACTGGCGATAGGGGAGTTAGGGTATTCACGATTCGTGGCGGCGATGGTCTCGGCAGGCAGATGGAGATGGCGGCGAGGCGATGATCTCGAGAGTTGGAGGTCACGATTTGTTGAATCAATCTGGGTTCACCTTTTACAGTGAAGGTATAATTTACTTTCAAATTTAAATGTATATGTGAAGATTTAACAGTGAGATTTTAACAAAGGAATTTGTTTTAATTTATATATGTATGTATACAGCAGAAGGATATGAAATAATTTATATACAGATAAGAAAAAAAAAAGTTTTAAAACGATGATGTAGATTATTTTATAAGTAAATATGATTTTAGGAAAAATAATAATTTAACTTGTTGTTATAGTAAAATAATTTACTGAAGAATATATATATAGGAAGTTTAGTTTTAAAAAAATAAACTTTTGAGTTAAAATGAATTTAGTTTTAATTTAAGATTTTAATGAAACAAATTATTAAAGAAAAATTGATTTTGAACTAAATAATTAAGTTATTTAAATAAGTTGTTAGTTTGAAATTAAAAGGTTAGTTAAATAAGTTTATTTCAAAAGGAAATCAAATTTAAATTTTTATTTAAAATGAAATTGACGATGGATTGAAATTATCAACTAATCAAAAAAACTATTAAACGGAAATTAATTATTTGATTGGTTCGAATATTAATAATTGTATAAATTGTTTATACAAGGTTAAGAATGGAAGAAAACAAGTCAAGATGGAAAATGGATTGCTAATAAAAGCTAAGGTGAGATTATTTTCTCACTCAAATAAATTTTGTTTGACAGTTATTGATTGTTTGATATGATTGCTATGTTGATTGTGATATTAGATATAGTAGGATATATCTATTATATATATAGCAATATATACATATTGGCATATGTATATATTGGATTGATTGATTTCCCGCCTCGTATAGCGGATGAGACCCTATTGCGCCGTTAGTAAGCGGATATTTTTTATAAAACCCATATACCGCGATATTCCACCTCGAAGTGGAATTGGTATTGTGCTAACGTCTTTGGATGCAGGGAAACAGGTTGGAGGGATCCAACTGGACCCCTCACATTGATTTAATTTATTTCTACTGTGATGTGATAATCTGTGAATGATTATTGATGTTATTGAATTGATGTCTGGAAATTGTTTGAAAGCTAAAATTTAGCTGAATGGATGTTTGATATCATTAGATTCCAAAGATAAACGAAGTTGAATTTTTGAAATTCAAGTAGAAATTTCTAAGTGAATCAATTTTAGAAATTGAATAAATTTTGAAGAAAGGAATTTTAAAGTATAAAAAGTTAATTTTTATAATCTTATCGAATTAATTCCAGAATCAAGTGAAAATGTTAAATAAATGGATTTCGTAAAATAGTGATTTTTAATTGAAGAATTTAGTTAAAAATTGGATTTTTATATAGACTGAAAGAAACAATTGAAATTTATTTTCGTAAAAAAAGAATTTATTTAAAAAGGAGATCAGTTGAAAATCCAATTAGAAATTTAATTTGGTAAATTGAAATAATTTGGGAAATCAATGTAAAATGATTTCAATTTGAAGAATCCATTTAAAAACAGGATGTTGAATAATTTGAGAAAAAAAATAAAGAATTTATTTAGTAGTGATAAATAAAATTAGAAATCAATCTGTAATTGATTTAATATTTGGAAATGAATTTTTGAGAAAGCAGTATGGAAATTTTATTTAAAGTTGAAAATAAATTTAGAAATCAATATTGAAATTGATTTGGTATTGAAGTTTTTATAAATGGAATTGGAATTTATAAAAGTTGGTTATAAATCCGAAATCACTTATTTTGATAAGTGTATTATAGAAATTAATAAAAAGAAATTTATAAGTCAAAGTTGTAATGAATTATGAAGATGAATTTATAAACATTGTTTTATGAATTCGAAAATAAATCAAATTTGATAAATTGAATATAGAAAGTGATTAAGGGAATTTTTATCCACGATTTTGGATAGTGGATAATTCTTGGAATAAATGTGTAGAAAAGATTGAAATTTGGTTAGTGAAGTATATTTACGATTTTGGACAATGAATATATTTTTAAGTAAAATGGATATGGTTTTGGGGAAGCGATATTTTAAAATGAAGTTAATTGTTTTAACGATGTTTTAAAATGATTAAATATCGAAACCATAGATTTCAACATTCATTGTTGAAATAGACGTTTTCGAGAAATAAGGAAATGATGGACTATAACACTGTTGTTATAGTAAATGATTTTTGAAAGAAAATGTTTTATGTAGTATTGGGATTTATATATATCTATCTAAAAATCTGAATCACTATGCTAGTGATTTCGAGTCGTCGTAACGATGTTTTACGCAACATTCGTTTTGACTCAAATAGATGTTAAAATTAATGATTTCCTTAAAGAATGAATATATACTTAATATTGATTTAAGTATATCGAATATTTTCAAATGTTGAAAATAAATGATTTGTGAATTACTTATTATTAAATAAGTATGGAAATGCTTTTCCAATATGAAATGAAATGTTTTTGAGAATTTATCTTCTTAAAGAGAAATTGAAATTGAATATTGAAATCGATTTGGAAATCGTATATCTGTAGATATTTGAAAATATAAATTCAATATGGAATTTATAAAAGAAAAGGGGATCTGTTTAAAAATAAATATTGATTTATTTTTGAAGTGTGGAAATTTTATATCTAGTAAAGATATTTTGGAAAATAAATTATTTGGAAAATTATTTGGAATCTGATGATGTGGCGCATCTTTATTGATAGTTAAATAACCGACTATCAATAATTACCTTTAGATAGGTATTTGTTGTGAATTGGATGAATTTGAATGCCACACTTATTTTTGAATAATCGCTCACTATTCGGGTTAGCCGGGAAAGGACCATGGGGTCGTATAACCCATTCCGAATAAGTGATACGTCGTTATGAATTGCATTCGAAGACCGGTGTTGAAGACCGGATATTTTTGAAAATGGAAGGATTACCGTCGAGTTACTCTACATCGGCTGATCTCCGATTTAGAGGTTTTATCACCCTTAGTGATTGGAAGTCCGGACGTGATTAGAAAATTATCCGGATTTGCAAGGGCTTCGTGAGAAGTGCCTTCGGTTCTGTTCGATCCCGGAACAGACTTGTATGGATTGTGTGTCTGACGTTACAATTTGAGATATAAAGCTGATTTCTTTCAAATACAATTCTGTTGGTGGCGGAGAATTTATTCTCTTAGCTTAACACCCTTCTCTGAGACGTACGAGCTCAGAGGTTATGTAGTTGAAATTTATCAGCGATATACTCCCAATTTGGTAACGTGGCATACTGAGTGTTGCTGTGAAATGATCAGTGTTTGATCATTTGCGATATGATCATTTGTTTGATCTTATATCTTTGTGATCATAGGTTGATCATTTGTTTGACCCGAAGCATGGCTTTTGAGAAGCGTAGCTTTGTGGACGAGACTTCGACGAGCCTCACACCCCGGAAATGGTCAAAACAGGAAGGATGCGGCAAGGTTCTAGGGAGTAGCGCCCCTTAGTGTATGTCATTCCTTCTGGATAAAGGTGGTATCATGGTATGGAGCCCAGATACTTAACCTCTGTGGTTGCTGCAAATTTATTACTTTGTGGTTGTTGAGAATCGGGGATCCTCGGGAAGATCGGTGACGATCGGGGGATGGCATACGCGTGTCAGTAGTTACCTATTTTTGCAGAGGTAACCCGGCCTTGTGTTGGCAGAGATCTAACCGTAATGTTAGGTTATTTCTCGGGTCGTCTATTCCAGGGACGTACCCATCGTGGAATAGGAAGTTCCTTAGCCTGACCATTTGTTGGAAATCCAAAGAAACAATACGTGACTTGTACGGTTTTAGTTGTATTACCTGCTATGGAATGTGGCGGTAACCTGCTATTGAACATAGTAGCTATAGTAGGCATAAGTGCGGAATGCCTATGCTGGCTAAGATTAATATTATACTTTCGAAATGTTTTCTACACTATGCACTAATAATAATATCAAAAATGATTTGATTTTGCGTAGTAAGCATCTTTGACTATCATAAGAAGAAATCTCCTCCAATTCTGCGTTTGCATTGTGTGTGTGGTGGGAGGTCTTATGGTAGTTTCATTTTCCAAAAGCATTGCGAATTGACTTTAAAGTTTTCCTGTTGTTTATTTTAAAGATAAACTGTTTTACGATCTCACACCAGTCACCATGACTGACTCGGAGTTTATTGTTCCCTTCTAAACTCTGGGTGCCCACAAATTTCCACACGGGCAGCCTAGAGTTATGTTATCAGGATATTCTGGATATTCTGGAGCTTTGGAAGCAAGCTGGATGGCGTAACGTATCACCTACACTTTGTATTATTCCGCTGTGTATTCTGTATGAGGACAAGTTTACATAACTGTCCATTGTTGTATATTGACTCTGATTGATGTATGTATAAACTGATATAGTTCTTTGTTTTAAAAGACTAGTGTTATCTATTATATATTGTTCCGCTGCGATGTGTAAGATTCTGATATTGTTTTCTGTTCTCTGTTTCTGTTGTTTTTCTTCTGTTCTTTTTCTTCTATCTTTTCTACACTTTTCTTCTTCTTCTACCCTTTTCTTCTTCTTAAACCATCATAGTTCGTATTTCCGTTCATTTTGAGTTAATCAATGGAGATTAGTGGTTAATCAAGAGGTACGGATTTGCGGGCCATGACAACCCATTTAGGGTTTAAACCACAATTCGACCGATCATCGCCACCATAGTGTCTTGCACACCCATCTGATATTTTTATCAACCTCACCGATCATCCCTCTACCTTCAACCATCAGCTCGAATTTCAACTCACCATCGATCGTTGGCAGTTCATGAAAATGCCTTTTCTGACCATCTTAAATATTCACGACCACCACTTGCTTAAAAATCATAATATTATCATCAAAAATCCTTATTTTCAAATGTTAATCAAGTTATGAAATCAAAACGTGAAATTATACTCTTCGAATTTTTGACTATTGTTTGTTTATCACTGAGTTTCCTTATTTCAGAAATAATTGTTTAATATAAATGCTTGAAACTATTTTTAAAAATAAATTTACGTCATTACACACATTTTTCATTTAGAAATCATAGCTTAAAACTTATTGGAGATGAATGGATTGATTTTTAAATATTTTGTTAGCCCGTGAATTTGAAACAGGGAGATACTTCTGGGTATACACATACATGCATTAATTATCTTATGTTATGTTTATGTACATACATATATATGCAGAAATATTCACATAATTATACCAGCACATATTTCACATACAAATTCAATCATCAAATGATATAATAAGGTCAAGTTTTCTCACTTGTTATTTATAAACTTTCTACACAAATATACAATATAAATTCCTGGAATGATTTTTAATAGTGTTATTGCATGATTTCAAACACTTTCTATTTACAAATCAAAAGCTAACTACGATTTAATGATTAGATATTGAGTTAAATAGAGAAAACAAAACCTGTTAAAAACAACAGAGTTCATTCTTTTGCATATATACAGGCATTCAATACTAATACATACACATGCATCCATTTCAATCCAAAATTTTTAGGCAAGCAACATGATTTACATTCATATATCAAAGTGAAATCCATGTTTTTAAACTGTTTTTAAAATAGTTTACTCACCTGATTTCAAAAAGAAGAACAGAGCCTTCCATTTTGATTTTGAAAAAGCTTGGAACTTTTAAAGATTGAGTTGCTGGAAAAGTCATTTGCTTATGAAAACTTGAGTTGCTGCTTTGTTTTGATTTAAAACTTGCATGCTTGCTTTTGAAATGTGTTGAAGAGATGACTCCAGCTTTGATTCCAGATTAAAGAAAATGTATGCAGCCTTTTGATTTTGAAAATACTTTGCATGTTTTGTTGTTCTCAGGTTTGGAAAAATGCAGATGCTCAGGTTAATGATTTTGAAAAATGCAGGCTAGTGGTTTTGGGGAAGATGTTTTGCATATTTTAGTTTGAGGAAGGTTTCAGATTTGTTTAGAAAGATTGTTTGGGTTTGAGTTTCTTAGTTTTTGATTTTAGAAGATAGAAAAAGGAAGAAAGGAAAGAACAATAGATATATATAGGCTGTAAATGATTTTTAAATAAAAATAAAAGAAAAACTAAGTTTAGAAATGCCACTTGTTTAGATATTTAACATTTGTCACATTAATTGTTTATTACTTAACACATGTTAAATTAAGCTCTAGGATGTTTACACTTGTCTTGTAAGTAATTTGTATTTATAATTAAGTGTTAATAAAAGCTTTTAACTTAATTAATTAGTTTTTAATACTTAGTTATATATATGTATATAGATAACTTTAAAGAATAAAACCAATTATATTTATATATAAAAACAATACATATATTTATTATTTGAAAATAACACACTTGACAATTTTATAAAATTTATAAAAGAGATTATAAATTACTTATTATTAAAATGAATTAATGTTTCATATTTTAATTTTAAACTTTCATAGCTAATTTACAAATCATATAAAAAAATTGTTAAACAAATCATTTCGCTAATCTTATTTAAAATCTAAATTAAAGATATTTAAACTAATAATATTTACCTTAAGTATTTAAAACCATATAGTTACTTATAAAATATCTTTGAAAAGTTTAACTTTAAATAAATCATAATTTCCCAATTTACCAAAGATATTAGAATTAGAAAATATGCTTTATAAATTAAATTTAAAACAAAGCTTATCTATTTACAATATATACAAATATATATATATATACATTATAAATAGAAAACAATTTATTAACTTTTAAAAGATAAATTCACTAATTAAATATTTATTAAAGAAGATTTTTAAATCAATTCAAATTTATTTACAAAATTATCAAATCAATTTAATTTTTAATACGGATTATTAAATTTATATTACCCAAAATTCCGGGATATCACATTCCTCCCCCCTTAAAAGAATTTCGTCCCCGAAATTTAAAAGCAAAGATAATTTAATAATCTATTTAAGATTTATTTTTAAATCACAAGCATATATTATCAATCATATGCTAATAACTATAACAACCAATTCATCCAATCAAACAAATCTAACTATCAAGACAAAATTCTGGATAGAATTCCCTAGAGTTTCCCAGGTATAAATACCGGGATACTCGCTCTAAAGAACCCAAACAATCAATACTAAGCTACAGAGCTCCTACTCAGCTAGATCTACAAAAATAGACAGGATATCGGACTACAAACAAGTCTGACTCAACAACCAAATCTCTTTGAACTGCTGGTTCCAAAACCAGAGATAGATCAAACACGTACTCCCTCAGAGATACGTGAAACACATCGAATCCCAGTTATCCAAACTGGCAATTCAACCCTGTAGACCAACACTTATCCTCACAAGAATACAGAAAAGATCCAAAACACCTCGGAGCTAACTTCCCAGACTTACCCAATCTTATAGCTCCCTTATATTAGAGAAAAACTTATCCAAAATCAAACCTCCGACTTCGGAATCCAAATTCCTCCGTCTCTTATCCAAAAAATCTTCGGACGATCTTGGGCCGCCTACAACCCTCTTGATCAGCTCAACCTTTTCTGGTGTCTCTAGAAACAAACTGGACCAAAAACAACCCAGCACAATGATCTTTCGAAGATCAACCAAAACCAAGAACACAGACTCTACTCCTCAAACATTAGAAGACTGAACTTACTTCTCCTATCCGGAAAATACAAACAGAAGCACTTGCCCAACTTGCTTCCGCTGCACAACTCTGTTGAGAAAAATCCAATAACTCAAGAGAACACTCAAACTATTGCAAGTCACTTTTGCGATCCTATCTAGCCTAATTCCAAAGAAAACTGTTCTTTCTTTACCAATCAGAACAGCTTATGCTTATCTATCCAATCCATCGAAGAAATGGATCCACTTTGCTGCTTCTGAACTCCACCACTAGAAAACTGCTTAGCCAGATGACCTCCTTGTCGGCACACAGAGCACTCCGAGCTGCACTCCTGACACATATGCCAAAGAACTTCCTTATCCAAAGCTCTTCGAGAAACTCGGATCTCAAAGCCAAACACAAACACCCTGCTGAACTGAGCCACAACATCGAAGCAGACCTACTTCCTTAAACTTGGTTCCCAAAGATACATCTTCGAAAACATCCCTAGTAACTGCGTCTCTTCACACAGCTACTTTTTCCCGAAGTTGTCAAGATACCATCACACACTTCTGCCTAACCGACAGATCCAAACTCCACTCATCCAAATTCAAAGATGGACTTCGAACCTTAACGGGTTTCCTTCGGAGATTGGTGAAATCCTTACACCACTACAAAGCTTACTTGAGACAGTATTGGATCTACAATCTTGGTAAATACACTTCCAACCTCAACACTCAGACTCCTACCATTAGTAGTCGTGTTACACACACCACTACCCTATCTACCTTTATAACTTATATTGGAAAACCCGAACAGGTAATCCAACAAATAGGTAGAAATAAATAAATATATATAGCAAAATTACAAATACGCTCTCTCAAGATAGACACCACTCTAGAGCCTAGGTATTCACTCAACCTATGCTCTGATACCACTGTAACGACCCGACTTTTTCTCCACAGAAAGTCGCATCATCATGAAGAAAGAAAGGGATAGAAAAGAGAAAAGATAGAGAAGAATAACGAAACAACAACAGAATCTCAACAGCGGAACGAATAAATTTATATTAATCACATAAGCTATTACATAATATACAACATCCATCAGAGTTATACATCTTATAGATCACAAACTAGACAGTTATAAACATCTGTCTAGACATTACAACTTAAGTACAACTCAGAGAAACCAACACAGCGGAACACTATATATCTACGAACGTTGAAGCCTCCTGCTCCATTGCTCCTCCAGAAAACTCGTCAAAGCTAACCTGAATCCCTTGGCTACTCGTAAAAATTTGAGTACCCAAGAGTTTAATAAAACAGAAAATAAACACTTGGGTCAGACATGGGTCTGGTGTGAGTAAACGGTTAAGTTGTTTAACTTTGAAAACCATTTGAAAAGGAAAGGTATCTCGTAAGATTTCCCGCACATAAACACAGAAAAGTTTTTACCTTACGATAACCAAAATATTTATAGGAAATCCAGTTATATTACAATAGGGTCTAGGGTTTTCAAATAAATATTCACATAGCCGAAATTGTTACATTCATTAAATTCCAACATACATAGGTATACAATCAAGTCCGTTATCACTTATTGGAAGTTGGATTTCCATACAATGGCAGGGCTACTGGGTACCGCCCATCACAGTACGTGGCCTAGATCAACGTACCGAGGATCACTCCCAACCCCCTGCAACACAAAGCTGGAACCATCCCTTACTAGATAGTCCCGAACAAGACAACCCCGCAGTTGTCGCGAATCAACTGCCCACTAAGCCGAATAAAAGAAGGGACCTCTAGACAGGGGAAATCTTGTCCTACTTGAGCGCGACTCACTTAGCCTTGCTGCACCTCCCCTGTTTTAGCCATCCCCAGTTGATGAGGCTTGAGGCTACGATTACCTTTAATCAGAACACATCACTTAGAATGCTCATCGTCCACCTGACGATGTTCTGGAAGCATTCAATCCATACAAGTTCGTTCCGGGTTCGAACGAAACCGAAGGCATTATCTCGTTACACTCATTTTGGAATCACCCTCAGAGTTAACGACAATAACCCTTGTACTCTGAATCTTCATCTTCACTTGAGATTCACGACCTATCGTTAATTTGGATCGATGTGGTATTCGGATATCCAAATCTGGAAACCCGATCCCGATCTCATCGAAATCCAAAACGTATCTTTTAAGGCCAAGTTGTTTTAAAGTTAAAACAATTCAATTCAATTATCTATATACACATAGATAGATAATTCACAATATCATAATAGATAATCAACATTATTATCACAAACAGATAATTCACATTATCATCATACTTCAACCAAAGCATCCATATCAAACAGCATTACTTATCTCATATATGAGATTTCAAACCGTGCAAAGCATCCAATATCAATCAGCATCCATAAGCAATGATTTATTTATCACCATTCTATAATTAATTTAAAATGAATTAAATTAATTACTTCATCTCTAATTAATTTAAAATAAATTAATTTAATTACTTCATCATTATAAAACTTGCTTGTATAAGCATTAATTAATTACAAATCAATTAATTAATTATCCTCTAATTATCCACCTTAATTAATCATTCCTAATTAATTATCCTTTAATTACATTCAAGTAATTATCCTTTAACTAATTTCACAAATTAATTATTCTTAATCAAATACAGTAATTAACCTTTAACTACTTCAATAATTAAGTAACTATAATTAATTACATTAATCCTTAATTAATTACATTAATTAATTACTCTATAATTACTTATTATTGATTAATTAATTTTAATTAATCAATCCTTAATTAAATCATTAATTATATTAACTAATGATCCCTAATTACGTTTTTAATTAATTATTCTATTAAAATTAATTACATTAAGTAATTTATCTTTAATTAAACCACATTTATTAATCACCTTTGATTAATCTCATCCAGTAATTAACTTCCCTTAATTACTTCATTTAATAAATTAATTACTCCTTAATTAATTATCTTTAATTAATCCCTTGATTAATTACAAAAATAATTAAATCCAAATTACTTCCATTAAATAAATATACTTAACCACTTCCATAAATGATTATTCTTAATTAATCTAATTAATTATTAATCACATTAATTAATTATTTAATAATCTCAAGTTAATGATCTTCATTAACTATTATCAATTCTCTAATTACTTCTCTTAAGTAATTAAAACTTAGATTAATCATTATTAATTACAATTTAATTTATCTTTAATAATCTTTTAATTAATCACTAATTATTTATTAATTAAGTGCTTAACTGTAACTTAATCAATCTTAATTACTTGATTAATTAACTTCTAATCATTAATTAAAAATCTTAGTTATCTAATTAATGATCTTATTTTCAAATTAATTAATCTTAATTAATTAACTTAACCGTAATTAATTAATTCAAACCCTTAATTACTTAATTAAATAATTAATTAATTATCCATTTTAATTACATTACTAATTTAATGAATCACAAATCATTAAATCTTTATTAACTCTAAAATAAAAAAAGAACATTTTATCCATATAATTAACTTCTTAATTACATATTAAGTTTAAGTTTAAAATAAACTTAAAAATTATCTTAATAAATTTAAGTTAAATAAATCATACCACTTTTCTTAAAACCAAATATTTAAACACATTTATTATATAAAAGCAATTGATTTAAGAAAAGTTTTAAACTTGATTTATTTAAAATATAAAAACTTTCTTTTTTTTATTAAGTTTAAAAACTGTTAAAAAAATATAAATATACTCGAGTTCAACTCGGTATATACTCGAGCCTAGACCCAAGAAATTCACTCCTCTTCCCTATTTTAAAACTTTGTTATGTTTTTAAACTTTAAAACTATTGTTGGAAACACTCGCGACTAACTCGAAAACGCTCTCGAGACAAACACTCCACTTCCCCGAGACAACCATCACTTACCCGAACCAAAACCCGAGGAAAATTTAACAAAGCAAAAACTGACACCAGAGACACCGTGCACATGTACCATCGCCTGAGTCGCCTCCAACCTCTGACGAACCTTCCTCCATGTCACCTATCGTCGTTACAACCAATATCAACCAACAAAACACAATAACAAGCCCCTGAGCAAATTCGAACAAACTCGAGAAACCTGGAACAAGAACTCCGACCAAAACTCAACTCGTATACACATCGTCGAACACCGGAAGTCCTAAGACTCCGGCCACATGTTACCCGACCATCCACGCTACCTTCCCCAAGTCTCGTGCCACTCGATCCACCAGAGATTACTCAGTCATCCCATTTCCGACCACAACCCATTTAGGGTTTAAACCACAATTCGACCAATCATCGCCACCATAGTGTCTTGCACACCCATCTAATATTTTTGTCGACCTCACCGATCATCCCTCTACCTTCAACCATCAACTCGAATTTCAACTCACCATCGATCGTTGGCAGTTCATGAAAATGCCTTTTCTGACCATCTTAAATATTCACGACCACCACTTGCTTAAAAATCATAATATTATCATCAAAAATCCTTATTTTCAAATGCTAATCAAGTTATGAAATCAAAACGTGAAATTATACTCTTCGAATTTTTGACTATTGTTTGTTTATCACTGAGTTTCCTTATTTCAGAAATAATTGTTTAATACAAATGCTTGAAACTATTTTTAAAAATAAATTTACATCATTACACACATTTTTCATTTAGAAATCATAGCTCAAAACTTATTGGAGATGAAGGGATTGATTTTTAAATATTTTGTTAGCCCGTGAATTTGAAACAGGGAGATACTTCTGGGTATACACATACATGCATAAATTATCTTATGTTATGTTTATGTACATACATATATATGCAGAAATATTCACATAATTATACCAGCACATATTTCACATACAAATTCAATCACCAAAAGATATAATAAGGTCAAGTTTTCTCACTTGTTATTTATAAACTTTCTACACAAATATAAAATATAAATTCCTGGAATGATTTTTAATAGTGTTATTGCATGATTTCAAACACTTTCTATTTACAAATCAAAAGCTAACTACGATTTAATTATTAGATATTGAGTTAAATAGAGAAAACAAAACCCGTTCAAACAACAGAGTTCATTATTTTGCATATATACAGGCATTCAATACTAATACATACACATGCATCCATTTCAATCCAAATTTTCAGGAAAGCAACATGATTTACATTCATATATCAAAGTGAAATCCAGGTTTTTAAACTGTTTTTAAAATAGTTTACTCACCTGATTTGAAAATGAAGAACAGAGCCTTCCATTTTGATTTTGAAAAAGCTTGGAACTTTTAAATATTGAGTTGCTAGAAAAGTCTTTTGCTTATGAAAACTTGAGTTGCTGCTTTGTTTTGATTTAAAACTTGCATGCTTGCTTTTGAAATTTGTTGAAGAGATGACTCCAGCTTTGATTCCAGATTAAAGAAAATGTATGCAGCCTTTTGATTTTGAAAATACTTTGCATGTTTTGTTGTTCTCAGGTTTGGAAAAATGCAGATGCTCAGGTTAATGATTTTGAAAAATGCAGGCTAGTGGTTTTGGGGAAGATGTTTTGCATATTTTAGTTTGAGGAAGGTTTCAGATTTGTTTAGAAAGATTGTTTGGGCTTGAGTTTCTTAGTTTTTGATTTTAGAAGATAGAAAAAGGAAGAAAGGAAAGAACAATAGATATATATAGGCTGAAAATGATTTTTAAATAAAAATAAAAGAAAAACTAAGTTTAGAAATGCCACTTGTTTAGATATTTAACATTTGTCACATTAATTGTTTATTACTTAACACATGTTAAATTAAGCTCTAGGATGTTTACACTTGTCTTGTAAGTAATTTGTATTTATAATTAAGTGTTAATAAAAGCTTTTAACTTAATTAATTAGTTTTTAATACTTAGTTATATATATGTATATAGATAACTTTAAAGAATAAAACCAATTATATTTATATATAAAAACAATACATATATTTATTATTTGAAAATAACACACTTGACAATTTTATAAAATTTATAAAAGAGATTATAAATTACTTATTATTTAAATGAATTAATGTTTCATATTTTAATTTTAAACTTTCATAGCTAATTTACAAATCATATAAAAAAATTTGTTAAACAAATCATTTTGCTAATCTTATTTAAAATCTAAATTAAAGATATTTAAACTAATAATATTTACCTTAAGTATTTAAAACCATATAGTTACTTATAAAATATCTTTGAAAAGTTTAACTTTAAATAAATAATAATTTCCCAATTTACCAAAGATATTAGAATTAGAAAATATGCTTTATAAATTAAATTTAAAACAAAGCTTATCTATTTACAATATATACAAATATATATGTACATTATAAATAGAAAACAATTTATTAGCTTTTAAAAGATAAATTCACTAATTAAATATTTATTAAAGAAGATTATTAAATCAATTCAAATTTATTTACAAAATTATCAAATCAATTTAATTTTTAATACGGATTATTAAATTTATATTACCCAAAATTCCGGGATATCACATATTCCAATTTTAAAATGGGTTTAATTAAACCAAAGAATTTAATAAAGAGAGGTTTAAAGATTTTGTATATACCAACAAGAATGTTTTAAAGGTATATATATATCTCAAAGATATTTTTCGATAAAAAGAAATGAAAACATCAAATGATAATCACCTGCTTACAAAACATCTTTTTATCGATAGTTGATTCGAAGGAACCGGGATCGGATTTGGGTAATTCCTATCCGAAAACCACTTCGAACCAATTTATGTTTCAAAAGCAAAGAAAATAAATATTGAGGACCTTGATTTTGAAGGCAAGGATCTTCATAATGGAAGGACTGCTGGTTGATAATTTTGGAATTGCCCTCTAAAATAAATAAATAATAGTGGTCCCTTCGTTTTGAAATCTTCGTATGCAAGGACTAACTCGCTACTAAACCTAGGGTAATACCTGACAGGATGTGGTAGGAGAGTGCCTTCGGTTTGTCCAGTTCCTAGACAACCTGTATGGACAAATGTCTGACATTGCATTTCTAGATCATATTAATTGATCTCTATGAACGTGTCATCTATTTGCTGATGGAGAAGGCAACTTCTCTTAGCTTAACACCTTTTTTTGCAACGATGAGCTCAGGAGTTATATGTTTGTAGAAATCAATCGTGTGATTGGGGAATGTCAAAGTGACATTCCAAGTGGAATATGTGTTATATGAAAGGTAATCATTACCTCAAAACCTCACACCCGGGAATAGTAAAATAGGGGATGCTTTATGGCTAAGTGTGTCGCTACCACGAGGATATGAAATCACCTTTCCAGATATAAAAATTTTTGCCCGCTATAACGTCGGGTATAAATTATGTGGTGTATGCTCGAGATCCCGGATAAGTCAGTAACGACCGGGTGATGTAATAGTCGGTGTTATTCATATATTATATTTTCGGATAGGCCGGTCTTAAGTCGCATGAGGACCAATAAAGGGACTCAGGTGCATTGCTCTAGAAATGCACTGTATGGGATGTAGTCCCTTGCCTTGTTATTCAATTGGAAATCCAATATCCAATAAGTGTTGTACGGACTTAGTTGTGCAAATACTGAAACATGAAATGCAAGCATTTCAACTAAGATTTATAAGTTTATTTGCAAATATATTCAAAGAATGTCAGTGAAAATAATATTAAATGGTTTTACATATAACGTGTTTTAAGTTATCAAAAGGTAAAAACACATCCGTGTTTATATGGGGTGTGGTCTTATGAGATGCTTTTTGTTTCAAAGAGGTTTTGAATAAAATGAAGTAAATTAGATTTGAAGAATCTAAACATGAAGATTAAGCCTAAGTATGTAATTAGAGATTTGCATTTTGTTTGTTGCATCGTAGGCTCCAGAGTCCTATTTGCGGTAAAACTACGTTGGCTTGATCCTGTATCTAATTGGGTACCCAATTAGATAGGGGTACGTATCCAATCACAAGTGGTAGTGATGCAGCCCTAAAAATAATATAACCCTTTCCAGTTTACCTGTTATGGATTGTTATTTGTCTGATGTTCATATATCTTTCTTGCTTATCATTTTACTCCACATTGACATGTTTATTTAGTTTGTAGGTAAGGAATTGTTGCCTCTCTCATCAGAGTGCACAGCGTTAGATTTGTAGACATTGGTATTTGGTTTGAATTAAACACACCTTGTAAAATTAATAAATTCCACTAATAAGTTGTATAAACTGAATTTGTATCCTATACATTCAGTAGTATTAAATATTTATCAAATTATATTGGGTATTAAATCGGTAGTTTTCATTTGTAGTTTAAATCGGATGGGTTTTTGGCGATTTTGACAAGTTCGAAAGTCCGTGTCATCGCTTTTGGTATCGGGGCATAAGTTAGGTGCCTATGCAAAATTTGTCTTGATTAGTAAATCAACCTTGGAATTTTTAAATGAAACTACCTTAATTTAATAAATAAAATGAATAGAATAAGGCACCATACCTCCAACCAGGTTTATGGGTGATATAATTATTTTTGGTGTGCTTAGCTTTTGTTGATTGTTTGGTTGTTTGATTTTTGCTCGGCCAGTTTTTGAGCAATTAATTTCCTTTAGCATGGGTTGGGTAGAAAACAGTTGTAGGCTAAACAGTTTAGGATTTAATTCACGATTGGACTATAAGATATTTAATGATAATATTTATTCACTTCAATCTAATTAAGTACGAACACCTCATGAATTTAGTTTCATAATTTGACTATGTGGTGTTTAATAAATAATGTTGGTTTAAGGAATTTATTTAAGATAAATACATTTATGAATGTGTTTTATATAAGTAATTAAATAAATTAGATTTACAAAATGTATTTTATAAAGGAATTTTTGAAAATCTAAATCCCAGAATTTTTGAAAAGAATCTAAAGGATAACTAGTTCGAGTGGCTCAAAAGTAACTAAAGTGGGTAGGAATTTGTTTTTATTCATGGATAATAATAAGAAAATATTTTCCAAACTTTGTTTACAAATATATATACGTTAATTAATAAATAAAACTACGACCGAAGATCGAAATTCGTAATCAAAACGGTTTAATATATATAAGTTATACGACGTTGTTCAAATGACTTGTACACCTTTGTATACACACATACATTATCATATACATATACATATACACATGATAAAAGAAAGTATATATTTACATAAGGTAAAGGAGTAAAAATCTAAAAGTAATTTTTACTTTAAAAAGCATCAAATCAACCTTACACCACATCACATCACCACCCTACACCATCATCACCACAATCACCTACACCTCCCCACCACATGGCTAAGGAGGGGGAGGGGCGGTTGTCGTGCGCCTATGGGGGGAAGGATGGGATGGGTGAAGGAAAAAAGGTCATTTACTATTAAGATATTTTATTTTCTAAATTTTCCTATAAATACCCCACCTCATTACACAAATTTCGTACAACTTTTCTTCATCTTCTTCTCCACATTTCAAAGCTTTTTAATGGCTTCTAAACTTAACAAAATAATGAAGAAAATATTTGTGAAAAGAAATTAAATTTATACAATAAATATATATATATAATAGTGTATACACCTCAAACCACTTCAAAATCACTTCTTTTTCTCCTCAAAACCCACGACCACCATCGTCTACCACCACCTCTCTCCTTACTTGGTCGTGAGCAAGGACCAAGACCGAGCACTCCAAGGGCTTTGGGGCTCGAGTTTGTAGAGTTTTAGTTTGAGTTAGCGAAGCTATAGCAAAATCTAGTCGGTACGACATCCAATGAAGGTGAGAACCCATTTATAAATACTATATATTAGATGATATAATATTGTTTGCTATGCTTGGTTGTGATGATTGTTAATCATGTTTGGTAGCTTAATATGATTGTTTGATTTCATTAACAAGTCACGTTAAATAGAAGTTGAAAATCACAAACAAAATCACTTTCCTTTTATTAATGAAATGGTATATATGAAATGTTAAACCTCTTTAAAATGGTTTAAAATAATTTAATAATGTTTTATAAACACTAGAAACGAGTTAGGTGAAGTTTGAATAAGAAATGAAAACAAGTCAAAACTAGGCGCGTCACATAACTGTAATTCATGATTTCACGCGGTAAAATTTAAATTAGTATTTAAAGTGGAATGTAGCTCGAAAGTCTTTGTGATAAGAATTTTCCGAACTATTATATCCACAGTTTTCAATCAAAAGAAAAGGATCAAGATTTCAATAAGATAATTTTGCAATATAAGTAAAACAAGTTTTCAAAAATATCACGGTTTTGCAGTTTAATGACCATAGTTAAAAATGATTTAAATTTAATATTTTTAAATTCCATAAAAGTATGGAAAAATCTTTATAAATCTTCTAGAAAATTTTAAAAGAGATTTCAGTTATATAAATAAATTTTCAAATAATAGAAAATTGTTTCTGATTAATATAACTTTAAAAATACTATTCACGGCACTATTTGCAGCAGTTTTCAATAACAATTAAAATATGGTTTTAAACTAAACAACTTTTCCAAATCTTTTATAAATATGTTTAAATATATAATTAAGTGTTTTAAAGTTGATTTGAAAATCTTAGAATTTATTTAAAAGAATTTAAATAAATGAATTAAAGAAAAGCTGTTATAAGCAAATGTTTTAATCTTGGTTCTAATAAGCCGACGAGTACACCTGATTTTTCTACTCGTAATATCTGGGTGAGGTGCTTACACCAAGGTGATGTTCAAGAATAACCAGTGTTCTGGCTCACCTAGCCTCCCCTAAGCGAGGGATAGATAAGGTCGAAATGTCAACAATGAGTTAAGTATAAAAGACTAAATTTTCCAAATTTAAAACAATTTGGATTTACCATCTTAGATAACATGTTTTCAACTTATAAAAAAGTTATGTTTTGAAAATAAGAAATCTTCATTAAGATTTAAATAAATGATTTGAAATATTTTCTTAAGTAAAATATTTTGGAATTATTCTAAGTTTAAAAAGGGTTTAATTAAACCAAAGAATTTAATAAAGAGAGGTCCATTCGAAATAATTTTGGAATGGCCCCTCGAAATAAATAAATAGTAGTGGTCCCTCGTTATGAAATCTTCATATGCAAGGACTAACTCGCTATTAATCCTAGGGGTAATGCTCGACAGGATGTGATAGGAGAGTACCTTCGGTTTGTCCTGTTCCTGGACAACTTGTATGGATGAATCTCTGACGTTGCATTTTTAGATCATATTGATTCATCTCTATGAACGTATATCTGTTTGCTAGTGGAGAAGGCAACTTCTCTTTGCTTAACACCCTTTCTTGAGATGTACAAGCTCAGGAGTTATACGTCTATAGAAATGAGTTATGTGATTGGGGAATGGCCAAGTGACATTCCAAGTGGAATATAGGCTATATGAAAGGTAATCATTACCTCAAAGCCTCACACACACAAATATTAAAACAGGGGATGCTT
This sequence comes from Allium fistulosum, assembly GCA_030737815.1. Classification (NCBI taxonomy): domain Eukaryota; kingdom Viridiplantae; phylum Streptophyta; class Magnoliopsida; order Asparagales; family Amaryllidaceae; genus Allium; species Allium fistulosum. Next base: position 1,250,270,124 of record CM060901.1, read on the forward strand.
TAAGGCTAAGTGGCTCGCAACCAGCAGGCTATGAAATCAACTTTCTAGATATTAAAAATTTGTACCCACTATAACATCGAGTTTAAATTATGTGGGTTATGCTTGGGATCCTAGGTAGGTCGGTAACGGTCGGGTGATGTAATACTAAGTGTTATTCATATATTATATTTTCAGATAGGCCGGTCTTAATTCGCATGCTGACCAACATAGTGGACTCGGGTGCATTCCTCTAGAAATGCACAGCACAGGAGGTAGTCCCTTACCTCTCTGTTTAGCTAGAAATCCAATATCCAATAAGTGTCATACGGAATTAGTTGTGCAAATACTTAAATGTGAGATGCAAGCATTTCAGCTAAGATTAATAAGTTTATTTGCAAATGTTTTAAAAGAATGTCATTAAAAATGATATTAAACGATTTTACATATAAAGTGTTTAAAGTTATCATTAGGTAAAAACCAGTTCGTGTTTATGTGTGACATGGTCTTATGAGATACTTTTCTTTTCAAAGAGCTTTTGAATAAAATAAATTAAATTTGATTTGAAAAATCTAAACATGAATATTAAGCCTAAGTATGTAATTAGAGAATTGCTTATTTGTTTGTTGCATCGTAGGCTCCATGAGTCCTACTTGTTGTAGGAGAAGTATGTTGACTTGATCGTGTATCTAATTGGGTACCCAATTAGATAGGGGTACGTAGTTAGTCACAAGTGGTTGTGATGCAGCCTCAAAAATAATATAACCCTTTCCTTATCTATTATTGGTTGTTATTTGTCTGATGTTCATGTATCTTTCCTACTTATCATTTTATTCTGCATTGACATATTTATTGAGTTTGCAAGTATGGATATTGTTGCCTCTCTCATCAAAGTGCATAGTGGTAGATTTTGTAGACATTGGTATTTGGTATGTATAAACACACCTTGTAGAATTAATAAATTCCTCTGATAAGTTGTATAAACTAAATTTGTATCATATACATTTAGTAGTGTTAAATATTTATTAAATGATATTAGGTATTAAATGGTAGTTTAAATCGGACGAGTTTACGATGATTTTGACAAGTCTGGAAATCCGGGTCATCCAGGTCGCTTCCTCAATCGCATGCTCGAGCGCCTCATCAACCATTACTGATCACGTATGCATTACTTTACTTTCACATCTGAATCACATGCTTCACCTCGCATTCTAATTTTTAGAGTAGCTCAAAGCCTTTCTAAAGTAATGTCGAAGCCCCACGTCATATCGCTTCCAAAACCGAGAGGAAAGACCCCATTACAACTCCCTACCTAGGCTTACTACCCAGGCCTACACCCCACTGGTGGACCAGTCTTATTAAGACCGGTGGTAGCCTACATTAGGTAGTTAGCCTAGGTAGCAACCATCTGTGCCCTACCGATTTCACGTCACGTTTTCTCCATAGCTTCCGCCTCTAATACATCGGTCCTCTTTCAATGCCCATTGGTTGATATTTTAGGAGTGGTTTCTTATGTATTCGAAAACTAGTTTCCATATAAAATCCACACTTTTTCTCATATTGTTCAACGGGACGACCCATTTGGCCCGGCCTCCTCGCACAGGCTAATACGTGCTCAACTGGCTTTCTTTCCTCTATGTGATGGCTACACTTGTGTAGATGCATTTATCGTGCTTACATATGCACACACGCGAACACAAAAACGGCTATACTTTAGCAATAACGTTTTGAGCTTCATCAACATGATTACTCAACCTGGATCTTCTCTTGCATTTTAGTGCACACAACTCTAAGTACATTATTGCCCACAAACATGCATGCACACATATATGAATATTCAATACATGTGTATATTCATTCACAAGAATACACTTATACACACACACATTACTATATACAATAATTGTAATTATAATTTACGAATTGACTTGAATATTATATATCTTCAAATACAAGGATATGTATGCATACTTGTATATATATAAACATGTATATTTCAACAAGTATCTCTTAGTCATTTTATAAAACCATATAACTCTTTTACAAAATATCACATTCATTTATAAAATCATTTCTTCACTTCAATAACATTTATAAATACTAATTAAACTTCATTAAGCCTCTAATCACTTTAATAATAAGCGTAGGCTCAAAGCATACTTAATTAGCTTACTAACTTCTTAAAAAGTCATCATTAAGGTCTTAAATAAATAGTGTGCTACTATAACCAATTATCCATCATAAACATAAGTTCAAATCATCACACAACATTCATTAAGCATCCATTGGCAAATATAACTTCTTAGTAACTTTTCTAAAATCGATTCAAATGGCTTAATTAATTCTAACTAATGATATATAAATAATCATGTAACATTCCAGAGTTTTATCGTTCTGATTTAGAATATTTAGTTAATTTTATATATTTAAATAATTCATATTTAAAATATAAATAACATATATTCAAAAATAGGGATTATTTAAATATTTAAATTATGAATTAGATATTGATTAAATGAATTTAATAACCTTATTTAACTCCTTTTAATTAATAAATAATAATGGTGAACTCATTTTGTAAATTTATTCATAAAATAAATAGTTCGAATAAATAACAAGAAAATCGATTATTAATAAAACAACTTGATTTTTAGTGACATATTTTTAAACAAATTTACTAGATTTTTCCATAATTTTTAATTTGGAAAATATTTAAATTATCGTTTGACGTGTTTTTGGTAAACGATTATATTTTTGGAATTTCATAGAATAAAATAATCTATTTCTTTTATTGTTGATTTGTGATCATATCGCATTTTGGTGCATTATCATATTTTTATTTCTATCATTTGTGGTTTGTACAAGAACGGAATATTATGTAGCGGAATACAGCGAAAACCTTCTTTTCAAAATCTTTTAAATCAAAATCAAAATTCATATTTTCAAAATAACTTTTTGGTGATGTGATAAGTTGCTTGGAACTTTTGGGTGACTTGAGAATATTGGTTTACTTGTGATTTAAGCAAGGAATTGATTTTTTTATAAAATCAAAATTTTCAACTTTGACTTTTCCATTTATATTTTCTTCTTTTCCCTCCTCTCTTTATTTCATCATTTCCAGTAAAGGAAATAGCCTCACCAATTTGAAAATCCAAACCAAAGTCTATAGTTCACTAAAAATTACAAAACTTGATTCTCCGAGTTCATAGGGAGGGGTCTACAAATTTGTGTGTCGTTTATTGGTTGCGGGTCAGATTTAGAATGATCGACTTTTTCTAGGCAAACAAGGGTTTGGCGTGGTTGATAATTTGGGTAGTGTTAGGCAAAGTCAAGGTCGGATTCGCCTTTCTCTTGCTTCGACGAGCTTGTGGGAGTGTTTTGGTGGTGTGCGATCCACCCTGGTAGATCGCAACTTTGCATTGTCGCAGTTAGGCTGTCAGGTCGAAGATGGGATGAGTGAATCGAGTTAAATGATGAGGTGATGGGTAGACGGAGATTTCGAATAGGAAGTTATCAACAAAGTCGGATTGGAGTTTTGTAGAGTGTGGTTTGAATAGAAGTGTGCATGAGCAAGGCAGTAATGCATAGGGTATATCGTGCACAGTCTTGTTTGGGAAGGAGGATTAGCATTATGTTGGGTAATTAATTTGTAAATTAAGCGATTAAGTAAATTTAACTAATTTAATTGAATCAAAATTTTATAAATCCAATAGTTATTTCATACGAGGTCGGATTTGAACGCAGTATTTTGCATTGGACTCGTCTCGATGTTATCTACATGCTAGAACTGTTTTTGTTAAATTTAGAGCTAGTAGAATTTTAGGCTAAAATCAAACGTCATTCAGTTTTCGACCAAACCAGAACGCGAAAATGCCAACTAGAATTTCGATGAGTTTACTCGCCTATAAATAAATTTTGTGATATTTATGTTGTTATAAATTATTATTGAATACTTGGATTATAATTATATTGTTGCTTGATTTTCTGTTTGGATTAAAATCCTGCTTGAAAAGTGGATGGCATAAATAACCGTTGTGCTGTAGAGAACAACAAAATGAAAGTCGAAGCGTATATGTAGCAAACAGGTTGCTACGGAACACTTCCAAAATTCACATTCATTTGTGTGATTTATAAGGTACTTTTTGTTATCCCGCTTTTTAGCAAGGCCGTGACACCAAGAAGTTGGCTAAGAACCAATGATGGTCTACCCCGAAGATTGATTATGCACAGGTTCACTACGTACGTTGATAAATTTTGTCCGAGTCCGGGTCAAGCTACAGTTGATATTACGAGACAAGCAAAGCTATGAAGGCCATCGTTCCAAATTTCAAGTCAATCGAAGTTCGTATGCTCGAGATATGATCGATGCAAATCAAAGGGATCAACCTCACTTCGTATCCATCATGTTCGTATCAATCAATGGTGGCCTTCTTCGTATCCATCGTGGTCGTATCAGATCGAGTAACCTCACTTCATATCCATCATGTTCGTATTGATCCAAGGTGGCCTTCTTCGTATCCATCACAATCGTATCGGTCCAAGTAACCATACTTCGTATCCATCATCACCAACTAGTTCGTATCCATGAGAGGTTGTCACTTCGTATCGACCATTTCATGCACTTCGTATCGATCAATCCATTCACATACTTCATATCAATCGGCCATTGATCGATACGAAGAACACATTATGGATCGATACGAAAGTCACCTTTTTGGTCGATACGAAAAAGCTAGAGACCATCGATACGAAGCAAGCGTCCTTGGATCAATGCGAAGCATGTAGCGCATCAGGTCGATACGAACAAGGCGCAAATAGTGGGGAGGCTCGATCGTACGGCACGAAAATTGGATCGATCTGAGAAGCTAGCGCCACGTCAACCTGCAAACACGTGCCCGGATCGATACGAATAGATCGATACGAAAGGATCGGTACGAACTAAATGGCCTACATAAAACCCAAATTTGCATCGATCACAACTCACAATCTGCATGTCCAAATGCCACCAAATTTTCACAGGACTTACGTACGACCTAAAGAATGTTCATGCCCAATTTCGACTCGATTGGGTCAAATCTTGATCGATACGAAATTCGTTCGTATCGATCACGGACTGAGTGCAAACCACATGGGATCGATCACATGGGCCCACCCACGTGCCAGAAGAGGTCTCCCGAGATCTGAGCGAGATATTTGCACCCTACGCCTATAAATAGCGTCCCAGAGTCAATAGAAAGAGGATCTTTTTGGCTCTTTGACGTCCAGACTCTGCCGAAACCATTGTTGTACTCAATAATCACTGTTGTACTCGATATTTACTGTTGTAATCCGCTGTAACCAGCAAGCAAAAGTTAATAAAAGTCAATCATTTCATAGTGGACGTAGGCAACCCGCCGAACCACTTTAAATCTCTGTGTTCTTTTGCTGTTTTTCTTATTATTATCTGGAGTGTTTGTTAGATAATCCTCTTTTTACATTTACTTTCTTCATTTTATCTCTTCAAACACTTCCGAAGAGTATTGTGCCCAATTTTGGTACAAACACTTTGGTGCTTTCACTGAGAAAACGAAGTTTTTCTCCTGCTCATTGGATCTACTATCGATATTGGATTGCACAAATCTAAGAAAAAGATCCATATTTCAAGTTAAAGTTCTTCCATCCTATTAAGAGTTGCATTAAGTCTAGGAAAGAGCTTCGTTATCCATCATGGTTAACACAAGGACTACCTTAACTGCCGCAGATCCAGAAGGACGGGACAGATAGAACCCCGTACAACCATCTCCTGCTGACCAAAATGCTACTGGACCATCAGATACGCAAGGCCCTGTCACCAGGGAAGAATTCCAGATGCTAATGCAAGAACTGACTCTGAGCCGCCAATAGCTCACTCAACAGCTCTGTGCTAATGCAGAATTGACCAACCAGCTAAATCGTCAAAGACGAAGGAGATCCAGAAGGGATCAGGCTTCCTATTCGTCCAACGAAAGTTCAGCCCCTTCTGACTACCATCATAGATCCACACACCCGCGACTCGACGGAAGTTACACACAGTCCACTGGGCATCAACATACATTGAGTCTTGGGAAACCGAGAGTTGGCCCGTCAACCAGCCATATGACTGGACCCTCCTCCCGAGGAGGCGCTGCCCTATACCATATTACTAATAACCGCACTACCACTGCTACCGATTTGGGAGTTGACGCTCTGAACCGAACGGATCTGACCCACCGCCAATGCAACCATACTCCTGAGCTTTATGTCCCCAAAGACGTAGAACCAAGGAGGCGAGACATGGACCGTCGACAGCGACCGACCCCTCCTCGCATTGTGGAACCCGACCACACCTTGGCTGAACATGCTTAAAATGTCCAGATGCCCGACATTCCGACGATGATCCGTCAAATGATCCGTGAGAGTCAGGGTCTTAGCAATGACGACTGGGGAATCTCCCGGAGTCATACCCCTTTTACTGATGAGATACTCTATGCTGAACCACTTCGGTGATTCAGGATGCCGACTTTACCCATTTATGAAGTGAGCACTGATCCTAATCAACATATCCTGAAGTATGAATGGTTGATGAATGCTGCACGAGCTGATAATACAGTTACGTGTCGAAGCTTCCCGATCTCTCTAGGGGGCATAGCAACTATATGGTTTACCCTTTTACCACCTCGATCTATCTCCTTTTTGGACCAGTTGGCAACAAAGTTTATTGAGCAATTTCGCATGCATGTCGCAAGACCGAAAGTGTTAATACTTTTTCTAGTGTCACTCAAGCTCCTGGAGAGACACTCAGACGTTATTTAGAGAGATTTCATGCTGCATGCACTGGGATCAGCAACCCTAATGATAAATCCATTCTAATGGCATTGACTAAAGGGATTGATCTCGATTCTAAGTTTAGCAACTAGTTGGCCGGAAAACCACCTGCGTCATTGGACCGTTTCTATTCCAAGGCAGCCTAATTCTTGAGAAGGGAGGATGCCAAACAGTCAAGGAAAAAGGATGACGCAGGGCCTAGTATGGAAGGAATTCAGAGTAATGTTGCTGTTAAACAATTCGGGGAGAGCTCCGGAAAGGTAAAATTGAACATTCAGAATAAATAAAATCAGCATAATGGCAATGGTAATCAAAACAGGAAACGGGATTAGAATCGTGGTCCACGACGTAGGGCTCCTATGTTTGATAACTACACTCCTTTCAATACGTCGCTAGAGAAAGTGTATTTATAGACTTGCAATACTATTCAGTACAAGAAACCTACTCCAAAACAGTCATCGTAGAAACAGATTCAGAGAGGGAATTTTTATAGATTCCACGAAAGCTACGGCCATAACACAAATGAGTGTCGTCATTGGTAGGATCTCATTGAAAAGTTGATACGTGAAAGGAAGTTGGAACAATTTGTGCGGGCGCCGCAGTCTGGAGGTGCGGCCCCATCGAATAAGAACCATTAGTTAATCGAGGTTATGCCTTTTGGACTCAAGAATGCTGGCGCAACTTATCAACGATTAGTTAATCGAATGTTCACCAATCAGATTGGGAAAAACATGGAGGTATATGTGGACAATATGATTGTCAAGTCACGATTCTCCACTGACCACGTCAAGGACCTGGAGTCAATGTTTAATATTCTCCAAGAATACAGAATGCAACTTAATCCGTTGAAATGTCACTTTGGGGTCGCATTAGGAAAATTTCTTGGGTTTATCGTCAACGCCCGAGGAATCGATGCCAATCTAGAAAAGATCTGGGCGATTAGAAACCTGGAAACTCCGAAAACTATAAAACAAGTCCAGAGCCTCAACGGAAAAGTAGTAGCACTGAGCAGGTTCATTTAAAAATCTACTGACAAATGCATTCCCTTCTTCGATCTGATCTGAAAAGGGAAACAAAATTTTGAATGGACTGCGGAATGTGAGGGTGCATTTGAGCACTAATTCAACACCTCTCCACAGCGCCAATTTTGTCAAAGCCTACCGATCATGAGAAATTGTACATTTATTTGGCGGTATTAGAAAACGCAATCAGTGCTGCCCTAATTCGTGAGGAAGACAAATACAAAAGCCTGTCTACTATATTAGCAAACGCTTAACCGGAGCTGAGAGAAATTATCTGAAGCTAGAGAAGTTGGCTTATTGTCTTGTTATTGCCTCGAGGAAGCTCCATCCGTATTTCCAGGCTCATCCTATCACTGTTTACACCGACCAGCCGTTATGACAGGTCCTTATGCGGCTTGAGACGTCTGGTAGGTTACTCAAATGGAATATCGAGTTAAGTCAGTTTGACATTACTTACACTCCAAGGCGAGCCATCTAGGGACAAGTCCTAGCAGATTTCATTGCTGAATTTACCATCCCAAAGGACTTGCCCGAAACAAGTGAATCCCCCAAGTATATCTGGAAACTGCATACAGATGGTGCACCAAATAACCGTTGCTCAGGTGCAGGGGTTGTCCTTGAAACTCCTGAAGGTCGATCTATATGCTATGCTTTAAAGTTTGATTTTCGTGCGACCAACAATGAGGCTGAGTATGAAGCCTTACTTGCCGGATTGAGGCTTGCCAGGGATTTGAAAATCATTGCTATGGAGATTTATTGTGGTTCGCATTTGGTCATATGTCAAGTTCGGGGCAAATACCAGTCCAAGGATCGAAGGCTGGCTACTTACCTTGCTCGGGTTCAACAAATATTAAATCAGTTCGATTATTATGCCATCTACTGCATACCCTGAGAGCACAATCAAAAAGCCGATTCATTAGCAAAGTAGCCAGCACAGGTGAGGCACAACAAATGGGACTCGTTCCCGTGGAGACATTAGCTTCCCCGAGCAACGACCGAATGGAGACGGATTGGATATTTGAGGTTGTTCGCGATAGGGAGTCATGGATGACTCCGTTCAGAAATTATCTCGAGCACGGGATCCTGCCAGGGCACAGGAGTGAAAAAAGACAGGTTTTTCGAAAAGCTTCACGATTCACTATTCAGAATGGAGTCATGTATAGAAGAGGATACTCTGTTCCCTTACTCTGGTGTATCGCTCATGATGAAATCAAACGCGTATTGTATGATGTGCACGAGGGAGAATGTGGCGATCACACCGTGGGGCAAGCCCTTGCCAAGAAAGTGCTTCGATATGGATACTATTGGCCGACCGTAAATCGCGATACATCGGATTACGCCAGAAAATGTGACAAATGTCAGAAGCATGCTCAGATTCCAAGAGCTCCACCTACCAAAATAACTCAGATGGTCAGTCCATAACCGTTTGTAGTATGGGGCATTGACATTATTGGCTCTCTACCTCTAGCCAAAGGTGGTGCGAAGTATGCCATCGTAGCAGTTGATTACTTCACCAAGTGGGCGGAAGCTGAACCCCTTGCTACAATTACAACAAAGAAGGTGATCAACTTTGTAGTGCGCAACATCATCTGCCGATTTGGTCTCCCACATACTATCATCACTGATAATGGGACCTAATTCGACAGTGCTGAATTTAAAAACTTCTGTCAACGATTCCTCATTCAGAAGAAATTCTCCGCAGTTGCACACCCTCAAGCGAATGTACAAGTCGAAGCCGTTAATAAAGTTATAAAGTCTATTATGAAGAAATGACTGGAAAAGGCCAGAGGCAAGTGGGTCGATGAACTTCCTATGGCTTTATGGGCTTACCGAACAACCCACAAATCCGCGACTGGCCACACTCCGTTTCTCTTTCTTGTGGTTCAGAAGCTGTTATTCCAATCGAGTTAGAAGTGCCTTCTCATCGTGTGACATACTATGACCCTAAGGCGAATGCTATATTACTTGTCGAATATCTGGGTTTATTGGATGAGAAGCGTTAAGAGGCTGATTTGAGGGCAGCCGCATACCGAAGTTGAGTCGCCCGATTATACAATACCAAGGTTCGACCCCGAACCATTGACCTTGGTGATCTCGTCCTTAAAAGAAATTACCCGGTCCCTTTGCATATGAAGCCAACTTGGGAACGACCGTATGTTATTGAACGAAAGCTCGGAGACGGTACATTCAAATTATCGACCGTTGATGGTCTCACTCTTCCGAGAGCCTGGAACAACAAAAGCCTTCATCGCTACTACAGATGACAGGCTCTGTTTATTTATTCATTCTATTTTTCATTTGCAATTTGTTTCTGCATTTCGAAATTTGAATTTGTAATAAAGCAACTGATTTTGCCATATTTTCTTATTTCAGCAATAAATTGCAATCTCTTCGAGCTAGAGCTGTGATTTATCAAATGCGTCATACAACTATCAATATGTACGGAGAGCTAAATTCCAACTGACGGTGGAATTTATTCAAATAGGGACTGACTGTGATACGACCGGTTACTCGCTAAGTGAAACCCAAGCTTGGGGGCAAGTCATCACACTGAAGTCAAAAAAGGATTGATACACGACAATCCTTTAACCAACTCCAGGTTCCCAGAGTGTGAACTGTAGTATAAACTTACAAATACGATCTCGAAGAGGGTGGATCCATCCACCTAACGACTTCGCTCGTATCTTGACCAAGTTTGAGGAGGATGGATCCGTCCATCTAACGACCTCACTTGTTAACTCAGGGTGGATGTGAACCGACCATCCACGATCCTGATAGATTCGTCGTTTTGGGAGTGTGAACGAAATCCTAAAGCCTGAACAGATGTGACCGACCATCTTTCGGCTAACTCCAATTTCCTAGAGTGTGAACTGGAGTATAAATATTGACAATCTTCGAATTCCCAGAGCGCGAATCAGAGTATCAACATCAACCAACTCCACGTTCCCAAAGTGCGAACTGGAGTACAAACTTCAACTAACTCCGGATTCCCAAAGTGTGAACCGGAGTGTCAACATAAACACCAACTCTAAATTCCCAGAGTGCGAATTGGAGTATAAACGTTAACTCAAAATTCCCGGAGGGTGGATTGGAGTTTAAACACAAACCGGATTAGGATCGGCCGTCCGTAAAACAACTCTATGTCCTCGGAGCGTAGACATATCCTTGAAATTTAAGTAGGCGTGACTAACCGCTGACATACAGATTCAAATCCCCAGAGTGTGGATGCAATCGTCAATAGATGAGCGAGTGTGATTCGACCACTCGAATTCCCTTGTTTCAGCATCAATTCAATGATGTTAAGCTCGATGTGTTGAAGGCGAAGAACAATTGCCACTTGATCTTTACAATTCGTCCCTAAAACTGGGGGCAGAACTTAAGTGCCAATCATTGACTGAGACAGTGCAGCAACGGAGTCTGGCTTAACGCTCGATCATAGCTTACAGTCATGGTTTCATGGCTTAACGACTAAACTTGAGTCCAATCCAAAGGTCGAAACTCAACAAATGTACTGGACTGGAGTTCAAATGCTGAAACACATAAGCAAATAAAAAAAAATTGAGTTAAAGACAAAATGGAATTTCATTTCAACTATTTGTGGAAAAGAATTAAGTATAAGTTTATCCCAAAAACCCCACTAGCAGGGGCCGAACCCGCATCTATACACGGCCAACGAAAGTTAAAGAAATTCCTATCTACTCAGAAACGAGCCGAAGAGACGTATCTACTATTTTTTCTTCTTCGGTTTCCTCTTCGTTGTGGACCCGCTGGAGCTCTCACTCGGTTTCCTTTTTGAACCCTTGCTTTTCGGCGGCCGATCCCTAGTCGGGGGCATTATATCAACATCATCCTCCAAACTCAAATTTACTGGAACGCTTCGTGCAGGCGGAGTCAGAGGGACAGGATCAACAGAAGATGGGGGGGCAGGCATGCTCGTCTCAAAGACCGTTCTCTCCCGGAGATATCATCCGCAAAGCAGCCGGACCAGGTCCAGCCATTCCACCGCCAAAACAACCGCCCCGCGTGGCTGCCTCCATCATAGCGTTGATTTCAGCTACGATTTCCTCCTCGTGAAGTGTTTGCGCACCGCTGGAGACTCCCATAGTTGGGGCCGAGGAGCTTGTCATTGGAACGCTTCCACCCATAATGAACGGCAAGTCTGCAAAAGGGTCACTATGATGACCGAGGAGTTCCTCCATCATATGCTCATCAAAAATAAGTGTGCTCCCTGCGCTCCATTAGTCGGTGCCGTGGTTGTTGTAGTGGTTGCTTCAGTTATAATGGCCTCCTGCATATGATGTGGTTCCTAAGTTGCAGGAGGCACGACTGGTGTAGCTTCAATCACCGGATAAAAGCAAAAGAAGAACTGTTAATGATCACTTCATGTACGCTTCCGGTTTTGGACAAACATTCAAAATGTTCAGAGTACCTTCCTCAGTTTGACTCGTGAGCAGCTGAACGTCCTCAGAGATTTGCTCGCTAGCTTGATATAGCTACGGCTGATCCGGGTTGTAAGCAGGAACGGACTGAGAATCAACCGTGGAAGTCGGTTCAAGCTGAGTCAGCACAAGAGTTTCAAGACTTGTACCACGGCACTCGACACCAGAGCCTTCTCCAACTTCCAAATGCTGAGCGTCGAGCTTCTCCTTCTCATATGAGATCATTGTATCGTGGAGAATTTTCCCCTCATCTTCATTCAGCATTCGGTTTTCAAACTCAAATTCATCAACTGATTCGCCCTGATGCGTAGCTTTTTCATCTCCTACTAATCGACCCCAGGCGTTGTATAGATGTGTCGAATAATTTTCAAACCAGGCTAGGTTCCTATGCTTCAAGACGTTAGCATTATAAGTAATGAGTAGATCCTCAATATCAGCCTCTAGCCTGGCCTCCGTAATCTTAACCTCATCTTCAACCTTAGCCTCCACTTCCCAGACCTTAGCCGTTGCCGCATCTCGTTTGCCCCGAAGAACTATGGCCTGTTCACATGCCACCTGAGCTGCTCTATTCGCATCATCCTTCTCCTTGGTGATTTCGGAAAATTTGGCTTTGTGCTTGTTAAGTTCTTTCAAAGCAGCATCCCGTTCGACTGTGACAGTGGTGTTTCGATGACCCATCTCTTCCACCAAAGCGAAATGCGTTTGTCGCATTCTCTCCATAGATTGAGTTGCCTCGTCAGCTTTTTGGGTAGCCTCCATATCAGATTTCCGGGAAGATTCGGCTTCATTGAGCACTTGGATAATGCGGTCCTTCTGAGCGAGTTTAGATTCTAGTTTCTCAATTGTCTTTGCCCGCTCGAAGGCCACTGCTGATGCTTTGTCTGCGGCTTTCATCCACTCCTTATACTGTGTATAAATGTCATGAATATAGTCATGCATCGTGGTTTCTGCTTCCGACGGAATTTTCTTTAAGTGAGGGGGGAAGATGAAGTCGTCAAAACATATGTTCGGGAAATCTTTTCTTAACTGGGCAATTCTGATAGCCCCTTCCCCAGTGGGCTCAGTGATGGCTTGTTCAGCAACAGTGGGAGGTTCGGCCTCAGTCCTAAGACGCTGAGACTCAAACCTTGTAGCATGAGAAGATGGTTTTTGGCGTGGAGGCTCGAGGGATGTTAGCTGTGAATAGAAGGTTGTGTAGGGAGTCGAGAAGGTGGAGAACGCGATCGGGACCGATATCTCTGTTCTCTGTAATCTCTGTCTTTATCCCTCTCGTAACGCTCCTGACTAGAATAACCGCGATCGCGGTTTCTATCATCCTCCCTCCGACGGGACTCATAATACGAGCTCGATGATTGGCGCGCTGAATGGAAACTGCCGAGCATAGAATCTTGCCTATTCATCGTATCTGTAAGTAAAAGAAGAATGGAGTTAGTGAATTCTCGAAGCAGGCAACTTAAGGCTAGAAACCGTGTAGTGTCGTGAAGTGTATATGCGTGTGCAACCACCCGACCAACCGGTAATGTCGGCCGCAGTGATGGGTAGAGACTTGCTTAAATTTAGAGCACCTTGAAGCCCCTCCAATCCGGTGTCGTGTTGAAATGACACATAGTCCGGAATTGGAATATCAGCAAGTCCTTCAAAAGGATTCTCTACTGGCGAAGGAGGAGCCTCCGAAATTCTAACACCGGTGGCTGGTAGGGACACTATTACAGATTTCCATCTTGAGGATTTGTGACGTTTATGTGCAACTGCCTTGCCTTTTCTCCTTCCATCTGAACCCTGAAAACTGTCAGAAGGCCCGACCATGGGTTCATCGTTCGTAGGCGTGTGTTCTTCATCGCCTTCCTCAGCAATTACGACCCCGGGCGCTTTGCGCTTTACACGCTTCGTCGGGGCCGCCCTAAGCACTCCTTCAAGTCTTATGATTTGTTTTCGTTCGATTAACCCAAGAATTCTTAAGTTCCTGTCGGTGAGCACCGACTCGATTTCTCTTATCTCGCCTGGAACTTCTTAGAGGATCCGCACTACTTCTTTAAAGTATGCGCCATCAGGTCGAGTAATTGCAGATGTAATGGAAAGAGGGTACTAGTCCCAATACCAGTTACAACTATATTGTAAACTACTAGAAAAGTCGAAGCACTTACGTCTAGCCAACCATCGACTAGCAAACCCTGGTGGGCATCGAACGTAGAACCACTCAGTTTTGAAGTAACTCAATCTGGTCAAAGCACCAATCACAACTTGATAGTTCCTGACTACCTCTAGAAATGTGAAAGAAGGGCTATCTCCCCGACTCTTAACATTAAAAAGGTATTCGATCTCGATCGGAGTCGGGGGTCTGAAAAGATGCTCCATGAATACAACGAATAGACTGTTCAACAACGCGTGTCCATTGGGATGTAGCTGTGAAGGGAAATTCCAAAGAAAGACAATGCTTCCCGAATATATTGATTATGGAGGAAGCGTCCCGGCTATAAATGAATGCATGTTGAAGGCAGTAAACCCTTCCGGGGGAGCATGCGGTCTATCATTCGGTCCCGGTAATAAGACATCGTCCAACGGTAGACGATGCCTTTGACATATTCGTCCCAACATATCTTCAAAGACGTTGGACGGCACAGAATCTTGTGGGTTCATGATAAACCTGGCACCAGGCAGCTCGTCCGGAGCTGGATCTATAACTTTGGCCGTGATGGCCGGTAACTCTATTTCTAGGGGAGATGAACTTCGAAGCTCCAGCTGTTGAGAACTTATGGATTCCATAACTAATCAACTTATCAAAAACCATCATTAGACGATAATAAGCCCGTGCGTTCCCTAGTGTGATGTGTGTGAATTTGTTGTGCAGTGCAGTGCTACATATTACTTGAAGAATTTCATAGAATTAAAGGAAATGTGCAAATAACAAGACTTCGAAATTCAATTGGAGTGACCGTCATCGCTGACCGTAACAACCGTGCCATTCAGACTTCAGAGACCGATCCAAGTTAAAGTTTGTTAAAATTTTGTTAAGTCACAGTTCCATCGACGAGCTTTAGGAGGTAGTCAAATATGCAGTTTAGCAGTTAAGTTCAATTGTGCAAGATAGAAGCTCGTCGGAGTCAAATGTTCAAGTGAACAAAAATTTCGTATCCAACAAGACACAACTTCGGATCGATCATTGAAGGTATCATTCGTATCAATCACAGAGGGAAAGGCTTCGTATCGATCACCTTAAAGCCAATTCGTATCGATCTCAATCCTGTGTCTTCGTATCGATTGGTAGAGCCGATGCTTCGTATCGATCGCATAATTAGATTTTCGTATCGATCACTATGGATCGATATGAACTCCAACCTTTACCCATCAATACAAAACCGCTCCATCCCTCTATGTGAAGCTCAATCGAGAACCCATCAATACGAACTTGGATTGTTTTCAAAAACGATACGAAGCACATTTCCTCAATCGATACAAATGTTAACTCCCTATCCGTCCACCCTTCTTCTTCTCCAAATGATGTTGAAGCCGTTTCGACCTTCCTAGTCCTTGCTCCGACCTATCTTCGGCCTCCTCGTCACCAGAATCAGCCGTAGATACGAATAGTTTAACAATTAAACTCGAGTCTCGTCATTTCTAGAGCATAGTTATGAACCAATTACCTAATTTATGGCCTGATAGAGGGATTAAAAAACTGTATCACTCTGGGGATGAAGGCAGTTATCTTTTTTCGTTTCTTCTATCGATACGAAAACCAGAGGAAAAATAAAAGCAGATAAAAATTTGGTTAAGTACAAAAGTATTTATATGGATACGAGGTGAAGGCAAAAAACGATTCATCTCCTAGTTAAAATGACCGGCTAAAATGCACCTCAATGTCATCGATACGAAAGCTCTGCTCGTACCCATCTACACAAATCGGTCCTGAGCGCAACTGCTCGTATCTATTTGCCATCAATCCAGAATGCCTTCGTTCGTATCCATCAATAACCTAGCGATACAAACGATACACGGGAACCCACTCGAATCCATACAACAAGCAACAAAGACAAAGTGCATGTGAATTGTTCGAACCCATTGGGAATGCGTCGATATGAAATATTTAGTTCGTATCCATCGAGCCATGACCCTAAAATTCGCATCCATCGATACGAACACAAATTTTCAACTCCTCGAATCAATCCAGGAGAGGATTGATACAAAGGAGTATACCAAAACAACCGTCAAGCGTTGTTACAACATGAATTTCATATCGATTTAGGAGAGGACCGATACGGAATTCGAGACAGGAAAACTGACAACGACTCGTAAACGTACGAACGTTAGCGAGAGTCGGTTCGGCATACATTTTATATGCAACGAATTAATATTCAATTTTAAAAATTGACAGGACTTGAATGATCACTTGGTGACAAGTACAACAGCGTATTGTACAACAACTGGCAGTCAACAATAGTTCATGACTTATGTTTCTATGGGTCGGTCAAAGGTCATAGCTTTCAATGAAATGACAACAATCGTTCAACAAGTCAGTTGGAACTTTTTAGAATAAAGATGACAACTTTTCAAAGCACGCCATGTTCTCACAAGACGTACTTTAGGGGGCAAATGTTATCCCACCTTTTGGCAAGGCCGTGACACCAAGAAGTTGGCTAAGAACAAAAGACGGTATGCCCCGAAGATCGATTATGCATAGGTTCACTACGGATGTTGATAAATTTTGTCCGAGTCCGGGTCAAGCTACAGTTGATATGACGAGAAAAGCAAAGCTATGAAGGCCAACGTTCCAAATTTCAAGTCAATCAGAGTTCGTATGCTCAAGATATGATCGATGCAAATCAAAGGGATCAACCTCACTTCGTATTCATCATGTTCATATCGATCAATGGTGGCCTTCTGCGTATCCATCGTGGTCGTATCAGACCGAGTAACCTCACTTCATATCCATCATGTTCGTATCGATCCAACGTGGCCTTCTTCGTATCCATCACAATCGTATCGGTCCAAGTAACCATACTTCATATCCATCGTCACCAACTAGTTCGTATCCATGGGAGGTTGTCGCTTTGTATCGATCGTTTCATGCATTTCGTATTGATCAATCCATTCACGTACTTCGTATCGATCGACCGTTGATTGATACGAAGAACACGTTACGATACGAATGTCAGCTTTTTGGTCGATACGAAAAAGCTAGAGACCATCGATACGAAGCAAGCATCCTTGGATCGATGCAAAGCAAGGAGCACATCAGGTCGATACGAACAAGGCACAAATAGTAGGGAACCTCGGTCGTACAGCACGAAAAGTGGATCGATCTAAGAAGTTTGCGCCACGTCAACCTGCAAACACGTGTCCGGATCGATACGAACTAAACGGCCTACATAAAACCCAAATTTGCATCGATCATAACTCACAATCTGCAAAGTCCAAATGCCACCAAATTTTCACAGGAGCTTACGTACGACCTAAAGAATGTTTATGCCCAATTTCGACTCGATTGGGTCAAATCTTGATCGATACGAAATTCGTTCGTATCGATCACGGACCGAGTGCAAACCATATGGATCGATTGCGTGGGCCCACCCACGTGCCAGAAGAGGTCTCCCGAGATCTGAGCGAGATATTTGCACCCTACGCCTATAAATAGCATCCCAGAGTCAATAGAAAGAGGATCTTTTGGCTCTTTGACATCCAGACTCTGCTAAAACCATTATTGCACTCAAAAATCACTATTGTACTCGAAATTTACTATTGTAATCTGTTGTAACCAGCAAGCAAAAGTTAATAAAAGTCAATCATTTCATAGTGGACGTAGGCAACCCACCGAACCACTCTAAATCTCTGTGTTCTTTTGCTATTTTTCTTATTATTGTCTGGAGTGTTTGTTAGATAATCCTCTTTTTACATTTACTTTCTTCATTTTATCTCTTCAAACACTTCCGAAGAGTGTTGTACCCAATTTTGGTACAAACACTTTTATAGAGAGACCCTAAAGGGTTTCTCACCAATATTAATTTAATTATGTTCTGATGTTGCTCATATTGTTGTTTGGTTGAAATATTTGTGATATATTGTTTAATTTGTGTAAGTGCTGTTATAGCAATTATCGCAGTACTATCACTTATGAAATACCATCTCCTTAAACCTTGTTGTGTTTTAAACTTGAGCTTTTATTTTTACAAAATAAATGTTTGGTCATGTTTCTACACTTTGAAAATATTTTAAACTATATTTTCAAGTATTTCGGGAATTTTGAAAATAAAAGATAAATGTTGATTAAAATTTATAAAAGGAGATATAAATTTAATTAATTATCTTTCGATATAATTAACACTGTTTTAAATTTATAAAAGGATTATAAATTTTAATCAATTATATTTCGAGGTAATTAATGTCATTTTAAATTTATAAAAGATTATAAATTGGATTTAATTATCTTTCGAGATAATTAATGTTGTTTAAATTTATAATGGTTATTTAGCTTAAATATTATGTAAATTCTTTTCAAATGGGTTTGAAATGATTGTATAAGTATTTGAAAGGAATTGGAAGTTCAAATATATTCTTAATTATTATTTCACTATAGTAAAGTTAATTAATAAATTTAGTAATGATGTTTAAAGTTAATTAATCGATTTAATAAAAGTGTCTTAAAGATTAATTAACTAATTTAATACAAGTGATTAAAGTTAATTAATTGATTTAATAAAGGTGTTTAAAGTTAATTAATCATTTCAATAATGATGTTTAAAATTAATTAATCAATTTAATAATGATGTTTTAAAGTTAATTAATCATTTTAATAATGATGTTTAAAATTAATTAATCATTTTAAATAATGATGCTTAAGGTTAATTAATCATTTTAGTAAGGATGTTTTAAAGTTAATTAATTATTTTAATAATGATGTTTAAAATTAATTAATCATTTTTATAATGATGTTGAAGGTTCATTAATCATTTTAATAATGATGTTTTAAAGTTAATTACCATTTTAGTAATGATGTGTCAAAGATAATTATTCATTTTAACAACGATGATTAAAGTTAATTAATCATTTTAAGTAATGATGTTTGAAGTAATTAACTTTAACGACCCACTTTTCCGTACAGTTTAAGCTGGCAATAAACCACACATGTCTAACCCAAATTTAATGGAAAGGCGGATAGTTAGGGAAAAGAAAGAAGAAAGAAGACAAGAAGAAACTAAATAACACAGAATCTTACAGCGGAACGAATGATATATAATATATAGCAAATCTTTACACAAAATCAAAACTATAATATATGTATATACGTGCATCAATCAGAGTATACGAACCTATTCAGCATGGACAGTTATAACAACTTGTCCTCACAATTGCTGATAAATGCAACAATGAATGTAGTGGAAGAAAATTAACCATCTATATGAATAGGTCTCAGTGCCTCCAGCTCGTCTCCTGAAGCTCCAAGTATCCAAGTAAACCCGGAAATATGCTCAGTCTGACCCGAGCATTATAGGAAAAAGCACGCCCGGGTTAGTCTAGTAAAACCATAGTGAGAAACACAACCAACTGGATTCTTAAACTTTAAATAACTTTTCAAAACAAAGGTATCTCGTAAGACCATGCCACACATAAACACGGACGGGTTTTACCTTACGATAACCAAACCTTTTATATTATAAATTCAGTGATATTATAATAATGTCTAAGGCAAAAATAATAATAATCAAGTAGTTGTGATGCTCTTGAGTGTACATCACAATAATGCTATATATATAATCGAAAATCGATAAGGCACGTTTGCTAATTGTGTAGGATTTCCATGGAGGTGCCTGTAGTACTTCGAGGAATGATTTTTCGGCACAAGGATCAGAGATACCCTTCCGAAGCAGCATACATCCCTAGTGATGTACCATAGGAAAAACATAGCCGGTCTCGCTAAGACCAAGTGCATTGCCCCATGCATGCATAACATCTGAAGGTAACGTCTAAGTGGAGCCGACTACATCCTATGGGTTTGCCAACCCTACTGAAAATGCCTCCTATCTCTGGTTTTAGTCATTCCTGCTGATGAGGCGTCATCCGACATTCCAGCTTATGCACCGCCACCAAATAGATCACGAAATCCCACATAGATTCCAATACCCCAACAGGTCTCGAAATCACATATAGATTCCCACATCTAAATTAGATCTTGGAATCACACCCGGATTCTCATACCCCAACCGGTCTCAGAATCACATGGATCCCAACATCTCAATATATCACGAATCTCCTCCATAGAACCATATATGGTTTTCGGAGTGATCACGAGTTCAAGTAATCTCTTACCAGTACACTCTTCCGTTTCACGGGTGCGCCACAAAACCAATCATCGATTTCCGTAATGCTCAATATCGGTTCTTTAGGAAATAATCAAATAATACATCAGAGCTTGGATCACCTGATGTGCACGTAAATGTGCATATATATATACATCCATATTTTATCTCTTTTTATTTAAATAAATATCATATTTGGGCATTTTAACATGTTTAATACCAAAATTCAATTAATTTCAAATCATCATATATTCACCTTCATTCAGGGGAAAAACAGTCATTTTTTTGCATGTGTAAATTTGAGAATTTTTACTTGGACATTTTTGATGATTTTTATAGGAATTTGGATACATATGGAAGAGGCTTATATGAAGATACATGCATGCACAAATGAATACAAAGGAAAGAAAACGGAAATAATTCAAAGTGAAGATCATGGAGGACCCCAACTACCCACCTACCTTAATGTACAAATTAGATGCTAATGAACATGCTTATGAAACTAATGGCTTCATGTTCACTTAAATGATGATTAGTAGAAGCTAATGATTACTCTGCCTCCACACTTCCTAAGGGGTATTTTGGGAAGCTCCCTAAAAATAGAATTAAGGTTTTATTCATGTATAAATAACCCTCTTATGTACATGTAAATCATCATTTACTCTTTCATTTTACTTAGGAAATTAAGAGATCAAATTGTAAACTCAATGTTATATGAAATAAAAATGGCTTCCAAGCCTCTTTTTCCTCTCTTTTCTACATGCTTCTCTTTGTTTTCATGTTAATGCTTTTATTTATGTTCTTTTCTTTTCTTTGTTAGTAGAATAGTTTTACATTCATGCAAGTAGTGTAGCTTAATTCCTTTTGTTGTAAGTAGTTTGATTACATTCTCATCTTTGCTATTTTTCTATTTTCTTCTCTTTTTAATGTTGAAATTTACTTGTGTTGCTTCAATGCCACAAATGAGTAGCTAAACCCCTTCAACTTAGGGGTAATGAAGCTCTCAAATATTATGTAATTTCAACATTTGTTATGATTTATGATCTCTTTATTTGTGCTTTATGAAAGTGAATTTTGATGCAAGTTTATACAAGTGGGTTTGAGCACATATTGCTTATGCAAATGAGCTATTCTTATTCAACATAAACACAATTTGCATCATCATTTGCTAATCCATTTTTGATTGGGAAATTAAAGTTAAAATGAAATTTGATGATCTATATTACTAGTTACAATAGTAAATAGATCATACTTAAAATAGCTTTTGCTTTGGCTTCATTTTCATGAGAATTATAAGTGGTTTATTTGTTGTATTATAGTTTGATGGTTTGAGTTATATTAATTAATAACATAAACAGATCATACTTATGATAAATACAACAATATTTCACTTAATATCAAAAGCTAGAGATCACAAATTGTTTGTTTATTGATTTACAAAAATATGAGAGTGGATTTGCCTCTAAATTGTTCTCTAGTTCAATAGTTTTTTTTAAGTCAAATTTCAATTCTAGTTTTAGCTTCATTTTACTTCTAGTTAACAATTTCTCCTCCATTTGGTCTAGTTTGATTGAATAGATTTAAAAAAATCATCAATTCCCTACGGATCGACCTGTGTTGGCCACGTACTACAAGTGCACGCCGTGCGCTTGCGGTAAATTTTATTTCGAAATTTTTCGACGGTTTTCTAATCCGATAGAAATTCCGTCGATAAACAAGTTTTTGGCGCCGTTTCCGGAGAATTTGTTTTGATTTTGATTTTCTATTCTTCGAATTATTAGTGTGTTTGTTTTGTGTGTTGAGTGCATTTTAAAAAAAATTGTTGTGTGTGTTTGATTTGTGCTTGCATTTGTTGGTGTGTTTGTAGTTTTTCATTTTGCATTTGCATTTCTATTTCTATTTTAAAATAAAAAACATACAATTTCAAAACAAAAACAAAAAAAAATCATTTTCAACTATATTTACATTTACAATTTCATATTTATAACATCAATTACATTTATCTCTGCCCGTACATACATTTGCATATATCACTGTTATCTCATCCTCATTTTACAATTCTGTGGAAATTTCTGTCCTCTGTCCATCTCAAAACTGCTCAACATTCATCACCCACTACTCTACAACAACACTCCACTACTACAGTCGACCACCAAGACCGACCCCTACTTCATCAAATACAACAGCAACCCACTTCAGCACTACACTGACATACCTTGCAACTTCTGGCCATACCTTGCAACTTCTCCACAAACATCATAACAGCCAAACAACCCTAAACATTGCCATAAACATTCACAATACACCATATCTCACTCAAACTTCAATCATACAAACAAAACTCCTCCACCTTCAAGTACCATCACAACTGACAGTGTATGCAACATCAACTACAACCTGTTCAAACTGTCATCACCACCAGAACTGGTGCAACCAAAAGTCTACTGTCACACTCCCAATATCACCTGACTGCCCTCATCTAAACTATGCAATACACTTATCTAACCATCAAATTCCTCCAATACACATACTACTGCTTGCCAATCGAACAAATTTTTCATCACAACCCCAGTATCACCCTCTCTGCCACGTACCCTTCCTCTGCTTCATATCATCACAACCAAAACCACATCAAATATACCCTGCTGCACTTATCATTGCAGTCGTACCACCTGCAACCTCCTATACCACCACTGTAAAACATCTCTGCTTCCACATACTCCTCTTCAAACAACACCTAACCTCCTCCAGCAAGCTGCAAACGAACCCATCTCCATCAGCATCTTGCTCTAACCTGCTACCTTCGGCCACAGACTGTCATGCACCAACCCCTATCACAGTACTTCATCACATTTCATTACCCATCAGTGCCATTCTGCTTCCCCTCTTAACTTCCACTTCACCACTCAAGGTTCATCACCATAACAGTCCCATCACTCCACAAAACTCCAGTACACATCACTGCCTTCCGTCCATAGTGCTGCTACAAGTGGGTACTGCACTACCCTTCCATGCTTCTCTGATTATCACATGACCTGCCACCACGCAATCCAAAACCCCCAATCGAACTCCAACCTGCTACCTTCGATCACAACAACACGCACCTCAATTGAATTCCACCCCTCCATTAAACTCAAACACTACATACAGCAGCTTCGACCACCATTCATCTCCAACGAACCACGACCTAAAAACCAAATTCACAATCGAAATCCACAAACTCCATCCCACACTACAGTGACCACGGCAAGCAATCGAACCAACCCCAGCAAACCACGACCGCGACTTCAACCTCGAATAACTACAATTCATCGCCAACCCCAAACCAAACTAAACTTCCAACTCGACGCAACACTCTGCCCTTGAACCAATCAACAACTGCATGCGAGCCGACTCCCATATAAAATAGAAAGAAACTTTTGATTGGAAAATTTGAAATTTGATTTGAGAATTTGGAGTTTCGAGTACATCGATTTTAAAAATCTTGGTTCTGTTAGTTTTCGATTATGAAGGTGAAAATGCGCTTTTGCTTGGGTTAATTTTAACTATGTCGGGGCTTCTTGTAAAAATTAGTACAGCCTCTTTTTTAGTTGTTTATATTGAGTTATTTTGTTTTGTTTTATTTGTTTTGTTTTATAAAAAAAAGAGTTTGCTTTGTTTGCTTTGTTTAATTTGTTTTTAGTTAGTTTTGCTTTATCCTCAAAAAAAACTTTGTTTGTAAAGTTTAGTTTGTTCAAGTAACTTTGAAAAAGAAAAGTGGGTTTGCTTAGTTTGTTTTTCTTCCTTTGATTTAAGTTTTGTTTCATCCTTTTTCCTTGAAAAAAAAGTTTTAAATTCGTTTAGGTTTGTTTTAAATTGTTTTAAGTGTCATCCTTATATTTAAATAAAAAAATAAAAAATAAATATTATATATATCTTGTTTTATTGCAGGTTGCCAAAGCAGAATTGCAGAAGGAAGAACTGCTTGCCCAAAAATAATTGCTGCTTGCTTGTAAAAAAATTGCCGCTAACAAAAATTGCTAATAATCTTCACGCTCTGGTATTGTGCTTTCATCTCTAGTGCATTGTTGGTTGCTTGCATTTGCATTTATATGTACAAAAAACTTTTCAAAACCCAAAAACAAAAACAAACTTCATTTTAGTTGCATTGTAAATTCACGTTTAATTTTTGTTTTGCATTAATCTCAACTTATTTTCTTTTCTAAGGGCAATACCCCAATTCACATAAGGTGAGGGATTTCATCACCCTTTCCTTAGCCCACAAACGCATTTCATCGTAGAATTTGACTAATAATAAAGGTTATACATTCGACTTAAGGGTGTCACGAGCTCATCTAGGGCTTAATTGTATCTTCACAATTGTTTTCTTTGAACAATTATATTTCTTGGTGTCTAGGCTACGGCAGAGTAATAACCTGGTATAAAAATTACGGTGATACGTAAATATTATACTGGTTGTTCCTCTAAAGGTACTTAAACCTTCGGCTGCATTGCTACGGTGATTCGTGGTGCACCGATAACCCCTGCCCGTTACCTGGCTAAGAAATATTTTTGTTGATTTAAAACAAAGTGTGATTATACAATTTTGGGTTAGGAGCTACTAAGGACAAAAAACCGTAATTAAGTCATTTGCATTCATTTAGTTGCATTAGTTCATGCATATATAAAAACAACAAAAAAAAATCAAAAATCCAAAATCTAAAAAACAAAATTGTAAATTTTACTTAACTTAGGTTTTTGTTTTTAAAAAAATCCTTTTAAATCCTTTCCTTTGAAAGTTTTCAATCAAAAACAAGAATCCAAAAAAAAATATAATCTTTTCAAAAACAAAAAAAATTCAAAAACAAAAAAATTTTGAAAATTAAAAAACAAAAACAAAAATAAAATTTCCATTTTCTAAAAAAAACAAATAACCTTTTGGTAAATATTTGAAAATTCAAAAAACAAAAAAAATACAAAAACAAAACATATAAAAAAATTCAAAAAACCAAAAACAAAACAAAAATCAAGCTTCTCTTTTGAAAATAAATTTTCACTTGGTAAATAGTTTTCTCCCTAGTAAAAAAAAACAAACAAATTTTCAATTCATTTTTCAAATTTTCTTCCATTCTCTAAACTCGACTCTAACTTCTTTCTCCTCTCAACTTTCACTTGTGCATGAGTACTTGGACTCGTGACACAACAACCAATCGTTGGACTCGCATCTCGACAACTTACCGTTTAACTCGAACAGAGGATCCTCCTGAAATGGCGAACGAGAACGCCCCTCGAACTCTTATGGATAGAATCTTTCCCGATAGAGTTTCTATTCCATCTTGCATCACGTTACCCGCCCCTATGGGTAACCATTTCGAAATTCACTCAAACCATATTGCCACTCTTCCGAAATTTGGCAATTTCGAACACGATGATCCATACATCTTCTTGACTAAATTCGAACAAGTCCGTGCAACCATTAAACTCCAACAACTTTCTGATGACGGAATCAAACTTCGATTAATCTCATTCGCTCTTACGGATTACGCTGAAAAATGGTTGTACAGCTTACCATCGAACTCGATTAAAACGTAGGAAAAATTCATAAAAGCTTTCTTAAAAAAGTTCTACCCTTTGGAAAAAACGAGTAGAATCCGAAATGAAATTGTAAATTTTCATCAATTCAAGGGTGAACCATTTGGAAAATATTTTTGAAAGATTCAAAGAGCTTTTGATAAAATGTCCACACCATAACTTCGAAAAATGGATGATTTGCCAAATTTTATATGATATACTCGAAAACAGCTCACGAACCATGCTCAAATCAATGTGCCAAGGCAATTTTCTTGCCCAACATCACGACGATGCTTGGTAATTTCTTGAAAGCCTTGCTGAAAAATCATCCCAATGGGGACGTTCGAACGAAAAATCAATTTACTCACGATCGAGTGGAAACTCGATAAGATCTTCTTTTGCGTTGGAAGCTAAGATCGACGCAATGATTAAAAAATTCGATAATGTTTTCTCATCAAATCAAATGAACCAAGCTTCCCAACCGATGTGTTATAAATGCAATGATGCTAATCATATAGCCGATTAGTGTCCCAATTCTATCGGACAAATCAATGCTTTCAATAAAGCCAAAAACGACCCGTTTTCTCCAATGTACAACCATGGTTGGAGAAATCATCCGAATTTTGCATGAACCAAAACAATCCCAACACGAATACGGTTCATCCCAATTTTCAAGCATTTCCAAATAATGCTTCGAATCCTCCCTTTCAGCCCAACAATTTTCAACCAAACTTTGCGGGTCCGTCACATAGTCAACCGCAACAATCAAATTTTCAATCGAATTCTGCTCATCCTCCTCAAGACGATAAACGTTTAACTTCACTTAAGAAAACTCTTGAAACGTTGGCTAAAGCAACTACTCAAAGCCTTCAATCAAATAGCAATTTTCAAAATTTATTGACTTCATATATGCAAAACATGATCCAATCAATTGCAAAACTCGAAATGCAAATGAGTAAATTAGCCACGTTTGTGAGCGAACGTGAACGAGGAACTTTCCCAAGCCAACCCATTTCAAATCCTAGAAATCAAAACGCAAATTCAAATCAAGCCCATGTTGTTCAAGATAGCAACGTCACCCAATTGAATTTTATCACAACTATACGTCGGTAAACAAATCGATAATCAAGTTGTTAATCCAAACGATTTACCGGAAACTTCTCTCGACACTTCTAAAACAACGAACGACTCAGAACAGAACATGGAGCCAAACGTTGAATCAAATACTAACCAAAATTCTTCTTCCTCTACTCGAGTAAACCCGCCTACCGAGTATCGTGTTCCATTTTCACATCGTCTTCGACCAAAGAAACACTCAGACCAAATGGAAAATATGTTGGAAATTTTTAAACAAGTCAAAGTTAACATTCTGCTTCTTGACATCGTTCAGCAAGTCCCGACGTAAGCGAAATTCCTTAAGGACTTGTGTACCCAAAAGCGACACACTCAAGTGCCCAAAAAAGTCTTCTTAGCCGCCAGTTTGAGTGAAGTCTTGTCCCAATCCATGCCCGTAAAATACAAAGATCTTGGTTGGCCTACGATTTCATGTACAATTGGAGGCAAGACGATTAACAAATGTCTGATAGACTTAGGCGCGAGTGTCAATTTGATTCCATACTCCGTGTACGAACAATTAGGCTTAGGTGAGCTCAAACCCACAAAAGCCACGCTTCAATTTGTCGATCGCTCGATTAAGAAGCCCGTGGGAGAAATCGAGGATGTGCTCATTCGAGTAGGGCAATTCATATTCCCCGTTGATTTTATCGTTCTCGAAACACAACCCGTAACGAATCCCTCGAGTCAAATTCCATAGATTTTAGGCCGACCATTCTTAGCCACCTCAAATGCCTTAATCAATTGTCGTAACGGATCGATGAAAATTTCTTTTGGAAACATGACTTTGGATCTTAATATTTTCAATCTTGAAAGCCAATCGAATGACCCTCGTGACCAAACATTCGAAGTTAGTGCCATTCATGAAAACTTCGAAAACGAGACACTTGATCTTGACGACGAACGCGAGGCCGAGTACGAAAAACTGTTTCACGAAATTCCCAACGAGATTGAATACACTCTTCCTTTTGAATCGCTTCCAGTTGAGTCCGAATCTCAACCCAAATCGTTGATCGAAAAACTCCCGAAGTTGAACTTCAAACCACTTCCCGATCACCATAAGTACGCATACTTAGGTGAATATGAAACGTTGCCCATCATAATTTCTGCAACTCTCTCTCCTGATCAAGAAACATCATTACTCTCTATTCTTTCGAAAAACAAGGAAGCGATAGGGTGGTCCATTTCCGATATAAAGGGAATTAGTCCCGCTCTTGTCCAACATCACATCCATTTAATCGACAATGCCAAGCCAGTTCGTGACGCGCAACGAAGGCTTAATCCAAAAATGAAAGATGTGGTGCGTGATGAAATTCTTAAACTTCTCGAAAATGGAATCATTTACCCAATCTCCGATAGTTCATGGGTTAGCCCAATTCACGTTGTACCGAAAAATTCTAGGCTAACCGTTGTCAAGAATGATTCAAACGAACTTATTCCAACTCGTACTCAAATGGGTTGGCGTGTTTGCATTGACTATCGAAAACTAAATGCCGCAACATGAAAAGATCAGTTCCCTCTTCCCTTCATTGACCAAATGCTCAAATGTTTAGCCGGCCATGAATTTTACAGCTTCCTTGATGGTTATTCCGGCTTTAACCAAATTCCCATCGCTCCCGAAGATCAAGAGAAAACAACTTTCACGTGTCCATTCGGTACCTTTGCTTATCGACGTATGCCATTTGGACTTTTTAATGCTCCTGCGACCTTCCAACGATGCATGGTTGGAATCTTTTCCGACATGATTGAACACTTTCTAGAAGTTTTTATGGACGATTTCTCAATCTTTGGCGATTATTTTTCCCAATGTTTACATCATCTCGAATTGGTTCTAAATCGATGTAAAGAAAAACATTTGACTTTGAATTGGGAAAAATGCCACTTTATGGTCAAACAAGGCATAGTCCTTGGACATATCATCTTAAATAAAGGCATTGAGGTAGATAAATCGAAAATCGATGTCATTGCAAATCTACCCATTCCCAAAACTGTTAAGGACATTCGACCATTTCTTGGACACGCTGGCTTTTACTGACGCTTTTTGAAAGACTTTAGCAAAATTGCTCGTCCTTTGACGACTCTTCTTGGAAAAGACGTTCCTTTCGATTTTAACTCTGATTGTATCTCTTCTTTTGAACGTCTTAAGAACGAACTCATTTCTGCTCTAATCATTTGTGCACCCAATTGGGATCTTCCTGTCGAAATAACGTGTGATGCTTCGAACTTTTCTGTTGGTGCTGTCTTAGGACAACGCATCAACAAGATCCTTCACGTGATTTACTACGCGAGTATGACTTTGAACGACGCTCAACTCAACTACACAACAACCGAAAAAGAGCTTCTAGCTGTCTTTTTGCTCTCGAAAAATTCCGACAATACTTGATAGGGTCACACATTACTGTGTACACGGACCACTCTGCGCTTCAATATCTCTTTGCTAAAAAGGATGCCAAATCCCGCTTGATTCGTTGGATCCTTTTACTTTAAGAATTTGACCTTACAATTAAAGACAAAAAATGACCCGATAACGTCATAGTCGATCACTTGTCTCGTCTTCTGAACGCACCATATTCTTTACCAATCAATGAAAACTTCCCCGATGAACAACTCCTTTCAATTTCTATCGACCCACGGTATGCTGATATAGTGAACTACTTAGTCACTAAAGAAACTCCCTCATCGTAGTCCAAACAGGACAAATGCAAATTCATGTCCCAAGTGAAGTATTTCTATTGGGACGATCCATACTTGTTCAAATATTGCCCGACCAAATCATCTGACGTTGCATTTCGGATAATGAGATTAGGAGTGTTCTTTCATTTTGCCACGATCAAGCCTGTGGTGGAAATTTCGGTCCTCGAAAAACTGCTGAAAAAGTGCTTCAGTGTGGTTTCTATTGGCCTTCTCTTTTCAAAGACTCATTTGAATTTTGTAAAACTTGCGATCAATGTCAAATGCTTGGACGAATTTCTCGACGAGATATAATGCCTCTAAACCCCATTCTTACAATCGAAATCTTTGATGTATGGGGTTTAGACTATATGGGACCTTTTCCCAATTCTTTTGGAAACTTGTATATCCTTCTTGCTGTCGATTATGTTTCAAAATGGGTCGAAGCCGTTCCTTGCAAAACCAACGACCATAAAATTGTTGTGAAATTTCTCAAAGAAAACATCTTTTCGAGGTTCGGCACAACTCGCATAATAATCAGTGATAACGGGACCCATTTTTGCAACCGTTCTTTTGAAACTTTAATGAAAAAATACTCGATAACCCACAAGTTATCCACTCCGTATCATCCTCAAACTTGTGGCCAAGTTGAAGTTTCAAATCGACAAATAAAACAAATCTTGGAGAAAATTGTCAATAAAAATCGAAAAGATTGGTCTTAGAAATTGACCGACGCGCTTTGGGCTTACCGTACTACTTTTAAAACTAACCTTGGGATGTCCCCATTTCGTTTAGTTTACGGTAAAGCTTGCCATTTACCCGTTGAAATCGAACACAAAGCGCTGTGGGCAATTAAGAACTTAAACTTTGATCTTGAGAAAGCTGGCGAAAACTGAAAACTACAACTCAACGAACTAGAAGAACTTAGGAACAACGCATATGAAAACGAGAAAATTTACAAAGAAAAAACCAAAGTTTTTCATGACAAGTCAATCTTAAGGAAAACGTTTTTGCTTAACCAAAAAGTTCTTTTATATGACTCAGGACTTAATTTATTCCTTGGGAAACTTAAATCGAGATGGATTGGACCATTTGTGGTACAAACTGTTTTTCCACATGGTGCCATAGAAATAGAAAACCCCAGGGTTGGATCGGTTTTCAAAGTCAACGGTCATCGTCTGAAACCTTTCTTGGAATTGCCAAATAACCAAGAGGAGGAGCTCATGTTCCTTCATGTGCCAAGCTACGTCTAGTAAGAATGTTAACCCTCTTTTGTAAATATGTACATAGTTTTCCCCGTTACACTCATTATATCATGCATTGACTATGGGAACACAATGAAAATTAAGTGTGGGGGGAGTCTCATTTTCATATTTTTTTTAGTTTCACGAAATTTTTGAATTTTGAATTTTTCTTTTAACTTAAAAAAAATCTCAAAATCTCAAAAACATTTTCATTTTAGCATTTTGATTTATTTTTGAGGAAACACTATGGGATAAGTATAAGTTTTGGTTAATAAATTGAAAGTTTTGACAATTTATTTGTCTTAACAAAAATAAAAATGAAGTTTGATTACAAATAACAATGGTTTAACTAGTATATAGGAAGGTTCATATGTGTTAATTATGAAGTATGTTCTAATTGAAAATCTTTATTTAAAAATGGTAAATTTAAAGTAAAGGATATAACATTTTTATCTTCTAAGTTAAATGGTGCTAAGATGATTTTGCAAAACTCTCTCTTTCTAAAAAAAGCATTTGTATATATGTATATATATTTATTTTTAACAGCTAGAGTCATGTGTTCACACTCGTGTGTTCACTCGCCATGCTCTGTACCCTTCTCACGTAAGCCCGAAAGGCAGTGCATGATCGGTATATCTGGCCTCAGTTTATCTAAGTTAGGTGTATATAGATAAAAATTCTTTTTAATAATGCCTACAGTCGATAAGTGTTCACACTTGTGTGTTCACTCGCCATGCTCTGTATTCCCCTCACATCAGTCCGCAAGGCAGTGCATGGGTAATATATCTGGCCTCAGTTTACCTGAGTTAGGCATATGTAAATATTGTTAATATCAATAAAATGTTCAAATAAGAGAGAGTAAGCAATTGAAATCCAAGAACCATTTTAACTTGTTTGATTTAACTTGTTATTTAAAAGAAATGAGAATACCACTTTGACAAACTTTGATTATCAACTAAGGATTTATTTCATAGTTACACTTTGTTATCAACCGAAACAACGAGTTAAACTATTGTCTATTTGCTATGATAACTTGATTTTTGTTGGAAGTTTTGACGAGTAAATGACTTAAATTTTCAAGACAATGACCAAAACCTATATTTAACTTATGAGTGTCGAATTGAAAGTGAATCCTTCATTTGTAAATATTTTCAAAAACTTGCATTCATCCCATTGTAAATAAATCTTGCACTTTGTAAATATTTTCACTTTGCATTTGGATTTTGTGGGTAGTATCCGCTGAAAACCCTCACGAGACTACACTCGTCCTACTGGGGACACCCAGAGATTTAACGGCTTGTTATATATGCTCAATGTAATCGTGCTCCCTACGAAAACAGATTTATCTTAGTTTCCGTTATTCGAGGACGAATAAAAAGATAAGTGTGGTGTATTTGATGTGCACGTAAGTGTGCATATATATACATCCATATTTTATCTCTTTTTATTTAAATAAATATCATATTTAGGCATTTTAACATGTTTAAAACCAAAATTCAATTAATTTCAAATCATCATATATTCACCTATATTAAGGGGCAAAACGGTCATTTTTGTGCATGTGTAAATTTGAGAATTTTTACTTGGACATTTTTGATGATTTTTATAGGAATTTGGATGCATATGGAAGAGGCTTATATGAAGATACATGCATGCACAAATGAATACAAAGGAAAGAAGAGGGAAATAATTCAAAGTGAAGATCATCGAGGACCCCACCTACCCACCTACCTTAATGTACAAATTAGAGGCTAATGAACATGCTTATGAAACTAATGGCTTCATGTACAGTTAAATGATGATTAGTAGAAGCTAATGATTACTTGGCCTCCACACTTCCTAAGGGGTATTTTGGGAAGCTCCCTAAAAATAGAATTATCGTTTTATGCATGTATAAATAGCCCTCTTATGTACATGTAAATCATCATCTACTCTTTCATTTTACTTAGGAAATTAAGAGATCAAATTGTAAGCTCAATGTTATATGAAATAAAAATGGCTTCCAAGCCTCTTTTTCCTCTCTTTTCTACATGCTTCTCTTTGTTTTCATGTTAATGCTTTTATTTATGTTCTTTTCTTTTCTTTGTTAGTAGAATAGATTTACATTCTAGCAAGTAGTGTAGTTTAATTCCTTTTGTTGTAAGTAGTTTAATTACATTATCTTCTTTTCTATTTTTCTGTTTTCTTCTCTTTTTAATGTTGAAATTTACTTGTGTTGCTTCAAGGCCACAAATGAGTAGCTAAATCCCTTCAATTTAGGGGTAATGAAGCTCTCAAATATTATGCGATTTCAATATTTGCTATGATTTATGATCTCTTTGTTTGTGCTTGTAATAGCCCGCTTTTCCGTACCCCTTGAATAGACACTAATCTCCATCTATTTACTCAAGGTGAACGAAAAACCGAACCATTAGGGTTTTAAAAGAGGAGGTAGAAGAAAAGATAGAAGAAAAGAGAAAGAAGAAACAAAAGAACAACATCAGAACAGAAACAATATCAGAATCTCACATATCGCAGCGGAACAATATACAATAGATAATTACTAGTCTTTTTTAAAACAAAGAACTATATCAGTTTATACATTCATCAATCATCAGAGTCAATATACAACAATGGACAGTTATATAACTTGTCCTCATACAGAATACACCGCGGAATAAATATATCAGATACAAGTACTACGTCTCGCCATCCAGCTTGCTTCCAAAGCTCCAGAATATCCAGAATATCCTGATAATATAACTCTAGGCTGCCCGTGTGGAAATTGGTGGGCACCCAGAGTTTAGAAGGGAACAATAAACTCCGAGTCAGTCATGGTGACTGGTGTGAGATCGTAAAACAGTTATTTTTCACAAAGAAATTAAATCAAATACGCAATGCTTTTGGAAAATGAAACTACCATAAGACCTCCCACCACACACACAATGCAAACGCAGAATTGGAGGAGATTTCTTCTTATGATAGTCAAAGATGCTTACTACGCAAAATCAAATCATTTTTGATATTATTATTAGTGCATAGTGTAGAAATCATTTTCGAAAGTATAATATAAATCTTAGCCAACATACGACCAGTATCGTATACCTACTATAGCTACCATCTAAACAGTGGTGACCACCGTACGTAAATGGCAGGTTCTACAACTAATACCGTACAAAGTTCGTATTTGGAAGATGGATTTCCAACAAATGGTCAGGCTAAGGAACTTCCTTTCCTCCTGCCGAATAGGATCGCCTCTGGATGGACGTCCCGAGAGACAAACTGCTCTCTGCCAAACAAGGCCGGGTTACCCCTGTAACAGGTAACTCACGAATATGTCATCACCCGGTCCTTTGGGACCTTTATCCGAGCGCTCGATATCCAACATCACACATCATAAAGAAAGTGTATCCACATGAGTAAGTATCTGGGCTCCATACCATGATACCACCCCTTTCCAGAAGGAAATGACATACCCTAAAGGGCGCGACCCTCATAACCTTGCCGCAACATTCCTGTTTCGATCATTTCCGGGGTGTGAGGCTCGACGAAGTCTCGTCCACAAAGCTACGCTTTCTCAAAAAGCCCTGCTTCGGGTCAAACAAAATGATCAACCTATGATCACAAAGATATAAGATCAAACAAATGATCATATCACAAATGATCAAACACTGATCATTTCACAGCAACACTCAGTATGCCACGTTACCAAATTGGGATATATCGCTGATAAATTTCAACTACATAACCTCTGAGCTCGTACGTCTCAGAGAAGGGTGTTAAGCTAAGAGAATAAATTCTCCGCCACCAGCAGAAATGTATTTGAAAGAAATCAGCTTTATATCTCTAATTGTAACGTCAGACACACAATCCATACAAGTCTGTTCCGGGATCGAACAGAACCGAAGGCACTTCTCACGAAGCCCTTGCACATCCGGATAATTTTCAATCACGTCGGGACTTCCCGTCACTAAGGGTGATAAAACCTCTAAACCGGGGATCAGCCGATGTAGAGTAACTCGACGGTAATCCTTCCGTTTTCAAAAATATCCGGTCTTCAACACCGGTCTTCGAATGTAATTCATAACGACGTATCACATATTCGGAATGGGTTATACGACCCCATGGTCCTTTCCCGGCTAACTCGAATAGTGAGCGTTTATTCAAAAATAAGTGTGGCATTCAAATTCATCCAATCACAACAAATGTCATTCAAGGTAATTATTGATAGTCGGTTATTTAACTATCAATAAAGATGCGCAACATCATCAGATTCCAAATAATTTTCCCAAATTATTTAATTTCCAAAAATATCTTTACTAGATATATTATTTCCACACTTAACCATTTGAAAACAATTTCAAATCAATTTCCACATTTCAATTTTTATCTTTAAAAGATAAAATCTCAAAACAGTTCATTTCATATTGGAAAAGCATTTCCATACTTATTTAAAAATAAGTAATTCACAAATCATTTATTTTCAACACTTAGAAAATATTCGATATACTTAAAATCAAAATTAAGTATATATCTCATTCTTTAAGGAAATCATTCTTAAATCACATTTATTTGAGTCAAAACGAATGTTGCGTAAAACATCGTTACGACGACTCGAAATCACTAGTATAGGGATTCGGAATTAAGATAGATATATAAATCCCAATACTATATAAAACATTTCCGTTCGGAAATCATTTACTATGACAACAGTGTTATAGTCCACATTTCCTTATTTTTCGAAAACGTCTATTTCAACAATAAATGTTGAAATCTATGATTTCGATAGTTCACACGTTTTAAAACATCTTTTAAAACAATCACTTCATTTCAAATATCGCTTTCCCGAAACATATCCATTTTATTTAATAATATATTCACTGTCCAAAATCGTGAATATACTTCAATAATTACATTTCAATCTTTTCTACACATTTTATTTCAAGAATCACCCACTGTCCAAAATCGTGGATAAAATTCCCTTAATAATCTCTATATTTAAAATCAATCAAATTCGATTTATTTTCGAATTTATAAAAACAACGTTTATAAATTCGATTTCCAATTTCTAAGAACTTTGATTTATACATCTTCTTTATTAACAAATTCGCATTATACTTGATATAAATATCACAAGTTCATATTATAAGTTAATAACTTATCATTCATTTTCAACTTCACAATTTATAAATCTATAAATTTCATTCACTTACGGATTCCATAATATTTCATTTTTATCACTTATAAAAAAACTCGTTTTATAAGTCCAATATTTTGATTTACAAAAATATCAATTTTTATAAATCTTTCTATACAAATCGTTTATAGTTATTCAAAAATCGCAACTTAAACCATTTTATAAATAAATCAACTTTTGTTTCAAAAACAACACTTCGGTTATATTTCACTAAAAATTATAACTTTTATAACTTTAAAATTTTACGTTTATAAATCGATTCAAAAATTCCATAAAACGTATATTTTCAAAAATCACTTTTAAAAATCCTTTTAAATTAAAAGTCGTTATTTTTACATTTCAAAACTAAATCCGATGATGCAACAACACCAATCAGTCCATCACAACAGTCAAATATCATATATCATCATATGATAACAGAATATATCAAAATATCTGTAAATAATCAATACGGTGAGGAATCCAGTCGGATCCCTCCAACCTGTTTCCCTGCATCCACAGATGTTAGCACAATACCAATTCCGCTCCAGTACGGAATTATCGCGGTATATGGGTTTTTATAAATCCGCTTACTAACGGCGCAATAGGGTCTCATCCGCTATACGAGGCGGGAAATCAATCAATCCAATATATACATATGCCAATATGTATATATTGCTATATATAGATATATATCCTATAATATCTAATATCACATCCAATATAGCAATCATATCAATCAATAATAACTGCAAAAATTCCACATTCGATTTGAGTGAGAAGATCTCACCGTGATTTTCATTCTGATTTCGGCGTTTGTTTCGAATAAAATTAAACGCGCGTTTAATTTTACCCGAAATTCAAACTAGCTCCAAACGACTTAAATCCAGTTGCATCGTGAAGTACACGTCGAGACGATTCCAACGCATTTTGTTTCGTCAATTTCTGATCACGTATGAACAAGATACACTATTTTAAAGTTTATACAAATAAAATAAAATAAATAATTACAATTTCTTTTTAAATTTTCAACCTAAATGAATCTGGCCGTTAGATCTCGTTTATGCAAATCTGGGCCGTTCTCTGATGCTTCTTCCTCACCTTCGTTTTGCTCCAGGTCTTCACGAACGAAGACAACCCATAAGTCGTTCGACTAGGGTTCCTTGCCGCCACCTCCTCGCTCAACAAAACTCCATCATACTACCACCACACGGAAGCTCGTCGCGAGCTCTACCACCACACTAAGTGCGGCCCCACTCGGCCACCTCCCTTGCACGCAGCCCGAGGACGAACGGCACACGTACACGGCCATAAAGCCACCTCTACCTCGCGTTTAACCACATCATAACCGTATGGATCGAAAGGCACCGCGAAGCTCTACGATTTTCGTGTTGAACACTTCGCGTAATTTCTTGTGGATTGAGAGAAATCGAGGGATGAATGAAACTAATTTCTGGCCTTTGATTTTGAAAATGGCGGCTGAAGCATTTAGAAACCCTAGGCTCGTTTCCCTTTGCAATTTGTGAATATGAAGTCCTTATATAGAAAATTGACGAAAACACTATTCACCGAAAAATTTCCGAACTCCGATTTACGCGCAGTGACTGGCGTTTCTAGGGTTTACCCCGCGTTCCAGACACAATGGAATGTGTTTCGAAAGCTAATTCGGTCATCTGTGCGAGTTATGGAATTAAACGATCAATTTAAATTAAACCGATTTAAATCGATTTCGAGGTGTTTTGGCTTGCCCCGGACAAACGGTAAATCCAAAAATTACGAAATTTGAAATCTTACAATAATATCACATTACGGATCCGATGAAACTGGTTTCGTCGAAATCCGAGATCGTTTGAAAAATGACTATTTTTAACTCGACGATTTAAATTAAAATAATATCGATGCGTTTCGAGTTGCCACGGTCAAACGACAACTCCGATGGATACGAAAATTGAAATCCGATAATAACTAACTATTACGGATCCAATGGAACTAGTCTCGTTCAATTCTGAGACTGTTCGAAAATTGGCTATTTTTACAGTCGATAATTAAATATTAAAATATTCAATTTTCACAAATTAACTCCAAATTCGATTTTAAAAGTTCTATAACCTTTCTATAACTCCAGTATGATTAACTAAAATTTTCCAAATCATTTTCAATCATATTTAATCCAGATTTAAATTATTTCTGGAATTTCACTATTAAATTATTGATTTAACTATCCAATTAAACTCAATATTCGAATTTTAAATTATCCGACTTATTAATTCCACTTATTAATATTTAAAATCAATTAAATATTCGAATTTTAATTATCAAAAATTCTGGGTCGTTACAGACTTCCCCCCTTAAAAGAATTTCGTCCTCGAAATTACAAGTTAGGAAGAAGATACAAAATCCGTTAACTTTCCAAAACAAACCGTTCAAATTAGATTTTCAAATCTGTTATGTGTTTAACTTCTCCAAAATTCATAGTTAACTTCTCACAAAATCTTTACTAAGTTTTCAAATCATAACTTAGTTTTCAAAATTTTCAAATTTCTCAAAAATATTCTAACGCCTTAAATTTTCAGAAAATTTCGCCAGCGTCTCCTTTGCGCGGCTAATACGGTACGACTACAAAACGTCCCTACGGACTCTCAGATTTCAAAAAGAAAAAGAAAAAGCCAAGCGGCTAGAGAAATAAGTCATCAAATCTCATATTCAAATTTAAATACATACCTTTAGTCGAGCAATTCAAATTATCTTCGAAATCAAAATTCCAATTCCTTTTATACACCTGTATATCCTACTAGCCATAATATCTAGTTACATATATTCAAACCATTTTGTACATTTAATTACAAAATTTTCGATACTTACTTCCATATCATCTTTAATTCACTATTGAAGTTATATATTCAATTTCGTTCAATCTTTACATTTCAATTCCATTTGAATTCAATTTCCAACATTTAATTGGATTCAGTTCAATTTCTGAATATTGAATTTTATTGATTATCTTTCATTCATAACCGCACTCTTTTTAAATTAGTTTCAATTACTAATTCATCACAGATTGCAATTCACTTATTCAAATTTGTTTTCAACATTCAGTTTCAATTCCAGTTTTATTCTTTCGTTCATTCCCAAAATTTATTTTCAATTTGCCATTTTGGTTTATAACCACTCATATTAAACTGGATTTCCAATAGCATATGAATTTTAATTCATCTTTCAATTTACATTATTCAATTCAATTCATTTGCTTACGAATTCGAAATGAATTTCAACTTTCAATTTCATTTTCATTTAATTGATTCACTTATACTTGCTTTGATTTAACTTCATTCTTTTAAGTTAAATTTATTCTACCAAAATTCAATTGGTATAAGTTATCAACTTAGTAATATTTCATAAATATCTTTATATAGCATTCCAGAGTTTACCAACATTTCAAAGCCATTTTGAAAACAATTCAAATTATCCTTTGAATTTCAAAACAAAATCCAAATTTTTCAAACAACTTCCTTTTAAAACAATTTGGCAGCAATTTCTCTTTTGGAAACCCGGAAATGAACACCAGTGATGTCGCGATCATCATCGGAATTATTTTCCAGCGACCGAAAAGAGTTTAGAGCTTTCATCTCTCCAAAATACTTTTCAAAACCTTTGAAATTCAATTTCAAATCAAAAAGGAATTTAAACTTTCCAAATCTCCAAAATTTTCAAATTCTTTTCAAACATTTCCAAAAACTTCTCTGGAATTCCGTTTTAAATTACATATCCATTTATAATTTACATTCTCAAATTTCATTAGTATATGGATTTATCTCTTAACTTTGGAGTTATGATTTCATTTTCTTATTCAATTTCATATAATAATGATAACATTTCAATATTATCATTTTCCTAACATCCATGCAACCATATACTATAGTACTTCATAGAAAAACATTTCTTTTCTATACAAAAATAGTTTTGGGTAAAATTATTTCATTTACCCTATTTAAAACAATACTGTGCCGAATTGTTCTATTCAAGTGTTTAGAGATCCCTATCGATAGAGTTGTACGGACAATACCGACCAGAATCCATATACCACTCAACAAACCAATCATCACAATATAAAACAATTTTATATTCACTAACAAATACGCACTCGTATCTATTATTACACTCAACTCATTCTAGAGTACTACTGACTCTATCTCTAATGAGTAACACCCAACAGAGCAGGGTTGTCGCTTAACCATATGCTCTGATACCAAATGTAATAGCCCGCTTTTCCGTACCCCTTGAATAGACACTAATCTCCATCTATTTACTCAAGGTGAACGAAAAACCGAACCATTAGGGTTTTAAAAGAGGAGGTAGAAGAAAAGATAGAAGAAAAGAGAAAGAAGAAACAAAAGAACAACATCAGAACAGAAACAATATCAGAATCTCACATATCGCAGCGGAACAATATACAATAGATAATTACTAGTCTTTTTTAAAACAAAGAACTATATCAGTTTATACATTCATCAATCATCAGAGTCAATATACAACAATGGACAGTTATATAACTTGTCCTCATACAGAATACACCGCGGAATAAATATATCAGATACAAGTACTACGTCTCGCCATCCAGCTTGCTTCCAAAGCTCCAGAATATCCAGAATATCCTGATAATATAACTCTAGGCTGCCCGTGTGGAAATTGGTGGGCACCCAGAGTTTAGAAGGGAACAATAAACTCCGAGTCAGTCATGGTGACTGGTGTGAGATCGTAAAACAGTTATTTTTCACAAAGAAATTAAATCAAATACGCAATGCTTTTGGAAAATGAAACTACCATAAGACCTCCCACCACACACACAATGCAAACGCAGAATTGGAGGAGATTTCTTCTTATGATAGTCAAAGATGCTTACTACGCAAAATCAAATCATTTTTGATATTATTATTAGTGCATAGTGTAGAAATCATTTTCGAAAGTATAATATAAATCTTAGCCAACATACGACCAGTATCGTATACCTACTATAGCTACCATCTAAACAGTGGTGACCACCGTACGTAAATGGCAGGTTCTACAACTAATACCGTACAAAGTTCGTATTTGGAAGATGGATTTCCAACAAATGGTCAGGCTAAGGAACTTCCTTTCCTCCTGCCGAATAGGATCGCCTCTGGATGGACGTCCCGAGAGACAAACTGCTCTCTGCCAAACAAGGCCGGGTTACCCCTGTAACAGGTAACTCACGAATATGTCATCACCCGGTCCTTTGGGACCTTTATCCGAGCGCTCGATATCCAACATCACACATCATAAAGAAAGTGTATCCACATGAGTAAGTATCTGGGCTCCATACCATGATACCACTCCTTTCCAGAAGGAAATGACATACCCTAAAGGGCGCGACCCTCATAACCTTGCCGCAACATTCCTGTTTCGACCATTTCCGGGGTGTGAGGCTCGACGAAGTCTCGTCCACAAAGCTACGCTTTCTCAAAAAGCCCTGCTTCGGGTCAAACAAAATGATCAACCTATGATCACAAAGATATAAGATCAAACAAATGATCATATCACAAATGATCAAACACTGATCATTTCACAGCAACACT
Source organism: Allium fistulosum (assembly GCA_030737815.1). NCBI lineage: Eukaryota > Viridiplantae > Streptophyta > Magnoliopsida > Asparagales > Amaryllidaceae > Allium > Allium fistulosum. The sequence continues at coordinate 1,250,311,997 of CM060901.1, forward strand.
CAGTATGCCACGTTACCAAATTGGGATATATCGCTGATAAATTTCAACTACATAACCTCTGAGCTCGTACGTCTCAGAGAAGGGTGTTAAGCTAAGAGAATAAATTCTCCGCCACCAGCAGAAATGTATTTGAAAGAAATCAGCTTTATATCTCTAATTGTAACGTCAGACACACAATCCATACAAGTCTGTTCCGGGATCGAACAGAACCGAAGGCACTTCTCACGAAGCCCTTGCACATCCGGATAATTTTCAATCACGTTGGGACTTCCCGTCACTAAGGGTGATAAAACCTCTAAACCGGGGATCAGCCGATGTAGAGTAACTCGACGGTAATCCTTCCGTTTTCAAAAATATCCGGTCTTCAACACCGGTCTTCGAATGCAATTCATAACGACGTATCACATATTCGGAATGGGTTATACGACCCCATGGTCCTTTCCCGGCTAACCCGAATAGTGAGCGTTTATTCAAAAATAAGTGTGGCATTCAAATTCATCCAATCACAACAAATGTCATTCAAGGTAATTATTGATAGTCGGTTATTTAACTATCAATAAAGATGCGCAACATCATCAGATTCCAAATAATTTTCCCAAATTATTTAATTTCCAAAAATATCTTTACTAGATATATTATTTCCACACTTAACCATTTGAAAACAATTTCAAATCAATTTCCACATTTCAATTTTTATCTTTAAAAGATAAAATCTCAAAACAGTTCATTTCATATTGGAAAAGCATTTCCATACTTATTTAAAAATAAGTAATTCACAAATCATTTATTTTCAACACTTAGAAAATATTCGATATACTTAAAATCAAAATTAAGTATATATCTCATTCTTTAAGGAAATCATTCTTAAATCACATTTATTTGAGTCAAAACGAATGTTGCGTAAAACATCGTTACGACGACTCGAAATCACTAGTATAGGGATTCGGAATTAAGATAGATATATAAATCCCAATACTATATAAAACATTTCCGTTCGGAAATCATTTACTATGACAACAGTGTTATAGTCCACATTTCCTTATTTTTCGAAAACGTCTATTTCAACAATAAATGTTGAAATCTATGATTTCGATAGTTCACACGTTTTAAAACATCTTTTAAAACAATCACTTCATTTCAAATATCGCTTTCCCGAAACATATCCATTTTATTTAATAATATATTCACTGTCCAAAATCGTGAATATACTTCAATAATTACATTTCAATCTTTTCTACACATTTTATTTCAAGAATCACCCACTGTCCAAAATCGTGGATAAAATTCCCTTAATAATCTCTATATTTAAAATCAATCAAATTCGATTTATTTTCGAATTTATAAAAACAACGTTTATAAATTCGATTTCCAATTTCTAACAACTTTGATTTATACATCTTCTTTATTAACAAATTCGCATTATACTTGATATAAATATCACAAGTTCATATTATAAGTTAATAACTTATCATTCATTTTCAACTTCACAATTTATAAATCTATAAATTTCATTCACTTACGGATTCCATAATATTTCATTTTTATCACTTATAAAAAAACTCGTTTTATAAGTCCAATATTTTGATTTACAAAAATATCAATTTTTATAAATCTTTCTATACAAATCGTTTATAGTTATTCAAAAATCGCAACTTAAACCATTTTATAAATAAATCAACTTTTGTTTCAAAAACAACACTTCGGTTATATTTCACTAAAAATTATAACTTTTATAACTTTAAAATTTTACGTTTATAAATCGATTCAAAAATTCCATAAAACGTATATTTTCAAAAATCACTTTTAAAAATCCTTTTAAATTAAAAGTCGTTATTTTTACATTTCAAAACTAAATCCGATGATGCAACAACACCAATCAGTCCATCACAACAGTCAAATATCATATATCATCATATGATAACAGAATATATCAAAATATCTGTAAATAATCAATACGGTGAGGAATCCAGTCGGATCCCTCCAACCTGTTTCCCTGCATCCACAGATGTTAGCACAATACCAATTCCGCTCCAGTACGGAATTATCGCGGTATATGGGTTTTTATAAATCCGCTTACTAACGGCGCAATAGGGTCTCATCCGCTATACGAGGCGGGAAATCAATCAATCCAATATATACATATGCCAATATGTATATATTGCTATATATAGATATATATCCTATAATATCTAATATCACATCCAATATAGCAATCATATCAATCAATAATAACTGCAAAAATTCCACATTCGATTTGAGTGAGAAGATCTCACCGTGATTTTCATTCTGATTTCGGCGTTTGTTTCGAATAAAATTAAACGCGCGTTTAATTTTACCCGAAATTCAAACTAGCTCCAAACGACTTAAATCCAGTTGCATCGTGAAGTACACGTCGAGACGATTCCAACGCATTTTGTTTCGTCAATTTCTGATCACGTATGAACAAGATACACTATTTTAAAGTTTATACAAATAAAATAAAATAAATAATTACAATTTCTTTTTAAATTTTCAACCTAAATGAATCTGGCCGTTAGATCTCGTTTATGCAAATCTGGGCCGTTCTCTGATGCTTCTTCCTCACCTTCGTTTTGCTCCAGGTCTTCACGAACGAAGACAACCCATAAGTCGTTCGACTAGGGTTCCTTGCCGCCACCTCCTCGCTCAACAAAACTCCATCATACTACCACCACACGGAAGCTCGTCGCGAGCTCTACCACCACACTAAGTGCGGCCCCACTCGGCCACCTCCCTTGCACGCAGCCCGAGGACGAACGGCACACGTACACGGCCATAAAGCCACCTCTACCTCGCGTTTAACCACATCATAACCGTATGGATCGAAAGGCACCGCGAAGCTCTACGATTTTCGTGTTGAACACTTCGCGTAATTTCTTGTGGATTGAGAGAAATCGAGGGATGAATGAAACTAATTTCTGGCCTTTGATTTTGAAAATGGCGGCTGAAGCATTTAGAAACCCTAGGCTCGTTTCCCTTTGCAATTTGTGAATATGAAGTCCTTATATAGAAAATTGACGAAAACACTATTCACCGAAAAATTTCCGAACTCCGATTTACGCGCAGTGACTGGCGTTTCTAGGGTTTACCCCGCGTTCCAGACACAATGGAATGTGTTTCGAAAGCTAATTCGGTCATCTGTGCGAGTTATGGAATTAAACGATCAATTTAAATTAAACCGATTTAAATCGATTTCGAGGTGTTTTGGCTTGCCCCGGACAAACGGTAAATCCAAAAATTACGAAATTTGAAATCTTACAATAATATCACATTACGGATCCGATGAAACTGGTTTCGTCGAAATCCGAGATCGTTTGAAAAATGACTATTTTTAACTCGACGATTTAAATTAAAATAATATCGATGCGTTTCGAGTTGCCACGGTCAAACGACAACTCCGATGGATACGAAAATTGAAATCCGATAATAACTAACTATTACGGATCCAATGGAACTAGTCTCGTTCAATTCTGAGACTGTTCGAAAATTGGCTATTTTTACAGTCGATAATTAAATATTAAAATATTCAATTTTCACAAATTAACTCCAAATTCGATTTTAAAAGTTCTATAACCTTTCTATAACTCCAGTATGATTAACTAAAATTTTCCAAATCATTTTCAATCATATTTAATCCAGATTTAAATTATTTCTGGAATTTCACTATTAAATTATTGATTTAACTATCCAATTAAACTCAATATTCGAATTTTAAATTATCCGACTTATTAATTCCACTTATTAATATTTAAAATCAATTAAATATTCGAATTTTAATTATCAAAAATTCTGGGTCGTTACAGACTTCCCCCCTTAAAAGAATTTCGTCCTCGAAATTACAAGTTAGGAAGAAGATACAAAATCCGTTAACTTTCCAAAACAAACCGTTCAAATTAGATTTTCAAATCTGTTATGTGTTTAACTTCTCCAAAATTCATAGTTAACTTCTCACAAAATCTTTACTAAGTTTTCAAATCATAACTTAGTTTTCAAAATTTTCAAATTTCTCAAAAATATTCTAACGCCTTAAATTTTCAGAAAATTTCGCCAGCGTCTCCTTTGCGCGGCTAATACGGTACGACTACAAAACGTCCCTACGGACTCTCAGATTTCAAAAAGAAAAAGAAAAAGCCAAGCGGCTAGAGAAATAAGTCATCAAATCTCATATTCAAATTTAAATACATACCTTTAGTCGAGCAATTCAAATTATCTTCGAAATCAAAATTCCAATTCCTTTTATACACCTGTATATCCTACTAGCCATAATATCTAGTTACATATATTCAAACCATTTTGTACATTTAATTACAAAATTTTCGATACTTACTTCCATATCATCTTTAATTCACTATTGAAGTTATATATTCAATTTCGTTCAATCTTTACATTTCAATTCCATTTGAATTCAATTTCCAACATTTAATTGGATTCAGTTCAATTTCTGAATATTGAATTTTATTGATTATCTTTCATTCATAACCGCACTCTTTTTAAATTAGTTTCAATTACTAATTCATCACAGATTGCAATTCACTTATTCAAATTTGTTTTCAACATTCAGTTTCAATTCCAGTTTTATTCTTTCGTTCATTCCCAAAATTTATTTTCAATTTGCCATTTTGGTTTATAACCACTCATATTAAACTGGATTTCCAATAGCATATGAATTTTAATTCATCTTTCAATTTACATTATTCAATTCAATTCATTTGCTTACGAATTCGAAATGAATTTCAACTTTCAATTTCATTTTCATTTAATTGATTCACTTATACTTGCTTTGATTTAACTTCATTCTTTTAAGTTAAATTTATTCTACCAAAATTCAATTGGTATAAGTTATCAACTTAGTAATATTTCATAAATATCTTTATATAGCATTCCAGAGTTTACCAACATTTCAAAGCCATTTTGAAAACAATTCAAATTATCCTTTGAATTTCAAAACAAAATCCAAATTTTTCAAACAACTTCCTTTTAAAACAATTTGGCAGCAATTTCTCTTTTGGAAACCCGGAAATGAACACCAGTGATGTCGCGATCATCATCGGAATTATTTTCCAGCGACCGAAAAGAGTTTAGAGCTTTCATCTCTCCAAAATACTTTTCAAAACCTTTGAAATTCAATTTCAAATCAAAAAGGAATTTAAACTTTCCAAATCTCCAAAATTTTCAAATTCTTTTCAAACATTTCCAAAAACTTCTCTGGAATTCCGTTTTAAATTACATATCCATTTATAATTTACATTCTCAAATTTCATTAGTATATGGATTTATCTCTTAACTTTGGAGTTATGATTTCATTTTCTTATTCAATTTCATATAATAATGATAACATTTCAATATTATCATTTTCCTAACATCCATGCAACCATATACTATAGTACTTCATAGAAAAACATTTCTTTTCTATACAAAAATAGTTTTGGGTAAAATTATTTCATTTACCCTATTTAAAACAATACTGTGCCGAATTGTTCTATTCAAGTGTTTAGAGATCCCTATCGATAGAGTTGTACGGACAATACCGACCAGAATCCATATACCACTCAACAAACCAATCATCACAATATAAAACAATTTTATATTCACTAACAAATACGCACTCGTATCTATTATTACACTCAACTCATTCTAGAGTACTACTGACTCTATCTCTAATGAGTAACACCCAACAGAGCAGGGTTGTCGCTTAACCATATGCTCTGATACCAAATGTAATAGCCCGCTTTTCCGTACCCCTTGAATAGACACTAATCTCCATCTATTTACTCAAGGTGAACGAAAAACCGAACCATTAGGGTTTTAAAAGAGGAGGTAGAAGAAAAGATAGAAGAAAAGAGAAAGAAGAAACAAAAGAACAACATCAGAACAGAAACAATATCAGAATCTCACATATCGCAGCGGAACAATATACAATAGATAATTACTAGTCTTTTTTAAAACAAAGAACTATATCAGTTTATACATTCATCAATCATCAGAGTCAATATACAACAATGGACAGTTATATAACTTGTCCTCATACAGAATACACCGCGGAATAAATATATCAGATACAAGTACTACGTCTCGCCATCCAGCTTGCTTCCAAAGCTCCAGAATATCCAGAATATCCTGATAATATAACTCTAGGCTGCCCGTGTGGAAATTGGTGGGCACCCAGAGTTTAGAAGGGAACAATAAACTCCGAGTCAGTCATGGTGACTGGTGTGAGATCGTAAAACAGTTATTTTTCACAAAGAAATTAAATCAAATACGCAATGCTTTTGGAAAATGAAACTACCATAAGACCTCCCACCACACACACAATGCAAACGCAGAATTGGAGGAGATTTCTTCTTATGATAGTCAAAGATGCTTACTACGCAAAATCAAATCATTTTTGATATTATTATTAGTGCATAGTGTAGAAATCATTTTCGAAAGTATAATATAAATCTTAGCCAACATACGACCAGTATCGTATACCTACTATAGCTACCATCTAAACAGTGGTGACCACCGTACGTAAATGGCAGGTTCTACAACTAATACCGTACAAAGTTCGTATTTGGAAGATGGATTTCCAACAAATGGTCAGGCTAAGGAACTTCCTTTCCTCCTGCCGAATAGGATCGCCTCTGGATGGACGTCCCGAGAGACAAACTGCTCTCTGCCAAACAAGGCCGGGTTACCCCTGTAACAGGTAACTCACGAATATGTCATCACCCGGTCCTTTGGGACCTTTATCCGAGCGCTCGATATCCAACATCACACATCATAAAGAAAGTGTATCCACATGAGTAAGTATCTGGGCTCCATACCATGATACCACTCCTTTCCAGAAGGAAATGACATACCCTAAAGGGCGCGACCCTCATAACCTTGCCGCAACATTCCTGTTTCGACCATTTCCGGGGTGTGAGGCTCGACGAAGTCTCGTCCACAAAGCTACGCTTTCTCAAAAAGCCCTGCTTCGGGTCAAACAAAATGATCAACCTATGATCACAAAGATATAAGATCAAACAAATGATCATATCACAAATGATCAAACACTGATCATTTCACAGCAACACTCAGTATGCCACGTTACCAAATTGGGATATATCGCTGATAAATTTCAACTACATAACCTCTGAGCTCGTACGTCTCAGAGAAGGGTGTTAAGCTAAGAGAATAAATTCTCCGCCACCAGCAGAAATGTATTTGAAAGAAATCAGCTTTATATCTCTAATTGTAACGTCAGACACACAATCCATACAAGTCTGTTCCGGGATCGAACAGAACCGAAGGCACTTCTCACGAAGCCCTTGCACATCCGGATAATTTTCAATCACGTTGGGACTTCCCGTCACTAAGGGTGATAAAACCTCTAAACCGGGGATCAGCCGATGTAGAGTAACTCGACGGTAATCCTTCCGTTTTCAAAAATATCCGGTCTTCAACACCGGTCTTCGAATGCAATTCATAACGACGTATCACATATTCGGAATGGGTTATACGACCCCATGGTCCTTTCCCGGCTAACCCGAATAGTGAGCGTTTATTCAAAAATAAGTGTGGCATTCAAATTCATCCAATCACAACAAATGTCATTCAAGGTAATTATTGATAGTCGGTTATTTAACTATCAATAAAGATGCGCAACATCATCAGATTCCAAATAATTTTCCCAAATTATTTAATTTCCAAAAATATCTTTACTAGATATATTATTTCCACACTTAACCATTTGAAAACAATTTCAAATCAATTTCCACATTTCAATTTTTATCTTTAAAAGATAAAATCTCAAAACAGTTCATTTCATATTGGAAAAGCATTTCCATACTTATTTAAAAATAAGTAATTCACAAATCATTTATTTTCAACACTTAGAAAATATTCGATATACTTAAAATCAAAATTAAGTATATATCTCATTCTTTAAGGAAATCATTCTTAAATCACATTTATTTGAGTCAAAACGAATGTTGCGTAAAACATCGTTACGACGACTCGAAATCACTAGTATAGGGATTCGGAATTAAGATAGATATATAAATCCCAATACTATATAAAACATTTCCGTTCGGAAATCATTTACTATGACAACAGTGTTATAGTCCACATTTCCTTATTTTTCGAAAACGTCTATTTCAACAATAAATGTTGAAATCTATGATTTCGATAGTTCACACGTTTTAAAACATCTTTTAAAACAATCACTTCATTTCAAATATCGCTTTCCCGAAACATATCCATTTTATTTAATAATATATTCACTGTCCAAAATCGTGAATATACTTCAATAATTACATTTCAATCTTTTCTACACATTTTATTTCAAGAATCACCCACTGTCCAAAATCGTGGATAAAATTCCCTTAATAATCTCTATATTTAAAATCAATCAAATTCGATTTATTTTCGAATTTATAAAAACAACGTTTATAAATTCGATTTCCAATTTCTAACAACTTTGATTTATACATCTTCTTTATTAACAAATTCGCATTATACTTGATATAAATATCACAAGTTCATATTATAAGTTAATAACTTATCATTCATTTTCAACTTCACAATTTATAAATCTATAAATTTCATTCACTTACGGATTCCATAATATTTCATTTTTATCACTTATAAAAAAACTCGTTTTATAAGTCCAATATTTTGATTTACAAAAATATCAATTTTTATAAATCTTTCTATACAAATCGTTTATAGTTATTCAAAAATCGCAACTTAAACCATTTTATAAATAAATCAACTTTTGTTTCAAAAACAACACTTCGGTTATATTTCACTAAAAATTATAACTTTTATAACTTTAAAATTTTACGTTTATAAATCGATTCAAAAATTCCATAAAACGTATATTTTCAAAAATCACTTTTAAAAATCCTTTTAAATTAAAAGTCGTTATTTTTACATTTCAAAACTAAATCCGATGATGCAACAACACCAATCAGTCCATCACAACAGTCAAATATCATATATCATCATATGATAACAGAATATATCAAAATATCTGTAAATAATCAATACGGTGAGGAATCCAGTCGGATCCCTCCAACCTGTTTCCCTGCATCCACAGATGTTAGCACAATACCAATTCCGCTCCAGTACGGAATTATCGCGGTATATGGGTTTTTATAAATCCGCTTACTAACGGCGCAATAGGGTCTCATCCGCTATACGAGGCGGGAAATCAATCAATCCAATATATACATATGCCAATATGTATATATTGCTATATATAGATATATATCCTATAATATCTAATATCACATCCAATATAGCAATCATATCAATCAATAATAACTGCAAAAATTCCACATTCGATTTGAGTGAGAAGATCTCACCGTGATTTTCATTCTGATTTCGGCGTTTGTTTCGAATAAAATTAAACGCGCGTTTAATTTTACCCGAAATTCAAACTAGCTCCAAACGACTTAAATCCAGTTGCATCGTGAAGTACACGTCGAGACGATTCCAACGCATTTTGTTTCGTCAATTTCTGATCACGTATGAACAAGATACACTATTTTAAAGTTTATACAAATAAAATAAAATAAATAATTACAATTTCTTTTTAAATTTTCAACCTAAATGAATCTGGCCGTTAGATCTCGTTTATGCAAATCTGGGCCGTTCTCTGATGCTTCTTCCTCACCTTCGTTTTGCTCCAGGTCTTCACGAACGAAGACAACCCATAAGTCGTTCGACTAGGGTTCCTTGCCGCCACCTCCTCGCTCAACAAAACTCCATCATACTACCACCACACGGAAGCTCGTCGCGAGCTCTACCACCACACTAAGTGCGGCCCCACTCGGCCACCTCCCTTGCACGCAGCCCGAGGACGAACGGCACACGTACACGGCCATAAAGCCACCTCTACCTCGCGTTTAACCACATCATAACCGTATGGATCGAAAGGCACCGCGAAGCTCTACGATTTTCGTGTTGAACACTTCGCGTAATTTCTTGTGGATTGAGAGAAATCGAGGGATGAATGAAACTAATTTCTGGCCTTTGATTTTGAAAATGGCGGCTGAAGCATTTAGAAACCCTAGGCTCGTTTCCCTTTGCAATTTGTGAATATGAAGTCCTTATATAGAAAATTGACGAAAACACTATTCACCGAAAAATTTCCGAACTCCGATTTACGCGCAGTGACTGGCGTTTCTAGGGTTTACCCCACGTTCCAGACACAATGGAATGTGTTTCGAAAGCTAATTCGGTCATCTGTGCGAGTTATGGAATTAAACGATCAATTTAAATTAAACCGATTTAAATCGATTTCGAGGTGTTTTGGCTTGCCCCGGACAAACGGTAAATCCAAAAATTACGAAATTTGAAATCTTACAATAATATCACATTACGGATCCGATGAAACTGGTTTCGTCGAAATCCGAGATCGTTTGAAAAATGACTATTTTTAACTCGACGATTTAAATTAAAATAATATCGATGCGTTTCGAGTTGCCACGGTCAAACGACAACTCCGATGGATACGAAAATTGAAATCCGATAATAACTAACTATTACGGATCCAATGGAACTAGTCTCGTTCAATTCTGAGACTGTTCGAAAATTGGCTATTTTTACAGTCGATAATTAAATATTAAAATATTCAATTTTCACAAATTAACTCCAAATTCGATTTTAAAAGTTCTATAACCTTTCTATAACTCCAGTATGATTAACTAAAATTTTCCAAATCATTTTCAATCATATTTAATCCAGATTTAAATTATTTCTGGAATTTCACTATTAAATTATTGATTTAACTATCCAATTAAACTCAATATTCGAATTTTAAATTATCCGACTTATTAATTCCACTTATTAATATTTAAAATCAATTAAATATTCGAATTTTAATTATCAAAAATTCTGGGTCGTTACAGTGCTTTATGAAAATGAATTTTGATGCAAGTTTATACAAGTGGGTTTGATAGCTCATATTGCTTATGCAAATGAGCTATTCTTATTCAACATAAACACAATTTGCATCATCATTTGCTAATCCATTTTTGATTGTGAAATTAAAGTTAAAATGAAATTTGATGATCTATATTACTAGTTACAATAGTAAATAGATCATACTTAAAATAGCTTTTGCTTTGGCTTCATTTTCATGAGATTATAAGTGGTTTATTTGTTGTATTATAGTTTGATGGTTTGAGTTTTATTAATTAATAACATAAAAAAATTTTACTTATGATAAATACAACAATATTTCACTTAATATAAAAAGCTAGAGATCACAAATTGTTTGTTTGTTGATTTACAAAAATATGAGAGTGGATTTTCCTCTAAATTGTTCTCTAGTTCAATAGTTTTTTTTTAAATCAAATTTCAATTCTAGTTTTAGCTTCATTTTACTTCTAGTTAACAATTTCTCCTCCATTTGGTCTAGTTTGATTGAATAGATTTTTAAGAAATCATCAATTCCCTACGGATCGACTCGTATTCGCCACGTACTACAAGTGTACGCCGTGCGCTTGCGGTAAATTTTGTTTTGAAATTTTTCGACGGTTTTCTAATTCGATAGAAATTCCGTCGATAAACATCACCCCCTAACCGTTTAAGTGGACGGATCTCCTTATCATTTGTCCTAGAAGAACAAAACAAGTTTATACGTATAGTTTAGCACCACTGACGGTAGCTGTACCATATAATTCCCATGTTTCCCCTAGATAATTCCAGAGTTAAAATCCTTCAGTGTTAAGTAGGGAATATTTCACTACCACTAAAATTAAGAAGGATTACATATTTAGGCCAAGATTTGATAGTCGGGTATTTAACTATCAAATAAACAAACATTCAGACAAAGATTATATTTACCACGGAAATCACTAAGCCTCATAAATCAATCTTTCATTAATTTAATATCACATTTCAAATACTTGGAAAATAAGTCCGTATACTTATCTCAATTGGATAAGTACATTCACAAACATATTTTCGATACTTAGAAAATATAACTATATACTTATCTCAAAACTTTATTTATGAAAATTCTCCATTAAAATCTTTAAACCCCATTTATAATTTTTTTATAAATATCCAAGACCATTTATAAAACTCTACCCAGATTTAAATAAACTTATTTAATAGACTCTTTAAGTCGGAAGAGTTCTTTTGATAACCCATAAAGTATTTAAAATAATTTTAAATAACTTAAAATAATAAGTTATTTATTAAACACCCTTCTATTTCATTTTAATTAAATATCATTTAAAATAATAACTTCAAAATATCATTAATAATGTACTAAATAAATTTTAGGATTGTTATTGTATTAATAAGTTAACTTAAAAATAATATTAATATAATAATAATTTTTTTACTTTAAAACGTTGCTAAACAATAATTAATCAACCTTAAACTAATATTAATATGATAATTAATTATCCTTTAAATAAATTAAATAACATAAATCAATAAAATTAATTAACTTTAATTAAAAATTTAATTATAGATAATCATTTTAAATAATTAATTAAAATATAATAAAACATTTTTAAACGATAACTAAAAAGCTTTTAAATAATACTTAAACTAAAACATTTTAAAACAGCAATTAAATAACTTTAAATATAACTTTTAAGAATCATATTAATAAAATAATTAACTTTAAATCAGTATTTAAAAAATATTAATTATCTTTAAAATATTATTACTAATAAGTTATTACCTTTTTAAAATCTTATTACTAAATAATAATTATCTTTAAATATTATAATAATAATTATGCTTAAATTAACTTTCAAAACAATAATTAGTTTTTTCGAATTTGAAGGAGGCTTAGCGATCACCATGGTACTTAACAAGCTATCATATTATTCAATTACTTTTCAAGTTAACAACAGATATTTGCATAATCAACGACTACGTAAATAAATTCAACACTTAAGCATCATTGGTTAAAAATATCACTTATTCAAAGAGGGATATCAATTAACGATATATAATCGAATGTCCAAATCTATAAAATAGCAGAACAGGGATTTATTCTGCTAATTAAATGTCAAATTAATTTAATTAGCGGAACGGTGTTTTATTCCGCAAACATGGGTCCAATTAACATATTCATTCCAATTTAACTCGACAGTAATTTATTTGGCCAAATAAACATCGATAATTAACATATATAAATTTAAACGACGTTATTAAATTTAATAATGTAATTTAAAACATATCTGTTTAAATACATCATAAACTTTGACATGTCCAAAGCTATCAACAAATTACACTACAATGTTGTACTCGTTCATACAAGTACAACGCAAAAAGAATCAAGTTGATCGGTTTTAAAACGGTCGAGATATGCCATTTCAAAGTTACTAGTTTTATATATATAATTTAAACAATTAAAAAGAAATTTGTTTCTCACCTAAACGGGCCGAGCCCACATCGGTCGAACTCGCCCCAACAGCGCAAGGTACTCCTTCCCCCTTTCTTCTTTTCATTTCCCACAAACATGTTCGTGTACGCGTGCATGCGTATACGTGCATAAACCCTTCCAATCACCTAGCGACGATCTACAACTGCCCACATGTCCACCATCTTCTTGCCATCCAACTGCACCGCCTCACCACCTCTCCGGACCCTCAACGAAAAACCGAAAAAAGCCTAGCAACCAACGAAACGTGACACCCAGGTACAAGATAACCGATCAACGGCATGCCTCTCGACATTGACCCTCCACTCCACCTCCATCAGGACCGAAACACCAATCTCTACCCCCAAGCCTAACTACGATCGCCTCCGAACACCTCGCGTCGTCGCCAGCAACCTTGCATTCGAGCGCAACAACAAAATCAACCAAAAACCCTAAAATCAGCTAGCCATGATATCCAAAGCACAAATCGTAAAATCGGCCATGGTATTCCCTTACGCCTCGATCCTACGCTCGTCCCCAACATCTCTGCTCGATCCCTCGACCACCGGTTCGCCAAAAATTATTTTTTGAACCCAAAATGATCATCTCCTCCTCCCTAAGAAACCGAGCCACTAAAAACCATGCGGACACTTCTAAAAATCCCCAATCACCGATAAGAACTCGACCATATCTTCCGTTCGTCAATCCGTGATCGTCGAAAATGGTCATTTTCTCAACCACTTGCTGTTATTTAAAGATATCTCTCCAACTACTCGACGAAAACCCAAAAAACAATTTTTAGAGTAAACTAGATTCACTGACGAACAACTTTCATTTTGGAAGTTTAATCAAATAGTCAACGGTTTTGGAGATATTGATTTTTGAAGTTAAGAAAACTTTGAATTTTAATGGTTTCTGAAATTAACAGAGGAAACATCAAAAAAATGAGGAATACGTAGGCTCTTCTCCCTACCATACCCATATATACTCATGTCAACATGATCAGACCAAATCCAAAAATTTATTTTTCATGTCAAATCACAGGAAATAAGGGTGGCTGGTAGGGTCGAAGAGTAGACAATTTGGTGGCTAGGGGGAAATTGGTGGCTATGGAGGCCTACAGTGTATTATGTGGGTGTACTGTGTGGGTGTACTGTGTATGTTTATATTAGTTTTATTATATTTTAAATTGATTCCGCTACCCTGCTACCCAGCATCAAATCCATATACGAGCTACAGCCGACTGAAAATGAACTATGGTTGCTTATAGAATGAGGATGTGATCATAAAACAAAAATAAAATAGACAAGTTATTAAATTCTGTGAAATCTCAAAATGCCAGCGTTTGCCGGAAAATACGTCAAACAAGAATTTGTTTATTTTCAAAACTAAAAATTATGGAAAAAGCCTAAAAATTAAATTAAAAATGCGTCATTATAAATCAAGACTAAATTTGAAACAGATAATTTATCATAATTATATTCAAATTCAAATATTTAAATAAATTAAATATTCAATTTTGAAGACCCAAAATACAGGTCGTTACACTCTACCCCTTTAAAAAGGATTTCTTCCCCGAAATTCCAGCACAAGAACATTCAATATTGTTCATAAGCCCGCATGATGTTCATAGATCATTTTATACAGAATCTGATTCGATCACTACTCGAATACATGACTCTACTCCCATACCAGCATCGCTCACTCGATTTCTTAGTGCGGACTCTAATCAGGCTCCTTGGTTAGGAACCTCTACTTTCCTTACATAGTTGTAGCTATGATAGAAAACTTTGCTCCCATACCAAAAACTCTCATCAAGCGTTCGTCGTCAAAAATCGAGTAATAAATCCTTATTTGGAACGGTGTGAAACACCTCAAAGCCTTGTACTCGAATATTAGATCAAAACTATATGGAAAGAGAAATGATCTATATCCAACTTACGCACTTATTTAAATTGGTTATTTCTAATACCAATTCTATTCTCATTAAAAGATTTATGAAAAACATTTCATATTACTCCATTTAATTTGTAAAACTTATAAGATTCCCTATCATTCCCTAAGGGTATACAAAACAGTAATTCAAACTTTTATTTTTGAATTCACTTAAGAATTTCAAATACCCGGGTTTTATTCAAAACACATTTTGAAACGATACCATACATTTTGGAAACCTAAGGGTCAATTCTTGGATAAATTTTTTTCAAAAACTTTTGAAAGGACATTATTTATTTTAACCCATAACAAATATATATATAGCCCGAGTAACCCTAAATTTATACCAAGGAACTGGGCACTACCAAACGGTATCATACATTCCTTACAAGAAGGATAATACTCAAGAGAAACGTTTACCATCCGAACGCATCCCTTTCCCAGTTTTAGTTATTTTTGAGCCACTCGAACTAGTAAACTTAAAACCACTTCTTTCTTTTTCAAACCCATTTTGAAACAATACTAAATATATTTCAAAAATAATAGTTTTTAATAAACTATCCATTTCCAACTTACTTCCGATTCCTCTGGATTCGAACTCGTTTTGATTGTATATTGACAAAGAGAATAATTTACTAAGTGTACAACACCGTTCGCCTAAGCAAACATCCGTTCGTCACTTAGAAGATTATTCTGATCACCACAAAATAAATCGGGACTTACTCCCCAAACCATATCGAAAGGAATACACATTTCTATTAAATTATCATTTCTCAAAAGAGTTTATACTTAAAATACTTCTAAGCAAGCTATTTTGCAAAATATTAATACGCCAAAAACCCTTTTAAGAAAACTATTATTACCATTTCCAAAATCATTTATACTCTAAAACTATCTCAAACAAAATTATTATTTACTTTCTCCAAAATCATCTGAAATGATACTATACATAATTGCTCTATGGTGAATCAAATCAAAAAAAATTATCAAAACAATTGTATAGCAAGATCCTAATGGTAGCATCCTCTACTCAGAAATGTTTTTATGCCAAGAACATTTTCAATTACTATTATTAACCTGTAAACCACAAAAACCATTTTTCCAAAATCACCGGGATTTAAAATCTCGAATTCCTTTTATTTATTGACACATTTGTATAAATCAAATTTGTAAAATATCTCTTCTCAAAGGGAATTATTTCTCAAATCTTTATTGCGAAAATATTCTAGCTTCCTTATATAAATCATTTTTCAAGTATTTATTTCGGAAATATTTAAGTTTTCTTTTAATAAACTCCTTTTTATAAAACCACAATTTTAAACAACCAACTTTTTATACTTAACCATTTCGAAAATATTTATTTCAAAATATTCCAATTTCCTTTTCTAAAACAACATTTATTAAAACTTAATTTTGTCAAATCAACCTTTATATAAAATCGTTTCTAAAATACTCATTCAAAATATTCAAATTTTCTGTTAAATAAACAACCTTTAGAAATCAAAATTTTACCCAATGTTATCAACGAACGCCTTATATTCCAATTGTGAAACTTAATTCACAAGGTATTCGTTTCAATATTCCCAAAATTCCTATCTACCCAATCTATATTTCAAAAAATAAGATTCAAGATAGATTAATGGATAATGGTCAATGCTCAGAAATGGGCGAGAATGACCGATTAATTCCAAGATGATAATGATGGAATATTATCATCCCTAACAACCAAGCACAACCAAGAATAACTATCTTAAATTTTCTTTGAAAAAATATTCTTTCACATATATAAAGTATATTTCTAGGTAAAATTATTTCATTTACCCATTTTAAGACAATACTGTGTCAATTGGTCTTGTTCGGGTGTTTAGGAAATCCCTATCGATAACGTTGGCCAACACATCAACCCAAATTCTTAAGCCACTCAACAGATCAAACAGCACAATATAAAACATTTTCATATCACTAACAAATACGTGCTCTTATATATGTACTCTCAAACTCATCCTAGGGTCTCACTTACCCTATCTCAAATGAGTCAACCCCAAAAAAGAATAGGTGTTCGCTCAACCTAAGCTCTGATACCACTGTAACGACCCACTTTTCCGTACAGTTTAAGCTGGCAATAAACCATACATGTCCAACCCAAATTGAATGGAAAGGCGGATAGTTAAGGAAAAGAAAGAAGAAAGAAGACAAGAAGAAACTAAATAACACAGAATCTTACAGCAGAACGAATGATCTATAATATATAGCAAATCTTTACACAAAAACAAAACTGTAATATATGTATATAAAGACATCAATCAGAACATACTAACCTATTCGGCATGGATAGTTATAACAACCTGTCCTCACAATTGCTGATAAATACAACAATGAATGCAGTGGAAGAAAAATAACCATCTACATGAATACGTCTCAGGGCCTCCAGCTCAACTCCTGAAGCTCTAAACATCCAAGTAAACCTGGAAATACGCTCCATCTGACCCAAGCATTATAGGAAAAACCACGTCGGGGTCAGTCTGGTAATACTAGCATGAGAAACACAATCAAATGGATTCCTAAAGTTTAAATAACTTTTCAAGACAAAGTTATCTTGTAAGACCATGCCGCACATAAACATGGATGGGTTTTACCTTACGGTAACCAAAACCTTTTACATCATAAATTCAGTGATATTATAATAATGTCTAAGGAGAAAATAATAATAATCAAGTAGTTGTGATGCTCATGAGTGTACCTCACAACAAAACTAGATATATAATCAAAAATCGATAAGGAACGAGCGCTAATTGTGTAGGACTTCCATGGAGGTGCTGTGATAACCCTGATTTTTGGGAATAATTTCATAAGTTAATTTAGTTTATAATTGTTTAAAATCACATTGAAAAGATGGGAATGGGAAATTGAATTGCAGGTACATGGTTTAAAACATGTACATGTGCACAAGACAGTGTACACATGCACACAGATTTCTATGTAATAAAATTTAGCAGAAATCAATAAATAAATTAAAATAACTAATTAAGAAATACATATGCATGAAGATAGAATTTTGTCTTTAAATAAAATATAGTACAAAGAAAATAAGAGCTAGGCTGAAATAAACTTAAAATTATTTAAAGAAAGAAAGAAAAATAAAAGACTTAGGTATACATATGTTATACATGTATACAGTCAACCAATTTCTGGAAGAAAACAGAAGTTACATGGAAATGGCATGAGTCCTTAAACAAACACTTTATCTATTTCCAGTAATTTCTTTAATTAAGAAAAATAAGAAGTCATGCATATGACATGACCAGGGAAAATTGAAAGGGAGAAGTTGATTTCTGAAAAGGAAGACAAGGACCACATACCCTTTTATTTTCTTGAATTAAACCAGAGGCAGGCTATGTTTTGTATGGGGTAGAATTGACATTGGGTAATTCCATAAACCCTAGTAACAGCCAAGATTTATATAAAAGGCTTAGTATAGTGAGATCATACACATTTTGCTCTTCATTAACCTAGAAAAAAAAATTAATAAGAAGTACCAGCCATTAGAGTTAGAGGAAGGCAGAGGATCAAAAGGAAGGCAAAGCTCAGGAAGAAGGAATTGAGTGTGAGTAACCTCACTGAAAACTTTGGCATTAAGTCCTGAATATTGAGGCAGCCTAATTGAACTAATCATTCATTTTCTTTTACAAGTTATGTTTTATGATTTGATGACTTTGGTTTGTTAATGATCTGTTTAAGTGTAAAACCCCTCTCTGATTTACCCAGAAAGATAAGAGTCATGGATTCATGGTTTAAAATGTTTGTCTGTGACATGGGTTAACTTTGAGATGGAGTGATTTCTTTTATAAGTTTTCTTTATAAAGTTGTTTATAAAAATCCCCGAATTCATGTGGTAGATATATGGTCTGAAGATAGAAAGAAGTATGGGGCTGTAACATTGTGTTGTTTCTTATGTCTCATGTTAATTAAAACAAAAAGAAAATGTAGAAGTGCATTGTTGTACATGTGCGGAGCTTCTATGTTTTATGAACTACCCAAATAAAAATATACTTATGGTTTAGCCAGATCATGAATCTGATTGAACCAGAGGTAAGAAAAAAAATATAACTAGTAAATTACTCAGGACCATATGCTTACATCTTGATCCAGTGCAACCCATAGGCAAAATGTGCTAAGAAATCACATCCATTTTTCATGATTAAATGTTTGCTTCTGAGAATATAACTTACTAAACTCTGGATGAATACATGTTGGTTGCATTGTTTATATTTCTCTGATTAAAAGTGAGATGCAGAAGGGATTAGCACAGTTATGAAAAAGGAAATAACACTTAGTAATTTAACTAAGGACTTGGGATCTGAGGGTTACCAAAATATAGCTTGGCAAGGGGAACATTGCAAGCTCACACATGGTATGTTTATACCCAGGGGCCTGAGTGTGCTGGGTTAACAGAGAGATGTCCCAGGCAGTGTGTGTTTTAAAAAAAAGGGAAGTAGCTAAAGACCCTATTATATTGGATAGTGAACTTTAGAAATAGGTTCAGGAGAGGCTTGGGTAAAATCCCTGATGGCCAGTAAAATTATAAAAGGGGCATGATGACTGAATTGATGATTGCATTAGTTGGTTTATGATGTCTTATTGATGAATCTTATGATTGTTTTCTATGAACTAAATCATTGTGATCATATATAATCTGTTTAACACTGATATGAATGCACATGCCTCACAAAAACATGCACACAGAAGATGCTGAGTTTCTTATTCATGCAAAGTACTGGAATATAAATAGAATTGAATAAGATCATGTTTTCAGTTAGATTATTCATACCAGACAAATAGTCTAACCCTTTTGTGTTTATGCACCATTGGGTGTCTCATATTCATATGGGGCAGTTCATGGTGATTTTGCAGGAAAGTAGGAATTGCTTTGATCAGGCTTTGGATGTTTAACTGCTTAAGGAATTGGATGCTATATTTAAATATTTGTTGAAGTTAAATTAGATGTTTGGGCTGAATTATGTTAAGCTACTTTGTTTAAATTTACTTAGAAAACTATTGTGTTGTTGAAACTAGTGTTCTGCAAGTCTTGAATCCATATATGTACCAGTTGAAGCTTATATGTTTTATTTTGCAAAAATGTTTTGCTAAAGATGTAGCATTCCTAAGTCTCAATAACAGTTAGTTTAAATGGTTGAAAACCTGAGATTGAAAGAATTTGTGGTTTGTATGTATATCTAAAGAATTGACATAAGAAAATCCATGTTTAAGTCAAAAATAAAATCTGATAGAAAGGTTTTGAGTTGCTTTGAAAAGAAAACAAAATAGCGTGTATTATGTTACGTAATAGTGCAAAACTAAATAGGGCTAACATAGCCATTTTTCTTGAGCCTGGGTTAAGCCAGTAACCAAGGGTTTTAAATTAAGTTTTCAGATCTGTTTCCTAACCCAAAGTATAGGACAAACTCAGACAATTATGTTAACAAGAAAGATAAGGCACCTGAATTGCCCACTGACACACACATGCACAGAAACATGCACACACACATGCACAAGTAAAAGCACAGTTTATCCAGTAATAAAATTAAGGGAATTTATTTAAAATGATAAGTCTTGAGACATAAGATCAATAGTCATGCATTAACCCAAGTTATTTGGAAAAATCTAGTTTTGAGAAACACTGTTGCTATGAAGAGAGTATTTCCTTTAAGTAATACTCAAACAGATTTCTACTTTCAAATTTCTGTACTCTGATTTAAGTAGAAAATGACTTATATATCTTCACATATATAAGTTCAAGATAAAATGAGTAAACCAATATTTTTATATTGGCAGAAAGGTCCTGGGTAGAAGAAAATTGGAATTAAACATTTTCTTGATTTGACCACTGAATATTTATTAAAAAAAATTTTAAGTGGGTCATTTCATTTGGCATCAGAGCTATGTTGTTAAATAACATAGCAAAAATTTTGTATGAATTTGTTTGCATTGGATGTATAGAAGTGTTTACTGCTTTGGATGTTTTGTTTTTTAATGTTTACACTATTGATATCTATTATGACAGAATAAGTGATAAATTAAAATGAATTAATCTATAGAGCATTAGGCAAAACAGACTAACCTAAGTGTTATATCCATAGAGCTATGGTAGGACCCAGACATCAAAATGTAGGAACAAGTGAACCACCCATGGTGAATGTGCAAGAATTCATGAGGGCCATAAGAGATGGAGTAGGCAACAGGCAGGAAAATCCACATGAGGAACTTTCCAAACTACTCAAGACTTTTACCAACCTTGGAGGCAAAACATTTGATGGCACAAAAGGAGTTATGGGGGTTCAAAATTGGCTTAGAATTTTGGAAAGAATCTTTGCATACATGCACGTTGAAGACCAAAGGAAGAGGCAGATTGCATCCAGGCAATTGAGAGGAGCGGCTTTGGATTGGTGGGAGGTTATCATAGCTGGAAGACCTGAAGGAGAAGTGACATGGGATCAATTTAAAGCAATGTTGGAAGGTAGATTTATCCCTGCATCAGCTAAGGAGTCTTTACTAGAGGAATTCATCAAATTGAGGCAAGGGACTATGAGTGTCACTGAGTACACTCAGAAGTTTGAATCATTGGCAAAGTATGGTGCAGTGCTCATCACTACCGAGGAGGCTAAGAATGGCAGATATATTCAAGGGTTGAACTCTAGCCTTAGTAGAGCCATGCTACCATACAAGGATAAGACTTTTGATCAAGTTTTGGATTTGACTCTGAGCATTGAACAACATGATAAAGCTAGAGAGAATTTCAGGGCATTCAAAAATAATCAAAACAAGAAGGGAAATGGTAAATTTCACCCTTATGATAAGAAGAAAACAGACATAACTTCCACCAAGAAACCAGAAGAAGTCAGGGCTACTGAAATTAAGAAGAAAATCACTTGTTACAACTGTGGTCAAGAGGGGCATATGAAAAATAGGTGCACCAATCCTAGACCAGCATCCTTCAAGTGTCACCAGTGTGGAAAGGAGGGTCACATAAGGAGGAACTGTCCAGAGTTTAAGCAAGGAAAAGTAGGAACCTTGGAAGGGAAAGGTAAAGCAACTGAGGGACCAAATGTTGAGAACCATGGCCAAGTTGAAGGTACTTTGCTCATTCACTCAATACCTTTTGTAGTAATGTATGATACTGGGGCTACACACTCCTTGATTTCCCATGATATTGTACAACAACTAAAATTAAATTGCATGATTGTTGATAAGCCATTTCTCATTAGAAGCCCTATAGGTAGTTCATGTGTTCTGGGTATGATATGTAAGCAACTGGGATTAAACATAGGGGGACATGTGTTTGAGTCAGACCTATATGTGTTGCTATATCCGGGCATAGGGATTATTTTAGGGGTTGATTGGTTGAGTAGATATAGGGTTATCATTGATATGGAGACATCCACCATATCATTGAAAGTTTCTGATGGACAAAGAATAGTTGTTCTCTGTTAGGCAAACAAAAATAGAAGTATAGCCAACCTTTCTACATTGTCAAATGAAAAACCCATGCCTGCATTAGAAGAGATCCCCATAGTTAATCAATATGTTGATGTGTTTGGTGAAGTGAGAGGAGTTCCAAACCACAGACCAGTTGAGTTTTTAATCAAGATAATTCCAGGAGCTAACCCAGTGGTTAAAAGACCAACTAGAATGAGGCCTAAGGAGTTGATGGAGTTGAAAAAGCAATTGGTTGAACTGGAAGAAAAAGGTTTTATTAGACCCAGTAGCTCATCATGGGGAGCACCAGTAGTCTTTGTTAAGAAACATGATGGATCCCTTAGATTATGTATTGACTATAGGGAATTAAATAAAGTCACAGTTAAAAATAAATACCCCTTACCAAGAATTGATGATCTCTTTGATCAATTGAGTGGTGCAAAGATATTCTCTAGGCTTGATTTAGCTTCAGGCTTTCATCAGATGAAAGTAGAAGAGGAAAGCATTAAGTATACAGCCTTTAACACCAGATATGGACTTTATGAATTTTTAGTGATGCCATTTGGCTTGACAAATGCTCCTTCCTACTTTGTTGATTTGATGAATAGGATTTTTAGAGAATACTTGGATAAGTTTGTATTGATATTTATTGATGATATACTAATTTATTCTAAGTCAGTTAGAGAGCATGAAAATCATTTGCACATGGTATTTGAGAAATTGAGACAGGAAGACTTAAAAGCCAAATTTTCAAAATGTACTTTTTGGCAAAATGAAGTGAATTTTCAAGGTCATATTATATCAGAAAAAGGAATATCTGTAGATTCCAATAAAGTCATTGCAGTGCAAGCTTGGAAAAGACATACTAATGTCACTGAAGTCAGATCATTCATAGGAATGGCTAGTTACTATAGGAGATTTATAAAAGATTTTGCAAAAATCTTAACTCCACTAACCCGATTGACTAGGAAAAATCAAGTGTTTACTTGGACTGAAGAATGTGAAAAAGCCTTTGGGAAATTAAAAGAAGCATTGGTACAAGCTCCAATTCTTAAAGTACCTGAAGGAAACGAAAACTTGGTGGTGTATACTGATGCAAGTGGACAAGGGCTTGGGGCAGTGTTGATGCAACAACATCAAGTAATAGCTTATGCTTCTAGGCAGTTGAAACCAAGTGAGGTAAGGTATGCTACTCATGACCTTGAATTGGCTGCCATAGTGTATGCTCTTAAATTATGGAGACAGTACTTGTTAGGAACAAAATTTGAAGTGTATACAGACCATAAATCACTTAAATATTTTTATTCACAAAAAGAATTAAATATGAGGCAGCAAAGATGGATTGAACTCTTAGCCTCATATGATTTTGAAATATTGTACACACCTGGTAAGGCTAATAAAGTAGCAGATGCCTTAAGTAGACAACATGCTAAAGTGGCTAGATTAATGATAGAAGAGTTTAACACTTTATCATTATTAATTGATTCAGAGATAGAAAGTAATAACATAGAAAATATGAGCTTATGCAGTGGGAATGTAGAAATGGGAAAATTAAGTTTTATTACTCTGGGATCAGAATTGAAGAATAAAGTTGTAATGCTACAAAACCAAGATCCATTTTTATTTGAAAAGAAGACTCAAATATTAAATGGTGAGGCAGTGGAAGGTTTTCAGTTGAATGATCAAGGCCATTTGAAGAAAGGAGAAAGAATATGTGTTCCAGCAGTTGATGAGTTGAAGCAAGAAATCTTGGATGCTTACCACAAAAGCAAATATACTATACACCCAGGAAGCACAAGAATGTATCACAACCTCAAAAGAAATTATTGGTGGAGTGGAATGAAGAGTGCAGTGGCAACCTATGTATTTAAATGTATGATTTGCCAACAGGTGAAGGCTGAGTATCAAAAACCCTCAGGGATGCTTCAACCTTTGCAAATACCACAGTGGAAATGGGAAGACATATCAATGGATTTCATTGATGGTTTGCCTTGAACTAGGAGGGGAAATGATAGTATTTGGGTAGTGGTTTATAGGTTAACCAAGTCAGCCCACTTTATACCAGTAAAATCAGAAAGAAATGCAAGTACACTAGCCCAATTGTTTATTAAAGAAATAGTCAGGCTGCATGGTATACCAAAGACTATAGTAAGTGATAGAGATACCATCTTCACTTCAAAGTTTTGGCAGAGTTTTCACAAAGCAATGGGGACTGATTTATGCTTAAGCACAGCATATCATCCTCAATCTGATGGCCAAACAAAAATTGTGAACAAATTGCTTTAAGACATGTTGAGAGCTTGTGTATTGGATTGGGGAGGAAGTTGGGAGGATCATATCTTTTTAGCTGAATTTGCATACAACAATGGCCATCATAGTAGCATAGGCATGGCACCCTTTGAAGCACTTTATGGGAGACCATGTTTATCACCCTCAAGTTGGCATGAATCTTGAGAAAAAGTGGTCTTAGGACCAGAAAATGTGAAGGAGACTTCTGAAAGGATAGCTTTGATCAGAAAAAGAATTGCTTCTGCCCAGGATAGGCAAAAGAAATATGCAGATCAAAGAAGGAAGGCAGTACAATATGATGTTGGGGACTATGTATTCATCAAGATATCACCTATGAAAAAAGTTCTAAGGTTTGGGAAACAAGGAAAGTTGATTCCTAGATATATAGGACCATATAAAATTCTAGAAAGAATAGGGACAGTAGCCTATAAATTAGAATTGCCAGAAGAAATGAGAGCAATGCATGATGTTTTTCATGTGTCTCAACTAAGAAGATGGGTTCATGATAAGGGGGCAATCCTAGAATCCTCTAAGGATGTGCAGATTGATCCTAGAATGATCTATGAAAAGGAGCCAGTGGGCATAGTTTCTAGAGAAACCAAGAAATTGAGAAACAAAGAAATTAAATTAGTAAAAGTACAATGGAGTCTAGACCCAAATGATTGCACATGGAAAGTGGAGGATAAAATCAGAAATGATTATCCACAACTGTTTGATTGAAGAAAAGGTAAATTTATATATATACTAATGAATGTGTTGATTGAATATGCATTGTGATTTTTATCTTGTATTGACATGCATAGTGCTTAAATAAGTGGTCGGATTGAGAATGGATTTGAAATCAGAAAATTCATTTTTCTGAAGGAATGATACTTAAGTTAAGTATGCAAGAATTGTGAGACACAATTCCTAAAAGGAGGGGTATATGTGATAACCCTGATTTTTGTGAATAATTTCATAAGTTAATTTAGTTTATAATTGTTTAAAATCACATTGAAAAGATGGGAATGGGAAATTGAATTGCAGGAACATGGTTTAAAACATGTACATGTGCACAAGACAGTGTACACATGCACATAGATTTCTGTGTAATAAAATTTAGCAGAAATCAATAAATAAATTAAAATAACTAATTAAGAAATACATATGCATGAAGATAGAATTTTGTCTTTAAATAAAATATAGTACAAAGAAAATAAGAGTTAGGCTGAAATAAACTTAAAATTATTTAAAGAAAGAAAGAAAAATAAAAGACTTAGGTATACATATGTTATACATGTATACAGTCAACCAATTTCTGGAAGAAAACAGAAGTTACATGGAAATGGCATGAGTCCTTAAACAAACACTTTATCTATTTCCAGTAATTTCTTTAATTAAGAAAAATAAGAAGTCATGCATATGACATGACCAGGGAAAATTGAAAGGGAGAAGTTGATTTCTGAAAAGGAAGACAAGGACCACATACCCTTTTATTTTCTTGAATCAAACCAGAGGCAGGCTATGTTTTGTATGGGGTAGAATTGACATTGGGTAATTCCATAAACCCTAGTAACAGCCAAGATTTATATAAAAGGCTTAGTATAGTGAGATCATACACATTTTGCTCTTCATTAACCTAGAAAAAAAATTAATAAGAAGTACCAGCCATTAGAGTTAGAGGAAGGCAGAGGATCAAAAGGAAGGCAAAGCTTAGGAAGAAGGAATTGAGTGTGAGTAACCTCACTGAAAACTTTGGCATTAAGTCCTAAATATTGAGGCAGCCTAATTGAACTAATCATTCATTTTCTTTTACAAGTTATGTTTTATGATTTGATGACTTTGGTTTGTTAATGATCTGTTTAAGTGTAAAACCCCTCTCTGATTTACCCAGAAAGATAAGAGTCATGGATTCATGGTTTAAAATGTTTGTCTGTGACATGGGTTAACTTTGAGATGGAGTGATTTCTTTTATAAGTTTTCTTTATAAAGTTGTTTATAAAAATCCCCGAATTCATGTGGTAGATATATGGTCTGAAGATAGAAAGAAGTATGGGGCTGTAACATTGTGTTGTTGCTTATGTCTCATGTTAATTAAAACAAAAAGAAAATGTAGAAGTGCAATGTTGTACATGTGCTGAGCTTCTATGTTTTATGAACTACCCAAATCAAAATATACTTATGGTTTAGCCAGATCATGAATCTGATTGAACCAGAGGTAAGAAAAAAAAATATAACTAGTAAATTACTCAGGACCATATGCTTACATCTTGATCCAGTGAAACCCATAGGCAAAATAATGTGCTAAGAAATCACATCCATTTTTCATGATTAAATGTTTGCTTCTGAGAATATAACTTACTAAACTCTGGATGAATACATGTTGGTTGCATTGTTTATATTTCTCTGATTAAAAGTGAGATGCAGAAGGGATTAGCACAGTTATGAAAAGGAAATAACACTTAGTAATTTAACTAAGGACTTGGGATCTGAGGGCTACCAAAATATAGCTTGGCAAGGGGAACATTGCAAGCTCACACATGGTATGTTTATACCCAGGGGCCTGAGTGTGCTGGGTTAACAGAGAGATGTCCCAGGAAATGTGTGTTTTAAAAAAAAGGGAAGTAGATAAAGACCCTATTATATTGGATAGTGAACTTTAGAAATAGGTTCAGGAGAGGCTTGGGTAAAATCCCTGATGGCCAGT
This sequence comes from Allium fistulosum, assembly GCA_030737815.1. Taxonomy (NCBI): domain Eukaryota; kingdom Viridiplantae; phylum Streptophyta; class Magnoliopsida; order Asparagales; family Amaryllidaceae; genus Allium; species Allium fistulosum. The sequence continues at coordinate 1,250,339,758 of CM060901.1, forward strand.
AAAATTATAAAAGGGGCATGATGACTGAATTGATGATTGCATTGGTTGGTTTATGATGTCTTATTGATGAATCTTATGATTGTTTTCTATGAACTAAATCATTGTGATCATATATAATCTATTTAACACTGATATGAATGCACATGCCTCACAAAAACATGCACACAGAAGATGCTGAGTTTCTTATTCATGCAAAGTACTGGAATATAAATAGAATTGAATAAGATCATGTTTTCAGTTAGATTATTCATACCAGACAAATAGTCTGACCCTTTTGTGTTTATGCACCATTGGGTGTCTCATATTCATATAAGGCAGTTGATGGTGATTTTGCAGGAAAGTAGGAATTGCTTTGATCAGGCTTTGGATGTTTAACTGCTTAAGGAATTGGATGCTATATTTAAAGATTTGTTGAAGTTAAATTAGATGTTTGGGCTGAATTATGTTAAGCTACTTTATTTAGATTTACTTAGAAAACTATTGTGTTGTTGAAACTAGTGTTCTGCAAGTCTTGAATCCATATATGTACCAGTTGAAGCTTATATGTTTTATTTTGCAAAAATGTTTTGCTAAAGATGTAGCATTCCTAAGTCTCAATAACAGTTAGTTTAAATGGTTGAAAACCTGAGATTGAAAGAATTTGTGGTTTGTATGTATATCTAAAGAATTGACATAAGAAAATCCATGTTTAAGTCAAAAATAAAATCTGATAGAAAGGTTTTGAGTTGCTTTGAAAAGAAAACAAAATAGCATGTATTATGTTACGAAATAGTGCAAAACTGAATAGGGCTAACATAGCCATTTTTCTTGAGCCTGGGTTAAGCCAGTAACCAAGGGTTTTAAATTAAGTTTTCAGATCTGTTTCCTAACCCAAAGTATAGGACAAACTCAGACAATTATGTTAACAAGAAAGATAAGGCACCTGAATTGCCCACTGACACACACATGCACAAAAACATGCACACACACATGCACAAGTAAAAGCACAGTTTATCCAGTAATAAAATTAAGGGAATTTATGTAAAATGATAAGTCTTGAGACATAAGATCAATAGTCATGCATTAACCCAAGTTATTTGGAAAAATCTAGTTTTGAGAAACACTGTTGCTATGAAGAGAGTATTTCCTTTAAGTAATACTCAAACAGATTTCTACTTTCAAATTTCTGTACTCTGATTTAAGTAGAAAATGACTTATATATCTTCACATATATAAGTTCAAGATAAAATCAGTAAACCAATATTTTTATATTGGCAGAAAGGTCCTGGGTAGAAGAAAATTGGAATTAAACATTTTCTTGATTAAATGACCACTGAATATTTATTATAAAAAAAATTTTAAGTGGGTCATTTCAGGTGCCCTCAGTACTGCAAGGAATGGTCCTCGTGCACAAGGACCAGAATATCCTTCCGAAAAAACATATATCCCTAGTGATGTACTATAGGAAAAACATAGCTAATCTCGCTAAGACTGAGTGCATCGCCCCATGCAAGCATAACAACTGAAGGTAACGTCTAGGTGGAGCCGACAACACCCTATGGGTTTGCCAACCATACTGGCCATTCCTCATATCTCTGGCTTTAGTTATTTTCGTTGATGAGGCTACGTCCGGCATTCCAGCTTATGCACCGCCACCAAATAGATCACAGAATCCCACATGGATTCCAATACCCCAACGGGTCTCGGAGTCGTACATAGATTCCCACATCTCAAATATATCTTGGAATCACACCCAGATTCCTATACCCCAACGGGTCTCAGAATCACACATGGATCCCAACATCTCAATATATCATGAATCTCCTCCATTGAACTGTATATGGTTTTCAAAGTGTTCATCGGTTCGAGTCATCTCTTACGAGTACACTCTTTTGTTTTCCAGCTGCTCCACAAAACCAATCGTCGATTTTCGGAATGCTCAATATCAGCTCTTTAGGAAATAATCAGACAATACATAAGAGCGGGGATCACCCCCTAACCGTTTAACTGGACATATCTCCTTATCATTTGTCCTGGAAGAACAAAACGAGTTTATACGTACAGTATAGCACCACCCCCGGTAACCGTACCATATAATTTCCGTGTTTCCCTTAGATATTTCCAGAGTTAAAATCCTTTGGTGTTAAGGAGGGAATATTTCCCCACCACCAAAATTAAGAAGGATTACATATTTAGGCTAAAATTTGATAGTCGGGTATTTATCTATAAAATAAACAAACATTCGGAAAAAGATTATATTTCCCATGGAAATCACTAAGCCTCATAAATTAATCTTTCATTAATTTAATATCACATTTCAAAAAACAAGTCCATATACTTATCTCAACAGGACAAGTACATTCACAAACATATTTTCGATACTTAGAAAATATAACCATATACTTATCTCAAAACTTCATTTATAAAACTTCTCCATTCAAATCTTTAAACCGCATTTATAAATTCTTTTAGAAATATCCAGTCCCATTTATAAAACTCTTCCCATATTTAAATAAACTTATTTAATAAACTCTTTAAGTCGAAAGAGTTCTTTTGATAACCCATAAAGTATTTAAAATAATTTTAAATAACTTGAAATAGTAAGTTATTATTCAAACACCCTTCTATTTCATTTTAATTAAATATCATTTAAAATGATAACTTTAAAATCTCATTAATAATGTATTAAATAAATTTTAAGACTATTATTTTTTAATAAGTTAACTTAAAAATAATATTAATATAATAATAATTAATTAACTTTAAATGTTATTAAACAATAATTAGTCAACGTTAAACTAATATTAATATAATAATTGATTATCCTTTAAATATAATTAAATAACTTAAATCAATAAAATTAATTAACTTTCATTAAAAATTAAAGTATAGATAATCATTTTAAATAATTAACTAAAATATAATTAAAACATTTCTAAACCATAACCAAATAACTTAAAATAATACTTAAACATTTTAAAACAGTAATTAAATAACTTTAAAAATTACTTTTCAGAATCATATTAATAAAATAATTGACTTTAAATCACTATTAAAAAAATTATTAATTATCTTTAAAATATTATTACTAATAGGTTATTACCATTTTAAAATCTTAGTACTAAATAATAATTATCTTTAAATCTTATAATAATAATTATGCTTAAATTAACTTTCAAAACAATAATTAGTTTTTTCGAATTTGAAGGAGGCTTAACGATCACCATGGTGCTTAACAAAATTACTTTTCAAGTTAACAACAGATATTTACATAATCAACAACTACGTAAATAAATTCAACACTTAACCATCATTAGTTAAAATATCACTTATTCAAAGCCGGAGATCAATTAACGATATATAATCGAATGTCCAAATCCATAAAATAGTAGAACGGGGATTTATTCTAATAATCAAATGTCAAATTAATTTAATTAGTGGAATGATTTTTTATTCCACTTACAGGGGTCTAATTAACATACTCGATCTAATTTAACTCGACAGTAATTTATTTGGCCAAATAAACTTCGATAATTAACGTATATAAATTTAAACGACGTTGTTAAATTAATAACTTAATTTAAAACCTATTTGTTTAAATACGTCATAAATTTTCACATGTCCAAAGCTATCAACAAATTACACTATAATGTTGTACTCGTTCATACGAGTACAACGCAAAATGAATTAGGTTTATCGGTTTTAAAACGGTCGAGAAATGCCATTTCAAAGTTACTAGCTTTATAGATATGATTTAAACAATTAAAAAGAAATTTGTTTCTTACCTAAACGGGCCGAGCCCACATCAGTCGAACCCATCCCAAAAGTGAACAATTCTTCCTTCTCCTCCTTCCCCCTTTCTTCTTTTCGTTTCCAGCAAACATGTTCGTGTATGCGTGCACGCGTATACGTGCACAAGCCCTTCCGATCACCTAGCGACGATCTACGACCGCCCACATGTCCACCATCTCCTCGCCGTCCAACTGTGCTGCCTCACCACCTCTCCGGCCCCACAATGCAAAATCAAACCGAGCCCAGCAACCAACAAAACGCAACACCCAGGTACAGAATCGCCGGTCAATGGCACACCTCTTCACATTGACCCTCCGCTCCACCTTCATCAGAACCGGAACACCAATCTCTACCCCCAAGCCTAACTGCGATCGCCTCCGATCACCTCGCGTCGTTGCCAGCAACCTTGCATTTGAGCGCAACAACAAAATCAACGTAAAACCCTAAAATCTGCTAGCCACGACATCCAAAGCACAAATCGCAAAATCGGCCATGGTCATCCCCTCTACCTCGATCCTCCGCTCCTCCCCGACATCTCCGCTCGACCCCTCAACCACCGTTTCGTCAAAAATAATTTTTGAACCTAAAATGATCAACTCTTCCTCCTTGACAAACCGAGCCACTAAAAACCATGCGGACACTTCTAAAAATCCCCAATCACCGATACAGACCTGACTATATCTTCCATTCATCAATCCGTGATCGTCGAAAACGGTCGTTTTCTCGACCAGTTGCTGTTATTTAAAGATATATCTCCAACCACCCAACGAAAACCCATGAAACTATTTTAAGAGTAAACTAGATTCAATGACGAACAACTTTCATTTTGGAAGTTTAATCAAATAGTCAACGGTGCTGGAGATATTGATTTTTAAAGTTAAGAAAACTTTGAATTTTAATGGTTTCTTAATTTAACAGAGGAAGCATCAAAAAAATGAAGAAGATGATGGCTCCGCTCCCTACCATACCCATATATGCTCATGTCTACATGATTAGATCAAATCCAAAAATTTATTTTTCATGTCAAATCACATGATACAAGGGTGGCTAAATGGGTGGAAGAGTGGACAATTTGGTGGCTGGGGGAAAAATGGTGTCTATGGAGGCTTACAGTGTATTGTGTGGGTGTACTGTGTATGTTTTTATTAGTTTTATTATATTTTAAATTGATTCCGCTACCCTGCTACCCAGCATCATATCCATATACGAGCTGCAACCGACTGAAAATGAACTTTGGTTGCTTACAGAATGAGGATGTTATCATAAAACAAAAATAAAATAGACAAGTTATTAAATTCTGTGAAGTCTGCCGTAAAATACGTCAAACGAGAATTTGTTTAGTTCCCAAATTAAAAATTATGGAAAAATTCTAAAAATTAAATTAAAAATACGTCATTAGAAATCAAGTCTAAATTTGAAACAGATAATTTATCATAATTTAAAATCAAATCTGAATATTTAAATAAGTTAAATATTCAATTTTGAAGATCCAAAATATGGGTTGTTACATTAATCATGTTTAAAGTTAAATGACCATTTTAGTAATGCTGTTTAAAGTTAATATTGTGATGTGAAATCCAAGCACAATTTCGTTTTAATAGCTTAAAAGTTTGATTCGGTTATGGAAAGGATAAAAAAAATTAATTTCAATAAACGATATCGCTTGTGTAGAAAGGATTTAGTCATATTCTCGGCACTAAACGTCGAGGTATGGAAGCTTGTCTCTATCTCAAAGGTTAAAAATGTCGTCAAGGCAAAGCTAAGAGGTAACATTATCTTTACTTGCTTAGCTTCATTTTTAACCGAGGGATTGTAAATTTTGAAATCGACGAGTAGTGGTAAAGGTATAAGATTTACTTTCCATATACGATCGGTTTAATTATTTCTCATAGTTGAATTATTGACTATCAAGTCCACTATCTTCTTTGTATATGTCAATCTAAGATGATTTGTTGCTCATTTGGGCCTTGTTATCATTTGTTGGAAATGACTAAACTAAAGAGAGAGTGGAAGCCAAGCTATGTAGGGTTGCTCCCATTAGGGTATCTTCACATGTACTTAAGATTGGATTTGATGGTATGCGCATGGCAATGTGAAATACTTAGACTCTCAGTAAGGTTGGCAGGGTCTGGCTTGGATGTGTCCGAGAGCCATCGTAGTTCTCAAGTATATTTTCTGGAGGTATACTTTCTATGAAGGGGGTGCACCCTTCTAGTCATTATTAGAAAATTTCCCTTTCCTTGTTTTTAGTTCAAAACTTTGAATTATTTTTTTAATTGCATCGAGAAGTGCTTAGAGCTCTTCTCGATGTGTAATTATTTTTGTCCATTCTTTAAGTTTAGATTTTGATCATGTTTATGTCCGTGCTGTCAGGTTTGGGTTTTGTTCTAATTTGTTTCCATTCTTCCATGTATGGATGTTGTTTTATGAGGGAAAATCAATTTCTATGATGAGCGATGCAGTCTCATAGAATTGTTATAAGTTCATCATATTTCTTAAGTTTTCTCATGTTGGATTTCTAGACTTATCTGGGTGTTATTTTATTATAATGCTCGGGTCAGACTAAGTATTTTTCCAAGTTGTCGTTGGTTGGACATAAAGCTCATGGAGTACAGCTGGAGGTTCACCTGCCATAGTATTTTTTTATTTCTATTGTATTATTATATATACCCTTCAATAATTGTAAGGTCAGGAAGTTATAACTGTCCAGGATAATGAGGTTTGTTTTTAACTCTAATTTACCTTGTATTTTAGAATGATGGTTTTTACTGCTTTTGTTATATTATATGTTCTCTTTCCGTTGTGAGATTCTATTTTCCCCTGGTTCTTTTTTTTACCCTAACAATTTGTCTCTCCGGCACTTGGAGACTCGGCATTTGAATATCTTGGATGTATTAAGTGTCGACTTTCAAGGGTCAAAAAGGTGGGTGGTTACATTTTGGTATCAAAGCTGAAAGCTAAGCTAGAACCTTGGCTTTGGATGGGGTAAACTCAGTAATGATAGGGTAAGTGACACCATAGAATGAGTTGAGTGTGTGTGTGTGTGTGTGTGTGTATATATGATAGCATATTTTTTATTTCTATAAAAACATATTATGTTAATTGGTCTATTGAGTTGTTTACGAATTCTGGTCGAGACATGGGACGCCATGGTGTCGATTGGGATTTCTAAACACTTGAACAAAAAAACGGATAGGCTATTGATTTTGAAATTTGGTGAATGAAATATTTTACCTTGGATTATATATTTCATATATATAAAGAAATAATTTTTAAATTTATATGGTTATTTATGGTGTTTGTTTAGTAATGATAATGTTTCTTCGTTATCATTATTGTTTGAATTGTCATGCTTAGATAGTTTATGAGCATTGATATTATTTGATTGTTGACTTATACTCAACCAGTTTATGGGCATTTATCATTTCGATAATTGTTAGTACATTAAACAAACAACTTGTGAATTAAGTTTCACAATTTGACTATAAGGTGTTCGGCGAAAAATGTTAAATTGAAAGTTATCTTGTAATTAAATTGTTTAATATAATCTAAATGGGAAGATAAGACATTTAGTGGATAAATATCTGTGAAAAGTTTATTATAATAAAGGGAATTTATTATAATATAAGATGGTTTTAAAAAGTTACATTTTATATGAGTATGGTATATATAAAATGATTTATATGATTTATAAATTGTGTTTTATAAGTAAATAGAATTTCTGAGAATTTAAGTCCCGATATCGCTTGATATTGATTCAGAAAGATTTTGAGAAAAGTAATAGTGGTGTTACTTTGAAGTATTTATGAAAATAAATATTTCAAAGAGATTTTTTATATAAAGATACATTTTCTTTGGATAGTTCGGGGAAAATATCTCGATTAGTTTTGTGGTAATCTGAATAATATTCTAAGTGAAGATCGAATGTTTGGTTAGGCAAATGTTGTATTGCACTTAGTAAATTATTCTCTTTTTTATTATGCGATTGAAATGAGTTCAAATCCAAACGAACCCAAATGAAGTGTTGGTGAATAAATTGAAAAATTAATTTATATATATGGAAATATATGTAGTATGATTTCAAAAAGGATTTTGAAACAAAAATTGGGTATTTAGTTCTTAAGTTTCCTTAAAGGAAATTAATTCAAAATAAAAAGTATTTCGATAAAAGAATGCTTTGATAAATGAAATTTTATACTCTTGAAAAAAGGGATAATTTAACTTAAGTTTTTAAATGGGTTAAATTTGGTAGGAAGGTTTTAATAAGCATTGTTTTATTAAAGCTGTAGTTTTTGTTTAAACATCTAAGTCTTATATACTATTTAGTGTTAGTGGGCCGTTTAGTAAACTTCTTTACCTTAGGGATGTCTAAGGAAAGCAAACTCTAGCAATAAGTTTTGATACCAACATCCTGCTCTTCTTTACTACTTACCGGACTAAATAGGTAAAAAGGTCGAAGTAGTTGACTCGGTTTTAAGACCCATATTTTGTTGTGACACCATTTGAATTTCAAAAAATGAAAATAAGTAATAAATAATAAATAAATAAAATAAAATTGACATTTTGTATATACTCTTAGGATATAAATGAGTATTATACAAGTAAATAAAAGTGGAGTAAGTTTTTATTTAATGTTTTATAAAGATGTGTCTTTATAAAATGTTTATAAACTTAAGGGAAAATTTATGGAATAATTCATAAAAAAATTTACTGTTGAATGAGACACTAAAAATGATTGCGAAAGTCATTTAGAAAAAGATTGGTGTAGTTAAGAAACCAATAAAAAAAAATTAAGTACGTAAGTTGTACGAAGATTAATTTATCCGCACGGTTCTTGATCTAGGATTCGATTACCTAACTTCGGGGTGATTCACACCGGTTTGAAAGGGGGTTTCTTACTTGGTATTTGTCAACGAACACTTGATTTGGATTCTTGACATGATACTGAGGTTTTCTGTTATAGTATATGGCTATATAAGGAGAACAGAGGTTTCTAATCAAGGAACTTGATCGAAGTCCGCACTAAGGAGGTCGAGTGAAGGATGCTAGCTCGGAAGTGAAGTCTATATATCCGAGCGAGTGGTCCGATTGCGTACAGATGATTTATGTGCATCTTACGGGCTTAAGTATAATAATATGTTTTGTTGTGTAGCTTAGGAAAGTTTGGGGATTGACTTTCAATTTTGTTTGAGGGAGCTTAGTTAATTTTCTATGAAATAACCAAAGGCTGGTGAGTGTAATGGTATGCTTAGAAAATTATCTGTATCCTTAGAATGTTGTAGACCTAAGAAAAAGTTTCTAAATCTTATTTGTTAGTCATTTAACATTTTAAATAATGTTAAGTGTCAGTTTACTTCTTTATGAAATTCAATTTGAGTGATAGTGTGATTTTATAGAGTACGGTTTGTAAAGCTGTTGTTGATTAGGGCTTAAATCTCGGTGCTTTTGAAAAGTGATTTTGAAAGAATTTGTGAAAGAAATAATAATAAAATTATTTTGAAAACTTTGGTGAAGTATTATGATTTTGTGATATTTGAAAGAAGTTTTTGTGAAATGTTTTTTTCAAATATTTTGTTATGACTAATGCTAGGCGATTAGGTGTTTTTCGATTTGGAAGACTCGCCAGGTATATTTGTTTACTCTACTTATTATTTTATGAGGAATAGGAAGACCATTGGATGCTCTATATTGTTTTGATTTTAGAGTTATAACATGCTTCAGTAGGAGGAGCCCCCTCTTTGTCATAATTGATTTTGGTTTTGATATATTTCTCTTTGAAAGAATTTGAAAATATATTTAAAAAAACCACGATAATTTAGTTCTAAAGTTATCTTTTGAAAAGATTAGATGTTTAGTATTTTATTACAGAGTATTCTATGTACTTTTTTTGCATATGGTTGTTATATTGTTTATGTTGCTTGTGCGCATGATAGAAATAAATAGTATATTACTCTTGTGTCAACATGATTCTCTTTTGGATTATGTGAGCACAAGATAGGTGCAGGGAAGCAAGAGATTACTATTTGATTTCTTGTGCACCCGCATTCATAGTGAGATAGTAAATTGCTTGCTAAAAAGTCAAATGCAGAATAGGTACGTAGTAGATTTAGATATTGGTGATTGATTGATGATTTTATGCCCCAAATATGGTAGGCCACTTGGCTTTTGTTTTCTTTTGGTTGATTTAGGCCAGTTGTGGTGAGTTTTAGTTTTTCCGAATCAGCCATGCAACGGAGGTGCTACCGAAATTTTACATAAAATAAGTGACTTTAGAAATTTTAATAACATAATTTAATTAGTAATTTTTAAACCTTAAGGGTTTGGGTACATTTTCTTCCTTTGGGAATTTCGGGGACGAAATTCTTTTAAGGGGGAGAATGTAACATCTTGGAATTTTATCGTGTTGATTTAGAATATTTAATTAATTTTATATGTTTAAATAATTGATTTTTAAAAATACAAATAACTTATATGCAAAATTAGGGATTATTTAAATATTTGAATTGTGAATTAAATATTAATTAAATGGAATTAGTAACCGTATTTAACTCCTTTTAATTAATAAATAATAATGGTGAACTCATTTTGTAAATTTATTTACAATAAAAATGGTTGGAATAAATAACAAGAAAATCGACTGTTAATAAAATGACTAGATTTTTAGTAAAGTATTTTTTAATGAATTTACTGGATTTTTCCATAATTTTTAACTTGGAAAACATTCAAATTATCATTTGACGTATTTTCGATCAACGGTGCTACTTTTGGAATTTCAAAGAATAAAACAATTTGTGTATTTTATTGTTGATTTGTGATCGTGAATTGTTTTGGTGCATGATCATACTTTTATTTCTATCGTTCGTTGTTTGTACGCGAACGGACTATTGTGTAGCGGAATACCGCAAAAACCTACTTTTTGAAATCTTTCAAATCAAAATAAAAAATAAAATTTTAAAATAACCTTTTGGTAATGTGATATGTTGCTTGGAAATATTGGATGACTTGAGAATATTGGTTTACCTGTTATTTAAGCGAGGAATTTGTTATTCTTTATAAAATCAAAAATTTTAACACATTGACTTTTCCATTTTTATTTTCTTATTTTCCTTCTTCTCTTTTGTTCATCATTTCCAGTAAACGAAATAGCGTCCCCATTTCAAAAATCCAAATCAATGTCTACACATTACAAAAAACTACAAAACTTGATTCTTTGAGTTCATAGGGGAGAGATCTGCAAATCTATGTTTCGTTTGTTGGTTGCGGCTGAGATTTGGGATTATCGACTTTTGCCAGTCGAATTAGGGTTTGGCGTAGTTGTCAATTTGGGCAATCCTAGGCGAAATTGAGCTTGGATCCATCTTCCCTTGCTTAGGCGAGCTTGTGGGAATGTTTTGATGGTGTGCGACCGACCCCGACAGATCGCAACTTTGCACTATCGTGATTGAGACTGTGGGTTCGAAGATGAGAGGATTCGGTCGAGCTCAATGATGAGGTGATGGATGGATGGTGATTTCAAAGAGGAAGTTATCGACGAAGTCGGATTGGAGCCTCATTGGGTATGGGTTGAATAGGAGTGTGCATGCATGAGGCAGTAATGCACAGGGTATATCATGCACGGTCTTGTTTGGGAAGAAGGAGGATTAGCGTTAATTTGTAAATTAAGTGATTAAGTAAATTTAAGTTATTTAATTGAATTGAAATCTTATAAATTCAATAAATATTTCGTACGAGGTTAGATTTGGACGCAATCTTTCGCATTGGACTCATATCGATTTTATCTACACACTGGACCTGTTTTCGTTAGATTTGGAGCTAGTATAATTTTTGGCTAAAGTCGTTCAATTTTAGACCAAACCGGAACGCGAAAGTGTCAACTGAAATTTCGGTGAGTTTACTCACCTCTAAATAAATTATATAATATCTGCATTGCTATATATTACTGTTGAATGCTTGGATGATAGTTTATATTATTGTTTGATTGTCTTTTAGGATTTAAATTTCCACTTGAAAATCAGATGACATAAATAACCATTGTGTTGCAAGGAACAAAAACAGAAATTAAGTCGAAGTGTATATGTAGCGAATAGGTCACTACGAAACACTTTGAAAATTCACATTCATCTGTGTGATTTATAAGGGACTTTATTAAAGAGACCCCATGGGGCTTCTCGCCAATTTTAATTTACTTATATTCTAATGTTTCTTATATTGTTATTTGGTTGAAATATTTTTGACATATTGTTCGATTTATGTAAGTGTCCTTATAGCCATTATCGCTATACTATCATTATGAAATTTCATCTCCTTAAACCCTTGTTGTGTGTTGAACTTGAGCTTATATTTTTATAGAATAAATGTTTGGTCCTGTTTTTGCACTTTGAAAATTATTTAAACTTTATTTTCAAGTATTTTGAGAATCTTGAAAATAAAGGATAAGTGTTGAATAAAATTTATGAAAGGAGTTATAAATTTAATTAATTATCTTTCGAAATAATTAACATTGTTTTAAATTTATAAAGAGATTGTAAAATTTGATAAATTATCTTTCAAGATAATTAATGGCGTTTTAAATTTATAAAAGATTATAAATTGGATTTAATTATCTTTCGGGATAATTAATGTTGTTTAAATTTATAAAGGTTATTTACCTTAAATTTTTTGTAAATTCTTTTCAAATGGGTTTGTAAAGATTATATAAGTATTTGAAAGGAATTGGAGGTTTAAATATATTCTTAATTATTTTTTCACTACAGTAAATTTAATTAATATTTATTAATGATGTTTAAAGTTAATTAAGTGAATAATAAAAGTGTTTTAAAGATTCATTAACTGATTTAATAAAAGTGATTAAAGTTAATTAACTGATTTAATAAAGGTGTTTAAAGTTAATTAATCATTTTAATAATGATGTTTGAAATTAATTAATAATTTTAATAATGATGTTTTAAAGTTAATTAATCATTTTAATAATGATGTTTAAAAATAATTAATTATTTAAAATAATGATGTTTAAGGTTAATTAATCATTTTAATAATGATGTTTTTAAAGTTAGTTAATTATTTCAATAATGATGTTTCAAACTAATTAATCATTTTAATAATGATGCTTAAGGTTAATTAATCATTTTAATAATGATGTTTTAAAGTTAATTAAATATTTTAATAATGATGTGTTAAAGATAATTAATAATTTCAATAATGATGACTAAAGTTAATAAATCATTTTATATAAAGGTGTTTGAAGTAATCGATCATTTTTAATGTTAATTGACCATTTTTAATAATGTTGTTTAAATATAATATTTGTGATTTGAAATTCAAGCATGATTTGGTTTTAAAATTTTAAAAGTGATTCGGTTATGGAAAGAATAAAAAATTTAATTTCCATAAACAATATCGCTTATATGGAAAGAATTTAGTCATATTCTCAGCACTAAACGTCGAGGTATGAAAGCTTTTCTTTATCTCGAAGGTTAAACACGTCGTCAAGGCAAAGCTTAGAGGTAACACTACCTTCACTTGCCCGGCTTCATTTTTAACCGAGGAATAGTACAAGGCTGAAATTAACGAGTAGTGGTAAGGGTATGAGATTTACTCCATATACTATAATTTTGATTATTACCAATAGTTGATTCATTGACTATCGATTCCACTATCTCCTTTGTGTATCGTCAACCTAAGACAATTTGTTGCTCAATTGAGCATTAATATTCTTTGTCGGAAATGACTAAAACTAAAGAGCAAGTGGAAGCCAAGCTATGTTGGTTTGCTCCTATTAGGCTATCTTCACATCTACTCTAGATTAGATTCGGTGGTATGTGGCAGGGATCTGAAATACTCGAATTCTCGGTATGGTTGGCGGGGTCTAGCTTGGACATGTCCAAGAGCCATCATAGTTCTCTAGTATATTTTCTACATGTATACTTTCGATAGGGGTGCACCCTCATAGTTATTGTTGGAAAATTTCTATTTAATTGTTTTTTATTCTAAACGTTGAATTGTTTTCTTAATTGCAACGAGAAGTGCCTAGAGCTCTTCTCGATGTTTAATTATTTGTATCCATTTTTTAAGTTTGGATTTTGATCTTGTTTATGCCCATGTATTCAAGTTTGGATTTTTTTTCTAATTTGTTTCCATTCTTCCATGTATAGATGTTGTTCTTGCGAGGAAAAAACCCATTCCGTGATTAATGGCGTGATCTCACAGAATTATTATATTTTCACCATATTTTTTTAGTTTTCTTACCCAGGTTTTCCAAACTGATCCGGGTATTATTTTATTATAATGCTCGAGTCAGACCAAGTTTTTTTCTAGGTCGTCGTTGGTTGGACATGGAGCTCATGGAGTAAAGCTGGAGGTTTACCTACCATAGTATTTTTCTATTTCTGTTGTATTATTATATATACACCCATCAGCAATCGTAAGATCAGGAAGTTATAACTGTCTAGGCTGATGAGGTTTGTTTTTAACTCTAATATACAATGTATTTTAGAATGATGGTTTTTACTATCTTTGTTATATTATATGTCGTCATTCTACTGTGAGATTATGTTTTCCCCGGTTCTTTTTATTTTCATTTTACCCTAATAATCTTCCTATCCGACACTTGGATGCTCTATATTTGAATATCATGGATGCATTAAGTGTCGACTTTCGATGATCAAAAAGGTGGGTCCTTGCAAATCATATCACTTAATTAGCATATATTCAAACATAACACCACACACCATTGTTTAATTAACCCCTAATCCATTTATAAGCTTACTAAATTCTTCAAAAAAGTAATTAAGGTCTTTAAAAAATAATGAGTTGTTATAATCATGTTTACAACATAAACATAAGTCTAAATTATTACATAGGATTTTGTAAATCACTTCATACAACTTCATAATTATTAATAAATAAATCTATGAAGTATAACAAGTAAATAAAGTTAGAGAATCATTCCACTCACCTCGTCTGCACCAAATCTAGCTTTAAATCTATTATCCAGGTTTTTAACCCTACAGGATCTAGGAGAATATGGAATGACTTGATGGAGTTAGAACGGCTCAAACCTCAACCAAAAAGGGCTAAAGCAACGACTGAGTAAGACTAAACCAAGAGACCAGCGTCCGTCTAGTCCAATTAGCAGCTTAATACAACTAGCTCGTAAACCATCATCAAAACAAAGTGACATGCAATGAGACTACCCAAAGAACGTCGATACAAAGCAAAAAAAGCATGCCAGACATCAAGTCCAGAAAAAGTCTAAGTGCATGGATCGCTAGCGATCCATAAACTATGGATCGCCAGCGATCCATAATTCATCACTAGGTCGCTAAGACACACGAGAAGCGAAGAAAGCCAAAATATGCTAAGTGTGTGGATCGCTAGTGATCCATACACCATGGATCGCCATTAATCCATACTTGTTGATGGACACTTGGCAAGCTAACTAGGCGAAGAAGGGAAAAGAGGAGCTAAGTGATCAACTCGCACGCGAGCTAAATCTATGGATCGCTAACGACCCATAGACCATGGATCGCTAGAGATCCATGGTTTTGGCTCGGGTCATGAGCTGAGCTTCATTGCATCTTCCTGAGTCCATCTACAAGCAGTCAGTAAACAGACCTGGCCCAGAAACTCTCTAATATCTATAAATACCCTCCTACCTGAAACATAAACAGGATCTTCTCCGGACTGGTTGCTGAAGCTCTGCTGGAAACTTTCTTCACTCTTCATCTCCCTGACAACAATCTCCACAGGAAGTCACTATGATTCTCTAGTGGGTTCTAACCTTGGAGATTCAATCTAGCTAAGGATAATCAAAAGTCTTATAACCAAACATTACTTGTAATAGCAATAAGTCTAGAGTACAAACTATAAAGTGGACGTAGGCTTCATTAACAGTCGAATCACTATAAAAATCTTCTTGTCTTCTTTCTTTTACTGTTCTTTTCTATACCTATTATTTGTATTGTTGCTATATGAGAACGGGGTTGGTGCTTTCACACTCAAACCAGGGTGTTGATCCATTTTTTGGGTTAACAAAATCACGAACAACCCAACTTTTGCTCCCTTACAATTTGAGATGACGATCCAAACTCCATTTCAAGCAAAATCTATAGATGTGTTTTATGAGTAATGAGGTGAGAAGAACCTGTAGTGATTTTATCAGGATTTATAGGAATTTATTTAAGCTTGGATTAGAAGATCTTAGGCTTAGGCTTTAGGAATGGATTAGGAAAGTAATTAGAGAAGAGGAAGATATAATCGATAGAAGGCAAAAGCAACAGGAAGTAGTGGGCAGAGCTCCAAAAATCATGATGGGAGAAAATATTAACACTCCACCCATTGCAAAAGCGCTTGCGACAAACACTAACTTAGGGTTGAAAACCCCACGGGGATATAACGATGACTCTCTCTGGCTCTGAAGATGACAAACAATTTGAGGAAGACAAATTGGACGAAAACGATAACATGCAAAATGCTAGAAGAAGCTCTAAAGCTCGTGCCGCAGCACAGTACCAAGCAATGGACGAGGAACTGCTACTCAAATGGTACTTCCAGAGGCAGGAAAACCAAGAAGATATGACATAAACCCGGATCGATTATAAGGCCAAGCTCCTGTGGTATATTATGACCACTCCCAACTGACTAGTCTCCAATCCCATCATGGAGCTCCCACCATCGAATCACGAATGGTCGTCGTCGAAAATCATCAAAAATCTTCAAAATGGTCATTGAAAAACTCACTTCAGGGTTGACTCGAAGTCGAACTCGGGTAATTGCCTATTTGACTCGAAGCAGACTTTGGAAGTCCTGAATCGAAGTCGAACTCGGTTAATCATCCATTTGACTCAAAGCAAACCTAGGAAATTCTGCCACGAAATCAGACTCGGGTAAAACCAAGGTTTTCTCCAATCAAACATGTAAATGACTCCAAGCACCGTTTTTCACCAACCCAGCACTTCAAATTCTGCGACTCGAAGCGAACCACGTGCTGGTTCCAAGCAAATGGCAAATTTTCTCGGGTTGGACTCCAAGTAAAATACCATCGATCCATCTTCTTTTGCCCATAACTCGAACGTGCGAACTCCGAATACCTTGAAATTTGGAATGCAACCTTATGTGGCCTTCTTTGTCACCCCAGACTGATCTCATC
This sequence comes from Allium fistulosum, assembly GCA_030737815.1. Classification (NCBI taxonomy): domain Eukaryota; kingdom Viridiplantae; phylum Streptophyta; class Magnoliopsida; order Asparagales; family Amaryllidaceae; genus Allium; species Allium fistulosum. Next base: position 1,250,356,676 of record CM060901.1, read on the forward strand.
TAGTTTGAAATTTTTGGGATCGTCACTAATCCATGACTCCATCATAAGTGATTTGTCATTCAATCGGCATTTCCAATCATTCAAGCATACACAATCTTGCATATATCACTCTCAAGCATTATAAACAGCCGTAACTTGAAAACGGACCGATCTAACAAGGATTAGAGCATCTTCACCAATCGAAACCCATTTACCAAAGTCGTTCAACATGGAGAATATCCAAAGAAGTTTATCATGCCAACTATACCTTTTATACAAATGTACAACTAATTCGAAATTGCTCCTTTACAGGTATGACTAGCATATGGACGAAGCAAGGGCGACGGATGCAGTCTGCTATGAGGCCCTCAGGAATCATTAAAGGATGAAACAACCTGCTACCATGGAAGAATTCTCTGGGAAGGAAAAACGGTTCTAAAGACTAGAGGTAGTGCAATTAGAAGAAGGCAAACCCGGCAGTGTGCCAAAAAACATACCAAACGGTGAAGGAGCTATAGGACCTCAGGGACCTTCTGCCCAAGCAAGGCTACTAAGACCTAGTAGATAAGAGCCCCAACTAACTAACGAAATCAGACGAAAAGATGATTATCAAATAACACTCTAGCTAGCTAGCAACTAAGGAATGGGACAACAACCTAAAGCGATGCCTTCGCATCCATCCTTTTCTACTCTCCTTTTCCAAATGAGCCATACCGGGACACTAGGGGCATTGCAGACAGCACAGCGAAAGAAATACATTTATGCCCTCGAAGAGTCATGTCAATCCCCCTTCTGAGAACCGACGTAGCTGGTGGCGTCAAGAAATCTTGTCCAAAGGATCCTCGAACAAACAGATCCAACACCTTAGCCTACAAGAACCGATAAAACTGTGTTCCCTTGAGCTGAATCTGAAAAATTCCTCTTGAAGTCTATGAATCATTGCTTTAAGACCGTCGGGCCGTCGGCAACACGACCTAAAACTCCTCTTGGATTCGATAAATTATCATTCCAAGGCCGTCTGGTCTTTCACGAACTAAAGCGTCGTGAAGGTGAACAGGTAGATCAGCGGTCATCTGATCCAAAAAACCCTTCGTGAACGTGAAGGTCTTTCATGAACTAAAGCGTCATGAAGGTGAACATGTAGATCAATGGTCATCTATTTCAAAAAACCCTTCGCGAATGTGAAGGTATTTCATGAACTTAATCGTCGTGAAGGTGAACCGGTAGATCAGGAGTCCTCTGATCCAAAAAACCCTTCGCGAACGTGAAGGTCTTCCACAAACTAAAGCATCGTGAAGGTGAATCGGTAGATAAGCGTTCATCTGATCCAAGAAAACCCTTCACGGACGTGAAAGTTTTTCACAAACTTAAGCATCGTGAAGGCGAACCGGTAGACCAGCGGTCATCTGATCCAAAAAACCCTTCGTGAATTTAAAGGTCTTTCAGGAACCAAAGCGTCATGAAGGTAAACCAGTAGATCAGCGGTCATCTGATGCCAAAAACCTGTCGTGAAAGGGATGGTCTTTCACGAACTAAAGCGTCTTGAAGGCAAACCTGTTGGTCAGTGAAATTTATGTATGACTGATATCCACAATGGTGAACTGGAAGATCAGCAGTCATCTGATCCAGAGCTTCCCAAGTCAACGAAGTCAACCTCCGGGGCCACAAATCGACAATCATACCAATCACTCCGCAAAATTAATAGAAATACTTCCAACGACCAATGAGATAAATGGTGCTAAATTTTAGAGCTTCAAAGTCGCTCAAAGTAACTAAGCCAAAACTGAACTGACCTTGTGATCAATCAGAGGCCAACTCGAATAAAGCCAAGATTCGGCACTTGGGAGAACCGCACCCACTGGACCGGGGCCAACCAAACGAGTTATGAAGAGACCATAGATACAATTCAAGCACGCCAACAGCTCTGTGGCATGGGGGCACCACACACACTTGAATATCGATAAGAAAGGCCGAGATTGATCATACCATAGTTCTGTTATGCCCGATCAAAAATTCTAGCATTCTGACAACCGCGGACTTAATGAACTAGCCAATACAACAAACGAAATACTAGCATAATACTTGCACACTTCTTTCCAACTACTAATTTACCGCTCCTGGTGACCAATTCTTCTTCCTCTTAGACTGTATGCCAGTTAAAGACCCATTCTCTACAGGCATTTTGGACCAAGAGCTAAGAGTCATGCCTTGAACTTGCATAGGCTCTTTCTTCAATCCATCTTCATGCGGTCAGCTATAGATCTCTCCGTCATGGCAGCTTGATCTATTTGGACGTGTACATCCTCCAGAAACACAGAAGGATCATCCAAGCCATTATTACCCGAACCAAAAACTGTTTAGCTTCTCTAACCAATAAAATCGTGTTCATGTAAGCAACCTGCTGAGTCGATGGGGTCAAATCGACTCGAAAATCATTTTTTAGCTGCTTGGACCGGTCAAATTGCGCCCGAGTATGCTACATCAACTCACTGAACCAAAGAAAGTGAATCGACTCAAACCGCCAACTCCTCACTTTGCCCGAAGATTGGAAACATCGAGGAGTACCAAAAGCAGCGTTCATAAACCACGCCAAAACATACGCTCCTCACATTACCCGAGGATAGGCAACACCGAGGAGTACTAAAAGCCAACATTTCATAAGCCAAGCTAAAACATACGCTCCTCACGTTGCCCGAAGATAGGCAACATCGAGGAGTACCAAAAGCCGCGCCAAAACATATGCTCCTCACGTTGCCCGAAGATAGGCAACACCGAGGAGTACTAAAAGCAGCGCATTTCATAAGCCGTGCTAAAACATGCGCTCCTCACATTGCCCGAAGACAGGAAAAACCAAGGAAAACTAAAAGTCGTGCATCCAATAAGTCGTGCACTAACTTTCAAAACACAAACCCCTCACGTTGCCCGAAGATAGGCAACACAGAGGAATATCAAAAGTCGCGCGCCCGTAAGCCTCGCACCAACTCCTCAACATTGCTCGAATATAGGCAACATCGAGGAACATCGTCAAAAAATCACGCTCCTAAAGCATAAACTCCTCATGTTGCCCGAAGATAGGCAGCTCTGAGGAGCATTAGAACCAGATCAATGGGGCATATTGATCCCGAACACCGCACGTCTCATAACCAACGCCAACCATTTCTATGATTCGGAATAATGGGCACAACTCCAACAAAACAGGAGTGCTACAAACCAACAGAAAAGTTTCAACTGATGACACTTAATGATTAAAACTGCCCTCATTTAACCCGTGCAATGTGCACCTCTCAAACATGCATATATTGCATACTTACCAGAATATCACAAGAAACTTGGATTACATACTAAAGTTACAAAACTTCTGAAAGAAGGAAAATCAAGTCGTGACTTAGCCAAATTTCATGTTTAATATGAAAAATATCTAAACAATAAGTTATCGGTCATTTGAATTAAACAGCCCTGTAAACTGGGGGCATACACCGGTACTTAAATAAAAACAATTGAAAACAATAAGTTCACAAGTTATGTTACTCCAAACAAAGAATTGTTACTTCAAATAAAAATTTTGGCGGCAATCATAAAAATTGGATAACTGTAAACAAAATAAGCACAAGTGCACAGAACACACATGAACAGACAAATAAGAATACAGTCGGAATTTCAATGTATTGCTTATAATTTTCTTTTATACAGGATCAAAATGTGGGGGTCATACCCACACAACACTGGCCAATAAAAAGAAAATACAGACTCCATGACAAAAAAACTAAGTGCAAACTCTGCACTTGAACAAAATGACTCAAAAAGAACAAAAGTCAGATCGGTCTCCACACAAGCTCCTCAGCGCTTCCTTCCATCGCTCCCTGTTTCTCCCTTTGTTTGCAATTTCTGCCTCGTTTTTGGAGTGGTGTCGCTGTTGGTAATATCAACAAACTCCTCAGTGGCAACGTCAAGAAGTTCCAAACCGTTCTGGGTCGACGGGTCATATCGATCCCATGAGCCGTACACTCTCAAAATCCATGCATTTCGTAAGCCATGCACTCTCAAAAGTGGCGCGCTTCGTAAGCTACGCATTTTCATAAGCCGCGCAAACACTGCTTGATGTTGTTCTGGAAACATCGATGAACCGTTAAAATTTTCTAAGTACTGGTGTTGTCCCAACAACACTGGGAAACTTGTCTATTACAGGATTAACTTGTCCCACTACCCGAAAGAACCGGCATTGCTTCGGTAGTGCCGCAAAGCTCACAAACCAAGAAGCCGGCAAAGAATTCTGATCTTTGACCAAATATAATGTACAAAATGTCAAAATTTAAGACACCCAAGTCACGAGTTCCCAGAGATAGGAGCTACGACGTACCTTTGACTGGGGGCATCTAGGGAGCCGCCCAGAACATCAAGTCTCACATCAATTGTTCAGAATAATCAGTCCTGTGGACTGATGGGCACATAACACATTAACACTTGGTCAGGATAAAAGATCGCTCCAACTTGTAATAAAAGGAGGAACTTACCAACATACAGACATGGACGACGACGCAAAGCATTTCCAGAATCAAATCATCAACGCACTAGCATCCGAACACAGAGGTAGGTGCTCGAATGAGGACTCAAACCGTAACTTGCAAAAAACTAGCTGTTATCCAAAGACAGACAACGACAAGGAGAGATTGCTCAAAATCGAGCAGTTAAACCATTGATTCTCGAAGGTTGGAACCAACGAATAAGGTTGATATCCGCAACAATGCTATTAGTCCAACATAATGCATATGGCCTGAAACAAGCAAGGTTTGGTGTCACAGATTCAAGACAAACACTACTGAACTTTACCAATCCATGATCAGTATAGGAATGAACGTGGTCGTACTGAGGGCAATGTGATGACTTGCTCCATAATTTCAAATTTTCTATAAGAACCTGGAGTTTGACACGTAGAAATGAAGGGTACCGCTAATAGTCGTCAGATCATAAAAAAAACTGGTTAGAGGCAGTTTGATTTTTCATGAATGAGAATAATTATGGAATTGGTTGAGCAACAGCCTTGCATCTCCAAGGGTAATACTTGACGGTTATAAATAAAGCTAGGCAACGAAAACACCAGGGACTCTCACCCTTCCAGAACGTGGCATACCCAAGATTTAAGCAACATTGAGAAAATAGCCACATTAGGTTAAAAGGAATCTAACCAACTCTACAGGATCGGATGAATGATTCAACCCTCACCAACATGACTTTAACACTTCCTGAAGACAAGCAGCACTAAGAAAACACTTCTACAATCCAACCATCGAAGTGCTAGTTTTCAAAGGCCGAAATTAGTACCCAACTGGATTAAGAGCATAGCCGAATCGACGAGAAAATCGATCCCAACTGCCTGAGTGTCGGTGTTGCCTCGCCAATGCCAAGGCCTTCTTTTATCTTTTAAGTACTAGTGTTGCCCTGGCAACGCTGGGAAAATTTTCTATTTACTAAATACTAGTGTTGCCCCGGCAATGCTAGGAAACTTTCTATTTCATAAGTACCAGTGTTACCCCGGCAACTCCGGGAAACATTCTACTCACTAAGTACCGGTATTACCCCGGAAAAGCCAAGAAAACTTTAACCTATAGGGCTGATGAGAAACACTCATCGCAGTGAACCATTAATGCACTAGCTTCCGAAGATAGAAGTTGGTCCTCAACTGAGTTTCTACCTTCTCTTCAGAAAACTACTATTGCCCAATGATAGGCAACGACCGGAAGACATATCCTTTCATAGGTCAGCCGGAAGGTTCGACCTTTCATCACAGGAATCAGCCACTCTACAGGAATAAAGCAGCATCAAAAGGAAATCCTAGGATTGAATTGCCCGTATACTAATTTCTAGGGATGAAAGACGGTGCACAGCCGAATTTCTTAAATTCAACTTAGAATGAATTTAGACACGGCCGAAAGATAGGTAGCCTCGAGGAATTGTTTCTTGGAACCAAGCAGCTGGGTTATCAATTCTCAAAGACAGGAGTTGACATATGAACAAAACTTCCATGACAACGTCGGCTACCAAGAAGAGCATGCTTGGCCAAGGGTAATGTAACATCCCCTTACTTGGAGGCCCAAAACGAACAGCTACGGATGCTGCAGTCATCCATAGTTATTCATAACTGAATTTCCTAAATTCAACTTAGAAAGAATTTAGAAACAACCGAAAGATAGGGAGCCTCGAAGAATTGTTGCTTGGAACCAAGCAGCTTGGTTATCAATTCTCAAAGACAGGAGTTGACATATGAACAAAACTTCCATGAAAACGTCAGCAACCAAGAAGAGCATGCTTGGCCTAGGATAATGTAACATCCCCCTACTAGGAGGCCCAAAGCGAACGGCTACGGATGCTGCAGTCATCCATATTTATTAATCTTCGACGACCAAATATGGCAGTGCTAGATTCATTGATACACAGATCACAGAAATATGGAAAAAAATTAACTATTCAAAAAAATTTCCATATTCAAATCAAAACATTTCATTATTCATTACATAATCCCAAATTACGTTAACCACATTCAGCAAAATATATTTATTACAACTACGCCAAGAGCGACATATGAAGATGCCCCCTTGGTTGATCGGAGTAAATAGTAAGGCTCATAAATCTTCCATTACAAACAAACACACAGTGGACAAGAAAAGTCTAAATAACTATCTTCCTCCTACGTGTCTCCAGAAGCTTTATTCGTCTAAGAAGAGAACCTGGAAACCTTAAATCTCAAACTACTCAAAATCAATTGAGTACCCGAGAGTTTAAGGGGAAAACAACAACTTCGAGTTAGACATAAAGCCTGGTATGAATAATAATCTAACACCTCAATCCTTTTAGATATCTAGTGAGACCACGCTGCTTAGAGGAATGGGTTTTCCCATCACTAGTATCCTAAAAACCTTTATAAAATCATATATTATGCTCCTGCATCCACAATTGTTAAAACATAAATTTTCAAAATATTATGATGATATGCATACTTGAAAATAATTAGGATTTCCCATCCCCAGTTTAGTCTGACACCCTGTCATAAATATAGTTTCTAGGGTCACTATTAACCTTTTAGTTTTCATGGGTTTACTAATAACCTTATCATCATTAATAGACTCTCTGTCTTATTCATAGTTTTCATGGAATCACTAAGAACCTATTGGTAACTCCAATATCTTTCTGTTTATCCTAGTTTTTATGGGTTGACTAGGAACCTATTGTCTATCTATCAATGTCGTAATCTGAGTATAGTTTGCATGGGCTCACTATAAACCTATTGGCCCCTGCCACTATCAATCATAGTTTTCTTGGGCTTACTATGAACCTGTCTATCTGACCTCTTCCTTTACACATGGTTTTCATGGGCTTACTATGAACCTGTCTATCTGGCATCTTCTCTTAACATAGTTTTCATGGGCTTACTATAAACCTATTGGCCTCTGCCAATATCTTCCCTTTATATTTTAACATCCTATATTCTGGTCTTCCTGACCTTCTGGATGCAAATCTACTCATTCAGGAGCTTAATCAATTTATATTCACTACTGGGTTAACCTAGCTGGTTCTTCTACCCTTTTTCCCAAAATACAGTTATGGGTTTATCATGTGATATTATTTGCAAAACAACAATTTGTCAACACCACTCTTGTGGGTTTAAAGTCCTTGAAATATATATCATAACATAGTTAATACCCTTAAATTATATTTTTATCAAGGCGATACTTCTTCAAAATTTCTTACCTAAAATCAGTACAAAACTCCTTTATTTGTGCCGTGGATTTTTCCTTTAGAAATTTAAGATAGGGTTTAAAACCTTTCGATACCTTCGAAACCTAGCTTTCGACTTCATAGGATAACCTCTTTCGAAAGCTCTTAAAAACATTAGGATCCCGCCTTATAATACTTTAAATTCTACCTTACAAAACCATTGAAACCATTCAGCAGTTTAAACCTCTCGAAAGTATTCATCTCTTATAGCATAAGCCTTTCGAAACCAGCAAACTAAACTTTTCGAAAACCTACTGGGTTCAAGTTAAAACATGCGGAAGGTCCTCTTTTAAAACCATTCGAATACAAAGGAAGCAACCTTTCGACCTTGTCGGAAGGTCTACTTCGATACCTTCAATCATTTCATTTTAAACAATAGACCTCCGCCTTTTAAAGCAACTCCTTTGAAAGCTTGGGTTATATTTCAATTATAAATCAAGGGTAACTCATCTAAGTCGAAAGCTTTGAAACTTTTCGAAAGCAACGGGAGAGGCAGCTGGTTTTTAAAACATCGACTAAGCCGAAAGCTCCTGCTTTCGACCCCTTCAAAAGGTTTTAACAAAATAAAGGCGGCAGTTCTTTCCAAAATCCCATTGAAATAAACTTTTGAAACAAAACCTTTCGACTGCGTCGGAAGGTTTTATATAAAAACAGCTTATAAGAAAACCAAACCCTTCGACCTGTGTCGGAAGGTTCAAAACAGAACAATACTAAGTGAAAGTGACCTTTCGACTTTGTCAAAAGGTTTAAAACCTTTCTTTAAACATTTGACCTAGTTGGAAGCAACCAAGTCGAAGCTCTAATTCGAAAGCAAAGCAAGTGAAAACTTTAGTTTATAAAACAAACATATCCCAACCTCTTTGGCCATCATCCTTTCGACTACACCCTTTGACTCTGTCCAATTCATTACACACCAAGTACTTGATACCATATGCATTGGTTTGACTTTATCGAAAGGTTTAATCTTTCGACTTAGACGAAAGGTCTGGGTCGGAAGGTATTATGCCTAAAAATGGCTGAAACATGCTAAAAGCATGATTTTTCTTGTTTTTAACCGGTAACTTTTTAACTAACCCGCCCTTGTTTGTCAAATTCTCATTGGTTAACAATAACTTTATAGAAAATGCTGCCGCAAATTTCAGAATTAAATAATAATTTTATTTTATAAAATGCCCCTTCTTCATAAATAAATATATAAAACATTTAAGTCTCATACCTTAAATAATTTTATATATTCATCAAAACACATTGAAAAAATCTGGAAAAATCCCAGATAACCTATTTTAATATGTTTTCCAACATATAAAAATTTCCAAGCCAAATAATCATTATTTTTGCCGTAAATAATTCATAACCCAATAAATCATTTCTTCACTAGAAAAATTCGTATAAAGTTCATTTGCACTCGGAAAATTATAAGAATTGAAACCCATCTCCAAAATCATGTTTTCTATAACATAAAATTCTCCCATGGCATTAAAAATCATTTTCATCTCGGGTTTGCCCTAAACCGTGTATATCTCTTATTAACCAACTTTGTTTAAATACATATAAATCATCCTCAAGCATATCATCATTCAACATATCATAATAATAGATTTATCATTAGATCTGAAACCATTTAATGTAAAAATCAAAATAGAGATGTAGAAATTATTATTTACCTTGCTTGAGATAAGGAGATTAGAGATTGTTTGAGATTGATTTTCCTCTAGCTTGAATCCAAAGCTTTCCTTAAATTTTCTTCTTCTCTTCCATCTTTCTATGGTCGGCCTTGATGCTTACATTTATAGTTTTTGTTTTGAGATAAAATGAATGTGCAAAACCTAATGAGAATAGTACAAGGGTGGGATGTATGGCCATTTATCCTAATGCCTTTATGTTTAACTTCCTAAACATTTATTTAAGTTCATTAGTTTAATAAGCACGACCACCTAATTAATTAATCAACCTCAATCTCCTTATCTACATTATTCTATTTAATTTATTCTAATTAAATCTCTTGAATGATGTCAATAAAATTAGGGGTGTTACAGGCTCCCCTCCATAAAGAATTGCGTCCTCGAAATTCAGTAAGGACTAACTAGCAAACATAGCAACGTCTCCTAACAACCATACTAGCCTATCTGACTAGCAACCAATCTATATAAATGTAATATAGACATACCATCAAAGCAGATCAGGATAAGCCTCTCGAATCCTGTCCTCCGTCTCCCAAGTACAGTCTTTCTCATTGTCGCTCCACTGAACCTTTACCAACTTGACTGTCTTGGTCCTCAACCTTTTCTCATCTCTCACTACAACCTGAACTAGTTGTCTAACAAAAGTCAAATCGAGCTCCAGTACTAAGTCCTCCAACTCTGTCTGAGGAATAGTAGCCTCTGGATCATGCACGTGCTTACTAAGATGAGACACATGGAATACATTATGGACACCTGCCAAACTGCTCAGCAACTCTACTCTGTACATGAGCTTTCCAATCCTTTCTATAATCTGAAATTGACCAATATATCTCGGGGCCAACTTTCTGGATTTTCAAAATCGTACAACACCCTTCATCGGTGATACTTTAATGAAAACTCTGTCTCCTATTGAGAACTCTAGGTCTTTATGCCTCTTATCTACGTAACTCTTTTGTCTGGATTGAGCTTCCTTCATCCGTCCTCGGATTACCTCAATCTTTTCTGACGCCTCTCTAACCAAACCCGGACCTAAGACCAATCTGTCTCCAGTCTCTAACTAACATACTAGCGACCTGCATGGCCTTCTATACAGAGCTTCAAAAGGCGCCATTCCTATACTAGTCTGATAACTATTATTGTAGGAAAACTCAATTAGATGTAGGTGATCTTGCCAAGATCCCCCAAAGTCCAACACACAAGCTCTCAATAAATCTTCGAGTACTTTATTGACTCTCTTTGTCTGCCCATCCGTCTGTGGGTGATAAGCTGTACTCATCTTGAGCTTGGTACCTAATACTTCTTGTAGACTCCTCCAAAAGTAGCTAGTGAATAATGCATCCATGTCGCTTACTATGCTACTAGGAATCCCATGAAGTTTAACTATGTTCTTCATGAACAACTTTGCTAAAATAGGTGCCGTTCTGGTCTACTTTACTGAAATGAAATGAGCACTCTTGGTCAACCTGTCCACAATAACCCATATACTCTCATTTCCTCTATTTGACTTTGGCAACCCGTCTATAAAATCCATCGATATCGAATCTCATTCCAAACTGGAATATCTAAAGGCTGAAGTAACCCACTTGGCTTCTGATGTTCGGCTTTCACTTGTTGATAGTTAACACACTGCCTAACCCACAAGCAACCATCCCTTTTCATGCCTTCCAAATAAAAACTCCTCTTCATGTCTTGATACATCTTGGTCCCTCCAGGATGAATCGTAAACTTCGATTGATGACATTCTTGTATAACTTATTTTCTTAAGTTCTCTACATTTGGAACACATAATTGTTCCTTCTTCGTCAACTATCCTCTTTGATCAAGACTAAAATCTTTTAGGTCATCAATCTTTGATCCTCCTTCAAGCCTTCTAATCCTCTTGGCTAAAACTGGGTCTTCTCTCTACTTAGAAGTTATCTTTCGATTAGCACTGGTCGGACTTCTAAACATGATAACAGGGCAGTACCCTGACTAGAATGAGTAGTAGATCTCAACTGCACCCCACAACTGGCTAAAGCTTCTAGATCCTTCCATTCTGCCAACATCGCTACTACTACATTCTGAAGTTTTCTACTGAGAGCATCTGCTACCTTATTTCCTTTCCCAGGAGTATACTCTATACCGAAATCATAAGCAGCTAGAAACTCCTGCCATCTTTGCTGCCTTATATTCAACTCCTTCGGAGAGAATAAATACTTTAATGACTTATGATCGGTATATAACTCAAATCTCTCTCCAAACAGATAATGCCTTCAAATCTTCAAAGCAAAAATTACCACAGCTAACTCTAAGTCATGAGTAGGATACCTTACCTCATGCGGTCTAAGCTGCCTAGATGCATAAGCGATAAATTTGCCCTTTTGCATCAATACTGCTCCCAATCTAGTGTCACATGCATCAGTATATACTACCAACCCTAATTTACCATCTGGAACTATTAACCCTAGAGCGTTGGTCAACAAATGCTTTAACTAAAGGAATGCATCCTCACATTTGTCGGACCACACAAACTTCACTTCCTTCCTGGTCAACTTAGTCAAAGGTGCTGCTTTCCATGAGAAATCCTTGATGAACCTCCGGTAATAGCCAGCAAGTCCAAGAAAACTCCTAATCTCGGTTATCATCTCTGGTCTCTTCCAATTATCGACTGCCTCAATCTTAACTGGATCAACTGACAATCCTTCCTTCGAAACCACATGACCAAGAACTTAACTTCTCTCTTCCAGAAATGACACTTGGAAAACTTGGCCTTCGGCTGATTTTGCCTCAGCGTCTCTAACGCTACTCTAAGATGAATTTCATGCTCTCTTTCATCTTTAGAGTACAACAAATTGTCATTTATGCACCAACACAAACCTATACAAGTGTTCTCTGAAAACTCGGTTCATTAAATCAACGAAGAAAGCAGGCGCATTCGTCAATCCAAATAGCATTACTAACCACTCATATGAACCATACCTGGTTCATAATACAGTCAAAGGAATACTTTCCTCCGCCACTCTCAACTGATGGAACCCTGTCGCCAAATCCAATTGGGAAAATACTCTGGCTCCACTCAATTGATCAAACAAATCGTCAATCCTTGGTAGAGGGTACCTATTCTTGATCATCCTTTCATTCAACTTATGATAGTCGATGCACATCCTTAACGACCCAACTGGTTTTTTCACAAACACCGCGGTTGCTCCCTAAGGCGAATTGCTTGGTCTGATAAAATTTCATCCCTCAAGATCCACTAATTGCACCTTTAATTCCTTCATCTCTGTCGGTGTCATCCTGCTAGGTGGTCTACTAACAGGTTCAGCTCCCGGTATAAGATCTATCTGAAACTCAACAGCTCGTTTCGAGGATAATCCAGTGATCGGCTCAAACACATCTGCAAACTCTCTAACCACACTAATCTGACTAAGCACTTCTTTAACCTCCATGGCGCTCAGCAAAGCACAAACACTCTTACTGGAATTCTCCACTGAGAAAATGATACGGTTATGACTATCTGGGTGCCTCAATGTTATTTCCCGATCCTGGCAAAATATCTTAGCCTCATACTTACCCAACCAATCCATACCTATCATGATCCCGAAATCTACGAAATCGTAAACATACAAACTGCATGCAAACTTATGACCTAACAAATCAAGTTCTAACTGGTCACATCTCATCCTAAGAGTTGTATACCCTCCTATTGGATTCGCAACCCCTAAGAAAGTAACTAGGTATGTGGGTTCTATACATAACCTAACAACCAAACTCTGAGATATAAATGAATGTGATGCACCGTATCAAAAAGTACCCTAACAGGTATACTCTGAATCAAAAGCGTACCTTCCATCATAGTCATTCCTTTTTCTACTGCAGTGGATTTAGAAGAAGATGGTGGTCCAATAGCAAACACCTTCCCTCTGTCAGCCTGATTGGCTCTGGACACTGGTTCTTATAATGCCCAACTTGGTCACAGTTGAAGCATTCACATTCTTCTTCTTTGCAAGTTTTTTCCCTTTACCAGTTCTGCACTAATTGGCATAATGACTCCTCTTATCACACTTATAACACACCAAATTAGCCTTCGCCTTCTTAACGGCCTCCCCTTTCTGGGCTCCTTTTTTCTTAAAGAACTTCCTTTTTCTTCTTTGAGAACCCTGGGACTCAACTAGCTTTTCCCTAGCTGAAACAGCAAGCATTTCCTCATCTCGGACGGTCATCTCTACCATCACATGATAAGTTTCTCTAATGTGAGTCATAGCCATCCTTCCTAGCTCTGGCCTCAACCCTCTAATGAATCACTTATTCCTCCTGACATTCGTGTCAACCAAAGCATAACCATATCGTGACAGCTCATCAAACTTAGCAGCATACTCGATCACAGAAATCTGTCCTTGGACAAGATCCATAAACTTCCTCATTGATGCCGATTTGGCAACCCTCAGACAAGAACCTCTGCTCAAACCTCCTCCTGAAGTCAGCCCAAGCCAACTCTTCCTCTGTACCTCGGCTGTCACACTGTTCCACTAATGAAGCGCCAAACCTTGCACTGTCTAGAGGCTAGCCTTCTTATCTCCATCATTTAAGCCTAAATCGGTAAAGATCCTTTCAAAGTTCAACAGCATCTTCCGTTCCAGCAAACGGCTTTCCTCCCAAACTAACATAGTCTCTACACAGCTTAGCATAGTTATAACCAGCTGGAACTACAGGATTAGCTCAACCAATATTTCAAGCAGCATTACCTCCAACAACTCCGGCTGCAATTCCAGCCTGCATCATGTTTACAAAGAACTGATACATTACTCCCATGTCCATCTGGGGAACTCCTATCCTAGCAGTTTCAGCTTATGCCTGACCTGGACCTCTTCTAGCATTGGGTCGGGCATTTCCATTAGTAATTGTGCTTTCTCCTCCAACATTAACTTGCCTCTTCTTCCTTCCATATCTGTATTCAAACCTTGTGAGATACAGATAAATAGACTAACTAAGATAGGAGCCTAGAGATATAGCGTATACTTGTATATATAACAAATACAAGTACGTTACTATAGCGTTATCCCATACCCGGATCTTAACTCTACTTTCTAAGGATTATGTTTTCAAAAATCATTTTTAGTTAAAGTATTTCATAAACCATGCTCCAATACCAACTTGTAACAACCCCCTACTTGGAGGCCCAAAACTAATGGCTACGGATGCTGTAGTCATCCATAGTTATTAATCTTCGGCGACCAAATACGGCGGTGCTAGATTCATTAATACACAGATCACAGAACACATTTCAATGTTCACTACATAATCCCAAATTACGTTAACCACGTTCGGAAAAATATATTTATTATAAATACGCAAAGAGCGACATATGAAGATGCCCCCTTGGTTGATCAGAGTATATAGTAAGGCTCATAAATCTGCCTTTACAAACAAACACACAGTGGACAAGAAAACTCTAAATAACTATCTGCCTCCTGCACGTCTACGGAAGCTTTATTCATCTAAGAAGAGAACCTAGAAACCATAAATTCCAAACTACTCAAAATCAATTGAGTACATGAGAATTTAAGGGGAAAACAAAAACTTTGAGTCAGACATAAAGCCTGGTATGAATAATAATCTAACATCTCAATCCTTTTAGATATCTAGTGAGACCACACCGCTTAGCGGAACAGGTTTTCCCCTCACTAGTATCCTAAAAACTTTTATAAAACTATATAATGTGCTCCTGCATCCATAATGGTTAAAACATACATTTTCAAAATATTATGACGATATGCATACTTGAAAATAGTTAGGATTTCCCATCCCCAGTTTAGTCAGACACCCTATCATAAATATAGTTTCTAGGGTCACTATTAACCTTTTTAGTTTTCGTAGGTTTACTAATAGCCTTATCATCATTAATAGACTCTCTGTCTTATTCCTAGTTTTCATGGGATCACTAAGAACCTATTGGTAACTCCAATATCTTTCTGTTTATCCTAGTTTTTATGGGTTGACTAGGAACCTGTTGACTATCTGTCAATGTCATAATCCAGGTATAGTTTTCACGGGCACACTATAAACCTATTAGCCCCTGCCAATATCAATCATAGTTTTCATGGGCTTACTATGAATCTGTCTATCTGACCTCTTCCTTCACACATAATTTTCATAAGCTTACTATGAACCTGTCTATCTGACACCTTCTCTTAACATAGTTTTCATGGGCTTACTATGAACCTATTGGCCCTTGCCAATATCTTACCTTTATATTTTAACATCCAATGTTCTGGTCTTCCTGACCTCCTGGATGCAAATCTACTCATTCAGGAGCTTAATCAATTTATATTCACTACTGGGTTAACCTAGCTGGTTCTTCTACCCTTTTTCCCTAAAATACGGTTATGGGTTTATCATGTTAATATACTCATATTTGAAGAAGCAAAACATCAATTTGTCAACACCACTCCTATGGGTTTAAAATCCTTGAAATATATATCATAACATAGTTATTACCCTTAACTTATATTTTTATCAAGGCAATACTTCTTCAAAATTTCATACTTAAAATCATTACAAAACTCATTTATTTTTGCCTTGGATTTTTCCTTCAAAAATTTGAGACGGGGTTTAAAACCTTTCGATACCTTCGAAACCTAGCTTTCGACTTTATAGGATGACCTCTTTCGAAAGCTCTTAAAAACATTAGTCTCTCCCTTTATAATACTTTAAATTCTACCTTACGAAACCATTGAAACCATTTAGCAGTTTAAACCTTTTGAAAGTATTCAACTCTTATAACATAAGCCTTTCGAAACCAGTGGACTAAACTTTTCGAAAACCTACTGGGTTCAAGTTAAAACACGCGGAAGGTCCTCTTTTAAAACCTTTCGAATACAAAGGAAGCAACCTTTCGACCTTGCCGGAAGGTCTACTTCGATACCTTCAATCATTTCATTTTAAACAATAGACCTCCGCCTTTTAAAGCAACTCCTTTGAAAGCTTGGGTTATATTTCAATTATAAATCAAGGGTAACTCATCTAAGTCGAAAGCTTTGAAACCTTTCTAAAGCAATGGGAGAGGCAGCTCGTTTTTAAAACAAGTAAACCTTTCAACTAAGCCGAAAGCTCTTGCTTTCTACCCCTTCAAAGAGTTTTAACAAAATAAAGGTGGCGGTTCTTTTCAAAATCACTTTGAAACAACCTTTCGAAACCAAACCTTTTGACTGTGTCGGAAGGTTTTATATAAAAACAGCTTATAAAAAACCAAACCTTTCGACTGTGTCGGAAGGTTCAAAACATAACAATACCAAGTGGAAATGACCTTTCGACTTTGTCGAAAGGTTTAAAACCTTTCTTTAAACATTTGACCTGGTTGGAAGCAACCAAGTCGAAAGCTCTAATTCGAAAGCAAAGCAGGTGAAAACTTTAGTTTATAAAACACACATATCCAACCTCTTTGGCCATCATCCTTTCGACTACAAACCCTTCGACTTTGTCACTACTACAAAACAGGCCATTTGTATCGGTTGTTTACCCTCCTTTTGCATCAGTTCAACATCTGATGCACATACAACCGATGCAATAGGCTTAATAGTTTTGCATCAGTTCTAAAACCGATGCAAAATGGTCCTTTTTGCATCGGTTGTTACTAACAACTGATGCAAAATACGGTTGGTTGCTTAGACACAGCCCTCATGTTGCATCGGTTGTAATGAAAACCGATGCAACAAAGGAACTTGTTGCATAGGTTGTTGTTGGAAACCGATGCAAACTAATCCCTCTATTGCATCGGTTTTTTATAACAACCGGTGCAAACTAATCCCTCTATTGCATCAGCTATTTATAACTGATGTAAAAAAGCCATTCTCAGAAACCATTATTACAGTACTCAAATGGACAATATATATATATATATATATATTATTGATTATAACAAACAATTATTGCATGCAATATTACAATCATTAAAAATTAAATTTGATGGCAAATACAAACTGAATAACATAATACCAAAATAAACATTTATCAATTAAAGTGTTTATAATCTATACAAAATAATGGTTCATACATTCATTTTTGCAGCATAATTCAGATCTTTAGTACAATCATTAAGTGGTATAGTCTTAATTCAGATCTTTAATTAGTACAACCATAAAGAAATAGTATAGTAAAAACCTTAAAAACTTCATGGAATCTTGAAAACCCAAATTTTTAGGCTTCAGCCCAAAACCATATGCTGCATTTCTTTTTTTGCAATGTCAACTTGAACCTGGGAAAACAAGAAATAAACATGTGAATTAGTCATGCACTACATGCGTGTCAAAATAAAATACTGCTGAATAGAAGAAGCAAGGCAAGTGTGTACTTATTTCAGCTGAAAAAGCATTCAAAGATGAATAGAAGGAAGTTAACGATGAATAGAAGGAAGTCAACCAAAGACCTGTTCGTCACTTACTAATATTAAATTCAAAACCAACTTACTCAATGTAGCAAACTTAACATGATATTTCAAAACACCAAAAAGTCATAGCTATAATAAAATTCAACCATTTGTGCCTAATATTTTATCTCAAAGCAGCTATTTACTCATGCATAAAGCAATACTGCATTACTGGAAATTGCGACGCACTGGCTTACCTACTAGTATCTAATAATGATATCTAATTAAAAGAAGCCAGTCTTTAATAATAATAAAACATATATATCAGGCATAAGGAGGAAAATGAGTTGATGGTAAAATAATAGCTAAAACATGTGTTTCATGTGATCTGGAGCACTTTATAGTCTGATCTGAAGCTAAGCTTAATTGGACATCTAATTGACTACATATCAAGAATAGTCCCCACAATCACAAAAAGCATGTTAATTTCTAGAGAATGTATACGACTAAAATAGCAGGCCATCAATTTCAGTGGAAACTTTCAGTTTGAAATATTTGAACTAGCAAGCCTTTTCTTTAAATGTGTGCGCCACACATTCTTGACCTCATTGTATATTCCTCCCTGGTAATTTCACTGCTATTTACGACCATCTGAATGCATATAACATTCATAATATAGTAAATTCTATTTTACAAAGGTTATAACTTTTTTTGCATACAAGATTGACTATTACTTGCTCCCAAACAGTTCATGCACAGTACACCTCTGACATTTGGACTCAGTTTGTACTCATTTTTTATAACTGAGTACAATCTGTACTCAGTTTTAAAAATTGAGTACACTATGTACTCAAAAACTGGGTACTCGGTTTGAATGAGTACTCAGTTTTAAAAATTGAGTACACTAAGTACTCAAAAGCTGCCTTCCCTCAACTTGCTCAAACAAACATTTCTAACCTCTGGCCATACTTACTCATTTTCCAGCACTCACCACTTCAACATCAAATTTTCAACTGCAATAAAAAAACCACAGTCGTACTTACAACATTTCGACACAACTACCGCTACATATCAGTCACGATCTCTGCTCTACTAACAAACTTTAACTTCCTCTCCACCAGTAACCAACAGCATCTCCTCCACTAGTTTCCTCCTGACAGTGCCACAAGCCCATACAAACTACTCCTAAACTAATCCCTGACTGCAGCAATCGACTCTACCATCAATAATCCTCGAACACCTCAATCGACTCACCTTAAAACATTCTCCAATACATCCAAACCATCTACCAGCAAGTACAAACATTATCCACCACTGCCTCTACGCATCATTGACAAATTCATTGTTACAACTTCCTTCACATCAAAACCACTTACAAGTGCAATACAACTACAGGGATCTGCACATACATCCACTCAACACTGCTGTCATATAACTTCATATATAATTGCTGCTCCTCTAAATAATTCTACCTAATCATCTCCTTTACCATTGCCTGCTGTCAACCTTCCCACACCTTCTCTACCATTGCATTGCACTGTCACAAACATTGCTGCAAACCATATAGCTACTCTTTGTACGAACTCACCACAACACTGCTAGCAACTCAACTGTCCATTCAATTCAATACTGCCACTGTTCACCTCCAACCACCAAGACAAAACAACCACTGTCAAACATCACCATATCAATCACTTCTTCAAGATTACATTTTCATTATTCCTTAACTTAAAATATTCTATTGGTCATATCTTTCCTCTAGTAATAATTCCTCTAAATTTTGTACTTTCCAAGAAGTATAACTACTCACATTTTTAATAAGTCCTATTGAAAACATCTTTTACGAACCTCTTACAAATTCAAGGACGCATATGACAGTGGTCTGACACCAATTCCTATTCAACCAGACGCTCGACATATCACCATTGCCTGGTCTGACACCAATTCCTATTCAACCAGACGCTCGACATATCACCAATGCCTGGTCTGACACCAATTCCACAATATAAATGAATCTACATTATAACATGTATGTAACATGTTATAACACAGATTCAAGAACCTCTAAGTATTAGAAGTATTTACAATATGATCAAAGTCGTAGCCGGCCACACAACTTAAACATATGGGAGCAAAAACATTGTGATGTTTTTTAGGTGCAAACAATGATATAAACAAGGTCAATTTAAATCATGTAATGCTGAAAGTATGAAAGAGACAAGAATAAACTCACCATATATTAGCATATAAGAAGACTACATCCAGTTATGCATGATATAACTAGCTAAATTATCACGAACCTCATCTATCTCTTGCTGGCTATAAGAACCATCTTGTACAAAGTACTGCAATTACAAGATTATTTCGAAACATTAATCGAAAGAGGAGTTAGGTAAACATCGATGTCATTTCCTAGTTGTCGTGGTCCAGAGATTAAAAGAGACAACATGATATACTTGCGCTTCATACTCAAATGAGGTGGAAGATTGTAAATCACCAAAAGAACATGCCAATTACTATGTTGACTACTTAAGTTGCCAAATGGGTTTATGCCATCTGTGCAAAGACCAAGTCTGAGATTTCTAATTTCTTCACCAAAATCAGGATACATTGTATCAATGTTTCTCCACTGTGGAGAATCAGCTGGATGCCTCAATAATCCATCATTTTTCCTCACATTTGCATGCCACCTTAAGTTTTTTGCATTTTCTTTATTTGCAAATAAACGTTTAAACCTTGGTATAATTGGCAAATACCACAAGACTTTTGCTGGAGGCCATTTCTTATCTGGGTCATTGTGAATGTTCCCTCGCGACTTGTAACGGGATAATCCACACTTGGGACACTCGTGCAAGTTCTCATATTCATTTCGATACAATATACAATCATTTGGACATGCATGTATCTTTTTATATCCTATACCAATTGGGCACATAATTTTCTTTGCCTCATAGTTAGAAGTTTGAAGCTCATTACCTTTCGGAAGCATGTCATTCAAAAGTTCCAACAAAGATGTAAAACTTTTATCACTCCACCCATGCTTTGCTTTTAAATTGAAAAGCTTGAGCACAGCAGACAATGTTGTGAACTTAGCACAATTAGGAAACAAAGGCTTCTCGGCATCAATTAATATTCTTTCATACAACTTTGGCTCTTCCATCAAATGTTTTTCAGCATCACGAAACATCTCATGAGCACAATCATTCTCATCATTCGTTTCATTATTCATGTTATCTTCCCGGTCATTCTCGTGATTATTAGAACTAGCTCTACTAAGTATACTTTCACCATGCCATATCCACTACGTATAATTTTGCTTAAACCCATAACGGATTATGTGATCTCTAATCTGATCTATGTTACGAAGTCTCCTCTTATTTTTGCAGTGTCTACAAGGACAAAAAATAGTTTCTTCCCCTCTTCTTAATTGATCATTCAGTGCACAATTGATGAACTCTTCAATTTTGTTTAGGAACTCGTCATCGTTACGTTTTACGTTGTACATCCAACTACGATCCATATGCAAATGCTAGAGACACACTACACAAGCAAAAAAAACATTGGATTACGAAGAGCATTCATTATTAAATCAACGTAGCTCTTATCCAGGAACCCAACCTTCTTTACCATAGGGAAGTATCAATGTAAATTTATAACCCTTTAAGTACCTGTTCACATATCAACGCATGTTCAAAAGAAGAAGTCATTCAACATTGAGCATTCATATTCATTTCATCGCTCCTATTCTACAGCAGCTTATAACATATGTAGTGAAAATTTTGATGTTGTATTATAGCGGATTAATTCTATAATGCATTTTGTGTGGACTTCACTTTGTAATGTATTATCCGGTGCTAAATTATTAATTTTTGAGTAGAGTATTTGTTGTATTATTATAAATTTTTGAGCATATTTTATTCCTTTAACTAGACAATTGTAACCCTATACACAAGTGTTTAACCTCATTCAACGTATACATGTACGTAACTTATCTAACCTCATATAATATACTTTATTGAATAATGAAAAAGCTTTTACTGAATTATCAAAAGCACCTATATAAGCTTCTAAAATTCAGTTTGGTTCAACTAATCCAAGAGTTAATTTTTGTTCAACTTGTTATACAAACTCACAATTCATTTCCTTATTTCAATACGGTAATTTGACATTAAAATTTCAATTAGGAAATTTTCTACCCTGGTCACTCTATGGTTTAACAAGTGAGTGATATTTTGATTTACAGCTACATCACATATTCATTCTGTAACCTGTAGCTAAGTCCAACAAAGCACCTCGCACAAAATCTTCAATAAAATACTTAAATTCACAACAATATGGTCAGATGGCTTAAAATAAAATCAAGGTCAGTTTAAGGCTTAGAAACAAAATAATATTTTCATGTTCAACACTACATAGTCTTTTCAAACCCTTTTTTGTTTTCTGATTTGATGATCCACACGCTTCATTATGTTAGCAATGTTGAAGAGCATTCACTGATCATATTGAAGCAGTTTAATTTATCAATACCATATATTTTATTCTTCATACGGAAGCAAGTATAGGTAGCATGCTTCAAGTCAAATGGTCGAGTTTATAATTACCTTAACCAGATCAGTTCAATTTTTGCCCAATTCATTTACGATTCGATCCGACCCACTTGATCGAGCAACGTCAAGCTTAGAATCTTAATGCATCATATAAATCCATGGGCTAATGATGTTAAAAAAATGGGCTGAAGGGACTGGATGTGATGTACTTAAGGCTGGAATGTAAATAATTAGTTAGACCCTCTTCTTTATTCCTGCAACAATCATTTCGAGGTGAACTTGATTTGACCAACACAAATTAACATCTGAATAGCTATTTAAAATTGCAAGTCTGAAGCAAAGATAGAGCACGCACTTGGAAATTTAGCATTTAAAATACACAGCATTCTCTCTACTGAAACCAATTTAACCCGACTGATCCGATCCGAATGTTGAAATTTGTTAGAGTCAAAACTTAGTTAAGATGCAAAAAAGATTAGGTGGAAGCACTTTGATAATTGATATTAGGTAATTAAGTAATGTGATAGTTTATATGGTTTACATGTATGCTTCGTGGTGGCGACATGCTAATCGCCTCACCTCCACCCACTGCCCTAACCGAGCTTCACCACGAATGCCATGGCCAATCCACTACCGCGACAATCCTTATCATCACACCCGAAACTCGAACTTCATCAGTAGCCGATCGACTCCCCCCACAATCGACACTGCATCACACAACCACTCTACTCTGCCACCACTTCCTCTTTAAACAGCAAATCCGGCACCTCTGACATCGAGAACAAAAAAAATACCAGGCACACACCTCTGAAAAACTATTGTTGCGTCATAAATTGTTAGTGACATTGAAATTCTGCGTTAATTAGATTTTTTTTTTAATCACTCAGCAAATGTTAGTGAACCGATCTCTTTTATCTTTTCATTTTACATTCCGGTGCTCGCTAGCTTACAATCATTCATTATTCAAAACATCAAAGGCAATAATATATTCATTTTATACCTGAAAAATCAATCCAGCAAGCAAATACTTCCACTTCTCCACAAGAATTTTCAAATCTACACCAGTCTCCACAGCAAACTCAAAATTGATCGCTTAACGGTAATTTGGTAGGCCAAATCTAATCCGCGAAATAACGTACGGTGACAATCAATTTTAGGGTTTTTTTTTTGTTTTGAAGCAGGCGAAATATTTGGGGAAAAGAATGGGAAAATAAGCGGCGAAAAAAAAATGGAATGGTGGGAATTAACAAGTGAGCAACGAAAGTGGTTTGACAACCTAAATAATTTGAAATCGCATCGCCTTCGCTAGTGAACCGATGCGAAAATAATTATTTTGGACGCAAATTAACGTAGTTGCATCGATGGACTTTAAAACCGATTCGACCAAAACTATTTGCATCGACTATTTTCTTCGGTTGTTGGTGACAACTGATGCAAATTTGATTTTTTATTACCTATTTCTTTCCACGTACCAATTGCACCGATTATTAAGACAGAACAGATGCAAATAGTTCTATTTGCATTAGTTTTTACTTCAACCGATTCAAATGAGGCGAAGCAATATGCATTTTTTGTACTAGTGTTTCCAATTCACTACACACCAAGTACTTGATACCATATGCATTGGTTTGACCTTATCGAAAGGTTTAACCTTTCAACTTAGGCGAAAGGTCTGGGTCGGAAGGTATTATGCCTAAAAATGGCTAAAACGTGCTAAAAGCATGATTTTTCTTATTTTTAACCTAAAGAAGGTAACTTTTTAACTAACCAGCCCTTGTTTGTCAAATTCTCATTGGTTAACAATAACTTTTTAGAAAATAATGCCGCAAATTTCAGAATCAAATAGTAATTTTATTTAATAAAATGCCCCTTCTCCATAAATAAGTATATAAACCATTTAAGTCCCATACCTTAAATAATATTATATATTCATCAAAACACTTTGGAAAAATCTGGAAAAATTCCAGATAACCTATTTTAATATGTTTTCCAACATATAAAAATTTCAAACCCAAATAATCATTATTTTTTCCGTAAATAATTTGTAACCCAGTAAATCATTTCGTCACTAGAAAAATTCGTATAAAGTTCATATGCACTCGAAAAATTATAAGAATTGAAACCCATCTCCAAAATCATGTTTTCTATAAAATAAAATTTTCCCATGGCATTAAAAATCATTTTCATCTCAGTTTGCCCTAAACCGTGTATATCTCTTACTAAACAACTTTTTTTAAACACATATAAATCATCCTCAAGCATATCGTCATTTAACATATCATAAAAATAGATTTATCATTAAATCTGAAACAATTTGACGTAAAAATCAAAATAAAGATGTAGAAATTATTATTCGCCTTGCTTGAGATAAGGAGATTAGAGATTGTTTGAGATTGATCCTCTAACTTGAATCCTAAGCTTTCCTTAAATTTTCTTCTTATCTTCTATCTTTCTATGGCGGGCCTTGATGCTTCTTACATTTATAGTTTTTGTTTTGAGATAAAATGAACGTGCAATACCTAACGAGAATAGTATAAGGGTGGGGTGTATAGCCATTTACCTTGATGCCCTTATGTTTAATTTCCATCTCTCATAATCGCCCAAATACAAGCATTCGAAATAGCTAGTCCCCCAAGAAGGGATAGAAGCACAGATACTTGATCGAAAGAAATGTTTCAAAAGTCCAAACACAAATAACCGCTAGGTTGGTTAGATAATGGTTTTGTATCACAAAATAGAGCATTCTGGCAACAAAATCGCCAAAAAAGGAAATGAAAGATTTAACGTCCAGAAATCAACTGTCGCTCATAGTCTGGCGATAACGAGAAGGATCGATGACCTACTTACGGTCTAGCTAGATCATTTGTTTCCAACTTGTAGGAATATTCCATTACACGAATTTTGGTGATGCTAGGAAGAAAGCCCAAAATGAAACTATCGACGCATCGGCTTTAGAAACAAAAGCAAGAGTTTGATTGAATCTTCAACCCTACCTTTTGGCATCTCATGCTATCTGAAGATTCACAACATCTAGGAAAGATCCATATGGTTGAGTCATCATTGTATGATTTCCGAAGATTGAAACCAACACATGATTAGGATCTCAACATCGGACTCAGAAGAATTTACTTTAGCAAAAGGTGCCAGAAACACATCTTTCAAATACATACCGATATCATTACAAAACTCAAATTTTGGGATCAAGTAACAAAGTCCCTAATTCTCGAAGATAGGAGCTATCGTGCCAATCGAACTGGGGCAATCGAACTTATTGCTTAGGAGATCTAGTCTTCCAAAACATGTTGGTTCGGTAGTCAAAGTAATCAGCCCTACTGACTAAGGCATTTACACCAACGCTTTGTTGAAATGAACTCGATTGAGCATAAGTTGGGATTAGCTATAGAACTAGCTAGACCAAGCTACTTCATAGTTCTTAACAAAGTTATGAAATAGAATATGCCGAAATGACCGTAGAAGTATTACTTACATGTATAGAATTACAATAAATAAGTATGCTGCACATGAGCACAAGAAGTGCAACAGCGAGAAAAAGAAATGCTCGCATCAAGCAATTAAGCCAATAGTCCCCGAAGACAGAGGCTGGTGTGCATTGAATTCCAAAAAAAGCAAAGGAAGGACAATCACACTCAGACAACTCATGCGCTAGTTTTCAAAGGCTGAAACTGTGCCGGATCAAACTCCAACTACAACTCTACAAGAGCAACTGTGCCTTATAATTTAACTGTAATCAATCATCCTAATGTGATAGGAATAATAAGCGAAGCCTAAGTTGCGAAGGAACCGGCTTCTGGAGGAGTGGGAATACCTCCGTTAGACTAAAGATTTAATGACCGACAAGTCATTTTCAATGACAAAACTTGGCATTCAACCCTGTTAGGTATGTTTTATTTTAAATAATTTCCTCATATAACTAACGCCCGGAATCCAAGTGAAGTCGACGTATGTTGTCCAATCGGGTCATGAGCATTGACCAGGGCAGATGCAGTGTGCTATCTACATGAGAAGAGTCCAGTATCCTGAATACTACGAATAAACAATCTAGTGTAGATAGCTTGCTTACATTTGACAAAATAGTCCATATAGTCCTTTGAAATTATCTCTTCCACACTTACCCGTTATCGATCAATGATCGATCATGGAGCCGCTGTTTGAAGCAACGAGGGAAGCTTTTCTTTTCAGGATCATTGGAATACAGAAATAGGAAGAGCGATACGATTGAATCATCCACTATATCTGATTTTGGTATAAATTGTCGCATTAGAATTCAAAAACATCGACGGGGACTGTAACGACCCAGAATTTTTGGTTATTTGAAGTAGGAATACTTAATTTATTTTAAATATTTAAAAGTTAATTTTATAGATTTAATAGCTTGAATTTCAAATATAACAATTTATTGATAATTTAATTGTTAAATTGAATAATTGAATTGGTTAAAATAATTTAAATCTTGGATTTTTATTTGGATAAAAATAGGTTAAAGGCTTATTAAATTCATATTCATAAGAATGAAGGTAATAGAACTTATGGATTGAATTTAAAAGTGATCTACTCGATTTTAAAAATAACTCATTTAAATTAACATACAAAAATAGTCTTCCGGGGTACAGTCTCGGATTTTGACGAAACCAATTCCATTGGATCCGTAATAGTGTATTATTATCAGATTTCAAATTTCGTAGCATTTAGAATTACCATTTGGTCATACGGGATAAAAACACGTTGAATTTAATATCGAAAATTTAATATAATAACTGGGTTCAAAAAGCTATCTTCTCCATACGATCGAATTGGGGCACGAAAATTGTTCCATTGCGTTCGAAATAGGGGTATAACATTATGAACGCTTGGCGGCACACTACGATTGGGATTCGAAAATTTTAGCTAGGTATTTTCTAATTTAAAATAATATATATGTAGATTTGACTAGCAGCCTACATTCTTTCACTTCGGCGCAATCTACTCTTTATCCCAGCCACCCAATCTACAGGCTACTTCATCATTATTCCCCTCTTCTACGTAAATAGTGAGCACGCATCATCAGATAATAAGAAGAAAAAAAGAAAATGGAATTTCAAAAATTTAAATCTAGCAAATTACTTCACGTAAAATCTGAAACAAGTTTAAAAAATCAAGATTTGTAGAGAACTTTAATTTTTATGCTATTTGTAGGGTGTGGCCATGGATTTTGTTGCTCGACAGTGTACGGGGGGCTCGAGAACTTAGGGTTTGGGATTTCGAATGATGGAGGGAAAGTTTGGTGATGTGGTGAGTGTATTCGGCCTTGTCGTGACGAGGCGCGTCTGCCGTAGGGAAATCGTGAAGCTCGGTGTTGGGAAATCATGAAGTTGGGAAAATGTGTCGCTACAGTGTTTTGGGAAGAGGGCTACAGTTGCGAATCATTTGGGGAGGCCGAGCTTAAAGTTTAGGGTTTGAGTGGATGGAGATCAAGAAGAGAAGTCGAATAGTGGAGTTCGTTTCGAATTTCGTGGCTTGTGGAAGGCATGGTGGTGTGCATGCACAACGGGGATGTGGCCATGGCTCTATATATTTTCGTGCATAGGGGAGTATGAGGAAGAAGGGAAGAATAGTGGTGGGCCGGGCTTTTGTTTGGGTAAGGTTGGAAAATGGAAATAAAGTTTTATTTAATTTAAACTAATTATATGTTGTAAATTGAAGTTTAATAAATGTCACAACTCGTTTGTTTTAGGTCCAAATCCAACACGGCCAGTAGCGTTGGGTTTGTATTAACGAGATTTTTGCTATGGAATCAAAGTGGTTGAATTTAGAGCTTCAGAATTTTCAGTTAAATTCGAACATGTTCAAATTTAATCGAAACCAAAACGCGAAAGCGACAACAGAATATAAAAGGTGAGTGTTTTTAATGCTCACGACGTACTATAATATTTTTATGTTCGTTAATCGTGAAGTTATCTAATTTTATTGACTGTTATTTGAAAATGAAATTGACATATGAATTGATCGTAGGTATTAAAATTGACGGTTAAATTTGAAATTGGAATTTAGTTACCTTTAAATTACCTGATATTGATAACTATGAAATTGTTGTGAATTATTGGCTGATTTGGATGTGGATTATGAAGGATGCTATTGATTGATGTTTTGGATGATTTGGATGTTTATTTATTCATATATATCCTGCTATCGTCCTGTATATTATTCATAGTATATAAAACTGTAAATCAAATTACTTCGAATAAATTTAGAAATAGGTTGAAATGATGTATACCTATGACATTTGTATTGGATTGAAATGATATATATCCATCCCTGAAATTAAATTGAAATAATGGATTCACTTGGCCATAGGATAGAAAATTATATGCGGACACCGGATTGGTCGAATTAAATGATTTTAAAAACTTCAATTTTAAATTATTTAAATGATTTTGATTTAAAGAAATGAAAATCGAATTTATGGAGTTTTAATTAATCATGAATTTGAGTTTGAAATTTTGAAATTAGTTTTGGTTAAAAGAAATTGTTTTAAAGAATTTAATTGGAATTTGAAGTCATGATTGAAATATAATTTGAATTATCGAAATTGAATTGTTTAAAAAGATTTGAACTTTTACTTAAACTTTGAAGTTATTTAAGTAAAGGTAAATTTAAATGGATGTTCCAAACTTGAGCACGGAATTGAATTATTTTGAAGATTTGAATCTAAATTTGAATATTAAAGTATAATTTGAATTAAATGATTTAGGTCGATATTTTGAAATTGAATTCGAAATCGATAAACTTAAAGGGTTTTAAATTTGAGAATTGAATTGGAACTAAATCCAAATTGGAAGTGAGATGAAATTAATTAACTTGAAATTGAAATTAATTAATTTAAAATCAAAATTGAATTAATGTGAAAAATCGAAGTTGAAATTGATTTGAAATCAAAATTGAAATTAATTGGAACTGAAATCGAAATTAAATAAATTTGAAATCGATATTGAAATCGATTGGATTAAAATTGGGATCGAAGTTAATATGAATAGAAATCGAAATTGAATCGATTAAAATTGAAACAGAATGGAAGTTGATTTGAATTGGAAGATTTGGAATTGAATCAGTTTGACTTTGAAACCATTTTCAAATAAATTATTTTGATATAAACTGTTAAAATCTATCTTCTTAAATGTTTAAATTATTTTATATTTATTCTATAAACCATTTTCAATACTCAAACTATTTTATATTAAACTATTTTAAACTTTTAAACTATTTAAAGTTTTTCAAACTATTTTCAAAAATTCAAACTGGTCAGAGTGGGAATCGTTTATATTTAAATCGTGGATTTAAATACGAATTAAGTTAAAATGAAGTTATAACCTAAATTGTAATTCGAATTGAATTCTGAAGTTAAATTGACACATCGAACTAAATTGATATATTTTGTAGTAAATATGATGATTTCGGAATGAAAATGATTTTGAAGCGAATACGTTATTTTGATATCAAGTATGAATTATTTTTGAAATGTAAAAGAACCAACCGGTGTGTAAAACGACGTTTGGTTGTTAAAGAGACATGGGCCTCTTATTGGCATACTCCCTGTCAATATTGGAACCACTTTAATTAATGTGTACGCGTAGGAGACTCCAGAACGAAGTGGTTGGATTTGGCGTCGTTTGCTGGATTTAAAGAAAGAGAACGATGATGGATAAACCCCAGCACCTATGCCGATTTGAAATGACTAAAAAAGGATTGCTTGACAGGGCCAAGTGGGCTAATTACCCCTAGCGGACATCCGTTCTTCGATTTTCTTGGACTCAGTCCACATTATTAATCTTGTTGTTGGTTTCAATTGGTGCACCTTGATTTGGGATAGCCTCCATTTGACTCGATATGGGATGGATGGACGCGGTGGGCGGTCATGGCTATGATGCGTTACCACCGGCCCTGTGACCCGAACTGGTAGTATCCTACCTTGGGCATTGTCTCACGTTCCTTGTCATACTTTTATCCTTATACGAGACCCCTAAGATTTTGGTTTAGTGTTGTCGTATCACGGCGCATCACTGACTACCGACATGCTACTGGTTGTGTCAAATGCAAACTGTACCCCAATGCTTAAAACGCATTAAGGGGGATTAATGTAAAGCCTTAATGCTAAGAAAATGTGACGACCGCCCATGACCCCTGCACCGAATCTAGAGATAGTGCGCTGTAAAGTGTGCCAGGCGATCATGGACGATTGTCAAGGTAAGATTTAAAATGAAAGAATCTATCGTATTACTCACAGCGCATGGACAAAATACAATAGAACATATGTATAGTGAAGCTTTACAGAACAAAATGACATCATATAAAACTCCATAATAGTTGAATACAAGCATCCACATAGTCAATACATCCCGCCTCACTACATATCTCTCAGAGAATACAAAACAGCGGAATATCCAGTACATATAATAAGAAGATAATATGCAATCCTCCAGCTCGTCTTCGATATCAGCATCGTGAGAAGAGAACAGCACCTGTCACCTGCTACCTAGTCTGCCCGTCCCAAAATGGACGAACAGCCCAAGGCAATAAGAATTAAAAACATAAAGCCTTGAGTCAGACAACAGTCTTAGTGAGCAGTAAATTAACTAACAACATACCAAAAGAGCATAAAGGAAAAGGAATAGGAATACAACCCTCCCACTCCAACCTCATTCTACAGTGATAGCCCCCAGACACACACTAAGCAGAAGCAAACATAGCAGAGCATACAATTTAAAGTAAAGCAATTGTCACTCGAGTCAAGAGCGATGTTTTTCCAAGTACAAATCCCAAGGTCTAAAACCAAGGTCAGATAAGCACCCAGGAAATACCGCTCTTGAGACCGAATGACGATACAACCAAACATCCATGACTCGGCTATCACTGTTATCATTGTTGCGATATCACCGTTAATTGAATGACCGGCACATTCTTTCAGCCGTCCGTCAAGGGCTAATGGTAACCCCGGTTCTAGACATAACTCCCGCACGTCATCGTGACCCGTGCCTAGGATTATCGAATCTACCCAGAGTACTCGACCATCAACTTAGTCTTTTGGGCGTCCCCATGTACTCTTGCTTAGAGCATGCTAGAACCTTCAACAACGATGAGATCTCAACCTCCTAGTCATCCTCCTCGACGACTATTGCCATACTAGCTCAAGCGCCTCTCGAGCATCCATTATCCTCAACTCGAATCATATCACCGAGTTATCAACATGCTTGGAATGATCCCGCCTGGATTAGACCAAGTCTTCATCATATGATGCCTCGCTTCATTACATCCTTGCAAAGCTTCATCTCAACTTCACATCATCAAATCTATGCATAGGAGCTTCATCATCCCGCTACATATGCCACGAGCAGCTTTTCCAATTCAAGAGCCTTTCCCTTAGCTTTTGAACCACCTTCGATCTAAATCTAGTCATCAATCATCTAGTTCATAACAAGCAATCAAATCAAACATCAATCCAAGCAATCAAGCATTCAAAAATGATCTAAGTAGACAATTATAACAATAATGGCATTTTCGTAATTAAAGAGTTGAAAGTCCAATAAGCATTAAAACATGGATTATATCTCTACAAACTTGATGAATGAACTTGCATAGGTTAACATATGATAAAATGGATGCAACATCATCATGAACAATGGATCTACATGGATCTATACATAGGATGAAGAAAATGCATGGAAATCACTATTTTAACACCAAATCGAGCCAACAATCCGATATACTCCTTTGGATCCGTGTGAGAGATAATCACCACTCACCAAATCACCTAAACAATCCAAAAGATATCAACTTCAGATCTGGACAGCGAAGAGCTAAGCTAGATCCGACAAGATCTCACTTCAAACGAAGAAATCTCTCTTGAAAAGATGAAGATCTTCAATCTAAGCTCTTGAATCTTCAATCTTGATCTTCGATTTGGATGGATGGAAGCACTAGATTAGAGTGGAGAAAAGAAGTGAAGAAGTGTAGAAGTCGAGCTCTCAAAATGGCAGCACTTCGTCGCTTCAAAATCCGGATCCCAAAAAGTGAGAACAACCCCTCCTATTTATAGCTGAAAACTGCTCTAAGTCGTAACTCGGCTATCTCCCTAGGTCGTTTCCGACCTAAGCCTCTCCGACCTAATAGATGCACGCGACATAACAGTCTTCGACCTTACGACTTAGCCAGACCCAGCGATTCATCGCACGCGCGACCTAACCTCTTACGCGCTTAGCGACCTAACAGGCCTCCCCATCTTACGACCTAACGATGTTACGACCTAACACTTAACTCCTAGGTCGCTTTCGACTTAAAACATAGGCTACGACCTAACACTTAAACTATCTAAGCGACTTAACAACCTACGACTCAGTTGGGTTGCGACCTAACAACTTAGGCTCCTACGCGACCTAACACATGTCGACCTAAAACAACACGCGACCTAACCTAAGTCGCAAACAACTGGACTTCGACCTAACTACTAAGCCAAAGCCCAGCGACCTAACACTCGCGCGACCTACGACTTAGAATACACGCGACCTAATACTTAAACTATTTCCTACGACCTAACAACTTAAGTCGCCAACCCTTAAGTCGCTAACACGCTACCCTTCTTAGGTCGCTAACCTATAGGTCGCTCCAAGATACTAAGTCGCTAACCCGGTAACCATTAGGTCGCTAACTCACCCTGCCGACCTAACACTTAGCTCACCGAAACTCTTAGGTCGCTCACAACATTCCCTTAGGTCGTTGCCGACCCAACTCTTCCCCAGAATACTTAGGTCGCCTACTATTCTTCCTTAGGTCGTCTAAGCCTCTTAAGTCGGTCACGACTCATCACTTAGGTCGGTCACTCCCTTAAGTCGGCAACTCGACCCAGACCTATCCTTTAACTTACCTATCCCCTTAGGTCGCAGATCTTCTCTAAGTCGCCAACAACATTTAGGTCGCGTACGACCTAGGACTTAGACAAATCTGCCTAAAAATCTGAAATGACATGAAAATGCTAAAATTCCAGATTTTGACGAACATGTCGATCCGTAAAAATACGGGTCGTTACATTCTCTCCCCCTTAGGAATTTCGCCCCCGAAATTCCAAGCAATCAAAAACTATTCTGTACGCCTACCATCCATAGCAATCAACAAACCATGCATCCAATTCTAACTTAGCGTACAGAATTCTAAGACTTAGAACAAGTTACAATATCGCGAGATGACACGACACCTTAGGGCCATACCTCGAAGAGTTCAGGATGAGCTGCCTTCATCCTCTCTTCCACCTCCCACGTACAGTCGTTATCATCATCACTCCATTGTATCTTGAGCAACTTAACCACCTTCCTCCTAAGCTGTTTCGTGTCGGTTTCAACAACACGAAGCGGCTTACGAGGTCTTCTATCGACTGGATCAACTTCCAAGTCTTCACAGCTATCAGCAGAAACCACTGTATTCGAGTCGTGCACATACTTCCGTAGATATGATACATGAAAAACATTGTGCGCACCCGACATCTTCTCAGGTAACTCCAACCTATAGGCGAGCTTTCCAATTCGCTCGATAATCGGGAATGGTCCAACAAATCTCGGAGTCAATTTTCCTTTCTTCCCGAATCGAATAACATTTTTCAGTGGAGAAATCTTCACAAAAACCATATCTCCTACGTCGAATTCCAAATCCTTTCGACGTTTATCAGCACAACTCTTCTGACGGTCTTGGGCTGCCTTCATTCGTTGCCGAATGATCTCTATGCAATCTGAAGTCTGACGAATCATCTCTGGCCCAAGCATCAGCTTTTCTCCAGTTTCCAACCAACATGTCGGAGAGTTACACGGTCTTCCATACAATGCCTCATACGGTGCCATACCAATGCTTAACTGGTAACTGTTGTTGTACGCAAACTCCACCAAATGAAGGTGATCTTCCCATGATCCTCCGAAGTCCAAAACACATGCTCTAAGAAGATCTTCCAAAACTCGGTTGACTCTCTCGGTCTGACCATCTGTTTGAGGGTGATAAGCTGTACTCAAACACAACTCGGTTCCCAAAACTTCCTGGAAGCTCTTCCAAAATCCACTAGTGAACAACGGGTCTCGATTGCTCACTATACTTTTCGGAATACCATGGAATCGAACTATCCACTTAACATACAACTCAGCCAACTTTGATGCGGTCCTAGTCGATCGAACAGGAATGAATCGTGCACTCTTAGTCAGACGATCCACAACGACCCAAATCCCTTCATTTCCCGTTCTGGTTCTAGGCAATCCATCAATAAAATCCATCGACACTTGTTCCCACTTCCATGTAGGAACTTCTAATGGCTGAAGCAATCCACTTGGCTTCTTCTGTTCGGCTTTTACCAACTGACAGTTCATACACTTGGAAATGAAATCTCCAACATCCTTCTTCATGCCTTCCCAGTAGTAGGTTCTCTTCATATCCCGATACATCTTATTTCCACCTGGATGAATTGTCAACTTCGAGTGATGACTTTCCTTCAGAACTTCACTCTTCAATTCATCTATATCGGGAACCACTAGTCGTCCTTGCTTTCGAAGCCAACCTTCTCTATCGACCTCGAATCCTTTATCCTTTTCTGGCTCCAATCCAGATTCCAATTCACGGATAATCTTGACAAGCTTATCATCTCGCTTTTGACTCTCGCCAATCCTTTCCACAAGAGTCGGTCTTATCGATAAGTTTGCCAACATTTCAGGTTCCAATTTGCATCTAGGCCTGAAGTCAAATCCAGCTAAATACTCGAGACTCTTCCATTCAGAAAACATGGCTCCCAATCCTGCATGTCTTCGACTTAACGCATCAGCCACTGCGTTACCTTTTCCCGGAGTATAAGCTATACCAAAATCATATGATGCTAAAAACTCTAGCCAACGTTGCTGTCGAAGATTCAAATCCTTCTGGGAGAAAAGATACTTCAACGACTTATGATCCGTAAACAACTCGAATCGAACTCCCAACAGATAATGCCTCCACATCTTCAGAGCGAATACAATCGCCGCTAACTCCAAATCATGAGTTGGGTAATTCTTTTCATGCGGCTTCAGTTGTCGACTAGCATACGCAACAACTTTATCCTTCTGCATCAGCACTGCTCCAAGTCCAGTACCACATGCATCGGTGTAAACCACCATCTCATCATTCCCACTTGGAATAGTCAAAACAGGAGCACTCGTTAGTCGCTCTTTCAGGATTCCGAAAGCTTGCTCACACTTAGCATCCCAACTGAACACTTGGTTCTTTTTCGTTAATCCTGTTAACGGTGCAGCTACCTTGGAGAAGTCCTTGATAAACCGTCGATAATATCCTGCTAATCCAAGAAAACTTCTCACCTCTGATGCATTCTTAGGTCTAACCCAATCCTGGATTGCTGCCACCTTAGCGGGATCAACCGCTATTCCATTTCCAGAAATCACATGGCCTAAGAACCTCACTTCACTCTTCCAGAAGTGACACTTTGAAAACTTAGCCTTCAGTTGATGTTTTCGCAAGATTTCCAAAACAATACGCAAGTGCGTCCTGTGCTCTTCTTCCGTTCTGGAATAAATCAGAATATCATCCACGAACACAAGTACGAACTTGTTCAACTGATCTCTGAACACTCTATTCATAAGATCCACAAAATATGCTGGCGCGTTAGTCAATCCAAACGGCATTACCAGCCACTCAAAGAAACCGGATGGTGTCCTAAAAGCAGTCTTCGGCACCCTATCCTTAGCCACTCTCAACTGGTGAAATCCCGTTGCCAAATCCATCTGAGAAAACACCTTAGCTTCGTGAAGCTGATCAAACAAGTCATCTATTCTCGGTAATGGATACTTGTTCTCCTTAGTCACCTTATTCAGCTCACGATAATCGACGCACAATCTCAACGACCCATCTGCCTTGGTTGCAAACACAACTGGTGCACCCCACTCGGACACACTACGCCGAATGAATCCTTTCTGCAAAAGATCATCAACTTGCACCCTCAACTCTTGCTGTTCCCTAGGCGCCATCCGCCTAAGAGGCATCACAACAGGTCTGGCTCCTTCAACTAGATCTATACGAAACTCGATCTCTCTATGCGGCGGCAACCCTTTGACTTCGTCAAAGACATCCTCGAATCCATTTGCGATTGGCACTAAAGACAGTCCATCCCGTGGAACAACTAGCGAATACATGAAGCTCATGAAGACGCCTTCCTCATGCTTACATCGTATCACAATCTTTCGCCCTTCCACATTCTCGACTGTCACCTCCAGCCTCTCACAGTCAACCTTAGCCGCATACTTCCTAAGCCAGTCCATACCCAAAATAATTCCGAACCCCGCAAAGTTCAGAACAAAACAATCACAAACAAAAGAGCAACCATGACTCGACACAACTAGACCACGGCATAACATACACAAACAAGACGAACCCCCAACTGGATTAGTCACAACCAATGGCCTATCAACAATATCCGGCTTCAAACCTAACCGGCCTACTAGTTCATTACACACAAACGAATGCGACGCTCCAGTATCAAACAGAACTCTAACTGGAACACCACATAGGAAAAGAATACCTTGAACAACCACACTCTTTCCCTTCTCTTCAGCAGTAGGAGCTATCGAAGACGACGGAACAGCTCCTAAAGCATAAGCCTGCACAATCTGCTTGTCCCTACTCGGTTCTGGACAATTCTTCCTGAAATGCCCTGGCTTGTCACAGTTGTGGCACTTCGCCGGCGCCTTCGGATTCTTGCAATCCTTGGAGAGATGGCCTTTCTGCTGACAGTTGTAGCAAGTCACTTCGCCTTTCGGCTTCTTCTGACCATCCTTACCCTTCTGCTGCTGCTGCTTCCTCTTCTTGTTTCTACCCTGCTGGGGTTTAGACTCTTCCCTGGTCACAGCAACAACAGATCCTTCCTTAGGAAACAGATTCTCATGTCTGAGAGCTTCCTCCACAAGCTTCCTAAATGAATCGTCCAAGTGATCCATCAATCTTGGAGCCTGTACTTGATCCCCAACATCTACTGATGGCCCCGGGGCTGACATCCTTCTCCTGATCGAAGTCATCATGGTTTCGAACATAGCAACATAATCAGCAGCCCCTTCAGTAGCACGGCCTTCCCTAGCAGCTGGTTTCCCTTTTTGACTCATTCTCAATATCTATAAAAAGGAATGATTAGAACATCTAGAGAAACAACTGCATAAAGGACTCAAACCTACTAAGCTACTATATTATATATAGTAATCATCCATCAAAATACAATTACGTCTCTCATACGTAGTTACTTCAGCGAGCGTTGGGTAAAATCGATCAACCAATGCTCTGATACCAAATGTGACGACCGCCCATGACCCCTGCACCGAATCTAGAGATAGTGCGCTGTAAAGTGTGCCAGGCGATCATGGACGATTGTCAAGGTAAGATTTAAAATGAAAGAATCTATCGTATTACTCACAGCGCATGGACAAAATACAATAGAACATATGTATAGTGAAGCTTTACAGAACAAAATGACATCATATAAAACTCCATAATAGTTGAATACAAGCATCCACATAGTCAATACATCCCGCCTCACTACATATCTCTCAGAGAATACAAAACAGCGGAATATCCAGTACATATAATAAGAAGATAATATGCAATCCTCCAGCTCGTCTTCGATATCAGCATCGTGAGAAGAGAACAGCACCTGTCACCTGCTACCTAGTCTGCCCGTCCCAAAATGGACGAACAGCCCAAGGCAATAAGAATTAAAAACATAAAGCCTTGAGTCAGACAACAGTCTTAGTGAGCAGTAAATTAACTAACAACATACCAAAAGAGCATAAAGGAAAAGGAATAGGAATACAACCCTCCCACTCCAACCTCATTCTACAGTGATAGCCCCCAGACACACACTAAGCAGAAGCAAACATAGCAGAGCATACAATTTAAAGTAAAGCAATTGTCACTCGAGTCAAGAGCGATGTTTTTCCAAGTACAAATCCCAAGGTCTAAAACCAAGGTCAGATAAGCACCCAGGAAATACCGCTCTTGAGACCGAATGACGATACAACCAAACATCCATGACTCGGCTATCACTGTTATCATTGTTGCGATATCACCGTTAATTGAATGACCGGCACATTCTTTCAGCCGTCCGTCAAGGGCTAATGGTAACCCCGGTTCTAGACATAACTCCCGCATGTCATCGTGACCCGTGCCTAGGATTATCGAATCTACCCAGAGTACTCGACCATCAACTTAGTCTTTTGGGCGTCCCCATGTACTCTTGCTTAGAGCATGCTAGAACCTTCAACAACGATGAGATCTCAACCTCCTAGTCATCCTCCTCGACGACTATTGCCATACTAGCTCAAGCGCCTCTCGAGCATCCATTATCCTCAACTCGAATCATATCACCGAGTTATCAACATGCTTGGAATGATCCCGCCTGGATTAGACCAAGTCTTCATCATATGATGCCTCGCTTCATTACATCCTCGCAAAGCTTCATCTCAACTTCACATCATCAAATCTATGCATAGGAGCTTCATCATCCCGCTACATATGCCACGAGCAGCTTTTCCAATTCAAGAGCCTTTCCCTTAGCTTTTGAACCACCTTCGATCTAAATCTAGTCATCAATCATCTAGTTCATAACAAGCAATCAAATCAAACATCAATCCAAGCAATCAAGCATTCAAAAATGATCTAAGTAGACAATTATAACAATAATGGCATTTTCGTAATTAAAGAGTTGAAAGTCCAATAAGCATTAAAACATGGATTATATCTCTACAAACTTGATGAATGAACTTGCATAGGTTAACATATGATAAAATGGATGCAACATCATCATGAACAATGGATCTACATGGATCTATACATAGGATGAAGAAAATGCATGGAAATCACTATTTTAACACCAAATCGAGCCAACAATCCGATATACTCCTTTGGATCCGTGTGAGAGATAATCACCACTCACCAAATCACCTAAACAATCCAAAAGATATCAACTTCAGATCTGGACAGCGAAGAGCTAAGCTAGATCCGACAAGATCTCACTTCAAACGAAGAAATCTCTCTTGAAAAGATGAAGATCTTCAATCTAAGCTCTTGAATCTTCAATCTTGATCTTCGATTTGGATGGATGGAAGCACTAGATTAGAGTGGAGAAAAGAAGTGAAGAAGTGTAGAAGTCGAGCTCTCAAAATGGCAGCACTTCGTCGCTTCAAAATCCGGATCCCAAAAAGTGAGAACAACCCCTCCTATTTATAGCTGAAAACTGCTCTAAGTCGTAACTCGGCTATCTCCCTAGGTCGTTTCCGACCTAAGCCTCTCCGACCTAATAGATGCACGCGACATAACAGTCTTCGACCTTACGACTTAGCCAGACCCAGCGATTCATCGCACGCGCGACC
Source organism: Allium fistulosum (assembly GCA_030737815.1). NCBI lineage: Eukaryota > Viridiplantae > Streptophyta > Magnoliopsida > Asparagales > Amaryllidaceae > Allium > Allium fistulosum. Next base: position 1,250,396,415 of record CM060901.1, read on the forward strand.
TAACCTCTTACGCGCTTAGCGACCTAACAGGCCTCCCCATCTTACGACCTAACGATGTTACGACCTAACACTTAACTCCTAGGTCGCTTTCGACTTAAAACATAGGCTACGACCTAACACTTAAACTATCTAAGCGACTTAACAACCTACGACTCAGTTGGGTTGCGACCTAACAACTTAGGCTCCTACGCGACCTAACACATGTCGACCTAAAACAACACGCGACCTAACCTAAGTCGCAAACAACTGGACTTCGACCTAACTACTAAGCCAAAGCCCAGCGACCTAACACTCGCGCGACCTACGACTTAGAATACACGCGACCTAATACTTAAACTATTTCCTACGACCTAACAACTTAAGTCGCCAACCCTTAAGTCGCTAACACGCTACCCTTCTTAGGTCGCTAACCTATAGGTCGCTCCAAGATACTAAGTCGCTAACCCGGTAACCATTAGGTCGCTAACTCACCCTGCCGACCTAACACTTAGCTCACCGAAACTCTTAGGTCGCTCACAACATTCCCTTAGGTCGTTGCCGACCCAACTCTTCCCCAGAATACTTAGGTCGCCTACTATTCTTCCTTAGGTCGTCTAAGCCTCTTAAGTCGGTCACGACTCATCACTTAGGTCGGTCACTCCCTTAAGTCGGCAACTCGACCCAGACCTATCCTTTAACTTACCTATCCCCTTAGGTCGCAGATCTTCTCTAAGTCGCCAACAACATTTAGGTCGCGTACGACCTAGGACTTAGACAAATCTGCCTAAAAATCTGAAATGACATGAAAATGCTAAAATTCCAGATTTTGACGAACATGTCGATCCGTAAAAATACGGGTCGTTACAGAAAATATTTATTTTATTGATTAGACATTATATATGTGGCGTATTCTACTACATATAAATATTTTGGCGGATCCTTAAGAGATGGAAAATCCCGTAACATCTCTTGAGTTATTGCACGCACGTTATACACTGGATAGGAGATGTAAAACCCGAAAACATCTCTTACGCCATGGCACTCATGTTATAGGTTATATCGATTTGACTCACATAAGAATATTTTAGTCCTGACTCGAGTGTTTTATCTTTTCATTACGTTCGGGTCAGCCCCGAGTATTTCAATGCACCGAAGATCATTTTCTGGAGGAGAAGATGAAGATTTGGTATATTATTGCTATTATAATTCCCTGCATCATGTTGTTCTACTTCATTATTTATTAATCCATGTTGTATATATATAACTCTGATAAATGCTGTATAAATTATAATAAAATGTATAATATAAACAGCTTCATGAACTGTTTATTTGATTATTATATTTTATCGTTCCGCTGCGAGATTCTGTGTTTGTTTTCTTCTTCTTTTTTTTATTTTTCTTAATTAACCCCATTGATTATCCATATTCCAGATTTTTTAAGTTGGACATGCGTGGATTATTGTCGATTTAAACCTTTCGAAATATGGGCCGTCACATGTGGTATCAGAGCTGAAGGTTAAGCGAGAACCTTGGCTTTGATGGGGTAACTCATTAGAGATAGGGTCAGTAGTACCCTAGATGAGTTTGTGTGTATTAGTAGATATGAGCACATATTTGTTAGTGATATAAAATTGTTTTATATTGTGTTGATTCGTCAGTTGATTGGTCAGTTGAGTGGCTTATGGATTTTGGTCAATACGAGTAATTAACGTTATTGATAGGGATCTCTAAACAATTGAACAGAGCAACCCGACGTGATATTATTTTGAAACTAGGTAAATGAAATAATTTTACCTAGATTATATTTTATATATAAAGGAAATTTTTTTCAGGAATTATTATATGGTGTGCTTGGTTGTTAGAAAATGATAATGTTAAACTATTATCATATGTTGATTGTTGTTGTGATCGAATAAAAGTTGTTAGTATTATAATGCATACAAGATTAATAATTAAGTAATGACTTTATATAACCAAGATAGGATTATATAACTATATGATCTGTAAATGTGATTTATAAATTAATATGGTTTTTAAAAACAATTTATAAAGGTTTTAAAATTTGGAAATTTGGGAATTTAAATCCCGTTGGTTTTGAAAATGACCTTTCAAAGTTTTGGAAAATAATAGTGATATTATTTGGAAATTATTTTTGAATAGAAAGTATTTTTAAAGGGTTTTAAGAGAAATAAAAGCACTAAACTCACTTCGGGCGCTGGAAAATAATTTTAGTGATGACTGCGGCATCATCGACGTTCATTTTCGAGTTTCCAAGAGAGGAATTGCTACCAATTGGAGTTTTGTTTTGGTAAAACTTGTTTTGGTTTTGAAATTCAAAAGAATGATTTGATATATTAAGGGATTTTCGTGTATATATATGATTTCAAATTGATTTGAAATACTTTAGAACAAGGTGTTTAAACTCTCAGATTTTCATTTAAAATATTTTATTGAAAATATGAGAAAATAAGTTTGATGACTTATAAAATTTGTAAATTGCAATTTAAAGCAATGTTTAAAATTGTTGAATGTGAATGCAAGAAGGGAAAATTTGAAATTTAAATGTGAATGAAATTTAACTTAAATTAAGTTAAACAAAATGAAATTGAAAATTTAGCCTAAGTTGGACTAAATAAAGTAATTGTTGGAAATGAAATTTATTGAGATTGAAATAAATTAGCGAATGGACTAATTTAATTAATTAGTTAATTGAATTTGGTTTGGAATATGGATGGATAAAATTGAATGTTGAAATTGGGAAATGAAATTGAATTTGGTTAAATAAGGGTAAGGACTTAAGTGGTGAAGTGGTAATAAACATAAGAACTTTTGTATAAAAAAAATATAATAGACTCAAGAAAAATTCGATGGAATCATTCTTAAGAGATAATTAGTATTGAAAGGATATACTAAGTAAATAACAAAATGTGAATTGAGCAATGTGAATAGTGATTGTATTTAAGTGAATACAAATGTAATGAATGTAAATAAAAGGAATAGGTTGTAGAAATTGGAATAAATACATAAGTTGTACGTATATTATTTTATTCGCATAACGGTTTGATCCAGATTCGAGCATAGAATTTCGAGATAAATTATATTGATCCGAGTTAGGATTTTTCACTCGATTTTCGACGACAAACACTGGATATGGATTTTTGATTGATTCTGTGATTCTCTATCATAGTATATGGCTATGCAAGTAGAATGACAGTTTTTGATCAAGGAACCAGATCTGAATCCGTATTAGAGGATCGTGTGAACGATACTAGTTCAGAAGCGAAATGGTGTGATCGAGTGAGCGATCAGATTCGATATTGCGTACGGATGATGTATATACATCGTACGGTTTTAGTAAAGCAAATGTTGGAAATTTAAGATGCAGAATAATATGATTATGAACTATATGATTGGATAATCATTGGTAAATAAGAAGCAGGTATATAAAAGCAAGAGCTAAATTGACACTTTCAATTTCGAAAGTAAAAATTGGATTGCTCAACAAAAAGGTACATGTTTAAAGTATTGTTTGAAATTGATGGTTTTATGATTGGGCCACTTGGCTTTTATTTTCTTTGTTGGTCTGGGCCCATAGTGGCGATTTGTAGCTGTTTGATCTAGCCGTGCAAAGGAGACGCTGGCAAAAAATTTCAGAAATTTAAGGAGATAGAAAATTTTGAAGAAAATTTTTAATACCTGAAATTTGATTTTGGATTCAAATTTAAAATGATTGAGTAGATAATATTATTTGGAATCTATGGATGAATTTGGGAATTAGTAAAGTAATAATTTGGTTTCAACAAATTGATTTTGGGGAATTGTTTCAACTAATTTGTTTTAGAAAAGAAATGGGTTTGGGGCATTTTTCCTACCCTGGCAATTTCGAGGACGAAATTCTTTTACGGAGGGAGGAATGCAACGACTCGGAATTTTTGGTTATTTGAAATAGGAATATTTAATTGATTTTAAATATTTAAAAGTTAATTTTATAGATTTAATGGCTTGAATTTCAAATATAACAATTTATTGATAATTTAATTGTTAAATTGAATAATTGAAATCATTAAAATAATTTAAATCTTGGACTTTTATTTAGGTAAAAATAGTTTAAAGGCTTATTAAATTCATATTCATAAGAATGAAGGTAATAGAAATTTTAGATTCAATTTAAAAGTGATCCACTCGATTTTAAAAATAACTCATTTAAATTAACATATAAAAATAGCCTTCCGGGGCACATTCTCGGATTTCGACGAAACCAGTTCCATTGGATCCATAATAGTGTATTATTATCGGATTTCAAATTTCGTAGCATTTAGAATTACCGTTTGGTCGTACGAGATTAAAATGCGTTGAATTTAATATCGAAAATTTAATTTAATAATTGGGTTCAAAAAGCTATCTTCTCCATACGATCGAATTGGGGCTCAAAACTTGTTCCATTGCGTTCGGAATAGGGGTATAACATTATGAATGCCTAGCGGCACACCACGATTGAGATCCGAAATTGTAGCTAGATATTTTCGAATTTAAAATAATATATATATGTAGATTTGACTACAGGCTACATTCTTTCACTTCAGCCAAATCTACTCCTTATGCAAGCCACCCTACCTACAGGCTACTTCATCATTATTCCCCGCTTCTATTTAAATAGTGCGCATGAATCATCAGATAATAAGAAGAAAAAAAGAAAATGGAATTTCAAAATTTTAAATCTAGCAAATTACTTCACGAATAATTCTGAAACAAGTTTTAAAAATCAAGATTTGTGGAGAGCTTCGATTTGGTATGCTATTTATAGAGTGTGGCCATGGATGTTGTTGCTCGACAGTGTATAGAGGAGGCTCGAAAACTTAGGGTTTGGGATTTTGAACGATGGAGGGGAAGTTAGGTGATGTGGTGAGTGTATTCGGCCTTGTCTTGATGAGGCGCGTCTGCCGTAGGGAAATCATGAAGCTCGGTGGCCTCTGTGAAAATACGTCGCTATAGTGTTTTGGGAGGAAGGCTATAGTCGCAAATCGTATGGGGAGGCCGAGCTTAAAGTTTGGGATTCGAGTGGACGGAGATCGAGAAGAGAAGTCGAATGGTGGAGTTTGTTTCGAATTTCGTGGCTTGTGGAAGGCACGGTGGTGTGCGTGCACAATGGGGATGCGGCCATGGCTCTATATATTTTCATGCACATGGAAGTTTGAGGAAGAAGGGAAGAATAGTGGTGGGCCAGGCTTTTGTTTGGGTAAGGTTGGAAAATGAAAATAAAGTTTTAATTAATTTAAACTAATTATATGTTATAAATCGAAGTTTTATAAATGTAACAACTCGTTCGTTTTAGGTCCAAATCCAATGCGGCCAGTCGCATTGGGTTCGTATTAACGAGATCTTTGCTATGGAATCAAACTGGTTGAATTTAGAGCTTGCAAAATTTTCAGTTAAATTCGAATGCGTTTGAATTTAATCGAAACCAAAACGCGAAAGCGACAACAGAATATAAAAGGTGAGTGTTTTTAACGCTCACGAAGTACTATAATGTATTTATGTTCGTTAAAATTGAATCGGGAAGTTATCTAATTTTATTGACTGTTATTTGAAAATGAAATTGACATATGAATTGATTGTAGATATTAAAATTGATGGTTAAATTTGAAATTGGAATTTAATTGCCATTAAATTACCTTATATTGATAACTATGAAATTGTTGTGAATTATTGGCTGATTTGGATGTGGATTGTAATGGATGCTATTGATTGGAGTTTTGGATGATTTGGATGTTTATTTATTCTGATATATCCTGCTATCATCCTGTATATTATTCACAGTATATAAAACTGTAAGTTGAATTATTTCGAATAAATTAAGAAATAGGTTGAAATAATATATACCTATGACATTTATTTAGGATTGAAATGATATATATCCATCCGTGAAATTAAACTGAAATAATGGTTTCACTTGGCCATAGGATAGAAAATTATATACGGACACTGGATTGGTTAAATTAAATCAAAAACTTTGATTTGAAATTATTTAAATGATTTTTATTTAAAGAAATGAAAATTGAATTTATGAAGTTTGAATTAATCACGAATTCGAGTTTGAAATGATTAAATTAATTTTGGTTAAAAGTAATTGTTTTAAAGAATTTAACTGGAATTTGAAGTCATGATTGAAATATAATTTGAATTATCGAAATTGAATTGTTTAAAAAGATTGAACCTTTACTAAATCTTTGAAGTTATTTAAGTAAAGGTAAATTTAAATGGATGTTCCAAACTTGAGCTCGGAATTGAATTATTTCAAAGATTTGAATCTAAATTCGCACATTGAAGTTTAATTTGAATTAAATGATTTAGGTCAATATTTTGAAATTGAACTTGAAATCGATAATCTTAAAGGGTTTTAAATATGAGAATTGAATTGGAACTAAATCCAAATTGGAAGTGAGATGAAATTAATTAACTTGAAATTGAAATTAATTAATTTAAAATCGAAATTGAATTAATGTGAAAAATCGAAGTTGAAATTGATTTGAAATCGAAATTGAAATAAATTGGAATTGAAATTGAAATTGAATAAATTTGAAATCGGAATTGAATCCACTTAAATTGAAATGGAATGGAAGTTGATTTGAATTGGAAGATTTGTAATTGAATCATTTTGACTTTGAATCCATTTTCAAATAAATTATTTTGATATAAACTGTTAAAATCTATCTTCTTAAATGTTTAAATTATTTTGATTTTCCAAGTTATTTTATTATATAAACCATTTTCAGTACTCAAACTATTTTATATTAAACTATTTTAAACTTTTAAACTATTTAAAAAAATTCAAACTATTTTCAAAAATTCAAAACAGGTCAGAGTGGGAATCGTTTATATTTAACTCGTGGATTTAAATACGAATTGGGTTAAAATGAAGTTATAATCTAAATTATAATTCGAATTGAATTCTGAAGTGAAATTGAAACATCGAACTAAATTGATATATTTTGAAGTAAATATGATGATTTCGGAATGAAATTGATTTTGAAGCGAATACGATTTTTTGGTATCAAGTATGAATTGCTTTCGAAATGTAAAAGAACCAACCGATGTGTAAAACGACGTTTGGTTGTTAAATAGGCTGGAGCCTCTTATTGGCATACTCTCTGTCAATATTGGAACCACTTTAACAACTTTGTACGTGGAGGAGACTCCAAAACGAAGTGGTTGGATTTGACAACCATATTTCTTTTCAAAAACCATTTTACATTTCTAATTCACGTTGTTCATCCTAAACTCATTTAACTTTCCTTAAGTTAAATTCAATTGATTAAATTTAACTTAACCTGTTAAACTTAAACTTTGAGAATTTAAAACATTTACCCGAGACTCTTCAAACTTTTCCCGAGTTCCCTTTCTTCTTTTATTTAAAACTTGGTTAAAAACTTAAAAACTGTTATACCATAGTACTCTCACGTACACGCATTCACTTTCAGTAATTAATTAATCTTAATGTAATTAAGTATGGTTAATTAATTATGAAGTAATTAAGGATTAATTACTGTAATGGTTTAAGTTAATTAATTTTTGAAATTAATTAAGGATTAATTACTTAAAGTAATTAAAGGATTATTAATCAGGAATGATTAATTAAGAATAAATACTTATAGTATGCTTAATTAATTGGTTTAATTAATGATTAAGTAAGAAGGATTTATATAATGAAGTAATTAGTTTAATTCACTTTAAATTAATTAGAGATGTTATAAATCATTACTTAGGGATGGTTCCGGCTTTGTGTTGCAGGGGATTGGGAGTGATCCTCGGTACGGTGATCTAGGCCCCGTACTGTGATGAGCGGTACCCCGGTAGCTCTGCCATTGTATGGAAATCCAAATTCCAATAAGTGATAACGGACTTGATTGTATACTTATGTATGCTGGAATTTAATAATGTAACAATTTCGGCTATTTCATATTTATTTGAAAACCCTAGACCCTATTATAATACAATCGAATTTCCTATCAAATGTTTTGGTTATCGTAAGGTAAAAACTTTTCCGTGTTTATGTGCGGGAAGTCTTACGAGATACCTTTTCTTTCCAAATGGTTTTCAAAGTTAAACAAGTTTAACCTGTTACTCACACCAGACCCATGTCTGACCCAAGTTGTTTATTTCTGTTTTATAAACTCTTGGGTACTCAAATTTTTACGAGTAGCCAAGGGATTCAGGTTTAGCTTTGACGAATTGTGGAGGAGCAATGGAGCAGGAGGCTTCGGCGTTCGTAGATATAGTATTCCGCTGTGTTGATATCTGTGTTAGAGTCTTGTATTGTATTTGAGTTGTAATATCTAGACAGATGTTTATAACTGTCTAGTATGTGTTGTATAGTTGTGTAAACTCTGATAAGTGTTGTATACTTTGTAATAGTTTATGTTATTAATATAATTTATTCGTTCCGCTGTGAGATCGTTGTTGTTATTTCTTTCTTTCTTCTCTTCTTTTCTATTTTCTACCCCTTTCTTTCTTATTGTCGATGCGTCCTTCAGTTGATGAAGGGCGGGTTGTTACACGTCGTTTGCTGGATTTGAAGAAAGAGAACGATGATGGATAGACCCCGGCACCTATGCCAATTTCAAATGACTAAAAAAGGACTGCTTGACAGAGCCAAGTGGGCTAATTACCCGCTAGCGGACATCAGTTCTTCGATTTTTGTAGACTCGGTCCATATTATTACTCTTATTGTTAATTTCGATTGGTGCACCTTGATTTGGGATAGCCTCCCTTTGACTCGATATGGGATGGATGAACGCGGTGGGCGGTCATGGCTATGATGCGTTACCACCAGCCCTGCGACTCGAACTGGTAGTATCCTACCTTGGGCATTGCCTCACGTGCCTTGTCATACTTTTATCCTTATACGAGACGCCTAAGATTTTTGTTTAGTGTTGTCGTATCATGGGGCATCACTGCCTACCGACGTGCTACTGGTGGTGTCAAATGCAAACTGTACGCCAATGCTCAAAAACGCGTTAAGAGGGATTAATGTAAAGCCTTAACGCTAAGAAAATTGATTAGACATTATATATGTGGCGTATTCTAGTACATATAAATATTTTGACGGATCCTTAAGTGATGGAAAATCCCGTAACATCTCTTGAGTTATTCCATACACGTTATACATTGGATAGGAGAAGTAAAACCTGTAAACATCTCTGATGCCACGACACTCATGTCATATGCGATATCGATTTGACTCACATAAGAATATTTTAGTCCTGACTCGAGTGCTTTGTCTTTTCATTACGCTCGAGTCAACCTTGAGTATTTCAGTGCACCGATGATCATTTTCTGGAGGATGAAGATGAAGATTTGGTATATTATTACTATTATAATTCCTTGCATCATGTTGTTCTGCTGCATTATTTATTAATCCCTGTTGTATATATATAACTCTGATAGATGTTGTATAAATTATAATCAAATGTATAATATAAACAGCTTCATGAACTGTTTATTTGATTATTATATTTTATCATTCCGCTGCGAGATTCTATGTTTGTTTTCTTCTTTTTTTCTTATTTTTCTTAATTAACCCCATTGATTATCTATATTCCAGATCTTTTAAGTTGGACATGTGTGGATTATTGTCGATTTAAACCTTCCAAAATGTGGGCCATCATAGGAACTTAACCAAATTCCCGAAAAGAAGAAGTTAAAGACCAAGAGCAAGACTTCGCTCCAGAACGGCGTACAATCTTTCGAGACAAAACATAGCTTCACCGCTGGTCGAATTAAAATTATATAGGACAACTCCAAACCTACATCAAGCACCCACTTACCGACCTTAACCCTTGCGTAAACTACGGAGCAAAGATTGCATCGTCAATACCGGGAATAAAATTCAGATTGAAATAAAAAAACGAACGGCTGTCAGAAGTCAGTCAATTGAAAACCACATCTTGAGGTGGACTCTGACAATTCACACGGAAAAGTCAACAGTCAAAGCCAAATTTTCATGCTAACCTCGACACGATCAACTAGATTTCACAAAATGAAGACTCAAAAGAAGTTACTTCCAGAGCACGCCTTGTTTTCAACGAAGGCATACTCTAGGAGGCAAATGTTATCCAGGTTTTTAACCCATCAGGATCCAGGAGAACATGGAACGACTTGATGGAGTTAGAACGGCTCAGAACTCAACCAAAAAGGGCTAATGCAACAACTGAGTATGACTAAACCAAGAGACCAACGTCCGTCTAGTCCAATCAGCAGCTAAATACAACTAGCTAGTAAACCGTCGTCAAAACAAAGTGACATGCAATGAGACTACCCGAAGAACGTCGATACAAAGCAACAAAAGCATGCCAGACATCAAAGTTCAAAACATATGCTAAGTGTATGGATCACTAGCGATCCATACACCATGGATCGCTAGCGATCCATATTTGTTCATGGACTCTTGGCAAGCTATCCAAGCGAAGAAGGGAAATGAGGAGCTAAGTGATCGGCTCGCACGCGAGCTAAATCTATGGATCGCTAGCAATCCATAGACCATGGATCGCTAGCGATCCATAGACCATGGATCGCTAGCGATCCATAGACCATGGATCGCTAGCGATCCATCGACCATGGATCGCTAGAGATCCATGGTTTTGGCTCGAGTCGCAAGCTGAGCTTCGTTGCATCTTCCTGAGTCCATCTGCAAGCAGTCAGTGAACAGGCCTGGCCCAGAAACTCTCCAAACTCTACAAATACCATCCTACCTACAACACAAACGCGATCGTCTCTGAACTGGTTGCTGAAGCTTTGCTGGAAACTTTCTTCACTCTTCATCTCCCTCACAACAATCTCCATAGAAATTCACTATGATTCTCTAGTGGGTTCTAACCTTGGAGATTCAATCTAGCTAAGGACAATCAAAAGCTTTGTAACCAAACATTACTTGTAACAGCAATCAGTCTATAGTAAAAACTATAAAGTGGACGTAGGCTTCATTAACAGCCGAACCACTATAAAAGTCTTCTTGTCTTCTTTCTTTAACTGTTCTTTTCTTTACCTATTATCTGTATCGTTGCTCTGTGAGAACAGGGCTTGTGCTTTCACACTCAAACCAGGGTATTGATCCGTTTTTTGGGTTAACAAAATCACGAACAACCCAACTTTTTCTCCCTTAAAATTTAGGATGACGATCCAAACTCCACTTTAAGCAAAATCTATAGATGTGTTTTGTGAGTAATGAGGTGAGAAGAACCTATAGTGATTTTATCAGGATTTATAGGAATTTATTTAAGCTTTGATTAGAAGATCTTAGGCTTAGGCTATAGGAATGGATTAGGAAAGTAATTAGAGAAGAGGAAGAAAAGTAAAGTGAAATGAAAATGGATGAAGAGAGTTAGCCAACTTATAGGCAAGCAAATAGGCCTTAGTCCAAATTCATTTCATTCACATGAAGTTACTATTCACTTCAAAAACTTATCGACTCCAAAACATATCCCGACTTATACTCATTCTTCTCATGACTTGAATCGCGGTCACAACGGCAGGCGCTACGTGTCCTAATTCATTTGTTTCCAAAAGTCGAGTATAATTGATGTTCTGTTAATTAATGATTTAATATTTAAATTAATTATTTAAATATCCGGTTGTTAAAAATGTAGGTTGTTATAGAATTTTCATTTGTTTTAATCCTCTGAATTAGAATATTATAGGTATAAAGGAAATTTTTGTAATCAAAACAACATAAGCGAATTTGGATAACTTTTTAATTTGGGAAACATCTTAATAAATATATAAAGAAAGCCATGTGTTCTTCTATTTTATTATTATATGTGAAAGGCATGTATGGGTTAATACAGATCATTTCTTTAATTTTGGTCATTCTTTATGTTATATTTAATTTGGTTGGTAAATATTTCATAATAAAAACAACACAAATATGTTATTTATATATGTTAATACCACAGATAATGATTTCGATGATAACAACCATATAAATATAGGTATTGATATTTTTCCAAGCTATATAAAATAGTTTGCAGAATATTATACATGTTTATACAAGTATAACATAATTGAGTTATAGACTGATCGGTGAAAGTTCTAAAGATCAAAATTCAGAGATAATCAAGATATTTGAAGACTCATGAGTGTAGAGACAAAGACACGAAGAGTTCAAGACTATAGTTTATAGTTAGTGGACAATAGATTAACTTGTCAAAGTTCTTGAATAATAGCTTTTTTTCTTTGAATACCCTCTTATCTAATTATTTATTTTATCATCTAAATATTTATTTTATTTTTAAAATACATTTTTCAAATATTTTATAAATAATTTATATATTAAAATTATTTAAAAACTATGATTAAATATTTTACAAATTGTTAGAACTTTATAAACACTTTAAATGGATTATTGTTTTTAAAATTAACAAGGGTATATCGACATAGGCTACATTGGTATGTCGACATATGTACCATTGATGAGGTGTCTTTTAAATTTTGAATATTTGTGATTTTTGGTTACATCTCTTCGCGAATAGACACATCCTTCATACAATATATAAAGAGGACTGGAAATAGAATTTTAAGAACTACTTTCTCTACTTTCTTCTTACTCCAAATTCTCATTATATATTTCACTAAATCCACTTTCGATACTCTTAATATTCACTCAAATTCAATCTCTACTTTACTACATGTAACCTTTATAATCTACTCACTGATTTGAGAGTATGCTCTCATCAATTCAATGATCAAAGTGCTATCAAAAGGCTATAGGATATTTTGTATCCAAAGTACAATATTTTGTATTTGGAATCAACAACTCTCTACTATTGTTGGTGAAATTGTACGTGTAGTACTAAGGATCGTGTAATATGATATATAAATGCGGAAACTGATAATAGTAGTAAAATAAAAATTAAAGTAAGCACACCAGGAATTTTTATACTGGTTCGAACTTCCCGTTCTACGTCCAGTCCCAGAATACCCTCTGGATTTAAACTAAACCCCTCACTTAACCCGGAGGAATAGGTATACGACACCTGAGCAACCGAACAGGAATTTTTCCACCTCAACAGCCGAAGAGGACTTCAACTTAATACAAATAACTTGTTGACGAATGTAATCTGAATAACACGGATTGTCTTTTGATAGTACAGCTTTCCTATAATCAAATCCTCAAGAGTATATATGTGTGTGAAGATTTAGAAGGAAGATAATCACATAGAATCGAAGTATATGAATCAATTCAAGGATTCTAGTGATATTGAATAAGAATGAATGCTTTTATTTGCAGAAATAAATAGAGAATAGATTTCAGAATTATAAACAAGAATCAGTGTATGTAGAAGTGAATTGAACATGTTTATATAGTTGTAGAATAGTTACAATCTTTCATGAAGAGTTTCAATCAAAAGTTGTGTCCTTATCTCTTGGATTGAAGGACATTCCTCTTCATGAACGATCGCAACTCTTCAGAAAACTAGCCGTTATGTTCAGGTCGGTTGACCGAGAAAACTGGCCGGTCAGCTGAGTTTCAAAACCGTATACAGAAAAGTGCATATCTGTGCACTAACATAGAGTCGGTCGACTGAGGATCCTGGTCGGTCAGCCGACCTGTTGTCATTTGCACAGTGCACACTTATTTATGTATAATTCAATATAAATCAATTTGTGTGTGTGTGACTACCTTGAGGAATGATTTTAACAATATTCTAAGACTCAATACACTAAAATATTCATACTAATCTCTGGATTGTAGTCTTGTCTCCTTTGTAGTGCACAATATACGTTTATTCTCTTTTTGTCGCTTTCGTATAGTATTCTCTTTGTAATTCGTCGTATGATCTCTGAAGCTTGTGTCATGAATCAAAACTCATGAATCAACATTCTCCCTCTTTTTGATTGATGACAATACTTATGTGACGAAGTAGTATATATATAAATATTATAATTCTCCCCCTGAATATATGGCGACTTTTTTGCAAAAAAATTGTTAGATTTCATATATTTCTCCCCCTTTGTCATCGACAAAAAGGAATACTTACTAGATGTAATATGTAAAAGAAATATGAAACATGTAACACAAGTAAGAAAACATCGAGTTTTAAATATTACATACTCAAACAAAATAGGAATATTAATGATGTTTACTTACTACACAACATCTAACAATAGACATAGTGTTCATAAAGAAATTCTCGAAATTAAATTGTAAAACAATACGATCACTCCTCATCATCATCGGAATCCCAGAATTCTGGACGAATATTTTCTTCCGAAGGAGCCGGTTCCTTACCACGTCTTTGAGTGTGAGGAATGTGAGTTGCTGATGTACTGGAACTTGTGCTATCTGAAGTAGACCAAGAGAAGTTTGGCGCTGGTCTTTTTCCGGGAGCAACATAAGAGGCACCGGCTTCGGAAGTACATGATAAGGCATCCCATAAATTCACAAAGAAGCCCTTGATTTTCTTGAAACGACCATCAATCTTTCGTAGCTGGGCATCCAAGGCTAGTTGATTTTGAGCCAAAATATCAATGGCCGCTTCCGTACTCATTCCGGGAGTTGGTCGTTGAATTGAGGATTGGCGGGTTATACGTTCCGTAGCATGAGTAGATGGTTGAGGTGTAGAATAGCTACGACGTAATTGTTCTCTCGGAGTATCACTCCATTGCTCAAATCTTATAAATCGAGGTGGAGCATCAGGAAATTTCATTAACTTTATGGTCCGTGAATCAAAAATACGGACTTTGGAGGTTTCAGATTCCGGAGCATTGATGACAAAGCTATTGATCAATCTCATTATGTATTCTCCATAATAAATATGGAGCATCTTTCCTTGGTTAAAAGAGAGAAATTCATCCATAAGAAGTTGTGCCCAATTTACTCGTACATTCCCACAAATAGCATATAGTGCTTTGAAGTTTTCGGGATATACTAAGTGATATGAACCGCCTCTAGGAACTATAGATTTCATCATGAATCAATGAAAGAGTCGGGCTTTAGGTCGAAGGAATGGAGTTTGTCTTAAATCAGTAGCGTCATCTTCAAAAAATAGATGGCTTATCCGGTCACGAGTTGATATATTACAATCTACATCGTGTAACGAAATTCCACCCGGTCGAGCATGTAAAATGTGGTTAATTCTATAAATGGAAAGAAAAATTAAGGTGCCACAAACCGATGTCCAAACACAATTGTCAGTGTTTCTTGGCGGATTGACAAGGTTAAGGTTTGCTAGAAATAACTTGATCATAATGTGATTGATTTTCAAGTTATTTTTCCTATGGTCAAGCAATGTATCAAGACCACTCTCAATAGCAGCATTTTCAATACCATCGGAAGCGAAATCAGGATAACTTACAAATGATTCTTTAAAGATTTTGGCGTCTTGGAGTTGAATCCATCTTTGAAGAGCTACATCATTGACAAGCCATGAAGCGATTTGAGTATCTACGAGAGTTGATGAAGATGAGCCACCGGTAGTCTTTGATTTCTTCTTGGGAGCCATTGTTTTTTGAAGAAAAGGAAAAAAATTTGGGAGAATTTTAATGGGGGCTAGGTTAAAAACTGAATTTGGGAAAGCAAAAATGAAGAGGTAAGTTGAAAAGGTGAAAGGATGGGATATAAATCTGAAGTAAAAAAACAGCAGAATACACGTTCAGTCGACCGAAGGAACTGGGTCGGCTGACCGATCTAGTAATTTGAAAATAGTTGAAACTCTCGGGAAGGGTTCGGCTGACCGACTCAGGTATTCTGTCGACCGACCCTGTTAGAAATGAACATTTGGAACTTTCGGGATGGGGTCGGCTGACCGACTAAGGTCTTCCGGTCGACCGACCATGCTAGAATTGCACATTTTTTGATGAATTAAAAAAAATTATAGAAATATAAATTTTATAATCATTGCACTATATTTATACATCTTATTGAAAACAACAACATATATATGTATATATAAAAAATTTCAGCCACCGTTCGTTAAAATCTACGTTCCCATGAGTTTGGGGACGGAACATCTTCTATAGGTGACCATCTTGGAGCTATTGGAGTTTGAACAGGGTTTGAAGAGGATGAGGGTCTATAAGAAGGTTCAGCAACATCATCCTTCTTTGATGAACAAACTTTCATGGCAATCTTTTCTAGAAAACTTAAACGTCTTGCCGTGACTTTTTGTTCATAGTAGAGTTCCCGTTGCATATCCATTTGTTATTGTTGGTAGTGATGTATTTCATCAATTTTTTGTTTGGTGGATGGAGATATTACCATTGTATTCTTCCCTTTTTTCTTTTCAGGTGTATAGCCTGTATGGGAGTCTTCCCATGGTTTCCACCCATGTCGGGGGTCTTTATCCGGAGAAGTGAAGTCAAGGATACGTTTAGGCATGGGAAAGGTAGGATAGGGACCATTTTCAGGAATGCGGTCGGAACCATCATCGTCCGGAGATGTGTATGATAGATGGGAGTTTTCAGAATTATAGTTGTCATTGTTTGAAGACATTTTTCAAGTTTTGTTTTTAAAATTTTCTTAGTATATGTTTTGAAAGATAAGCATAGTATATATAAACATCTGTTTGCTGAAAAATTAGTGGATAGGAACTAATTTTAAATATAATCACAGAAGTTTAACAATAAAACTGTTTGTAAATGTATGATTTATAAGATTAGAACTAAAAATAGTTTTTCTGAAAACAAAACAAATAAAACAAACTTTAAAGAAAACTGAGACAAGAAACACCCATAGCTCAAGTAGCTATAATACAACATTTAACAAGCAAGTTAGAGGTCATGAGTTCGAGTTCCGCTTTGGTCAGAAATAAAACAATTTTTGTTTTTCAATATTTTTGCATATTTTTATTTATAAATCTTTTGAAGACATTATTCCTAAGTCACGTCTAAGTTTTATAAAAATATTTTCATTTAGCGGTTTAGTAAAAATGTCAGCAATTTGATTTTCAGTATTAATAAATTCTAAATTTATTAATCCTTTTTCCAAACAATCACGAAGAAAGTGATGATGAATATCAATGTGTTTTGTTCGTGAGTGATTGACCGGATTTTTAGAAAGATTTATTGCACTAGTATTATCACAATAAATTATATATTTTTTAAGATAACAATTAAAATCTTGTAGTGTTTGTTGCATGTATACGACTTGTGCACATGCCAAAGCAGCAGATATATATTCTGCTTCACACGTTGATAAGGAAACACAATTTTGTTTCTTACTAAACCAAGAGACTAAGGAACGTCTAATGAAATGACACGTTCCGCTCGTACTTTTTCGATCCATCCGACTTCCTCCAAAATCAGCATCACTATAGGAAACTAATTCGAAAGGACATTCTTTCAGATAGAATAGCCCGAAATCTTTGGTTTTAGTTAGATAACGAATAATACATTTAACTGCTCGCATATGTGATTCTTTGGGATTTGCTTGAAATCGAGCACATAAACAAACACTCTTCATAATATCGGGTCGACTCGTTGTCAAATATAGTAAAGATCCAATCATCCTACGATATAGTTTCTGATCGACACTTTTGCCATCCTCATCTCTATCGAGATGAATCGTTGTGCTCATAGGAGTTGGTTTGGCAGCAGTGTTTTCCAAACCGAATCGTTTAATTAAATTATAACAATATTTTTCTTGATTAATAAAAATTCCATTTTCAATTTGTTTAATTTTTAATCTAAGAAAATATGACAATTCTCCCATATGAGACATTTCAAATTCATTTGTCATTATAGTCGAAAATTCATGACATAGTTTTTCATTTGTCGAACCAAAAATAATATCATCAACATATATTTGAATTATTAAAATATCTTTATTAGTTTTCTTAATAAAAAGCGTTTGATCTACTTTACCAATTTCAAAACCAGATTCTAATAAATAGCTTTTAAGACGATCATACCAAGCACGTGGTGCTTGTTTTAAACCGTATAACGCCTTTTTGAGTTTATAAGCATGATCCAGAAATTTTTCATGATTAAAAAGAGGTGGTTGTTCAACAAAAACATTTTCTTTTATGTATCCATTTAAAAATGCACTTTTAACATCCATTTGATAAAGTTTAAAATTATGAAAACATGCGAAAGCTAATAAGATTAGTATTACTTCAAGTCGGGCGACTGGAGCAAACGTTTCTTCGTAGTCTATTCCCTCTTCTTGATTATATCCTTGTGCAACTAATCTAGCTTTATTCCTGGTTATATTTCCTAGTTCATCTGCTTTATTTTTGAAAACCCATTTAGTACCGATGACTGATTGATCACTAGGTCTAGGAACGAGTTCCCAAACTTCGTTTCGTTCGAATTGATTTAGTTCTTCTTGCATGGCAAGAATCCAGTAGTCATCAGTTGAGGCATCTTTTATATTCTTAGGTTCTATGTTAGAGAGAAAAGCTACATGACCAACTTGATTTTATTAATGTCTGGTTTTAACATTCGTATTAACTTCTCCAATTATATTTTGCACAGGATGATCTCGTAAAATTCTAGGTGGAGATTTTATTATATTAGGAGTAATATTCTTATTTTCAGTAATATCATGATCATTAACGAAATTTTCTTTAGTATTGCTATTTTCATTCTGAGTAGTTTCATCATCAGAATCAATAGTAACATTTGGATTTATATATTTAAATTTTTTATCAAATGAAACATGTAAGCTTCTTCAATAATTTGAGTTCGTTTATTATAAATTCGATAAGCCTTGCTTCGTTCCGAATATCCAACGAATATTCCTTCATCGGATTTTGGATCGAATTTTCCTGGCTGATCTTTAGTATTCAAAATAAAACATTTAGAACCAAAAACTTTAAGATATGAAATATTTGGTTTTCTTCCATTTTGAAGTTCATATGGAGTATTCTTAGTTAATGGTCGAATAGAAACACGATTCAATACATAACAAGCAGTAGCTACAGCTTCTGCCCAAAAATGTTTCGATAAAGTGGTTCCATTTAATAAAGTTCTTGCACATTCTTGTAACGTTCTATTTTTCCTTTCTACAACTCCATTTTGTTGTGGTGTTCTGGGAAATGAAAAATTATGGTTAATACCTTTCTTGTTACAAAATTGTTCAAAAGCTTCATTTTCAAATTCTCCTCCATGATCACTTCTTATATTTTTAATTTTCAAAATTTTAATATTTTGGATTCTTTTAACAAAAACTTTAAAATTATCAAAAGTATCACTTTTATTTTTCAAAAAGAAAATCCAAGTATATCTAGAAAAATCATCTACAATAACAAATACATATCTATTATGATTAATAGACTGCACTTGAGTTGGACCAAAAAGATCCATGTGTAAAAGTTCAAGTGGTTGTTCTGTAGATATTACTTTCTTTGATTTAAAAGAAGATTTTGTTAATTTTCCTAATTTACAAGCATCACAAAATATATTAGTTTTGAATTTTATATTAGGTAATCCTTTAACTAATTTGTTTTTAGCTAGTTTGTTGATAGTATTAAAATTGATGTGACAAAATCTTTTGTGCCAAAGACAAGAATCGTTTTCTTTAGCTACTAAACACAAATTTGAATTATTATTAACATTCATATTTAAGATATAAATGTTTTTATCTCTTTTTCCTTCGAAAATAGTGTTATGTTTTTTATCGAAAATATTACATTTATTTTCTGAAAAAGTTATATTAAAACCTTTATCGCATAGCTGACTAATACTTAATAAATTGTGTTTTAAATTTTTAACTAATAAAACATCAGTAATGAGAAGTAAATTAGAGGTACCGTTGCTACTGACATCGCCTTTGCCGATGATATATCCTTTTGAGTTATCTCCGAAGGTGACTGCTCCTCCATTTGAGTATATAATGTTTGACAACATTTCTTTGTTTCCAGTCATGTGTTTTGAGCAACCGCTATTTAAAATCCATTTTCCTCTCTTCTTATGTGGTACCTGCAAAAAGTTTATAAAAAGTTGGTACCTATTTCTTTTTAGGGTCCTAAGAGTTAGATCTTAGGAAGCCAAACCTATACGGGTTCAGAATTCCCTTTATAAACATAATTCTTGTTATTATGAAGAGTTTCAATAAATATTTTGATATGTTTATTCCTTATCAAAACATTATTTGTTTTTGGAATCCATATCTTGATGGTTTTAGTATTTGGGTAAAATGTTTTCTTAGTATCCTTCTTAATATTATTATTAATCCTACTTTTAGCAAAATTATTTTGTTTCTTAAATCCTAGTCCAGATTTATTGTTAGAGGGTTGAGAATTTTCAAGTATACTAGAAAGATTCTCTCTTCCTTTATTGAAATTAGATACATTTTTAGAAATATCATCAAATTTTATTTTAAGACTAGATTTTTCTAACTCTAAATCCTTAATCTTAGAGTTTAAACTATTATTTTCGAAAAGTAAAACATCATTTTTATTTTTCTGAATTTCTAGTTCTTCAGATATTGACGAAATTTGAGAAGATAAGTTAGAATCTGATTGTCGAGAACTTTCAAGTTCATCTTCTAATATTTTCTTCTCATCTTTCAGCATATCTACTTCTAAGACTGTTCTATCTAACTTTCTTTGCAACTCCTTATTTTTCTTTTTAAGTTGCTTTACTAAATTTACTAATTCAGAATTTATTTCAATTAAATCTTCAAAAGTAAGATCACTTACATCGTCTGACGAAGCCATGAAGCACACATTTGCTTGTTCATTATCACTTTCACTCTCTGATGAGGATGATGAGTCAGTGCCGTCCCAAGTGACAGAAAAAGCTTTTCGTTTGGTTTTGTCCTTTTTGAAATTATTCTTTTTACGCTCTGGACAATCCTTCTTCATGTGTCCTTTCTTATGACATTCATAACATTCCATTGCTGAAGATGATGGTTTGTTGCTATTGGAATTGTTGTTGGAATTATTTTTGTTTCCCTTGAATTTGTTTCTGTTGAATTTCAAAAACTTTTTGAAATTTTTAGCGATCATTGCCATATCTTCATTATCTGAGTCGGAATCATATTTTTTTGCTTGGAATGCCACATTTTTCTTTTCTTGTGCTCTATTTCTTTTTGCCTGCAAATTTACTTCGTAGGACATTAAATTACCTATCAATTCTTTTGGTTTTAATGTTGACAAATCACTTGCTTCTTCAATGGCTAGGACTTTTCTTTCCCATTCGTCCGTTAAAGAATTTAAGATTTTTGTCACAGCATCAAAATCAGTAAATTTTTGTTCTAGTGATAGTAAAGCATGATAAATATCCTAGAATCTAGAGTATATGTCATTTATAGATTCATTTGGCCTCATTTTGAAATTTTCAAATTGATTTTTCAACATAGAGGTTTTGCTTAATTTAACTTTGTTCGTTCCTTCATGTGTTATCTTAAGTGTTCTCCAAATTTCATAGCCAGAAGTGCACATGCTAACTCTATTGAATTCATTTCTATCTAATGCACAAAATAAAATATTCATAGCCTTTGCATTTGATGTAGCATCTAGTTTTTGTGTGTTACTCCAAGTTGAGTATTCTCCAGTAGGAGTTGTGTACTCACTTTGTATAACATTCCAGATATCAAATCCACTAGATTGCATATAGATTCACATTCTAGTTGACCAATAATTATAATTTATACCATTAAAAAGTGGAAGTCGTGAAGTTGATTGACCCTCTGTGAAACTAGTATTAGTGTTAGTGTCAAAATCGTTAGTATCTGTTGTTGCCATATTACTAGAAATAGATATCAAATAACTTTGTGACGGTTATAGGATAACCTTGCTCTGATACCAAATGAAAGTGTACGTATAGTACTAAGGATCGTGTAATATGATATATAAATGCGGAAACTGATAATAGCAGTAAAATAAAATTTAAAGTAAGCACACCAGGAATTTTTATACTGGTTCGAACTTCCCGTTCTATGTCCAGTCCCAGAATACCCTCTGGATTTAAACTAAACCCCTCACTTAACCCGGAGGAATAGGTATACGACACCTGAGCAGCCGAACAGGAATTTTTCCGCCTCAACAGCCGAAGAGGACTTCAACTTAATACAAATAACTTGTTGACGAATGTGTTCTGAATAACATGGATTGTCTTTTGATAGTACAGTTTTCCTATAATCAAATCCTCAAGAGTATATATGTGTGTGAAGATTTAGAAGGAAGATAATCACGTAGAATCGAAGTATATGAATTAATTCAAGGATTCTAGTGATATTGAATAAGAATAAATGCTTTTATTTGTAGAAATAAATAGAGAATAGATTTCAGAATTATAAACAAGAATCGGTGTATGTAGAAGTGAATTGAACATGTTTATATAGTTGTAGAATAGTTACAATCTTTCATGAAGAGTTTCAATCAAAAGTTATGTCTGTATCTCTTAGATTGAAGGACATTCCTCTTCATGAACGATCGCAACTCTTCAGAAAACTAGCCGTTATGTTCAGGTCGGTTGACCGAGAAAACTGGCCGGTCAGTTGAGTTTCAAAACCGTATACAGAAAAGTGCATATCTGTGCACTGACACAGAGTCGGTCGACCGAGGATCCTGGTCGGTCAGCCGACCTATTGTCATTTGCACAGTGCACACTTATTTATGTATAATTCAATATAAATCAATTTGTGTGTGTGTGTGACTACCTTGAGGAATGATTTTAACAATATTCTAAGACTCAATACACTAAAATATTCATACTAATCTCTGGATTGTAGTCTTGTCTCCTTTGTAGTGCACAATATACGTTTATTCTCTTTTTGTCGCTTTCGTATAGTATTCTCTTTGTAATTTGTCGTATGATCTCTTAAGCTTGTGTCATGAATCAAAACTAATGAATCAACAGTTGGGTGTGCTTGTTGCCTATTCAAATCAAGTGCGCTTGTTGCCCGTCCAAATCAAGTGGGTGTGCTTGTTGCCCATACAAATTATGTGGGTGATCTTATTGCCCGATTAAAACAAGAGAGTACACCCTAAACATGAATTAGAAGGGTGTATCTCGTTGCCTTGAAATCCTGGTTTGCTTGCTGCCTGTTTAAAGCATGCATTGGAAAAGAAATCTGTAGATACACCATATAGGACTGGACGTATGATTGGTTAATCCAAAGCAACATAAAACTTCTATTGTCGTTTCTCTCACTTTTACTGCATATATATATGTGACTTCCTATCTAGGTTGATTATTTGTGTTTGAATTTAAATCTTGAAATAATACTGAAAAGTTCCATATAAGGTATAAACAGTATTTACCCTCCTCTACTATTAAAATAGCCTTAAGATTCACATTAGTGTTACACCATTTCCTACAATATATACTAGTGAAGAGAGATTAACGGATATATACATACATGTATGTTTATATATACACTATACACACAAACACACAAATACACACACATACACAGACATACATACATATGCACACAAACATATATATACAAATACATACATACACACACTCAAACATGTGTGTGTGTGTGTGTATAATGGCAAAGTTCTTATTGTCCTGCTATGTAGTTAAAGCCTTGAAAGGCCAAGAATTGCCCTGCTAAAGTGCTTAGCACACTTCGACCGCCATGCTTATAAAATTATCAGTATTAAACAGTAGATCCACTTAAAGCCCACATAATTTTCTATTATACCGTTAAAACCAGAGTTTTTAGCATCCGCTTTAGCAACTTTGACATAAAATGTTAATTTGACCAGTTCTCTTGTAAACCAAATCAACAAATTTATGGCATAGGTTTATGTTCAAGTCTTAAGTGCTCGACATAAATTAGAACTATATTATATTCACCAAGCCTGAACTATCTGGATCATGATATTCTTCCGTTTTGTTATATAATAGTGAATAATGTTTCCATTTTCTACACAAATTATGTTGGAGTGAGAATAAATATACTTTGGAGATTTTATTTATCTCTGATGAAGTTTTTTACACCTCTGCTATTTATTGATATATCCTCACTGTAGGTTTTCTCACTTCACTAATATAAAATCGCAATGTGTTTTAACTACATAGCTACCAAGTGATTGTTGTTGGTAGCTCAGTACCAAAGAAGAATGACAATATCATGCTAAAATTGATCCCTAGAGTCTAAACCGAGTGTTACTACTCAAGTGCCACCGAGGATGCTCCACCGAAGTGGTTTTTGTTAACGTGTACCTCTTATCCCAGGTTAAAGTTATAATCTTGCATATTTATAATAGATGTTTTTAGGCTCAAGGAAAAAGTTGAAGAAAAGTTTAGTTTCAGGGACAAGAAATTTGCTTTATAGGCTAAAAGACATTTTTTAGTGTAAATCACAGAATGATAGTTGTAACTATCATTTTCTGTTTACACTAAAAAATTTCTTTTAGACTAAAAAGCAAACTTGTTGTCCTTTAGAATAAATTTTTTTGTAACTTCTTCCATGTGCCTACTTAATTAGATGTTGTAATGTTGTGC
The DNA here is from genome assembly GCA_030737815.1 of Allium fistulosum. Lineage (NCBI taxonomy): Eukaryota > Viridiplantae > Streptophyta > Magnoliopsida > Asparagales > Amaryllidaceae > Allium > Allium fistulosum. The sequence continues at coordinate 1,250,420,796 of CM060901.1, forward strand.
AGTTAAAATGTTCAGTGGTTCTGTAGCGGTGAAAGTGCAAAAGACTATAGTGAATATATACCAATAATATAGTGGAAAATAACAAAAGTGCAAAACATTATTTTTGAGACAAAATTCAATTGACAAAATAAATTTATTATTAGTCCCGCATCATTTATGTACGAAAAGGAAATATATTTTACTTTGATATAACAAAATTTAAGTACGTCCTTATGGATACAGTTCAAAATCAAAGTTAGAAAGAATTATTAGTTTAATATTGGATGTTGGAGTCATGAACTTGGAAGTATATAGTTTTTATCAATTTGGAGATACACCCTAGTTTTTATCAATTGAGGTTAAAAGAGAACTAAGGAAACAAAAAATTTCATATTAAAACGAGTAAAATAGATGCTTAAAAATCTTGATTTAGCTATGTAAATAGCAAAATTTCAAGCCGATTTGCTATTTAAAAATGCTAGGTTGAAAACGTAGATTAATAAACCACGTGATACGTTATTTGGCAAGTTTGGGGCATTATTAATGTTTCTTTTTTTAACTTACGCCCAGGCATTTTTCTTTTGTATTTCTATAAATTATTACACGCAACTTAGGGTATACATTAACACAGCCCACATATATCATAAAAGTTCATTTATAAAAGAAAAGCGTGCAGTGATATTTTAATCTTGATCAACAGGTTATGAATATATAATATCAGAAAAGAATGAGGGTTTACATCTAATTTGACCCTTGGCATAAGTAATAATGAAATATGGGCATGTGGGCTTCAGGGCACGTGAAGTCGCATTCCCCATATTTGTTACGAAGTGTTGTTATACATCAAGGGTCGCATTTCGTAAATTTTTTGTTGCTTTATGCATACATTTCGACAAAAGGAATGGCTATCGTGTGCCCGTAATCTCTGCTTCCGGTCCCATGCCCTCACCATTCGCCTTTCATTCCTCTCCATATCTTTTCTTTTTTTTTCTACGAAAGTTACCTTCTCCATACCAGTTTGTTGTTTATTTTTCAATATCTATTTATGATAAATGTGAAATTTCGTAGGCAGATCATTTTAAGAAGGCAAAAAAAAAGTGAGATTATGAAATTCCAAGGTTTTGTCGTTTAAAGCAAGTAATGTGTAATCCAAATATGTAACAACTAGTTGGAGATTCAATTATTTGTTGGATGAAACAATGAACAAAAGCATGCAACGATAAGCCTGTTTACTTAATGCAGAATGATATTGAAAGCAAGAAATGAGTAGCGTCGGTGGTTAAGTGGATCATAGGTTCAAAGTTTGCTGTTGAATACTTATTGACATGAAGTCTCCTATGTATTACATAATACTTGTAGTACTATATATGTACTAACAAGCCTAACCAAAAAATCAATAAATTCATTTATATATGTGAGCATCTGTTCAACTACGGTTCAGTAGTGGTCAACCTAGAACTTCGTGTAGATGGTCGTATTATCAAAATAGTAAACAACAACAAAAACAGTGTAAGAACTGTATGAAAACGTACACAAGAATGCACACCAATAAGATACTGTTAAAAACAATAAAGAATTTTGAGGTTTGTCTTAGCAAACTCTTTAAAACTTTATTTGCAAAGTTTTAAAAGATACGACAAAATAATCTGCACGAAATTGTAACGAGTACGTCTGCTTTGTGATTCGATAATGCTTTGATTTTAGAACAGAAAGTAGAGGAAGAAGACCTAGAAAAAGGATGAGTAATGTGATCAGCATTTCTGTCTTTTTATATCCTTTGGTGGTTGCTTCTGTTCTTCTAACAATCGGCCATGTCTGTTCGCAACGGTTATTTTCAACGCCCAACTGTCATGTTTGTTCATTTTTTGGAACGGCCATGTCTGTTCACAACGGTTATTTTCAACGCCCAACTGTCATGTTTATTCATTTTTTGGAACGGCCATGTCTGTTCGCAAGTTTTATATGCAACGTCCAACAGTCGTGTCTGTTCGTTTTGAACTAATAGTCGTATTGTTTGAATTTAAATAGAAAACTGTTCCGAACAAGCATACCATTTTGATCAGCAAAACTATAACACAGTCCAGTCTTATTAGAATCGCACCGGGCCTGGTTCGGTACGGGACGGGCGGTGCTCATGCATGTGTGTTAGAGCATGACCAGATAGGTCCTCCTCCTCGCACAAAATTACCTGACCCTAAGGAATAAGTTGATGGGAAAGAGCTTATAAACATGACAACTCCTTTTATATTTGCCAATGTGGGACTTTATATATCTTCATTCACCTCTTCTATGCAAGGATCTCCAACAACCCCCCTCATGGATGACGATATTTGTTCTCCCCACACAAAGGGGAATATCATGGAGTATATATGAAAAAAATGCTATATCGAAAATAGGTAGATATTTCACTTTGAACTTTCTCTACTTAAAACTTATCGGATATACTTGGCTAATCGGTGAATTATTTCAACTTGAATCGTCAACCGTTGGTGTATAACAAGACAATAAGCTTTACAAAACATTGTTCCCCTTCTCATCCAATCTCTTGGTTTTGTTCATTTTGGTCCTGAAAAAATTTGCATCTGCGAGTGTTTTAGAGAATTTAAGCCTTTAATATTTTCATAGAGCTGACCCAACTCACACCGACATAGGTGATCGCATCCATAAAAAGTATTCTACGTATACTCCACCTGACGTTTTTAAGATATGGACATCATTAAAAGCATAGCTTAACCTTTTTAATACTTCTGTAGGCATGCATTCTATTGTGCACCATAGGATTGGAGTAGGACTAAGTCCTATCAAATGCATTACTTCTTGAGTTACTCAGAACTAATTTTCGTATTGATTCTAGTCCGTGGGATCTCTAGTCGCTAAGAGAGGTTTCCGTGTAAGGTAACTCTTTTTGGTTTAGGCCTTTAAACCCATTTCCCTTGATGCATAGTCAATTTTCTCACTTGATAAACCTTTAGTAAATGGATCCGCTAGCTTATCATTAGTTCTTACATAATCAATGAAAATAGTTCCATTTGAAAGTAACAGACTAACTATATTATGGTGTCTATGAATGTGTCATGATTTTCCATTATATACAAAGTTTTGCGCGCTACTTAACACTGCTTGATTATCATAGTGAATATATAGTCGTTATAGGTTTGGGCCAAAATGGAATATCTTTTAAAAATTGACGCAGCCATTCTGCTTTTTCGCCTACTTTATCTAATGCGATGAACTCGGATTCCATAGTGGATCGAGCTATGCATGTTTGTTTTGTAGATTTCTATGACATTGCTGCTTCCGCTAGGGTAAAGATATAATCACTTGTTGATTTAGATTCCTCTAAATCTGAAATCCAATTTGCATTACTATATCCTTCTAAGACGGCAGGATAATTTCTGTAATGTAATGAAAAGTATGTGGTTTTCTTTAAATATTCCAACACTCTCATTACCGCTTTCCAATGTTCCTTCCCTGAGTTACTTGTATACCTACTTAGTCGACTTACTGCATAAGCAATATCTGGTCATGTGCAATTCATGAGTTACGTTAAACTTCCAATTACACGAGAGTATTCCATTTGCATTACACTCTCATTAGTGTTTTTGTGCAGTACTTCTGATGAATTAAAAGGTGTTCTTACCCCTTTGATTCCATAATCTTGGAATTTTTCAATCACTTTGCCTATATAGTGTGCCTGGGATAATTCAATTCCGTTGGGTGTTTTTATTATTTTGATTCCCAAAATAATGCCCGCTATTTCTAAGCCTATCTTGAAATTATTGATTAACATTTTCTTTATAGTCTCTATAACCACAATGTTGGGACCCAAGATTAGCATATCGTCCACATATAGACAAATTATCACATATGATTGACCAACTTGTTTGTAATAAACACACTTATCATATTCATTTATGCAAAAACCATTTTTCATCATGACACTATCAAATTTTTCGTGCCATTGTTTTGAAGTTTGTTTGAGTCCGTATAATGATTTGACTAATTTACAAACTTTGTTCTCATTTCCCTCGGAAATAAAAACCTTTAAGTTGCTCCATGTAAATCTCCTCATCGACATCTCCATTTAAGAATGTTGTTTTACATCCATTTGATGAATTTATAGATTATAGATAGATGCAATTGCTATTAGCATTCTTATAGAGGCTACTCGTGTAACCAGTGAATAAGTATCAAAGAAGTCTACACCTTTCTTTTTGACGGTGTCCTTTGGCTACCAATCTAGCTTTATATTTGTCAATAAAGCAAGCCATATGGTTTCATCTTCTTCTTGAAGATCCATTTACAACCAATTGGTTTTATTCCAGATGGAATGTCAACTTTTGATTGCTTCATTCCAACATGAAGATTATGAAGACGACATTGCCTCTTCGTAAGTTTGTGGTTCATGTTTTAACATGTAGGTTAAGAATTCTAAGCCAAAAGACTTGAAAGTTCTTGCCCTTATGCTTCTTCTTGGTTCAATTTCATTCTTTTCACGATGAGTTTCATCTTCACATGGTTTATCCTTTTCTTCCCTTGTCCTTTTAGGGATAGATGTTCGATCATTCTTTTTGTGTGGAAACACATCTTCAAAGTATGATGCATCTCTTGACTTTATGATTGTATTTATACTGATGTCATCTATATCAGACTTGAAGACTAAAAATCTATAAGCGCTACTATTTTCGGCGGATCCTAGATAGTAACAGTCTATGGTTGTTAGCCCAAGTTTGACCTTCTTAGGAGGTGGGATCGGAACTTTTGTCAAGCACGCCACACTTTAAGGTATTTGAAACTTGGTAGGTGTCCTTTACTTAATTCATATGGAATTATTCTTGTTTTGCTGTGTGGAACCCTATTTAGTATGTTATTAGACATATTTAGGGCTTCCCCCCACAAGTTGGCTGGTAGGCCTGAAGTTAAAAGCATAACACTAACCATGTCTTTTAGCATTCTATTCTTTTTCTCGGCAATAGCATTTTGTTGTTGTGAATATGGGGCTGTTCTTTAACGAATTATTCCATTTTCTGCATTTAATTATTCAAATGGTGATTCATATTCTCCACCTCGATCTGATCTCAATATCTTGATTATTTAGTTAAGTTGATTTTCTACTTCAACTTTGTATTTATAAACAATGTAATTGCTTCATCTTTACTATTTAAAAGATATACATAGTAATATCATGTATAATCGTCAATGAATGTGATAAAGTATCTTTTTCCACCTCTTGTAGGTAATGACTTGAAATCACATAAGTCAGTATGAACCATCCCCAATGGTTTAGTAATCCTATCAATAATATGAAATGGTTTTTTTAACCATTTTCGCTTCTACACATGTCTCATATTATATTTTTTTATCTACTTGAAATTTTGGAAATAATCGTAGGTTTGCAAGTTTATTCATTTTTCGGAAATTTATTTGTCCTAATCTTTCATGCCATAATAGAGTTTCATGCACAACCAAATAATAAACTTCATTTTTATTTATTGCATTATAAGAGTACATAGTATTTTTGCCGACTACGGCTACATTTTCCTTAAACAGGCCATCACGTAAATATCCCCTTTCTATATAAATTCCTGCCTTGGACAGAACCATCTTGTCTAATTCAAAGGCCATCCAGAATTCCTTCTTTGACAGAACAGATCTAGAGATTAGGTTCTTGTGGATGTCTAGATCATAAAGCACGTCATTCAATGTAACAGTTTTTCTAGAGGTGAACTTGAGGATGACTATGCCACAGCCCTTAATCATGGAAACTGCAGAATTACCCATGTAGAGTTTTTCTCCTTGATTGAGTTTGTTGTAAGTGGAAAACATGAATTTATTAGAAAATACATGTCGAATATCACATGTGTCAAACCACCACTGTGTAGGATTATGAACCAAATTGCATTTTGACAACAACTCCAGAAAAGTTAGACCCATCCACTTTCATGTTATCTACCATATTTGCCTCTGAATTATTCCCCATCTTATGTCTGCAATCTTTAGCAGTGTCTTCCGCCTTGCCACAAACCCAATAGTTGCCATTAAACTTCTTGGATTGCTTATTTTCGTTGGATTTCTTTTCTGGCGCTTTTCTCTTCTGTAAGAAATTCTTCTTCTTATTATTGTCGAAGTGCCCTTTCTTCTTTGACCCTTCTGTAACAAATATCTCCTCGCTTTTTTGTTGTGTAGTTCCATGGTTATCTGCCTCTATCTTCAATCTAATAATGAGGTCTTGTAAAGAAATTTATTTGTTTTATGCTTCAGATAGTTGCGATAGTCTCTCCATGATGGAGGTAGCTTTCTGTTATTACTTCAACCAAGAAAGATTCTCCAACTTTGTGACTTTCTGATTCAAATTCATGAATGATAATTTGTAGTTCATGCAATTGAGTAGTCATATATTTGGAGTATATCATCTTGTAATCCATGAATTTGTCTATGATGAATTTCTTCAGACTGACATTCCGTGTCTTGTAATTTAAAACAAGTGCATTCCAGAGAGCTTTTGCTATCTATTGAGGTTGATACACTTTGTATAGCATTTTATATACACAGTTTAGAATGTAATTCTTGCATTGGTAATCTAAATGTTTCCATGCATCAACAGTCAGAAACACATCTTTGTGTGTTTCTCTAGTTTTTCCTAGTTTTGGCACTGGTTCCTCCTCTTCGAGATACCTTTGCAGATCCAGCGTAGCTAGATAGAACAACATTTGATTTTGCCAGGTCTGGAAATCATCGTCATCTCCTTTGAACGGATCAGGTCTGTTGTAAGTAGAATTTTTTGCTGATAACTCGATTGCTGCCATTTCCATTTCAGTAAAAACTGTAAAGTTTTAAAATATAGAAGGTCATATTACCAAAACAGTAAGCAAAAACAAAAATAGTGTAAGAATTGTACAAAAACGTGCACAAGGATGCACACCAATAAGATACTGATAAAAATAGTAAGGAATTTCGAAGCTTGCTTTAGCAATCTCCTTAGAACTTTATTTGCAAAGTTTCTCAAGATATAGTAGAATAATCTTCATGAGATTGTAACGAGTATGTCTACTCTGTGATTTGATAACGCTTTGATTTGAGAACAGAAAGAAGAGGAAGAAGACGTAGAAAAAAGGATGAGTAATGTGATATGCATCCCTGTCCTTTTATAGCCTTCAGCGGTCGCATCCGTTGAGAAGGTTATTTCTGTTTGTCTAATTCAATGCAATTGTTTGCAACGACCATGTCTGTTCACAATAGTTATTAGCAATGCTCAATATTCGTGTCTGTTCATTTTGTTTGCAACGACCATGCCTGTTCGCAATAGTTATTTGCAACGCCCAATAGTCATGTCTGTTTTGAACTAACAGTCGTACTATTTGAATTTAAACTAAAAAATATTGCGTATAGACATACCATTTCATTCAGCAAAAATATAACAGTCCAATCTTATCGGACCAGCATCCAGCCCAGTTCGGTACGGGACGGGCGAGCGGCGAGCACACATGTGTGTTAGACCATGGCCATATAGGCCTTTCCCTTGCACAAAATTACCTGACCCTAAAGACCAATATATTTTGATGGGAAAGAGTATATAAACATGACAACTCCTTTTATATTTGCCAATGTGGGACTTTAAATATATTCATTCTCCTCTTCCATGCAAGGATCTCCAATACTTTAAAAGTACAACAATTTGGAAAATGAGAATAACATTTTGTATGCATGAATTGATGGTCCAAGCTTTAAATATGGAAAAAATGCATGAACTTTAACATCCCACACTTCGAGATCCGAAAATAAATATCGATTATGCTACAGTCATCACTAGAACTATTTTCAAGCGGTTAAAGCGAGTTCAGTATATATAAGATAATGGTCTAAGCTGACACAATAGCTATTTAAACTATCACAATGTTCATTACATATAATTTTCAAATTAACCACAAAGTCGAGCCTGCACAAGGGTCAAATTAACATTGTAGAGTGTAAAGTCGACATACGATGATGCCATCCCTAACTCCTTAAACAATGGAAACAAACAATTCTTTATTAACTAACAAAGCCTCCTGCTTTCGTCTTGGGTCCCCTTTCGTCGACTCTTAAGATATAACCTGCCTAAATCACATACTTAACATACTCAAATGAGTATCCATGAGTTTATAGGAAAAACAATAATAAAACACCGATCGGACATAAAGTCTGGTGTGAATAATACCTTTACCCAAAGCATAACATATAGTGAGATCATGACGCCTTATACAAAATGAGTTTTCTCATCACTAAAATACATACTAAACATAAATGTGTAATGCTCCATGGGATTTAGACGTGTATATTTTTATTAGTAGGGTAAAATGGTAATTTAATAAATGTTGGAATTATGCAACGGGAATTATGTCATTGCATAGAGCTTGTTTTTCTTACCGAGATGGTATATTTGTTGGTCTAGATCGAACTTCGTATGAAGGAGGTACGTGTATCTTAAATAACAGGTTTTGATTAATTTATGGCCTTAGCCCATTTGAATAAAACACTGATTCAGAAGTCATATACCAGACCGCCTAAATTTGAAATCATTTTTAACGTACGTTTTCAGTTACGCTTCTCCTTATTCATCCTCCATCCTGCCACCGCTCTCCCTCTCCCTCAATCCTTCACAAAACCTATACATATACACACACATACATATATACATATACATATACACATACATATACATATATGTGTGTGTGTTGTTAGAACCTAGTATTTTGATGTTTTGATTGTGACAACTATATAAGTATATATTATATGAACTAACCAAAATTGCAGGAGAAGATACTATTTCACTCGACAATAGATCGAAGACCAAAAGATTTCGAAGGCAAGTTTCAACAATTTAATTTGGTTTGTCTATAGTCTAGTTAGTATTTAACATTTTTTAAAATCTCTCTTCGGTGGTATACACACACACTCAAGCTTTTAAAACCTACCCAAATTAATCTATATAAACTTGGTTTTAACTATATAAAGTTATCAAATAAACTTGCTTTTAAAACTAAGTTTGATGGGCTTACAATGACACTTTCAGTTGACCGAATTGGGTAATCCAGTCGACTGAAATTTGCACAAATGCACATGAATGTTTGAACATTCAATCGACTAAACACCCTAGTTCAGTCGACTGAATGAAATGACTTTTCAATATATTTTCAAATTTCAAATTTGTTTGAATGTTCAGTCTACTTAATTCATATTTTCAGTCGACTGAATATTCATAACAGTTATTTTTCTGAACGGTCACCACTTTTCAACAAACAGAAACATCCATTAATTCAACAGATGTTTCCGTATCTCTTGGCCGAACCTTTTCACCAATAGTTACAAATATTTAACACTATAAATAGCATTGATTTCAGTTTGCAAAACATAACATTATTCTTTGATTCTAATCTATATTCTTGCAAACTATTTTCTGCAAATTACTTTCATAAATGCTCTCAAATCACTTTCACATTCAATTACAAATTCATTTGTGATTACAATTACTTCCAATCTTCACGTACTACACGATATACCACAAAGGAGAAGATTATAGGTAGGGTGTACGTTATTGACTTATCAATGCTATTCAAGAGCATACTCAGTCGGAAATAACTTTACTATTTGTACTGTAGAAGTCCTGTTCGGTTGCTCAAGCAGTATAAGTCCTGTTCGGTTGCTCAGGCGGTAGAAGTCCTATTCGGTTGTCTAGGCGGTTGAAGTCCTGTTCGTTTGCTCAGGCGGTGTAATACCTGTTCCTGAGGGTCAAGAGAGGGTTGCTAGTTAAATTTTAGAAGTAGTCTGGGATTGGACGTAGAACGGGAGTTCGAACCAATATAAAAATTCCTGGTGTCATTTACTTTACTGTTTACTTTTTATATTCATATTCCACACTAGTAGATAACTTATATTATATTCCATATTACGATCCATAGCTGCACTTTCATTTGGTATCGGAGCAAAGGTCATCTTATAACCGTAACACAGTTATTTGATACACTATTAATATTGAAAATAACACAAGTTTTGTTGAAGGTCAATCCACTGCACGACCACCACTATTTAATGGTTTGAACTATAATTACTGGTCAACTAAAATGAAAATTTTTATGCAAGCAAATGGATATGATACTTGGAATATTACTCAAAATGAATGCACTATACCCACTACACCCTTTGTAGAATGGTCAAATACACAAAAGACAGATGCTACATTGAATGCAAAAGCTATGAATATGCTATTTTGTGCATTAGACAAAAATGAATTTAATAGAGTTAGCACGTGTACAACTGCTTATGAAATTTGGAAAACTCTTAAAATCACACATGAAGGAACTAACAAAGTTAAACAAAACAAGATTTCTATGCTTAAAAATCAGTTCCAAAACATCAGAATGAGACCAAATGAAACTATAAATGATATGTACTCTAGATTTCAAGAAATACATCATTCACTATTGGCATTAGGAGAAATTTTTTCAGATTTTGATTTTGTTTCTAAAATTCTAAACTCTTTAACGGATGAATGGGAACAAAAGGTCTTAGCTATGGAGGAAGCAAATGACATTTCTACCATCAAACCTGAAGAGTTAATTGGAAATCTGATGTCACACGAAGTAAATTTACAAGCTAAGCGAGATCACACACAAGGTAAAAGAAATATTGCATTCAAAGCTGAACAAGAAGACTCAGACTTAGAGGAAGACAACATGGCAATGATCGCAAAGAATTTCAAAAAGTTTCTGAAATACAGAAAGAACAAGAAATTTGGAAACAATAGAAAAGACAACTCAAGCAAATTGCCAGTCTCAAATCTTGAATGTTACGAATGTCATAAAGGGTTATATGAAGAAAGACTGTCCAGAAAGAAAAAGAGATAGATTCAAAAATAAGAAGAATAATTACAAGAAGAAATAGGCATTTTCAGTAACATGGGACGATTTAGATTCATCATCATCATCAGACAGTGATACAAAAAGTGATTTTGAACAAGCCAACGTCAGCTTTATGGCTTCAACTGACGATGTATATGATTTATCTTTTGAAGATTTAATTGAGGGTGTGTTTGGCATACATCCCTCATATATTTTGCAAATACACAAAACATCACTCCGTTTTTTAATAAGTTTCCGGTCCCTATTTTTAAAATCGGACCATCTAAAAGACAAAAGTACCCTTCCATTGTAATTTCTCTCTGCAATTCATCGTTCCTGCAAAAATGAAATCAGTAAACAAAATCGAATCATAAACTAGTGAATAAACTGAAATCAAGGTGACTAGAAGATTGATTTAGAAGGAAAACGAAACTAAATACTCATTTTAATTAATCGACAAGAATCCAAAATCAAATAATGAAAAGTATAATCAATTAGAACATCAAAATCAAACAGTAAAATTTAAATAGCAAAAGAAAATAATAATTTGTATGAAAACGAATTCATTCTTCACAAAATTAAAAAACTATAATATATCAACAATAATTTAAGAATATTTGCAGCTAAAATTGCAAATATTAATAATATTTGCAGCTAAAACTGCAAATATTCTTAATATAACTGCAAATATTCTTAATATTTGCAATTTTAGTTGCAAATACATAGAAAATTTGCAGTAAAAAATTTGATTACTTGATAAAACACTCTTACAGCTCTAACATATATTATTACATGTTTTACTGCAAAAATTGTACATATTTGAAGTATTGTAAGCAAAAATTCACAATATTTATTGATTTTTCTACAGTTATTCAGAATAATTGTAGCAATATCTACAAGTATTCATAATAATAGCATAAGAAAGTAAAAATAATGAATACTTGTTAAAAAACACTTGCAGCTTCAACATATATTATTATAATTTTTTTGCAAAAATACTGAACATATTTGTAGTATTATAAACAAATATTCTCAAATTTTGCAGATTTTTCTGCAATTATTAAGAATAATTGCTGCCATAACTGCAATTATTCATAATATTTGCAAAAAAAAGTAAAAATATTCATAATATTTGCATTAAATTTTTTAATGCAAAAGTTGACACCATTTGAAGTTTTTTATGCAAGTATTCTCAATATTTGCACATTTTTCTGCAAATATTGAGAATACATGCAGAAATATTGCAAATATTGGAATATTTACAGATTTTTATGCATGTATCACTAATTGCAGTTTTTAATGCATATATTTGCAAGTATTCTCAGTAAATGCAGTTTTTATTCATGTATTCTTAATTATGAAGATAAAATTCATCTTCCTAATGCAATATATTGAAATTAACAATTGCAGAGAAAAATTCTTACAGAAATGCATATTTATATGCAAAAATTTCCAATATTTACCGACTTTTCTACAATTATTCTGAATATTTGCACCAATGTCTGCAAATATTCTTAAAAATTGCAGATTTTTCTGCAGTTATTTTCTATCGTTATTCATAATATTTGCACCAAATTCTACAATTATTGAGAATAATTGCAGATTTTTCAGATATACATGCAAATTACTCAGAAGAATTGCAGCCATACATGCAATTATACATAATAATTGCATACATCTTTGTAATTATTTTGAATAATTGCGTAAAAAGATGAATACAAATGATTTTAAGGGAATAATTGCTGATTTTTCAGCAAGTATATATTATGAATATTTGCTAAATTTTAAGTGAATAATTGCAGAGGAAAATTCCTAAATAAATTCATATTTATATGCAAATATTCCCAATATTTGGTGACTTTTTTGCAATTATTATGAAAATTTGCACCAATGTCTGCAAATAATCTTAAAAATTGCTGATTTTCCAGCAACTATTAAAAATATTTGCAGGAAAAATTGTATGAATGTTATTCTAGGTTAATATTTGTAGTATTTATGCACATAACTTCAAACATTAAACTGCAATCATTTCTCATTATCAATAATGAATTTGAACATCAAAAAAACACCAACAATCCATAAAAAACCAAAAACAGTTCATATTTTTGTAAAAAAGATTGATTTGTTTTCAAATAGTTGCAGTTTTTCATTGAAATCGGGAATTAAACACTTGTCTGAAGAAAATTCAACTCGGCTTTCAATTTGGTCAGAAGAAACTAAAGAAGAAGAAAAACTGCGGCTCGACTTTGAAGCGCAGGGGTAATTTAAGGAAAAAATAGGCGGAAAACAAAAACAGGGTTATAGAAAGTATGTTTCTTTTGACAAGGATCTGTTTTGAATTAAGTTTGGTTTCAGGGATGCATGCCTAATATTCACTCTAATTGATACAAACTCAGAAATATTAGATAAACTAAAAAAAACTAAGAAAAAAATATAAAGATGCATTAGAAAGACTAAAGAGAACTGAAATAGAAGTTGATATGCTAAGAAATGAAAAGAAAATTTTAGAAGAAGAATTTGTTAATACACAAGAATCTTTATCTAATGTTTCTTTTCAACTTACTATGCTATCAAAAGAAGTAGAAGTATAAAAAGAAAAGAATATGTCATTAGTATCATAGTTAAAATCAAATATCAAAATTCTTGAGTTGAATAACACTAGTCTCAAAACCGAGTTACGGAGTATTACTAAAAATGTAACAAATTTCAATAAAGGGAGAGGAAATCTTTCTAAAATCATTAGTAATTCTCAATCTACTAATAATAGGAATGGACTAGGATATAAAAAATCTTCAAAAATAAAGAAAAATGACACATCTAATAAAAATTATAATTTGCAAAATAATTTTGTGAAAGCAAAATCAAAAGTTGTTATTCCAAAGAAAGAAATTGGTAAAAATAGTACTATAAAAATTTGGGTACCAAAAACTAACAACAATCTAATCAGAAATAAGTACATAAAAACTTTTATATCTACAGTTCATAAAAATAAAGATTTTATTTATAAAGGGAATTCTAAACCCTCATGGGTTTGGCTTCCTAAGATCTAACTCTTAGGACCCTAATAAAAAGGTGGGTACCGACATTATTTCTACATTTTTTTGCAGGTACCGACTAAGAAAAGAGCAAATGGATACTAGACAGTGGTTGCTCAAAACATATGACAGGAAACAAAGATATGCTGACAAATATTATCTACTCGAATGGAGGATCTCTCACATTTGGAGATAACTCCAAAGGATATATCATCGGAAAAGGCGATGTGAGAAATGACGGTACATCTAATTTACCTCTTATTACAAATGTTTTATTAGTTAAGAATTTAAAACATAATTTACTTAGTATAAGTCAGCTATGTAATAAAGGGTTTAACATAACTTTTTTTGAAAATAAGTGTAATATTTTTGGTCAAAATAAAAACCTTATTTTTGAAGGAACAAGAGAAAGAAATATTTACAAATTAAATATGAAAGTTAATTATAACAGAAATATGTGTTTAATAGCCAAAGATAATGATCCTTGGTTATGGCACAAATGATTTTGTCACATGAATTTTAAAGCTATTAACAAATTATCTAAGAATAATTTAGTTAAAGGATTACCAAAGATGAATGTTAAAGTAAAAAATATTTGTGATGCTTGCCAGTTAGGAAAAATAACTAAATCTTCTTTTAAATCAAAGAAAATGATTTCTACTTTACAACCACTTGAGTTATTACATTTGAATCTTTTTGGACCAACACAAAATCAATCTATTAACCATAATAGATATGTATTTGTAAAAGTAGATGATTTTTCAAGATTTACATGGACAATATTTTTGAAAAATAAAAGTGACACTTTTGAAAATTTTAAAATATTTGTTAAAAGAATTCAAAATGTTAAAAATTTAAAAATTTAAAATATTCGGAGTGATCATGGAGGAGAATTTGAAAATGAGGCTTTTGAAAACTATTGTAATAAGAAAGGATTTGTTCATAATTTTTCATTTCCTAGAACTGCACAACAAAATGGAGTTGTAGAAAGGAAAAATAGAACTCTTCAAGAATGTGCTTGAACTTTATTAAACAGAAGTACTCTACCAAAACATTTTTGGGCAGAAGCTGCAGCCACTGCTTGTTATGTTTTAAATAGAGTTTCCATAAGACCTGTTTGTACCAAAAATGGGCACAACACTCTTCGGGAGTTATTTGATGAGATAAAATGAAGATTATAAATGTAAAACAGAGGTTATCTAACAAAAACTCCAACAAACAGAAATATAAAATGCAGTGACAAGCAATTTAGAGTGGTTCGGCGTATTGCCTACGTCCACTATGAAGTTTTGATGATTTTATTGATTCTCTTTCGATGATTACAAGCAATTACAGCGAACGACAGTGAATTACAGTTTGGAATTCGAAATCAGCAGCAAGGATATGGTGCAAGTCTCAATCCGGCAGAGTCTGGACGCTTCAGAGAAAAAAGGATCCCCTTTCTGTTGGTTCTGGGGCTTTATTTATAGGCGTTGGAAGCTCTGATCTTGCTCAAACTCTGGGAGACTTGGTCTGGCACGTGAGGGGACCTACTCGACCGTTTCCAGAAAGTTTGGCCTCGATCTGTGATCGACACGAATCCATTTTGTATCGATCAAGATGACGTCCAATTAAGCTGAAATTTGGTGGAGACCTGCTTCAGTGTGTACGCAAGCTCTCCTGGAAATTTCATTGGATTTGGATCATTGGTTTGCGAGATATCGTCGATACGAAATGTGAATTCTCGTAGGCTGTCCGGTTCGTCTCCATGAATTCGACTCCATCCGTTCGCCTTGCTGGCTGTACGTGCTCTTTAAGTGATGTGGCGCGCGCGCTTCGTCTCGATCCGGTCTTTGCGCCGTATTGACTGCTTCGACTCCATGTATCTCGCCTTTTTTGCTTCGATGGATGACACGTCATCTTAGTTGGTTGACTTGTTAGATACGAGTAAGTCATTGTGCATGGACTCGAAGTAAGGTTCTTTGGTGGATACGAAGAACAGTGCCTCGATGGATACGAAGCAGACATTTTGGCCAATCGACACGGGTCGTCTTAGCCGTTAATGGGTACGGAGTCTATCGATACGAAATCGATGGATACGAACATTGCTGACCTGATCGATACGAAATTTGAGGGAACTGATTGATGCGAAGCGGGTGATGGACACAGACCGGTTGGATACGAACCGAGATCCACTGATGGACACGAAATCACTGCCGATCTGATGGATGCGAAATCAACCATAGCGATGGATACGAAACCTGGGCCGGGCTGATTGATACGAAGTCCATCGAGACGAACTCGATGGATTCGAAACATGGTCAACTTCGATCGGTACGAACTGCTGCTTCCCGATGGATACGAAAAAGTGCTCTTCCCTTCGACTTGCATCCATCATAACTTGAGCATATGAACTCGGATTGATCTGAAACTTGGAAAGTGAGCTCGCAGTACTTCCGTGGTTGTGTCCTATCGATTGCAGCCTGATCCGGTCCCGGACAAAACCCATCGATATCCACGACGATCGACGTCTGTCCTCAAATCGATTCCCTGGTATCCTGGCCTTGCCAAAGGGCGGGATAACATTTGCCCCCCAAAGTATGTCTTGTGAAAACATGACGTGCTTTGAAAAGCTTCCAATTTCTGAGTCGTCGTTAAATTTCGCATTAATCCCATCTTGAACTGATTCGAAACTTGAGTCGAAACACGGCTTGATGGTTGTTTTTGAGCAGCTCCTTTGTGTCGATCCTCTCCTGGATCGATATAGAAGGTTGAAAGGTTGGTTTCGTATCGACACGGGCTGATTTGATGGATACGAAATGCCTATCTCGTATCGATAAATCTTCTCTGTTGCGTGTTGATGGTTCACAAGAATGAATACTTCAAACCGATGGAGTCTATCGCCCCTAGGTGGCTTCTCTGTGTGCTTTGTATCGATAGTGTGCTGTCCATTTCGAATCGATAGGGATCCCTGGTCACGTGGATACGAAAACGGAGCGTTCGACTCGGCTCATGGGGCTAACCGGTTGCGACCGGTCGCGTGGACTGGGAGGCAAAACGACTCGGTTTTGCCCTAGGCTTCATATAAATACCCTGGACTTTGTCACTTTTCACTTTTTTTTACCTTCTATTTTTTACTGCTGCTCTCTGTTCCTTTTTTATCTCCGTACCGATAGACCGAGAGGAAGAACTGTTCGTTTTCGAATCGATCCAAACCTTCGATCCTTCGAGTTTAATTTCTAAAATCAGGTGATTAATAAATAAAATTATGCTAATAATGACAAAACTCGAGATTCCAATCACTACACCAAAACAGGTGATTCCCAACGAGTATAACTGTCGCAAACAGTTTCAGCAACGCTTATTAGCGTCGCTGTAGGGGCGTCGCAATTTATTGCCAACGCTTATAAGCGTTGGCGAGTTTAGTTTCCCAACGCTTATAAGCGTTGGAAGGTTGTATTCGTCAACGCTTATAAACGTTGGTGTATATTATTTATCAACGCTTATAAACGTTGGCAAATTAACCATCCAACATTGTTTAATTTTCTATGCTGACGCTTATAAGCGTTGGTAAATTTCAATTGCCAACGCTTATAACGCTGAAATATTTTCGTTCTCAATATAGTCAATTATTTTAACATTAATAAACAATTAATAACTAACATGATATGCATTATTATACTACATTCAATAGGAACCCAAAATTTACAATATTCATGATCAAATAACAACATATATTTTATAGTCAACTACTTCATAACAATGTCAACTACTTCATAACAAGTACAATACATAATTAAGTTGGTTAATTCAATACATGCTTCTTTTCAGTTACAGCTTTTACAGCTCGAGCCATCTTCACTTGTTTTATAGAAGAAGTAGAACTAATTGCTCGACAATAATTTTTCTTCGTGTCGAAACCAAAAACTTCCGCAATTGGGTCATCTTCAAGATCTTCGACTCCACCCTTAGAACTATCATCCAACTTCCTCTTTTTTTCCGCTTCCTCTAGAAGTGCCTGCATCTAATATCACGTTAAATTGAATTTGCAGTTCATTTATAAAAATTAAATTGAACATTAAATTAAGTTGATAATTAATAATGTATCAAAATTACTTATCAAATACCATACTTGAGACTATGTTATGGCATTTGGGAAGCTTGTCAAACTAACACCTAAGTTCAACGAATCTTATTGTCAACTTTGATGGTTTTGTAAAATAGTTAGACATGTTGACTGCATACAAGAAAACAAAACTACCTGAATGCTCTCATGCATATTTCTCACTATCAAAATATCATATGCAACTTTTACATTCTACAAGATTTAAACATATAAATTAAATTATAGAATGTCCATATATCCGAATGAATAATCATGGCCTCAAATCCATACTACTGTATAAATAAAAACTGCATGAGTTTTCGACTATCTGAATGGTATGCATACGTATATGCAAATAACTGAACATGGACACGTTATATGTATACAGAAATCTTTACAAAAAAAAACTAAATTTACTTACAACTCCGCTTTCATCCTAGGGCCTTTGAACGATTATGATGTGTGCACACACACAAAAGCATGAGCAGCTCCACCACATCACGTACACACATACACACACACTCTACTGCTAGAGAACTCGCACCCATACATATCTAAGTGAATTGGCCGGATCTGCCGAAGACAAAAAAATTGCCTGCAATTTAACAAAAAAGAACAATGAGTATCGATGAGGCATCATGAACATACCACCAGACGGTACTAGATCACTAGTTAACCTGCAAACAACTAAGAAGTGATAATCTAGACAAATTAAGTGAACACTTACAAGTTATGTTATTACACACACACATCCAAGTGAATCAACAGGATCTACAGAAGACAGAATATTTGACTGCAATATAACAAAAAAGAACAATGAGAATCAATGAGGCATCATGAACATACCACCAGAAAGTACCCAATCACTTGTTAACCTTAAAACAACTAAGAAGTGGTAATCTAGAAAAATTAAGTTAACACTTATAAGTTATGACACACACACACATCCATGCTGTACTTGGAAATTTATCGCACTCGCTAAAATAAGTGAAACGAACTCAAACATTATGACACACATACACACACTCCTACCTGAACACCACATCACAGCACCCCTCTTCTATCTACAAAACAAGCAGCCATCCATCCACACAAGTCATACCATCAATTCAACTACACTTCACAGCATACAACAATGAAACACAGGGGCTTGGGCTTGCCTTTTAGAGTAATCATTTGAATAACTGCTGTGTTACTTGATTCATAGGTAGTATGAAGGCTCTAGGAATATTAAGATGAAAAGCAATTTGTTTTTCCAATTTCTTGGGATACACATAAATTTTCTATCTCTTGATTGCCATATAAGGTTAATTTTTTTCGTAAGGTTAACTTTTCAATTGCCTATTAATGTTTTTTACAGCCTTCAATGGTGTAAATTGGACTGGGTAAGTACGGAGCTGATTCTAATAGCCGACTAAAATGTATCAAAAACAAAAACGTTAACTCATCTAGTCAATGCCTAGCCATATATTTTAGTTTTTAACCATCTCATTTTTCAACAAAGCAATAATGCTTCTTCTATTGGTTTGTTTAGCTAAATAATTGTATGGGTTGATGGTACAAATGAATGGGATCTTTTGCGTTTGGTTTTATAATTAGATTGATAGATATGGAAATGGTGTGTGCAATAGGATGCTTTAATGAATAAGCTTTAATGGTCAAAAGGGTTGAATTTGATGAATGCTTAGTTTTTGAGAAAAAACAAAATTGATAAGGCATCTGACCAAAACTCTTTCTTAGTCTATTTTCCAGTTTGAAAGCGAAAAGTCAGTCTACTTTGATCTCATATGAGGTCGCATGTCCATTTATCACAAGAAGGCTTGTCGAGAAGAGAGTATATAACAACAACAACAATGATAATCCTATTTTCTTGTCCCTAAATTAAATATTGAATTAAGTGAATGATGATAAAGTGGAACTAAAAGCCCCTTTATTGATTTCATTCTCTATTGCATTGCTGAAACAGAACAATATTGGAATTAAATTTTGAAATAAAAATATTGGAAAAGGAATTTTTGAATTGTATTATGTTTACATGCATTATTTTTCTTTCCTCCTTTTCTTTTCAAATTGTTCATGCATACTGTTCTATTGTTTGTTTTGAATATATTGACAATAAAAAATCACTTTTAAGTTCGAAATATGAATGAAGGTTTTTAATAACAAAAAGTAAAAATAGGATAGAGTTTTATCAATAAAATTTTAGAGCACAAAATTGTCTTGAGGCAGTTGTCTAAAAAAGATATGAAATGAGGATGCATGCTTGTAGTATGTATCAGATGTTGCTCAACTATGAAACATTATACAACACATGCAGACCTAACACAATGGTCAATGCTCCTATTGCAGTTCTGCCTCAGCTAATAAAAATCTGATGGTACTTTTAGGGTAGGAAAAAGTACTGGATTTGGTCATTAGCATCTATGCCATTTGAAAGTAAAGTAATTTGGAAATAACATCACTTCAGATCATCAATAAATTCCATTCTTGCTCTTTTAAGAACCCAAAATCAATAAATTTTGTGCTATTTTTACAGACTTGATTAATGAATTTTGCCTATAACTGGCGACGTTCAATGTCTGACCTGGTAGTGTGATTAGTGACGACCTCGAATCAGTGGACCCCGCACTTCCCTCCCTCATCTCCACCCTCCGCTCTGTCAACGCCGCCGAGTGTTGGCACAAGCACGACACCTTCCTTGCCCACCCCACCGACGTCCACCGCATCCTTAGATCTGGAACGCGCCTGATTGCATCGCCTTGTGCGGCCTTTACCACTCCGTCTACTCCAACTCGTACGTCAACCTTACGATATTCGATCCCAAGACGTCGCGTGGGTACGTGAGGGGGTTGATCGGCGAGGCGGCGGAGAGGTTGGTTAATTTATTTTGCGTGGTCGATAGACAACGGATCATTCACGATGGTTTGCTGTTTAGGTTTGGGGACGAGGAGTTGATTGATTTTTTGCAGAAATCGGAGATGAGTTTGAAGAGTGGGAAGGAAGGACAGATTTTTGATGAAGGAGAGGATTGGAGGGAAAATGCGGCCACGGATAAGTGTGGCTAGGGTTAAGCTTGATATTTATTCAATTACAATTTTGCCCTAGTATTTTTCAATTAACTCCAATTAAACCAAGTCTTACAACGAAAATAAGTGTCGCCGTATTTAAAAGTGTAATTTTTATTTTCAGTAACACTTATATTGGATAGCGACACTTATTAGCGAGACTAAAATGCAACCCATATAAGTGTCGCCAAATGAAAAAAAAAAGTGTTGCCAAATGACTCTTTTGGTGTAGTGAATCATCCTCCTTGCTTCTACGGCCGAGTTTGATGAATTCGAGATCTGGACGAGAGAAAACGAGATTTTGGGGATGGAACGTGGCCATGGAGTTAAGATCCTTTGGAAAAGAAGGAGACAAGGAGGAAATCATTCCAAACTCACTTCGTATCATCCTGGACTGGGAGTATTCGAATCGATCCAGACTGCATATGCTCGCATCGATATGGAGACGAGGGCGGTGGTCGACATGAAGCCACTGCCTTCAGATCGATGCGAAATCGGCGCCCTCGATCGACATGATATGCGTCGAGTCGAACCTGATCGATACGAAGCATTCCCACTTCAGCCTGATCGACACGAAACACTCCTTCACCAGGGCGATCGATACGAAAGTATCGATTCGAACGTGGCCATGCTGAAATACGTGATCCCCCTGTCTCGATATGGAAGTGAGGTGCGGTGATTGATTCTGAATTAAATCTTGTCAAACTTAGGGAAATTCTGAAAACCTGACCACTTGACTCCGACGAGCTTCTGCCTTGCATAATTGAACTCGATCACAACATTGCATACTTGACTGCCTCTTGAAGCTCGTTAATGGAACTGCTATTTAAAAAAAAACAAGAGTATAAGCAAACTTTAACTTGAATCGATCGCTAGCATCTGGATGACGCGGTTGTGACGGTCAACGACGACGGTCATCTCCAGTCTGACTCTCATAGCTTTGTACTTTGCATATTTTCTTCAATTCTATAGAATTCGCTTAAATTATGCACCACACTTGCACTGCACAACTCATTCATACACTCCACACTAGGGAATACACAGGCTTTTTATCGTCTAATGGTGGTTTCTCGTGAGTTAGCTAGCCATGGAACCGTCAAGTTCTCAGCAACAAGAAAATCCCAAACTTGAGATCCCGGGCATCGAGGCCGAAGTCATCGGTCCAGCTCCGGACGAGTTACCTAACGCGTCCTTCATCAATAGTCCACCCGATTCTGTTCCGTCCAACATCTCTGAAGATATGCTAGGGAGAATATGCTTGAGGCGCGGCCTGTCGTTGGACGATGTAATGTTGCCGGGGCCGGACGACAGACCGCATAATCCCCCGGAGGGGTATACTGCTTTCAACCGACATGCATGCGCAGCCGGTACACTTCCTCTGTTCAACGATTATATAAGAGAAGTGTTGGCTTATCTGGATATTGCTCCGTCTCAGTTACATCCGAATGGATATGCTTCGCTCAATGGCTTGTTTATCGCATTTATGGAATACCTCTACCGACCTCCCCGTCCGACCGAGATAAGATACCTATTCAACTTCAAAAGCCGAACGGACAGCCCATCTTTTACATTCCTGGAGTCTGTAAGAAACTGCCAAGTTGTCACGGGGTCGTGGACTAGGCTAAGCTACTTCAAGTCGGAGTGGTTCTATGTCCGATGTCCTCCGGGGTTTGCCAGAAGATGGCTGTTCAGACGTGAGTATTGTCTTTTTCCCAAGCAATTGACAGGGCAATTTTCGAAATGAAATTAAACTCATGTCTTCTGCTCTTTTTCTTTCAGCAATAATCCAGCGGCCTGAGGGTGGCTACTATAAAGAGATAGTTCGGGTCCTTCAAGAGATTCCTAGCGAAGAAAGGAATATTGAACTGCTACTGACGGACCGGAATCTCAGAGTTCTTGGGTTGATCAGGCGGAGGCAGAGCATAAGGCTTGATGGTGCATTAAAGACTGTCTCCAGAGAGAAAGTCAAGCGGAAGAAACCCAGGGTTGTAATAATTGAGGAACCCGATTCCGAGAAAACTCATACCGACGAGGAACCATTGGTCGAACCCGCTAATGCAACCCCGGATTCCGATGCAAAGAGGAAAGGCAAAGCAGTGGCCTCAAAACAGCCTAAATCCGGGAGGCGGAAGTCAGTGGTTTTACACCGCCCCCTTTCAGGAGTCCGAATTGCGGAGGCACCCTCCCTACAAACCGAAAATCAATTCGAAGGGCTTACCGACCTTCCGATCCCGGATATTGCGTCCGAACAACATGACACTGGCTTGGATGAACTGCAACATACATTCGATGTTAGCGAGTCTCTTCCCACTAGTGCGATCGACATTCCTGGTTGGTCCGGGGGGTTACACATCCACACACTCTTCACGGCATAACACAGTTTTCTAACCATAAACAGCATATCACGAATGGTCGTTAACTTTCTTTGCTTTGATTTTCAGGTACGATGTCTGGACGAGGTACCGTGCTGAGCAGCCTGCCTAACAAACGTCGATATTCCGAGCCAAGTCGGAGAGAAGGAGAGAGGGATTATGATTCCGAACATTCAGGTCAGGAGAGGTCCGACAGAGATAGGGGATACATGCATCGATCCCGATCTCGCTCTCCTCCTCCCAGGACTTCTGCACCGCCCACGGTAATAGCCGCTCGTCCCCCCGAAACTTCACGGCCTAGGTTGCCTCCTCTAGCTTCAAGGCCCGATCTTCCGCGCGACACTGAAATAGCTACTTTCTCCTCCACTGCACCGGTCAGAACGGATTCGACCAGGGAAGGAGCACTCAAACTAGCACAGATGAGGAAGGAGTTTCCCGACATCTGTTTTGATGATTATGTCTTTTCTCCGCATCTGAAGAGGATCCCGCCAACAGCCGAAGGCACTATTCATGATTATGTTGCGGATATCTTCTTTCAGTACAAGGAGTGGGCAAGAGCAACGAGGAAGGCATCTAAAGTGGCATTCGACAGGGGTGTCCAAATTGAGAAACTTAAGAAAGAGTTGGGCCAAAACGACCGAATCATGAAGGCGCTCAACGCGGAGGCTGAGTCCTCCCGCAAATCTGAAATGGAAGCCCTGAAAAAGGTTGACAAGGTAAACTCTGCCATGACCAGAATGAAACAAGAGCACTATACCGCTATCGAAGACATGGGTCATAGGAACACCACTATTACCGCCGAGAGGGACGCCGCTCTTAAGGAGCTTAATGAGCTGAAATCGAAGTTCTCCGAAATGGCAAAGGAGAAGGATGCGGCCAATGTCTCTGCGCAGGAAGCCTGTGATCAGGCGGTGGTGCTTCGGAAGGAGAAAGAAGCGGCTATGGAAAAGCTCCGCGAAGCTGAAGCGGGAGTTGATTAGAGGGTACGACAGGCGGAGGCTAGGGTTGAGGCCGAGGTAGAAGAGCTGCTTGTCACTTACAATGCCAACGTGCTAAGGCACCGAGATTTGACATGGCTTGACGATTACCCCACGCATCTCTATAACGCCTGGAACTTACTGGTTGAAGAGGAGAAGTCTGGGCACCCTGATGAAGCCCTTGATGAATTCGAGCTGGAGAACCGCATTCTCAATGATGACGAAAAGAAGGTTCTCCATGACTCCATGATTTCCCACGATAAGGAGAGGCTTGGTGCCCAGACTCAGGAAGTCGGAGAAAGCTCTGGTGCAGAGCACCATGTTATGAGTTCTGAGATAATCGTGTCGTCTAAATCTGAGCCAACTCCGATGATCGACCCCCAGCCTATTCCGGCATATGATCCGGACCGACCGCATCTATCTCCTATTAAGGAGCATCCTTCCGAAGTCGTTCAGACGACCCCGAGCCAAACCAAGGAAGGTACTCTGAACTAACTTCTTGTATATTTGGATTGAAGAGTCTGTGTCGAAGTGTACATTAACGACATGTTCTTTTTCTTTGATCAGTGACGGAAGTTGCACCAGCTGCGCCTCTCACCGCCCAAGAATCAGGCCAAGTGTCGGAAGCCATCATTTCTGAGGCGACCTCCATTGCGGCGACAGCACCGGTCGGAGTAACGCAGCGGAGCTCACTTTCTTTCGACGAACATATGATAAACGAGCTGCTCAGCCGTCAGAGTGATCCCTTTGCGGACCTGCCATTTGGCCTGGGTGGATTTGCGTCTACTTCTGACACTTCATCTCAGACTACCATGGCTCCTAGCGAGGCCAGAGCACAACGGGAAGCAATAATGTTGGCTGAGATTAATGCCGAGATGGCGGCCGCGGCGCATGGTGGCAGTATAGATGGCGGAGCAGCAGCACGGTGCCCCACTCCTCTTATGATTATATCTCCCGGGGGCACGCTCGTTGATGCTAGCACACCAGTCCCGCCCCCGGCTGTAGACCCTGTTCCTCCAACTTCTCTTGCGGGAAGCACCCCCGTAGATTCCAGCTCGGAGGACGACGTCGACATCATGCCTTCGTCTGAAGGGAAAAGTTCTAAACGAAAGATCATTGATGGCTCCAGCAGCTCCTCGAAGAAGAAGAAGAAGCTGAGGAGGAAGAAGGATTAGATAGACTCTTTTAGGCATGTGTTTCCCTTTCGTAGTTAGGAATTTTGTTATCTTTCTTTTTTCCCTTTTGTAGGCCGTGTTTAGATGCAGGTTCGGCCCCTACTAGCAGGAATATTTTGGAAAAACTCGTGTGTGAACCATTGCTTTTGATTTAGTTGAAATAAAATTTTGTCTTCTAGTTTCAGCTTATGTTCCTTTTATGCCTGAATACTGCAGTGTTCGAACTTTGGGCCGGTGTACTTGCATTATTTCTATGCTCGAGCATAGCTTGTTTTATCTATCAAATCTGCCCCCAAGTTCCAGGGTTAAGTTATGATGACCAGCTTGCGGTCGTATTGAGTGAGGACCGAGCGGTCGAACTACACTTGTTTCTTATGAGTCGTTTCGTCCACACTCCGGGGATATAAGTCATCTCGCAAGCAGTTGTTCGCACTCTGGGAACACGGAGTTGACTGAGGTTTATACTCCGTCCCGCACTCTGGGAACACGGAGTTAGTTGTTTATACTCCGCTTCGCACTCTGGGAATACAGAGTTATTTGTTTATACTCCGTTTCGCACTCTGGGAACACGGAGTTAGTTGTTTATACTCCGTCTCGCACTCTGGGAACACGGAGTCAGTTGTTTATACTCCGCTTCGCACTCTGGGAACACGAAGTTAGATGTTTATACTCCGTCCCGCACTCTGGGAACACGGAGTTAGTTGTTTATACTCCGCTTCGCTCTCTGGGAATATGGAGTTAGTTGTTTATACTCCGCTTCACACTCTGGGAACACGGAGTCAGTTGTTTATACTCCGCTTCGCACTCTGGGAACACGGAGTTAGATGTTTATACTCCGTCCCACACTCTGGGAACACGGAGTTAGTTGTTTATACTCCGCTTCGCTCTCTGGGAATACGGAGTTAGTTGTTTATACTCTGCTTCGCACTCTGGGAACACGGAGTCAGTTGCTTATACTCCGCTTCTCACTCTGGGAACACGGAGTTAGATGTTTATACTCCGTCCCGTACTCTGGGAATACGGAGTTAAATGTTTATACTCCGCTTCGCACTCTGGGAATACGGAGTTAGTTTGGGATTGTCGTGTGCCAATCCTATCAATATTGGTGTAATGGCTTGCCCCCGAGCTCGGGTTTTCACTTAGCGAGTGGCCGGTCGTATCACAGCCACTCTCCATTTGAATAAGTCCCATTGCGTGATGGGATTCAGCTCTTCGTGCATCGTGATGTCGTATATCATACTTAATGAATCACAGCTCTGGCTCGAAGAGGTGGCATTTTATTGCTGAAATAATAAAATGCGGCAAAGTCAGTTGCCTTATTACAAAATTCAAATTTCAAAATGCAGAAACAAATTGCTAAATAGAATGAAATAAATAAAGCCTGTCAGAGGTAATAGCGACAGAGACTTTCGCTGTTCCAGGCCCTTGGCAAATCGAGACCGTCAACGGTCGACAGCTTGAATGTGCCATCTCCGAGTCTTTGTGTAATTACATATGGTCCTCTCCAGTTCGGCTTCATGTGTGATGGAACTGGGTAGATTCTCTTGAGCACGAGGTCGCCGAGTTCAAAGGTTCGAGGTCGAACTTTGGTGTTGTACAATCGGGCGACCCGACTTCGATGTGCGGCTGCTCTCAAATCAGCCTCTTCCCGTTTTTCATCCAATAGATCCAAAGATTCGGCCAATAGTATAGCGTTTGTTTTCAGATCATAGTAAGTCACGCGATGAGAAAACACTTCCGTCTCGACCGGAATAACAGCATCTGAGCCGTAAGATAGAGAAAACGGAGTGTGTCCGGTCGCGGTTTTGTGAGTTGTTCTATAGGCCCATAACGCCATAGGAAGTTCGTCGACCCATTTGCCCCCGGCCTTCTCCAGTCGTTTCTTCAGGATGGATTTTATAACTTTGTTGACAGCTTCAACCTGTCCATTCGCCTGGGGGTGTGCGACAGCCGAGAACTTTTTATGGATATGAAACCGTTGACAGAAATTTTTGAATTCCGCACTCTCGAATTGGGCTCCGTTATCAGTGATGATGGTATGCGGGAGTCCAAATCGACAGATGATGTTACGAACCACGAAATTTATCACTTTCTTTGTCGTAATGGTTGCAAGGGCTTCGGCCTCAGCCCACTTTGTGAAGTAGTCAACGGCAACGATGGCGTATTTCGCACCGCCTTTTGCCAAAGGTAGAGCGCCGATGATATCGATGCCCCACATCGCGAATGGCCAGGGACTGACCATCTGGGTTATCTCGGTAGGCGGGGCTCTTGGAATTCGGGAATGTATCTGACATTTATCGCACTTCCTGGCTTAGTTCGCCGCATCTCGGTTCACTGTCGGCCAGTAATATCCATATCGGAGTATCTTCTTAGCGAGAGCTTGCCCTCAGGTATGATCGCCACACTCTCCTTCGTGTACGTCATGTAACACTCGTTTGGTTTCCTCGTGGGCGATACATCTGAGGAGAGGAACGAAATAACCTCTCCTGTACATGACTCCGTTCTGGATGACGAACCGCGAAACTTTCTGCAGAATTAGTCTCTTCTCATTCCTAGGCTCAGGTAACGTCCCATTCTCAATGTAATTTCGATACGGAGTCATCCAAGACTCTCTACTGGGAGCGGTTTCAAACACAAAGTTCATTTCTATCCGATCGATGCTCGGGGAGGCCAAAGTCTCAACGGGGACTAGTCCCATTTGCTGCGCTTCCCCCGTGTTGGCTAGTTTTGCCAGTGAATCGGCTTTTTGATTGTGTTCCTGAGGCACATAATAGATGGCATAATAATCAAACTGATTTAGTATTTTCTGGACTTGAGCCAAGCAGTGTTTTAAATCTCGGATTTTGGCCAATATCTCGGGAAAATATCTCGGCTATCTCGGGCGATATTTAAAACACTTATAACTAAATAGGCTGCCAAATCTCGGATTTTGGCTGATATCTCGGATTTTTCATCTCGGCCATCTCGGGGAGATTTAAAAGCCTGGAGCCAAGTAAGCAGCCAGTCTTCGGTCTCTTGCTTGATATTCTCCTCGTACTTGACATACTATTAATTGTGAATCGTAATAAATTTCTACAGCGATAATTCTCAAGTCTCTGGCAAGTTTCAGGCCGGTTAAGAGGGCTTCATACTCAGCTTCATTATTAGTTGCACGAAAGTCGAACTTAAAAGCATAACATATGGATCGGCCCCCGGGAGTCTCAAGTACAACCCCAGCGCCCGAACACCGGTCATTTGACGCACCGTCAGTATACAGCTTCCAGATGTATTCGGGGGATTAACTGGTCTCGGGCAAGTCTTCTGGAATGGTGAATTCAACTATGAAATCTGCCAGGACTTGTCCTTGAATGGCTCTCCGCGGAGCGTATGCGATATCAAATTGGCTTAGCTCAATGTTCCACTTGAGTAACCTACCGGATGTCTCAGGCCGCGTGAGGAACTGTCGTAACGGCTGGTCGGTGTACACAGTAAGCGGATGAGCTTGGAAGTAAGGGCGGAGCTTTCTTGAGGCAATGACCAAGCAATAGGCCAGTTTCTCCAGTCTCGGATAATTTCTTTCAGCTCCTGTTAGCCGCTTACTAACGTAGTAGACCAGATTTTGCACTTTGCCTTCCTACCGAACTAGCGCAGCACTAATCGCATGTTCCGATACTGCCAGGTAGAGGTATAATTGCTCGTGGTCAATGGGTTTTGACAAGATCGGAGGTGTTGAAAGATGTTGAACTAGTGATCAGAATGCGCCTTCACATTCCGTGGTCCATTCAAAATTTTGTTTTCCCTTCCGAATCAGGTCGAAGAAAGGAATGCATTTATCAGTGGACTTTGAAATGAACCTGCTTAATGCTGCGACCTTTCCGTTGAGACTCTGTACTTGCTTTATGGTTCTAGGGGTTTGCAGATTTCTTATAGCCCAGATTTTCTCAGGGTTGGCTTCTATCCCTCGAGCATTGACAATGAATCCAAGGAACTTTCCAGATGCAACGCCGAAATGACACTTGAGCGGGTTGAGCTTCATCCCATATTCCCGGAGGATGCTGAACATTGAATCCAAATCTCTGACGTGATCTGTGGAGAATCGAGACTTCACCAGCATGTCATCCACGTAAACCTCCATGGTCTTCCCGATCTGATCGGCGAACATCCGGTTGACTAAGCGTTGGTATGTTGCTCTAGCGTTCTTTAGACCAAACGACATGACTTTGTAGCAATAGAGTCCTAGATCGGTCACGAAGCTGGTATGTTCCTGATCAGGCAAATGCATGGGTATTTGATTGTAGCCAGA
The DNA here is from genome assembly GCA_030737815.1 of Allium fistulosum. Taxonomy (NCBI): domain Eukaryota; kingdom Viridiplantae; phylum Streptophyta; class Magnoliopsida; order Asparagales; family Amaryllidaceae; genus Allium; species Allium fistulosum. The sequence continues at coordinate 1,250,450,642 of CM060901.1, forward strand.
ATAAGCATCCATAAAGGATAGCAGCTCATGTCTGGCCGTCGAATCTACGAGCTGGTCAATTCGTGGAAGTGGGAAGCTGTCTTTTGGACAGGCCTTGTTTAGGTCAGAGTAATCAATGTAGGTTCTCCATTTTCCGTTTGGTTTTCGGACCAGCATGGGTTTGGATACCCATTCTGGATACAGGGCATCTCGAATAAACCCATTCGATTGTAGTTTATCGACTTCCTCCTTAAGGGCGGCAGATCTCTCTAGATCCATACCGCACCTTTTCTGTTTTACTGGGACATGTCGCGGATCTATATTCAAGGAGTGACTTGCAATGCTCGGTGAGATTCCGCACATGTCAGAGTGTGTCCAGGCGAAGACATCGAGATTCGCCCGAAGAAACTCGACCAATTCCTGCTGTGTCTGCTTGTTCAGTTGAGACCCGACTTTCAGCATCTTTGAATCATCATCCTCACTGATTGGGACGTCCACAGTCAGTTCGGCTGGAGAAGCTTGACTCTCCGTAGATTCGTCTTTATCCTCATTGTCCCTAGAGTCCAGGTCTTTCAGGAATTGGTCATGGTGCCCGGGCTGAGGCCCAGGCATCAATTGTCAATTATCAATGGAACGGACGCAGAGATTTTCCTCTACGCCCTTTCCCTTCTCTTTGCGTTGCGCCCCGCGCAGCTCAGCAACATAACAGGCCCTTCCCGTGGCCTGATCTCCTTGAACAACTCCAATCCCACGATCAGTGGGGAACTTCAGAGTTAAGCACCATGGGGCGATGGCCGCCCTGAATTCGGCTAGGGCCGGTCGGCCCAAAAATGCGTTATAAGGTGAATCAATTTCCAAGACGACAAACTGTAGCATCCGGACTCTCCAGCGTTCTCCAACCCCCAACTCAACCGGTAAGTCAGTCACTCCAACGGGTATCGTAGCACTCCCGTTAAAATCGTGGATTCGGGACAGGCAAGGTTTTAAATCCTTTGCCTCCATCTTCATTAAGTCGTAAGCCCGTTTAAGCATGATATTCACGAAGCTACCACTATCGACCAGGATCCTCTTCATCCAAGTAGGACCTACCTGGGCAGATATGACTAATGGGTCGATTGTAGGGGCTTCGACCTTATCAGCGTCTCGGCTCCTGAACACGATATCATCAGATATTATCTTTTGTTGTTTAATCGGGGCTCCGTCTTCGCAATTACTACAACACTCGAAGTCCGCATGCCTGATAGAACTAGCATACGACTCCATTTACCCCCAGCTTCTGTCTACCGGGTGGGGACCACCACTTATTGTATTAATGACCAATCTCCCGCCCGCACGGGCGGGTTCCTCCTGTCTTTCCTGGTTCTGTGAACGATTCTGATTTGAAGGGCCCGCTCCACCAGATTGCGGCGTCCGTACAAACTAATCCAACTTCCTTTCTCTGATCAACTTTTCGATGAGGTCCTGCAAGTGCCGACACTCATTGGTGTTGTGGCCGTAGCTGTCATGGAATCTGCAGAACTTCCCTGTCTGAACCTGCCTCTCCGATGAGGGTTTCGGAGCAGGCTTCTTATACTGTACAGTGTTGCAAGTCTGTAGGTATACGTTTTCCAATGACGTGTTTAACGGTGTATAATTGTCAAACATTTGAGCCCTACGCCGTGGACCTCGGCCCTGATCTCTTTTCTTATCTTGGCTATTGTTTCCTCTCGGCTTGGCTTGCTTATTCTGTATGTTCAGTTGGACTTTCCCGGAACTCTCACCGGATTGTTTAACTGCTACATTACTCTGTATTCCCTCAATACTGGGCCTCGCATCATCCTGTTTCCTAGACTGTTTTGCGTCCTCTTGCCGCAAGAATTGAGCGGCTTTGGAGTAAAAACGGTCCAACGATGCGGGCGGTTTTCCTGCTAGCCAGTTCCCAAACTCAGAATCAGGATCAATCCCCTTGGTCAGAGCCATCAAGATTGAGTTATCGTTAGGATTGGTGATCTCAACACACGCTGCGTGGAACCTCTCCAGGTAACGCCAGAGCGTCTCTCCATGGGCTTGAGTGACGCTGGACAGGGTATTAACGTCTTTCGGCCTGGCAACATGCATACGGAACTGTTCTACAAACCTCTTGGCCAATTGATCGAATGAAGAAATTGATCTAGGTGGTAGGCGTGTAAACCACATCGTCGCGATTCCCCCCAGAGAGATGGGGAAACTTCGACACTTCACTGCATCGTCAGCCCTTGCAGCGCTCATCGACCATTCATATTTCAGAATATGTTGGTTGGGGTCACTATTGCCTTCATACATCGGGAGAGTTGGCATTCTGAATCGCCTAGGGGGTTCAGCGTGTAACACTTCGTCTGTGAAAGGGGTATGACTACGAGAAATCCCCCAATCATCATTAGTGAGCCCCTGACTCTTGCGTATCATCTGACGTATCATGGTTGATATATCCGACACTGGCAGATTCTGAGTATGCTGAGCTAAGGCGTGGTCGGGTTCCACAGTGCGAGTCTGGATCGGGCGCTGTCGACGATCCGTATCTCGCCTCCTTGGCTCAGCGTCTTCTGGGATATATGGTTCAGGAGTATGTCCGCGCTGTTGATTAATCAGCTCCGATTGATTTCGGGTATCAACCCTGTTTCTACTGCGGTGGTTGTGGCGCGGTTATCCGTGGTGTACTGTGGGGCAGTAGTGTACTGTGGGGCAGTGCCTCCTCGTGTCGAGGGTCCCGTTTGGAAGCTGGTTGATGGTCCTTCCCTCAGTTGCCCAACAGTTAAGGCGGGTTGATATCCAGTAGCTTGAGCGCGGCTTCCTTCTAACCGAGGACGGGTAGTCCTGTGGTGATAGTCAGATGAAGCTGAGCTTTCGGTAGATGCCCTGGAGGCATCATCTCTCCTGGACCTTCTGTGGCCCCGACGGTTTAGCTGGTTGGTCAGCTCGATATTGGCACGCAACTGTTCAGCCAACTGCTGACGGCTTTGTGTCAACTCCTGGAGCAATACTTGAAACTCTTGTCGGGTGACTAGTCCTGTCGAATCCGTGAGCGGTATTGTCTTGATTAGAAGAAGGCTGCTGTGTGGGATTCTGCCTATCTCGGCCTTCTTGCTCTGTAGCGGTAGCGCCAGTTCTTGTGCTAACCATCTTCAGTAATGGAGTCCTTTCCTAGATTTTATGCAAATCTGAATAGAGTGGTAGGATTCCGAATCAGATATCTGGATCTTCCTCTTGGATGTATGCAATCCGGTATCGATGGTAGATCCAAGGAGCAGGAGAAAAAACTGGTTGTTCTCAGTGAAAGCACCAAAGTGTTTGTACCAAAAATGGGCACAACACTCTTCGGGAGTTATTTGAAGAGATAAAATGAAGATTATAAATGTAAAATAGAGGTTATCTAACAAAAACTCCAACAAACAGAAATATAAAATGCAGTGACAAGCAATTTAGAGTGGTTCGACGTATTGCCTACGTCCACTATGAAGTTTTGATGATTTTATTGATTCTATTTCGATGATTACAAGCAATTACAGTGAACGACAGTGAATTACAGTTTGGAATTCGAAATCAGCAGCAAGGATATGGTGCAAGTCTGAATCCGGCAGAGTCTGGACGCTTCAGAGAAAAAAGGATCCCCTTTCTGTTGGTTCTGGGGCTCTATTTATAGGCGTTGGAAGCTCAGATCTCGCTCAAACTCCGGGAGACTTGGTCTGGCATGTGAGGGGACCCACTCGACCGTTTCCAGATAGTTTGGCCTCGATCTGTGATCGACACGAATCCATTTCGTATCGATCAAGATGACGTCCAATTAAGCTGAAATTTGGTGGAGACCTGCTTCAGTGTGTACGCAAGCTCTCCTGGAAATTTCATTGGATTTGGATCATTGGTTTGCGAGATATCGTCGATACGAAATGTGAATTCTCGTAGGCTGTCCGGTTCGTCTCCATGAATTCGACTCCATCCGTTCGCCTTGCTGGCTGCACGTGCTCTTGAAGTGATGTGGCGCGCGCGCTTCGTCTCGATCCGGTCTTTGCGTCGTATTGACTGCTTCGACTCCATGTATCTCGCCTTTTTTGCTTCGATGGATGACACGTCATCTTAGTTGGTTGACTTGTTAGATACGAGTAAGTCATTGTGCATGGACTCGAAGTAAGGTTCTTTGGTGGATACGAAGAACATTGCCTCGATGGATACGAAGTAGACATTTTGGCCAATCGACACGGGTCGTCTTAGCCGTTAATGGGTACGGAGTCTATCGATACGAAATCGATGGATACGAACATTGCTGACCTGATCGATACAAAATTTGAGGGAACTGATTGATGCGAAGCGGGTGATGGACACAGACCGGTTGGATACGAACCGAGATCCACTGATGGACACGAAATCACTGCCGATCTGATGGATGCGAAATCACCCATAGCGATGGATACGAAACCTGGGCCGGGCTAATTGATACGAAGTCCATCGAGACGAACTCGATGGATTCGAAACATGGTCAACTTCGATCGGTACGAACTGCTGCTTCCCGATGGATACGAAAAAGTGCTCTTCCCTTCGACTTACATCCATCATAACTTGAGCATATGAACTCGGATTGATCTGAAACTTGGAAAGTGGGCTCGCAGTACTTCCCTGGTTGTGTCCTATCGATTGCATCCTGATCCGGTCCTGGACAAAACACATCGATATCCACGACGATCGACGTCTGTCCTCCAATCGATTCCCTGGTATCCTGGCCTTGCCAAAGGGCGGGATAACAAGACCTTTAACTAAACACACTCCTTATGAGCTTTTTAATTGTAGAAAACCGAATATTTCTTACTTTAAAGTTTTTGGTTCAAAATGTTTTATATTAAATACAAAAGATAAGCTTGGCAAATTCGATCCGAAATCTGATGAAGGAATTTTCATTGGATACTCAGAGCGAAGCGAAGCTTACAGAATTTATAATAAAAGAACTAAAGTAATCGAAGAAACACTTCACGTGTCATTCGATGAAAATTTCAAAGATAGTCATAATATAGAAATTAAAGAAATTATTTCTAAATCTAATGACTCAGATGATGATCTTGATAATTCTGAAAATAATACAGAAAATAATTCTCAAAATAATAATGAATTAAGATCTCCTCCAAGACTTTTAAGAAATCATCCAACTGAAAATATAATTGGAGAAATTCATTCAAACGTAAGAACTCGTAATCAACTAAATCAAATGGGTTACGTAGCTTTCCTTTCTAATATTGAACCTAAAAATCCCAAAGAAGCTTCAACTGATGATTACTGGATAATAGCTATGTAAGAAGAATAAATCAATTTGAACATAATGATGTTTGGGACTTAGTTTCTAGATGAAATAACCAAGCTGTTATTGGTACAAAATGGGTTTATAAAAATAAAGCCAATGAGCAAGTAAATATAATTAGAAATAAAGCTAGATTAGTTGCTCAAGGTTATAATCAAGAAGAAGGAATAGACTATGATGAAACGTTTGCACCCGTAGCTCGTCTAGAAGCTATACGTATTTTATTAGCATATGCTTGTTTTAATAATTTTAAACTCTATCAAATGGATGTAAAAAGTGCTTTCTTAAATGGTTTTATAAAAGAAAATATATATGTAGAACAACCTCCTTTATTCACACATGAAAAATATCCAGATCATGTTTACAAATTAAAAATGGCTTTATACGATTTAAAACAAGCACCTCGTGCTTGGTATGACCGTCTTAAGAGTTATTTACTGAATTTAGGTTTTAAAATTGGTAAAGTTGATCAAACTCTATTTATAAAACAAGATAAAAATGATATTTTAATAATTCAAATTTATGCAGATGACATTATTTTTGGTTCAACAAACGAAAAATTATGTCAAGAATTTTCTGAAATTATGACAAGAGAATTTGAAATGTCTAACATGGGAGAACTTTCATATTTTCTTGGATTACAAATTAAACAATTAACAAATGGAATTTTTATTAATCAAGAAAAATATTGTAATAATCTCATAAAACGATTTGGTATGGAAAATACTTCTGCTAAATCTACTCCTATGAGTACTACATTACATCTCAATAGAGATGAAAATGGCAAAAGTGTTGACTAAAAACTATATCATAGTATGATTGGTTCTTTACTCTATCTAATTGTTAGTAAACCTGTTATAATGATGAGTGTTTGTTTATGTGCATGATTTCGAGAAAATCCCAAAGAATCACATTTGCGAGCAGTGAAGCAAATTTTGCGATACTTAAGCAAAACTAAAGACTACGGTCTCTTTTATCCAAAAGAAAGTCCATTTGAATTAGTATCCTACAGTGATGCTGATTTTGGAGGATGTCGGACGGATCAGAAAAGTACCAGTGGTACTTGTCACTTTATTGGACAATCTTTAGTATCTTGGTTTAGTAAGAAACAAAGTTGTGTTTCACTTTCGACCTGTGAAGCAGAATATATCTCTGTTGCTTTGGCATGTGCTCAAGTAATCTACATGCAGCAAACACTTCAAGATTTTGTAATTAATCGTTCTAATTCAACAATTAACTGTAATAACACAAGTGCAATAAATTTATTTAAAAATCCTATAAATCATCCTAGAACATCATATAAATATAAGACATCATTTTCTCAGAGATAATATGGAAAAAGAAAATATTTCACTAGAATTTGTTTCTTCAGAAAATCAGATAGCTGACATATTTACAAAACCTTTAAATGAAAATACTTTTATAAAATTACGACGAGAATTAGGTATAATATCTTTTCATGATTTATAGTCTTAATTTTTTATTTTTGAGAAAAATAATTTTTTAACAAACTTTGTTCATTCTGGCACTCGAACTTAGGTTGCTGTTAAGGAATTCTCATGTCTTTCCATTTTTCTATTATGTTACTTGCTAAACTTTACTCTATCTACCTCTCATCTTATTGAATGGTCATTATCTCTATTCATTTTCTACCTCAAAATGATTTCTAGTTGTTATTTTTCAAACCTTTTGAACCTCAGCCTTCTTTAACAAAATTTAGCCTTATTTTTTGTATATAAAGAGTATATCTATCCTTTGTTTTTACTCATCCTCTCTGAAAAATTACTTTTCCCTAAGCTTAAAAGATTATTTATTCTCTCAAATATCAGAATGGCTTCAAAAAATGATTCAAACAAATCATCAATCAACTTTCACACTCCCTCATCATCATCATCAAACCACTCTAACACACCTACTGCAATCTATAATCCTGTAAAAATCATATCATTGCCAACTCACCATACAGGATATACTCCACAGGGGAAGAGAACCAAACGTACCTTACATTTTGGCTCTCCATCAACTAAGGAGAAAATAGATGACATACCTCATTATCAGAAAGAAACTCTGGAATTACAATGTGAACTCTACTACGAATAAAAAGTAAATGCTTAGCGTTTAAGTTTCCTAGAACAAGTCGCGTTGAAATTCTGCGGTTCTTCGTCAAGGGAAAATGTTCATCAACCTTCGCCTATTCGTTCTCAAGCTCCTCACAATCCTTGGGAAACAAGCCCACAATGTCCTCAGGTGTCACCAAACTCCTGGGAACGAGGAAATGGTTGGTCTCCTATCCAATCGTTAAGGGAAGTCACGAAGATTGAGCCTCCCTCTGATGACTCTCAATCCTCTGAAAATTGATTCTTTTTATTGTTTTTTCATTTTATTTTTACGTATTTATATTATATTTGTTTAATATTGGTTATCAATATTTAATAAAATAATTTATTATTTGCAAAAAATCTTTGACCAGGAAGTAAAATATTCACCCAGGCTAAAAAACAGTCGACTGATTCAAGGCATTCAGTTGACTGAACATTCAATCTTCTATTTTTATATAAGAAGATCAGTCGACTGACCTAGAAAATTCAGTCGACTAAAATAGCCCATTTTTAGGTAAATAGACGCGGGTTTGTTTTCTGCAATTTTCAATAGACTGAAATATGACTGAAATATAATTTCAGTCGACTAAAAATTCGTATCACCTAAAATTTTCCAGATTTCAGTCGACTGAATTACTCATTTTTTAGGCAAAATATTTCAGGATCAAAACCCTGTAAAATTCAGTCGACTGCCCCCCTTAATTCAGTCGACTGAATTTCAAATCTCTGGTTTATCAAAATCTTTTTGCACAAATCCCAAGACACCTTTTTACTAACTCTATAAATACATCTCATTCTCACTCAAACCCTAACACTCTTCAGCACAAGAAACCCTAGCCCCCAAAATTTTCTAATCAATCTTTCTCTTCAATTTTCAATCAAATTTCATGGCTCCAAGAACAAAACGTCCCCGTCAATCAACAACCGGACCTTACGAAAGTCAAATAAGGTCTTGGTTACATGACCAAACAGCCGTTAATCGATTCCAATCGATGCATTGCTCCAAAATTTTCGACGGTTCATTCCTCAACTTCCTGGATTTCAATGCTTATGGAATTCGAGAGATGGAGGAGGCGAATGGTCTCGAAAACTTGATAGGTTTTGATGCTAACAACCTCAAAATCTATCCTCTTCTTATCAAGCTTTTCTTTGCGAATATGAACTTGGATCATCAAAATCCAAGGAACAAGGATGACTGCATATGGACTCTAGTATGCGGTGTTCCAATTTATCTTCCTCTTTAGAGACTCAGATTCATTCTTCACTGTCCATCCGAAGGCCTCAACATCAACGATGTTGAAGTCAACATGGATGAAAGAGATGAGGATCCTTCACCATGCTCCCATTCAATCAATCCAACCTCGTACCGGAAGCAACGAGAAGGTATACAAGTGCGACTTCCAAGCGTTTTACACCATTTACTCCTTCCAACATATCAATTGGGCCAAATTCGTACTTGATTAGTTCCTCACCGTTTGCCCCAAACGAAGCTTCAAGACGATATTTTATGGAGTATACATCATGCGGATTCTCTAAAACTTTGGTGTACAAATCCCCGACTCCGACTTCATCACCGTCAGAGAGCTTAATTCTAAGACACTAAGTCTTATGGGCTTGCCGAAACGTCCACCGCAACAAGATATTATTAGCTTCCAAGAGTGGTCAGCTAATCAAGCCCAAGGAATCCCGCAACCTCGTATGCCTCACATTGGCTCTTCCTCCTCTCAACCTTCACGACAAGCCGAAGAAGAAGAAGACGACGAGATAGTTGAACTCTATGGTAATTTTCCACCCAAAGAGGGTCTTGTCACCATCTCTAGGAATCAACGAAAGCTTAATCAACATTTAACTTACCATCCCCAAAACCAACAAGAAGCTCAATTCTATCAAAGGCTTCTTGAATAAAATATGGGAAAAGATTTCATGTACCGGCTCAACTTCCACAAGTATAGTTGAGAAAACTCCCGCTCCTTTCTTATGGACCACTTCCGAATAGGAAGAAGAGGAAATGGAAGATTCTGAGAGTGATGAAGTGTAGTTTTATTTTTATTTTGTCTATTGTTAGCACCAAAATTGGTCACTAACACCCTTGAATAGAATTATGTAGAGTGATTAATGAAGAAAGTAAATTAAAACAGAGAAATAACGCAATTGAGTGCAAAAAAGGATAACAGAAACGAGAACACCAGATTTATAGTGGTTTAGTGTAATTGCCTACGTTCACTTTGAATAGAATCTTTATTACTTTTCTAATCACTTGAATACAAATACAATCCGTAAACAAACCACTTGAATAAAAGTCTGAATCAAAAAGAGGAGAGTATAAAAAATGGCAGAGTTTCCCTGGAGTTCCCAAAAGGTCCCCTCAATTGTACCCTTGCCCCTCTATTTATAGGCGAAGATAGGTTGGTTCTCTTGTGCAGGCCCATGACCAAGACACTTCGGCCCACGGCTGTCAACTCCTGTACACCGAGCCAAGCATACCGACCCTCAAATGCCAAGCGGTGGTCGCCGACCCACTTTGGCCGAGCCCGGGTTTTCTTGCAAGTGACTCGAAGTTTTTTCTCATGTAACTCGAAGCAAGTGGTGGTTTGAGTCGAAGCAAAGGAATGCCGGTCGCATCACTCTGACCTAACTACTATGGCCGACACACTTCTACTTCATCTACCAAGGCCGAACCAACATGGCTGAACCAACATGGCTGATCCATCTGAAACAAACCCTCCGAGGCTGACCCACTAAGCACCGAGACAGACGAACCAATCTCTCTGAGGCCGATCCACCAAGTACCGAGCTACGCATGTATGCCGACCTACATTTAAACCGAGCTACCTAGGTCGAACCACTACATGCCAAACCATCCTTACCGAGCCATTCGTGTCGATCCACCTCTCCTTGGATATCTTGACCGACCCGCTCAGACCGACCTGGGTAGGCCGAACGTCAACCACCGAACCACATATACAGGCCGAACCACATCGTTTGCTCAAACCCTTATATCCCAAGTCTCTTCTTAGCTAGAATCTTGGTTAGTGCTAACTATAACCTCTGCAACTGTCGCTTTGTAGCCAGGCCAAGGTGCCGGGTAACATTTTCCCCCCAAAGTACGTCTTGTTGTGTACATGACGTGCTTTGAATCGAAGCAAGTTAAAGTCTCCATAAAGAAATCCATTATGTTCCCTGAATAGTCGTTATCCTTCAATTTCATCCTCCCAAAGTGTCATATCCCTCTTTGGTTGTCCTGATGCTTGGTCGATTCCCAATAGTATAAATCTGGGATTACATTCTATCAGTGGCCATCCGTGTCCGGTTCTACATGACTAGTAAGCTTTGGCTCTCTGATCCAGTCTTTTCTTTAATAACTCCAAGCAAAAGATCAATTTCTATCGATTTCAAGAAATCGAATTTTTTGAATATACACGTGCATGTTTGGGTACATGTTTTTGCCATTGGATGTCGGATGCATTTTATATGCTCATAAGTCATCACCAATTCCGTCTAGTTTAATTGCAATTCGGTTGCAGTTCCTTGTTTATATTTTTTGTGAAATAAGGGTTGTAATCAGCCACTTGATGAGACGGGACTTCAAGTTCTACATGGATGACGACCTCGGAGCCGTAAGCAAGGGTGAAAGGAGTACAGCCAGTCACGGACTCATGGGTAGTTCTATAAGCCCTTAATGCTATTAGGAGTTCATCCACCCATTTACCTCTAGCCTTTTCCAAACCTCTCTTTAGAATAGACTTTATGATTTTGTTCACAGCTTCAACCTGTCCATTTGCAGTTGTAATGGATCATGGAAGATCATAAGGATAGATGACATTACGGATAATGAAGTTGATTATTTTCTTCATCTTGGTCGTGGTTAAAAGTTCTTCATCTGCCCATTTGGTGAAGTAATCAACTGCTATGATGGCGTATTTCGCACCACCTTCAGGATCAGCAAGAAGACGATGAAGTCCTTGCCCCCAAGTGGCAAACGACTATGGACTAGCCATTTGAGTAATTTCCATCGGCGGGCTCTCATATTTTTTGCAAACATCTTGCACTCGTCGCATTGTCTAGCATGATCAATTGCACCTAAATAGGTAGTTGGCCAGTAATACCCGTAGCAGAGTATTTTCTTTGTCAGGGTTCCCCCCTTGACGTAATCGCCGCATTCTTCTTCATAGACTTCGCTCAAGACTCATTTGATAGCATCATAGGTGATACACCGAAACATGTGAATGGATAAACTCCTTTCTACACATGACTTCTACACATGACTTCTTCTTGGATGATTCGGCGTGAAGCTTTGAGGAGGATCTATCGTCTTCCATTCCTCCATTTAGTAAGAATTCCTCATTGTAGACAGTCATTGATAGGAGTCAACCATGGTCCCTTTTCTGGCTCTGTCTCCAAGATCTAGCCGATCTCCATCCATCAATGCTTGGAACATTAAGTATTTCAACCGAAACAAAGTATGTCCGTTGCGAGTCCCTGAAACTGGCCAGCTTGGCCGGTGACTTGACTTTTTTCATTTCGTTCGTTGAGAATGTGTGTAATGATGTAATACGTGAAGTCGGCTAGTAGCTCTTGGACCCGACCGAGATAAGGAGCAAGACAATGCCCCCGGCAAGATTAACTTCCCTAAATTTGCATACTACCAATCAGGAATCACAAAAGATATGTAAAGTTTCCACTCCAAGTTCTCTAGCAAGTTTGAGGCTGGCGGTTGAGGCTTCATACTAAGCATCGTTGTTTGTTACAAGGAAAATGAGTTTCAGGACGTAGCAGATCGATTGTTCCTCAGGAGTCATTAACACGACTCCTACACCATAACACTGATCATTGGATGCTCCATCCGCGTACATTTTCGTTCTATTGGTTGGTTCTCCACTACTCTTTGAGTAGTCGTCTGATGTAGCGAATTCAGATATGAGATCTACTAATTTTCGTCCTAGGATAGCTCTTCGAGGGAAATAAGTGATATAGAATTGACTTAGTTTGATATTCTATTTAAGTAGTCTTTTAGACGTGTCAGGTCATTGTATGACCTGTCATAACGGCTGGTAGGCATAGACGTTAATGGGGTGAGCCTAAAAGTAAGAATGGAGCTTTCATGATGAAATCAATAGGCATTACGCTAACTTTTGTAGCTTTAGGTCGATATTCAATGCATGGATCGCGATAGTCGGTGAAATCACACACACATATCGGAATGGGTCCAAGGGAACATATCATCATTTATTCAGAGAAATCCATCTAATTATTTTATCATCATTGCACTGAGTTATGATCTGATCTTCTGCACCCATGAAGGGTCACCATTGCTGACGGTAATGTCGACTGTCAGCCCAACGAGTGCAGTCTTGGATTCTTTGAGTTCAGATGTAACTATTTCGCATAACATTCAATGTGAAATCTGGTTGGGATGGTCAATCTTGATAGATACTCTGGTCGAATCCTAGAGTCTTGTCATGAGTTATTAAGTCTGATAGTGAAGGGCTCTGAATGCTCTGATCGGTTATATGCAAATGACCAAAGATCGGGCTTAGAAGCATGTTTAAGAAAATGTTGAGTAGGGGTCAGCCTCTAGTTGCATGAAGCTGCATAGCTGGATCCTGCTTTGAGTTTGAATTTGCTTGTATATTCAAGTAATGCACTTTCCATTCAATGCATTCATGATCCTTTGCCCATCCTTTGGGTTGGAGTGATAGTTAGTTGCCCACGAGCTTAGGCATCGATTTAATGATTCTATCTCTAGGCATTATTTCGGTCGTAGCCTTGAGTAGTTGTAAACGCTATATATAAGTTTCAATATTGAGCTATCGCAGCCAGTCTTTGGATGATCACGCTTCTGCTCCTAGTCTCAGGTTGATAAATGTACTGCATGGACGGTTGAGTCTCGTCCTAGCTATGTTTATACCCCCACCTAAACTCCAAAGACACAGAGTTAATCGGTGAATAGTCGGTTCACATTCATCCTGCTTCTCGTTCGTGCCCCCAAGTCTGGTGCATATACCGATAAGTAGGAAGGCCAGCCATGCCCACTTTAGCTTTACTCTCTTTCCCGTTGGATCATGGGATCAGGTCAGTTGATGGGAGGTTGAGTCTCGCCTATCCTGGATTGTATTGTTGTTTTTCATTCCAAGGGGAATACTTTGATGCCTCGTCAGTTTCTGGGCATAAGTTGGGTACTGGATGGTCAACCACGTCCACTTTGGTTCATGTTCTGTAATCAGATCTCGGGGTAAAGTGGGCTCAAGTGCAGTCGGGTCATGCTCATCTAGTTTCATACTCCTCCTAACGGATCGAAGGAGGGTGCTAGAGAATTAATGATCAAGTCTTCATGGTTTACTCTCCTTTCCACACTCTAGTGGTCATAGTTTTTCAAGGGACATTCGGGTCACATTCGTATGTGCTTGGTGCAGATCGATATTGACCCTCGATATGAGGTATGAAATGGTCGGTCGCCCGTAGCTTTGGATGTCGTTTCGATTGGTTCTGTATTGAGGCCTCCTTGCAGCCGTTGACTTCAGTTGTAAAGAACTCCAAGCTAGAGCTATAATGAGCTATCGTATTCAGCTTTCAGTGATTTGTACTCCTGCCCCTAACATTGATTTGGCCAGGCCACAAGTCGGATGGTCGAAATCCATCCTTAGCGATTAAATACTCCTTATGTCGATTTCAGGCCGAAGTTTGCGGAATAGAGAACGGTCGAAATAGACTCATCTATTTATCGATGTTTATACACCACTCTGCATTCTGGTGACTTAGAGTTATTCTTCCCCTGGTCGACTCGTGCCCAATTTGTGTTCATGCTTCGATCCACTCTTCGGGGACTTAGAGATTTGTTAAACGATTTATGCTCTAGTCCACAGTCAAGGACGTAGAGATTTTCGTTAAGTCATTTATACTCTAATCCGTGCTCTGGGGACTCAGAGTACTCTAGTCCGCTTTAGGGACTTAGAGATTTTTCTCAAATCATTTATAATCTAGTCCGCACTCTGGGGACTCAGAGTACTCTAGTCCGCTTAAGGGACTTAGAGATTTTTCTCAAGCCGTTTATACTCTTGTCCGCACTCTGGGGACTCAGAGTACACTAGTCCACTTCAGGGACTTAGAGATTTTTCTCAAATCATTTATACTCTAGTCCGCACTCTGGGGACTTAGAGTACTCTAGTCCGCTTAAGGGACTTAGAGATTTTTCTCAAGTCGTTTATACTCTAGTCCGCACTCTGGGGACTCAGAGTACTCTAGTCCACTTCAAGGACTTAGAGATTTTTCTCAAATCATTTATACTCTAGTCCGCGCTCTGGGGACTGAGAGTACTCTAGTCCGCTTCAGGGACTTAGAGATTTTTCTCAAGTCGTTTATACTCTAGTCCGCGCTCTGGGGACTTAGAGTACTCTAGTCCGCTTCAGGGACTTAGAGATTTTGCTCAAATCGTTTATACTCTAGTCCGCTTCAGGGACTTAGAGATTTTTCTCAAGTCGTTTATAATCTAGTTCGCGCTCTGGGGACTCAGAGTACTCTAGCCCGCTTCAGGGACTTAGAGATTTTTCTCAAATCATTTATACTCTAGTCCGCGCTCATGGGACTGGGAGTACTCTAGTCCGCTTCAGGGACTTAGAGATTTTTCTCAAATCGTTTATACTCTAGTCCGCGCTCTGGGGACTAAGAGTACTCTAGTCCGCTTCAGGGACTTAGAGATTTTTCTCAAATCGTTTATAATCTAGTCCGCGCTCTGGGGATTGAGAGTACTCTAGTCCGCTTCAGGGACTTAGAGATTTTTCTCAAATCGTTTATACTCTAGTCCGCGCTCTGGGGACTGAAGTACTCTAGTCCGCTTTAGGGACTTAGAGATTTTTCTCAAATCGTTTATAATCTAGTCTGCACTCTAGGGACTCAGAGTACTCTAGCCCGCTTCAGGGACATAGAGATTTTTCTCAAATCGTTTATACTCTAGTCCATGCTCTGGGACTGAGAGTACCCTAGTCCGCTTTAGGGACTTAGAGATTTTTCTCAAATCGTTTATACTCTAGTCCGCACTCTGGGGACTGAGAGTACTCTAGTCCGCTTCAGGGACTTAGAGATTTTTCTTGAGAGCAGTCGTATTTCCACCCGTTTGATGTGTATTTCATTTACCGTGTCGATGCTAATGTTGTCGAATGAACGGTCGAACCGCGTTTGCTCATGATATGGGACTATGCCTCCAGCATCAAGGACGAAACTTGAAAAATGGACGGTCGATTCTCGTCCGCTTGGTGATTATTTCTCTTCCAATCAAGTCAAGGAAGGAGGTATATGATAAATGGTTGGATCACATCCATGCTAGGGTTGGATAATCCAGTCTCGCACGATTTGCTTCATATCTCTTTCTAGAAAACGAGGATAATGGATTATTGAGTAGACAAACTAAGTTGCATATGTTCCGAAGTGTAGTCGTGTCCATGTATTGAGAGCGATGGTTGATGAGTAGGCAGTCCATCACAGCTACTTCAAGTCGGGCTTTCGAACTACCTCTTGTGTTCCGGGCAGGAGTTGATGGGTAGATGATCAAATCACGTCCGCTCTAATTAGATCCCGGCATCACTGAGCTTCAGGAGAGGCATATGTATTTTATCTAACTTTATTTATGACCCGAGGAGTGGATGATCGGGCCACATTCATTCCAAGCCTTGCTTAGGCCACCACATCAAATATGGAGGTCGATGAATGGACGGTAAATCATGTACGCTTTTTATAGGGTTCTGATCATGACGAGCTTTTCTATCTCTAGTCCATGGCCCCAAATCAAATGCATATGGTTGATGATGAGCGGTTGAATCATGCTCGTCTTGATGAAACTCCACAGGTCTGATCACGGTCTGCGTGGATTGGTTGGCGCCTAACTCTGAGTACATGGTCACCTGCATCGTTTTGAAAGATTCAAGTTGGTCGTAGTTCATAGAACAATTGAAATTGAAATAGAAATAATTCAAAGAAGATTGGATTAAATCTCATTGATAAGTGAAGCAGCATCGTGTGCTCGCTATTCAACTTTTCCCCTAGCTCCTTTCAAAGGGATGTCGGCCGTCAGCAGTCCAATTGATAATCATAGTTCTTTATTGATAGGCATCAGATGTTCGTTGCCCACCATTCTGCAGGACTTGTACATACTATTGAAGCTTTCCTTTCCAAATCAGCTTTTCTATCACATCTCAAAGGTGTTTGTAATCGCCAGTGTTAGGATCAGTGATCATCTTGGAATATACAACATTCCCTTGATTTTCTCTGGGCTTCGGTGGAGTCTCTCGAGGTTGGTTTTCATTACCACTCTAAGTTGTGAGTCTCCATGTAGAGGCTATCGATTGAATCTTTCAAAGAGCATATGAGTCGAATTTTGAGATCTTGGTTTGTCTATTGGAATATGAGTGCTCAGCCAACGATTCTGTATTGTTATTTTTCCTAGTCTGCTCCACTCCTCCTCACTTTGGTTTTGATTCATTTTGTAACAGAAACGATCCATGGTCGTAGGAGGTTCTCTACCTAACTAGCTGCGAAAATATATCTGGAGGTCGACTCCCCACAAACGCGACTAGTATGATATCCTTATTAGCATTTGGAACAAATTGCTTAGAGTCTAACTTTGGTTTGCTTGGAGTCACTAAATTCAAAGTGCTGGATCAGTGAAGAATGGTACTTGGAGTCATATCATCCATGTTCTCCAACCTTTGGGAGTATCATTTGAGTAGCGGTTGCTTGTCCGTTCCCTTATTGCCATTCAGAAGCTGCCGCTTGATCCTCTATGCCCTGGTCGGTCATAGGATGTAAGGGAAGTGGATAGAATGTTCTTTCATTAGGTTGAGTTTTGAATTCACTATGCGGAGGCATTGCGCTGTGGCTAGGGTTCGGGTGGTTTCCACTCGGAAAAAAAAATTAGAGCATTTTTCTTAAATTTGGGTCGTACCCGAAAAAGTTTTTTTGAAAATAGGGGTCGTACCCGATCCATATTTTTTTGGTATAGGGATCGGTCGGATAGTTTTTTGAGAGAGGGATCGGTATACACTGGAGAGATCGGTGTACACTGGGTCGGTAACACTGGGTCGGTATACATCGGATCGGTGATATTGGGTCGGTATACACTGGGTCGGTATACACTAGATCGGTATACTCTGGGTCGGTATACACTGGGTCGGTATACACTTGGTCGGTATACACTGGGTCAATGTACACTGGATCGGTATACTCTGGGTCGGTCTACACTGGGTCGGTCTACACTGGGTCGGTATACACTAGGTCGGTATACTCTGGGTCGGTATACACTGGATCGGTATACACTGGGTCGGTATACACTGGGTCGGTATAATCTGGGTCGGTATACACTGGGTCGGTATACACTGGGTCGGTATACTCTAGGGCGTTCGGTGCATGTGGTTCTTGAAGTGATCGGCGCATACGATTTTTGGAGCGAACGGGACATATGGTTTTTAGAGCGATCGGTATACAAACTTTTCGGAGTGATCGGTATGTAAGCTTTTTTTTGTGAGGGGTCGAATATCTGCATTGAGTGTGTGATCGACTATATGAGAGATTGGCTGAATTTCCTTCAGAGAGGGATCAGCCTTCATATAACTCCAGTGCAAACTTCAACATCCAATCCCAAAAACTTGCATACATCAGTGAATCCAGTCCCATGGCTAATAGTTTCCTTTAGATCTCTTTCAGATCTGAGTAAAATAGGAAGTTTGCTGGTAAACAACTGGATCTATCTCGCGAATATGGAAATCCACTAGTAGGCGATGAGATCCAATCAAGTTGAGAATTCACCTTCTCAATGAAAGCACCAAAATGTTAGCACCAAAATTGGTCACTAACACCCTTGAATATAATTATATAGAGAGATTAATGAAGAAAGTAAATTAAAACAGAGAAATAACACAATTGAGTGCAAAAAAGAATAACAGAAACGAGAACAACAAATTTATAATGGTTCAGCATAATTCCCTACGTCCACTTTGAATAGAATCTTTATTACTTTTATAATCACTTGAATACAGATACAATCCATAAACAAACCACTTGAATAAAAGTCTGAATCAAAAAGAGGAGAGTATAAAAAATGGCAAAGTTTCCCTGGAGTTCCCGAAAAGATCCCCTCAATTGTACCCCTGTCCCTCTATTTATAGGTGAAGATACGGTGGTTCCCCTGTGCAAGCCCCTGACCAAGACACTTTGGCCCACAGCTATCAACTTATGTACACCGAGCCAAGCATACCGACCCTCCAATGTTGAGCGGTGGTCACCGATGCACTTTGGCCGAGCCTGGATTTTATTGCGAGTGACTCGAAGTTTGTTCTCATGTAACTCGAAGTAAGTGGTGGTTTGAGTCGAAGCAAAGGAATGCTGGTCGCATCACTCTGACCTAACTACTATGGCCGACCAACTTCTACTTCATCTACCAAGGCCAAACCAACATGGCCGATCCATCTGAAATAAACCCTCCGAGGCCGACCCACTAAGCACCGAGCCAAACAAACCAATCTCTCTGAGGCCGATCCACCAAGTGCCGAGCCACGCATGTATGCCGACCCACATTTACACCGAGCTACCTAGGCCGAACTACTACGTGCCAAACCATCCTTGCCGAGCCATTCGTGCCGATCCACCTCTCCTTTGATATCTTGATCGACCCGCTCAGACCGACCTGGGTAAGCCGAACGTCCACCACCGAATCACATATACAGGCCGAACCACATCAATTGCATCAAACCCTTATATCCTAAGTCCCTTCTTGGCCAGAATCTTGTTTAGTGCTAACTATAACCTCTGCAACTGTTGCTTTGTAGTCGGGCCAAGGTGCCGAGTAACATTTATGTATGTTTTTCTTTGCTTTTGGTTATTTGTTTTTGTTTTTAGTTCTTTGTATCAATCAAATATTGTTGTGCTTCAATGTTATATTATTCTTATTTATCATATATAATTTCTATGCTTCAAGTTCTCAATTATCTTGCAATCATACATATGCTTGCTTTATGTAAACAATATTCATTTACACTATATTGCTTATACATCTTAAATTCCTTTTTGTCGATGACAAAGGGGGAGAAATATGTAGATAACAGGTATTTCATTAATTCATGGGGAGTTTTTTTTATAAATTTCATAGTCTCTTGAATTTACATAGTTGTCATCAAAGGGGGAGAATGTTAGAACCTAGTATTTTGATGTTTTGATTATGACAACTATATAAGTATATATTATATGAACTAACCAAAATTGCAGGAGAAGATACTATTTCACTCGACAATAGATCAAAGACCAAAAGATTTCGAAGACAAGTTTCAACATTTTAATTTGGTTTGTCTATAGTCTAGTTAGTATTCAACATTTGTTAAAATCTCTCCTCGGTGGTATACACACACAAGCTTTTATAACCTACCCAAATTAATCTATACAAACTTGGTTTTAACTATATAAAGTTATAAAATAAACTTGCTTTTAAAACTAAGTTTAATGGGCTTATAGTGACAGTTTCAGTCGACTGAAATTGGGTAATCCTGTCGACTGAAACATGCACAGATGCACATGAATGTTTGAACATTCAGTCGACTAAACACCCCAGTTCAGTCGACTGAATGAAAAGTCTTTTCAATATATTTTCAAATTTCAAATTCGTTTGAATGTTCAGTCTACTTAATTCATATTTTCTGTAACGACCTGCCTTTTTGGACGTTTAAGCAGACACACATTTCAACTCAAACCATTCAAAAGGGCAGATTGTTATGCGGTAATTAAGAAAAAGAGAAAGAAATAAAACAAATACAGAATCTCATAGTGGAATGACAAAATATAATAATCAAATAATAGTTCATGAAGCTGTTTTATAAATACATTTGATTATTCTTTTACAACACAAAAATCAGAGTTACAGAAACATGAATAAATAAATAATAAGTGCAGCGGAACAACATGATGCAGTGGAATACATATCATAATAATAATAGTACAAATCTTCGTCTCCGTCCTCCAGAAATAAGGTCTTCAACCCTGAAATGCTCAGGCTGACCCGAGCGAATTAGAAAGACAAAACACTCGAGTCAGAACTAAAAGATCTTATGTAAGTTAAATCAACGGTAAATATGAGTGTAACGGCATCAGAGATGTTTACAGGGTTTGATACCTCTTATCCAGTGTCTAACGTGGGTGCAGTAACTTAAGAGATGTTCGAGATTCACATCTCCTAAGGATCCGTTAAACTATATACTATGTATTATAATACACTATTATAATATGTCTATAGTAAAGTAAAAGTATTAAAATAGTGTTAAGGCGTTACCTATATCCCCCTTAACACATTTTATATATTCTCATAGTCTATACAGTACCGTAACTCCTCCGTAAACTGGAGGCTGTCAGAGGGCACTCCATAGGTATGGTACAAAACAAATTCGTAGAAGGCGCGATAGGGCATGCGACAAGGCACTCTAGGCAATGCCAGGGTAGATATACCAATTGCGTATCCGGATTTTTGGTAATGCATAGCATCTACTACCACTCACCTCGGAACACACTCCCAAATCAAAATCAAGGGTGGCCACCAAATCAATCACAAAGTCAGAATATAGTATCGAAGAAGTGTGCCCGATAAGAGGAATGACCTCACTTGGCCCGGCATGGCTCCTAATTTTAGCCACATCAAGCTGACTCATGGGAGTCAGGGCTACGTAAATACCTCATACAGAATCGTCACCAAACCATCCTACTTCATTTCTGGAACCTCCACCACGTACACAGTTGTCAAAGTGGTTTTCGGTATTGGTAGAGAGTATGACAATATCCGATCCCGGTCTCTTTAATAACTGTTTGTACCAAAATTGGGCACAACACTCTTCGGAAGTTTTTGAAGAGATAAAGTGAAGAAATTAAATGGAAAAAGAGCATTATCTAACAAAAACCCCAAATTTCAGATATGAAAATAATTAAAATGCAAGGAGACACAAGAATTTAGAGTGGTTCGGCGTATCGCCTACGTCCACTATGAAGTTGATAGCTTTATTGAACTTTCTTTGAAGATTACAAGTGAATTCAGTGAGTTACAGCAGATAATTATGATTTGCAGCAGTGAATTTCGTTATTGGCAGCAACAAGGGAGTTTAGATCTGGATCCGGCAGAGTTTGGGCGTTGGAGAATTCGAAGAAGAAGAAGCCCCCTTTCTGTTGGCTTTGGGGTTCTATTTATAGGTGTAGGAGGCTGATATTTCGCATAGATCTCGGGACACCCTCTCTGGCACGTGACTAGGCCCGCACGCCCCAGCCCGCGAAGTTTCAATCCGATCCGTGATCGATACGAACGGATTTCGTATCGATCAAGATTATGTCCGATGGAGTCGAAATTTGGCGCGGACATTCCCTAGCATGCAAGTAAGCTTCTATGAAAATTTCATAGCATTTGGACTTGTAGATTAGGAGATATGATCGATACGAAATGGGATTTTCGGTTGGCTGTTTCGTTTGACTCGATCGTTTCGACTCGATCGTTTTGATTCGATCACTTCGAATCGATGGGCGCGTGTGATCTGGAGGTGACGTGGCAAGCCTTTCTTGCATCGATCCACTTTCCTCGCCGAGTTTGGTCGAGTCGTCGTTGATATTTTCCTTGTTCACATCGAAGTCCGTTGCCCACTTCAAATCGATCAGCAGCAGTCCCCTTCGTATCGAGGCACTTGTCTTGTTCGAATCGATGGGAGGTGGCCTATTTCGTATCGATAAGAGTGACCCACCTAGATGGATTCGAACAACGGCCCTGTGATGGACATGAAGTGGCGCATCCTGATGGATTCGAACAAAGGCTTTTTGATGGAGTCGAACTAGATGGCTTCGCATAGCGGCCCTGTGATGGACACGAATTGGCGCGTCCTGATGGATTCGAACAAAGGCTTTGTGATGGAGTCGAACTAGCCATCGTACAATCGATTCGAATAGTGGCTTCGCCGATGGAGTCGAACTCGATCGATTCGAATTGAGGCTCTTAGATGAATGCAAGGTTGCTGCCGCTATGATCAATACGAAAGTGATCGATTCGAATAGAGGCTTAGCTATGGATACAAAGCTGATCGAGTCGAAGTAAGCTTCCCCGATGGATTCGAACTGATCGATTCGAATAGTGGTTGGTTCTCGTCCAATTTTGCATCGATCGTAACTTGAGCATACGAACTCGAATTGACTTGAAATTTGGAGCATTGACTCTCATAGCTTCGCTTGTCGCGTCATATCAATTTTAGCTTGATCCGGACTTGGACAAAATTCGTCGATATCCATAGTGATCCTGCGTATAACCGATCTCTAAGATGAACAGTCATTTGTTTCTAGTCGAGTTTCTGGTGTCCCGGCCTTGCCAAAAGGTGGGATAACATTTGCCCCCCAAAGTACGTCTTGTGGAAACATGATGTGCTTTGAAATGCTGCAATCTTCATTTTGAATAGTCATCGTCTTTTCGATGAAAGCTGTAATCTTTGACTGATTTTCTCGATAATGTAAACTGTTGGCTGCCAACTGCTGTACCCTATATTGTTGCAACTGGTTGCTGTATGCTAGTGATTAGCCGTTTGTTGTTGTAATCGTTATCAAATGAATTTCCAATTCTTGTGAATGTCGAAAATTGAATTTTAGCCCGGCGTATTTGCGTATACGTTGATCTGACTTTCGCTGACGTTCACGAGTCGTCATCAGTTTATCTTATATTGAATTCTGTATCGACCCTCTCCTGAACAGATGTGAAATTCGTTGTAACAATGCTCGATGGTTGTTTTTGAATGTTCCTTCGTAACGATCCTCTCCTGAATCGATGTGAAGGGTTGAATCATTGTTTTCGCATCGGTATTCATTGCATTGATGGATACGAAATGAGCATTTCGAATCGATGGATGTGGGGTTCGATGGAGTTCAATGCCTTCAGAACAGCCCCTATTGTGTATTTCGAATCAATGGACCTGGAGTCACTGGATACGAACAGACAATTCGTATCGATGGAGTTGGCCTTTGAGAGCCCTTGTTGTATATTCGAATCGATGGACCTGGAGTCACTGGATACGAACAGACAATTCGTATCGATGGAGTTGGCCTCTGAGAGCCGTGATTCGATGGATTTGAACTGCACAGGAGACAGAGTCGAAGGTGATCGATACGAACTGTGGTTTCGTATCGATGGACTTGGGTGACTCAGAAAAGCCCTCGTTGGCAACTTCATTTGATAAAAGCTCGTGTTGGTGGATTCGAATGGCTTATTCGAATCGATCCGTGGTGATGTCTTGTGACCGGTCAAATCCACCGGGATGTGAATCGTTTATTCCCTTTGCTTTCGATTCCATGTAAATACTATGGACTTAGCCACTTTTCACTTTTTCACTTTAGTCTTCTGCCTCGCCTTCGTATCGATAAAGAACTTGAGAAAGAAACATTGCCTTCGATCCAAACAATCCCTCGATCCTTCGAATCAATCCAATTCATCCCTTAATCTAGCGTGACAACATTTGACTTTAGGTAAATAAATAAAGAATCCATTCTGAAAATGATGAGACTTGAATCTTAGTGCTAGTTCATTCGACGTCGTCGCCAATTCCATCACTGTTGATGCCGGAACTTTTTCGTCGTTGACTCGAGAAGGAATAATGGCACGTTACTTGCTTGGGGAAGAAGGAGTAAGGAAGGATGCGAAGGAAATGGGTCGTTCCAGATTTCGTATCGATCTATTGGGGAGGAAGGTGTTCTGCCTCGTATCGATCCTGAAGGGAAATCTCGTATCGTTGTCTTGCTTTGGGCTTCGTATCGGTCACGAAACAGTTGCCGAGTGTTGGTTGTTTCGAGTTGATGTCGATCGATACGAAACAGATGTCTTCTGATCGATACGAAGTAGGTGCTTTTCTGATCGATACGAAGTAGTAGGCCTCGATCGATTCGAACTGCGCAGCCATGGGATCGATACGAAAGTAACTCTGAATGATCGATACGAAATTGAACCTGATCGATACGAACTTGAACCTGAGCGATCGATTCGAACTTGAACTTTTGATGATTGACAATGAACCTAACTTCGATGATATCGAAAACTCTTATGCATTTGAACATCTAACTCCGACGAGCTTTATTTTGGCATAATTAGACTTGACCTTTGGACTGCATATTTGATTTCCCTTCGAAGCTCGTCGATGGAACTGCAACTTTAACAGAATTTTGACGAACTTTAACTTGGATTGATTGCTAATTTCTGGATGGCACGGTTGTGACGGTCAGTGATGACGGTCATTCCGACTGAATTTCGAAGTCTCGTTGTTTTACATGCTTTCTCCAATTCTGTAGAATTTCTCGAGTGATATACAGTATTGCACTACACTACACAACCACACACTTTACACTGGGCGATGCACGAGCGTTATTGTCTGTTTAACAATGTTTTTTCATAAGCTACTTAGTCATGGAACCTTCAAGTTCACAGCAGTAGGAACTCCCGAGTTTAATTCCTTCAACCATCGAGATACCGGTCATTGAAGCCGAAGTTATAGACCCAGCTCCAGACGAGCGTCCAGGTGCCCGGTTCATTTGTCGTCCACAAGATTCTGTGCCGTACGGTATCTCCGAAGATATGCTGGGACGGATTTGTTTAAGGCACGGCTTGTCGCTTGACGACGTGTTACTGCCTGGGCCAAACGACATGCCACACGATCCCCCGGAGGGGTTTACTGCTTTCAACCGTCACGCTTGCACAGCGGGGACACTTCCTCCTTTCAACCAATATATAAGGGAGATGTTATCGTTCCTTGGAATAGCTCCATCCCAGCTACATCCCAATGGATAATCTTTGTTGAGTAGCACCTTCATTCTGTTTATGGAGATTCTCTTTCGACCACCAAAGCCGATCGAGATTAGATATCTATTTAACGTTAAGAGCCGTGGAGATAGCCCTTCTTTCACCTTCTTGGAAGCGGTCAGGAACTGCCATATTGTAATAGGCTCCTGGGGAAGGCTAAGTTACTTTAAGACTGAATGGTTCTACGTTCGGTGCCCCCCTGGATTTGCCAGGCGATGGTTGGATATACGTAAGCGTGGCCATTTTTCTCTTGAACTATCGAGATAATAATAACTGACTTCAAAACTGACACACTTCTCTTCTTTTATAGCCGCAATTTCTCGACCCGATGGTGGATATTTTAGAGAGCTAGTTCGGATCCTCCAAGCGGTTCTGGGCGAAGAGAGGCATATCGACTTGGTTCTGACCGATAGAAACTTGAGGACTATCGGGCTGATTGAACGGAGGCAGAGCATACGGCTGGAAGGGACACTTAGAGTGGTCTTGAAGAAACGGGTGAAGCGCAAAGCGCCCGGAGTCGTAATAGCCGAAGAAGTTAGCCTACCAATAACGAGCTCCAAGCTGGGCCTTCTTCCGATGTCCAGGATTCAGGAGGAAGGAGAAAAGGCAAGGCTGTTGCTCACAAGCGTTCTAAATCCAAGAGATTAAAATCCATGGTTGTGTCCTTGCCCATCCCAGGGATTAGAATTTCGGAGGCTCCTCCCCCGCCAGTAGAGAATCCTTTTGAAGGGCTTGCTGATATTCCGATTTCGGATTATGTGTCGTCTCAACATGACACCGGGATGGAGGAGCTTGACAATGCTCTTGAGCTGAGCGGGTCGCTTGCTATGAGTGCGGCTGACATTTTCGGTTGGTCGGGGGATTGCACATGCATAAACTTCACTGCACTACATGATTCCTAACTGTAAATCGTCCAACTTAAGAAACCACTAACTTTTCCTTCGTCTCTCATTTTCAGGTACGATGGCCGGAAGAGGATCAATGCTCGGGAATCTTCGCTTGGCCCGATAGGGTTCTTCCTATTATGATTCCCGTAGGAGAGACTCGGATAGAGACCGCGATCGCGAGTACTCTAACCATGATAGATATGGGCGTGACAGGGACAGAGAATTCAGACATCGGTCTAGATCACGCTCTCCTCCTCTTAGACTCCCATCTCCTCCTCCCGTTCTTGTTCCACACCCGCCAGAGCCTCCTCGTCACATACCATCTTCTCACACTTCTAGATCCGAGACTCATCTCTAGAGAGTCAAGACCACGGCCTCCATGATTACAGAGCAGGTCCCAACTGAGCCCACAGGAGAAGGGGCCCTTAAATTGGCTCAGATGAGGAAGGATTTTCCGAACATATGCTTCGATGGTTACGTCTTTCCACCTCACTTAAAGAGAATCCCATCTAGAATGGAAAGCACGCTGCATGATTACGTTCATGACGTCTACACCCAGTATAGAGAGTGGGTAAAGGTTGCAGAGAAAGCTTCTAAGGTGGCCTTTGAGCGAGCCAAAGCGCTTGAGAAAATGGAGACCGAACTCGCTCAAAGGGACCGGATCATTCAAGTGCTCACTACTGAGGCCGAGTCTTCTCGGAAATCTAAAATTGAGGCCACCAAAAAGCTGACGAAGCGAATGTGGCAATGGAGAGGTTGAGGCAGACGCATGTTGCCTTGGTGGAGGAGATGGGCCATCAGAATATTACAGTTACTGCCGAGCGGGATGCGGCGGTCAAGGAACTCAATGAGCTTAAAGCTAAATGTTCTGACATGGCCAAGGAAAAGGATGATGTAAACAACGCAGCCCAGGAGGCGTGCGAACCAGCTGTTCTACTTAGGGGTGAACGGGATGCGGCCGTGGCTAAAGTCCGCAAGGTGGAGACTAAGGTTGAGGAGAAAGTGAAATCGGCTGAGTTCAGGCTAGAGGCTGATATCGAAGACCTTCTTGTTGTCTACAACGCTAACGTGTTGAGGCACATAGGTCTAGCCTAGCTCGATGATTATCCGGCGCATCTATACAACGCCTGGGGCCGGTTGGTTGATTAAGAGAAGGAGGCGCATCTGGGTGAGTCTGTGGATGAGTTCGAACTCGAGAATCGCATTCTTACTGACGATGAAAGGAAGATTCTCCACGAGTCAATGATTCTGCATGAGAAGGAAAGACTCGGCGCCCGACACCTCGAAATAAGAGAGGGTTTAGGGGTTGACCATCATGAGGCGAGTCTTGAAGTTCCAGCGTCAACTCAGCCCGAATCATCGTTTGCGGTCGATCCCCAAGCTGTTCCTGCCTACAATCCGGATCAGTCGCAGATGTCTCCGGTTACAGTGCAAGTTACTGAAGCCGTCTTGCCGCTTATAAGTAAAACTGAGGAAAGTATTCTGAACATTCTGCATATCTGCCTTAAATCAGAACCTTTATCTGAATTAAATTCTGATAGTTCTCTTATTTTTGTCCAGTGATCGATGCTGCACCGGCCATGCCTCCTGCTACTCACGAATCATATCAGACGCAGGAGGCTATCGTGACCGAAGCGATCACCGTCACTAAAACTACCCCCACTTGACGATATGCAGGGAAGTACGCTTGTGTTCGATGAGTAGTTGATGGAAGAACTCTTACGCCGTCATGGCGATCCTTTAGCTGACTAGCCATTTGTCATGGGTGGAGGCGCTCCGGCTACAAGTTCTTCAATGCCGACTACTGATGCCCCCAGCGGGGCTCGAGCAGTTACTGAAGAGGAGATGTTCGCCCAAATTGACGCTGAAATGGCAGCAGCGGCTCATGGTGGCAGTTTTGGAGGTGGGATGGCTGCACCGGGACTAGCTCCACTTAGAATGATATCTCCTGGTGGCACTGTTTTCATCACCAGCGAGCCCATTCCACCTTCTGTACTCGATCCTATTCCTCCGACTCCGCCCACGGGAAGCATCCCTATTCACTCGAGCTCGAAGGAGGATGTCGAGATTATGCCATTGCCTGGAGACCGACCACCGAAAGGCAAAGGCTCAAAGAGGAAGGATAGTGGCGGCTCCAGTGGGCCTGCACCGAAAAGGAAGCCGCGGAAGAAGAAAGATTAGACATGCTTCCTTGGTGTAATTCTGACTTTCATTTTGCTGGCCGTGTATAGATGCGGGTTCGGCCCCTGCTAGTAGGAATTTTTTGGGAACAAACTTGTACATGAATTTCTTTCATAGATAGTGGAATGATACTTTTTCTTTTTTGGCTTCTTGCGTATTCGTTTAATTGTTTCAATGTTTGAAATGCACTTATAAAATTTCAGCTTCAGAGTCAAGTTTGTCTTTTTGCACCAAGTCTGGAAACTATGGACATGGTTCGCGGTTGGGAAGCGAGTTGAATTTTGACGTCGCATCACTTCAGTCGATGGTTGATGCTTAAGTCCTGCCCCCCAGTCTCGGGGATGAGTTGTGGAACATCAGTCAGCGATTAATTCTTGCTTATAACATGTTGAGTCTAGTGCCACTGAATGAATGTTTGAGACAAGCGGAGATTGAGCGGTTTATTCACGCGTGTCCGATTGTCGATGGTCATATCCGCACTTCGGGGATCCTCATTTGTTTATTGGCGGTTGGTCACGCCGGCTTAAGTTTAAATCATACGTGGGACTTGGAATCGACCTTTGTACTCCGACTCGCACTCTGCGAGTTCAGAGTTGATATTATACTTCAATTCATGCTCTGGTAACTTAAAGTTGATGTTTATACTCCGTTTCGCACTCTGGGAATTCGGAGTTGATGTTTATACTCCGACTCGCACTCTGGGAGTTCGGAGTTGTTGTTTATGCTCCGTTTCGCACGTTGGAAATCCGGAGTTGATGTTTATACTCCGACTCGCACTCTGGGAGTTCGGAGTTGATGTTTATACTCCGTTTCGCGCTCTGGGAGTTCGGAGTTGATGTTTATACTCCGTTTCGCGCTCTGGGAATCCAGAGTTGATGTTTATACTCCGACTCGCACTCTGAGAGTTCGGAGTTGTTGTTTGTACTCCGACTCGCACTCTGGGAGTTCGGAGTTGGTAAGCAGACGGTCAGTCACATCTGTTGTATGTTTTTGGATTTCGCTCGCACTCTAGGAACGAAAGGTGTATCAGGATCGTGGATGGTCAGATCACATCCACCCTGAGTTAACAAGTGAGGTCGTTAGATGGACGGCTCCACCCTCCCCAAACTTGGTTAAGATACGGACAAAGTCGTTAGGTGGACGGATCCACCCTCTTCGTAGACGTATTTTAATACTCCAATTCGCACTCTGGGAACCGGGAGTTAAGTGAGGGATTGTCGTGTATCAATCCGTTTTAGACTTTTATGTGATGGCTTGTCCCCGAGTTTGGGTTTCGCTTAGCGAGTGACCGGTTGCATCACAGTCACTCCATATTTGAATAAATTCCACCGTATGGTGAAACTTAGCTCTCCGTGCATAGTGATGATAATATGAAGCATTTCAAGTAAATCACAGCTCTGGCTCGAAGAGATTGCATTTTATTGCTGAAATAAGAAAATATGGCAAAGTCAGTTGCCTTATTACAAATTCTAATTTCAAAATGTAGAAACAAATTGCAGAAGGGAAAATAAACTAAATGAATAAACATAGCCTGTCATGTGTAGTAGCGACGAAGACTCTCGCTATTCCAGGCTCTTGGTAGAGTAAGACCGTCAACGGTCGATAGTTTGAATGTGCCATCTCCGAGCCTTCGTTCAATAACATACGGTCCTTTCCATGTCGGCTTCATATGCGAAGGAACCAGATAAATTCTTTTCAGGACGAGATCGCCTAGTTCAAAGGTTCGCGGGCGGACCTTGGCGTTGTACAATCGGGCGACTCGACTTCGATGCGCGGCTGCCCTTAAATCAGCCACTTCACGCTTCTCATCTAGTAGATCGAGAGATTCAGCAAGCAATATAACATTTGTCTTCGGATCATAGTATGTCACACGATGAGAAGGTACATCTAACTTAACCGGAATAACGGCTTCTGAACCATAAGAGAGAGAGAATGGAGTGTGATCGGTCGCGGTCTTGTGGGTTGTTCGGTAAGCCCATAAAGTCATAGGAAGTTCATCGACCCACTTGCCACCAACCTTTTCCAGTCGTTTTTTCAGAATGAACTTTATAACTTTATTAACTACTTCGACCTATCCATTCGCCTGAGGATGTTCAACTGCGGAGAATTTCTTTTGGATGTGAAACCGTTTGCAGAAATCTTTAAATTCAGCACTATCGAATTGGGTTCCGTTGTCCGTAATAATGGTGCGTGGGAGACCGAATCGACAGATGATGTTGCGAACTACAAAGTTGATTACTTTCTTCGTTGTTATGGTAGCAAGAGCTTCAGCTTCAGCCCACTTTGTAAAGTAATCAACTACGACGATGGCGTATTTCGCGCCACCTTTTGCCAGAGGTAGAGTACCAATGATGTCGATGCCCCACATTGCAAACGGCCATGGGCTGACCATTTGCTTTATCTCAGTAGGAGGGGCTCTAGGAATTCGAGCATACTTTTGACACCTATCACATTTCTTTGCATAATCCGACACATCACGATTCACGGTCGGCCAGTAATATCCGTACCGAAGTATTTTCTTGGTAAGTGCTTGACCCCCGGTGTGATCGCCACATTCTCTCTCGTGTACATCGTGCAACACTCGTTTAACTTCATCATGAGTGATGCACCGGAGTAAAGGGACAGAGTACCCTCTTCTATACATGACTCCATTTTGAATAGTGAATCGTGAGGCCTTCCGAAGGACTTGTCTCTTTTCACTCCTGCGCTCTGGCAGGGTTCCGTTCTCAATGTAATTTCTGAGTGGAGTCATCCATGAATCCTTTTCGGGGACAGTTTCGCATACCCAGTCTATTTCTGTCCGGTCAATGCTTGGAGAAGATAACGTTTCTACGGGAACAAGTCCCATTTGCTGAGCTTCACCTGTGCTGGCTAGCTTTGCCAATGAATCGGCTTTTTGGTTGTGTTCCCGAGGAATACAATAGATGGCGTAATAATCAAACTGATTCAGTACTTCCTGAACTCAAGCTAAGTAAGCAGCTAGCGTTCGATCTCTCGCTTGGTACTCTTCCCGTACTTGACACAACTAACTGTGAATCACAATAAATTTCCACAGCGATAATTCGCAAATCTTTAGCAAGTTTCAAACCAGCTAAGAGGGCTTCATATTCAGCTTCATTATTGGTCGCATGGAAATCGAACTTCAAAGCATAACATATAGATCGGCCTTCGGGGGTTTCAAGTACAACACCAGCGCCCGAACACCGGTCATTTGATGCACCGTCGGTATAAAGCTTCCAGACATATTTGGGAGATTCACTAGTTTCAGGCAAGTCCTCTGGAACGGTAAATTCAGCTATAAAATCGGCTAGGACTTGTCCTTGAATGGCTCGTCTTGGAGTGTAAGTGATATCAAACTGACTCAGTTCGATGTTCCACTTGAGTAACCTACCAGACGTCTCAGGCCGCATATGGATCTGTCGTAACGACTGGTCGATGTAAACAACAATGGGATGTGCCTGGAAATACGGTCGGAGTTTTCTTGATGCAATAACAAGGCAATAAGACAACTTCTCTAATTTCGGATAATTCCTTTCAGCCCCAGTCAATCGCTTGCTGATGTAGTATACTGGCTTCTGTATCCTGTCTTCTTCTCGAACTAAGGCAGCGCTGATAGCATTTTCTGATATCGCCAAGTATATGTACAACTTCTCATGATCAATAGGCTTTGACATGATAGGTGGTGTGGATAAATGCTGAACTAGTGCTTGGAAAGCGCCCTCACACTCCGTGGTCCATTCAAAGTTTTGTTTTCCTTTTCGGATCAGATCGAAGAAGGGAATGCATTTGTTAGTGGACTTTGAAATGAACCTGCTCAATGCTGCTACTTTCCCATTGAGACTTTGGACATGCTTTATAGTTTTCGGAGTTTGAAGATTTCTGATTGCCCAAATCTTTTCAGGATTAGCTTTGATTCCCCGAGCGTTGACGATAAACCCAAGGAATTTTCCGGATGCAACTCCAAAATGACATTTCAGTGGGTTGAGTTTCATTTTGTATTCTCGAAGTATGTTGAACATAGTTTCCAGGTCTTTAACATGGTTAGTGGAAAATCACGACTTCACAAGCATATCGTCTACATATACTTCCATCGTTTTCCCGATTTGATTGGCAAACATCCGATTAACCAATCGTTGATAAGTAGCCCCGACATTCTTGAGTCCGAACAGCATAACTTTGTAGCAATAGAGTCCCAGATTGGTTACGAAGCTGGTATGTTCCTGATCAGGTAAATGCATCGGTATCAGATTGTAGCCAGAATACGCATCCATGAAGGATAAGAGCTTATGCCCAACTGTTGAATCTACTAGCTGATCAATTCTGGGAAGCGGAAAACTGTCTTTGGGACAAGTTTTATTCAGATTGGAATAATCGACACATGTTCTCCACTTTCCGTTCCGCATTCGGACGAGCACGGGATTCGACACCCATTCAGGATATAGTGCATCCCGAATGAACCCGTTCGCTTTAAGCTTTTCTACTTCTTCTTTAAGGGCGGTAGATCTCTCTGGATCCATACAACGCCTTTTTTGTTTGATCGGGACATGCCGCGGGTCAATATTCAGAGTGTGGCTCGCGATGTCCGGCGAGATCCCACACATGTCGGAATGCGCCCAGGCGAATACATCAAGATTCGCCCGTAGAAATTCAACCAATTCCTCTTGAGTTTGCTGGCTTAGCTGAGACCCAATCTTTATCCTTTTCGAATCATCGTCATCGTCAATTGGGACATCAATTGTCAGTTCGGCCGGGGATGCTTGACTTTCTTTAGGTTCTTCTTCGTCTTCAGTTTCTCTTGGGTCAAGATCCCTTTGGGATTGGCTGGGGTGCCCGGGCCTAGGCCCGGGCGTTAATTGTCAATTATCGGTAAAACGGACGCAGAGGGATTCCTCTACGCCCTTGACTTTCTCCTTTTGCTGCGCCTCCCGCAGCTCAGTGACATAATAGGCTCTGGCAGCAGCCTGATCTCCTTTAATGATTCCCACTCCACGATCAGTGGGAAATTTTAAAGTCAAACACCACGGGGCAATGGCTGCCCTGAATTCAGCGAGGGCCGGTCGGCCCAAGAAAGCATTATAAGGGGAGTCTATGTCCAACACAACGAACTGTAACATTCGTACTCTCCAGCGTTCTCCAACTCCCAACTCCACTGGCAGTTCCACCATTCCGGTGGGTATTGTAGCACTTCCGTCGAAACCGTGGATTTGAGATTGATAGGGTTTTAAGTCCTTTGCTTCCATCCTCATTTGATCATAAGCTCGTTTTAACATGATATTCATAGAGCTTCCACTATCAACTAAGATCCTCTTCATCCAAGCAGGACCTACTTGAGCTGAGATGACCAGAGGGTCGATAGTGGGGGCTTCGACTTTGTCAGCGTCTCTGTTCTTGAACACGATGTCATCTGTCATTGTCCTCTGTTGCTTGGTCGGAGCCCCTACATCAAAACTACTACAACACTCGTAGTCCGCATGCCTGATAGAACTGGCATACGACTCCATTTCCTTCCAGCTTCGATCTGCTGGGTGAGGACCACCACTTATTGTATTGATAACCAACCTCCCGCTTGTACGAGCGGGTTCTTCCTATCTTTCCTGATTCGACGCACGACTCTGATTTGATGGGCCCGCACCACCAGACTGCGGCGCCTGCACATACTGATCCAACTTCCATTCACGTATCAGTTTTTCAATGAGGTCTTGTAAGTGACGACACTCATTGGTGTTGTGGCCATAGCTTTCGTGGAATCTGCAAAACTTTCCTGTTTGGATTTGTCTCTCCGTTGGTGGCTTCAGAGCAGGTTTCTTGTTTTGCATGGTATTGTAGGTATGCAAATACACATTTCCCAGCGACGTATTCAATGGAGTATAATTGTCAAATAGGGGAGCTCTACGTCGCGGACCACGGCTCTGATCTCGCTTCTTTCCCTGATTTCCATTGTCCCTCTGCTGATTCTGTTTATTTTGGATGTTCAACTGAACTTTTCCAGAACTATCTCCGGACTGTTTAACGGCGATGTTACTCTGGATTCCTTCGATGTTGGGTCCTGCATCATCCTGCTTCCTAGACTGTTTCGCATCCTCCCTTCTCAAGAATTGGGCTGCCTTGGAGTAGAAACGGTCCAATGACGCAGGTGGTTTCCCAGCTAACCAATTTCCGAACTCGGAATTAGGGTCAATCCATTTAGTCAATGCCATCAGGATAGAGTTGTCATTGGGATTGCTTATTTCTGCACACGCAGCATGGAATCGCTCCAAGTAACGTCTAAGTGTTTCTCCGGGAGCTTGTGTAACACTAGATAGAGTGTTAACATCTTTAGGTCTCGCTACGTGCATACAGAATTGTTCAAAAAACTTAGTGGCCATCTGATCAAAATTATAAATGGATCGTGGTGGCAAACGAGTAAACTACATGGTTGCAATGCCCCCAGGGAAATGGGGAAACTACGGCATTTTACTGCATCATCAGCTCTTGCAGCATTCATCAGCCATTCGTACTTCAGGATGTGTTAATTGGGATCAGAAATCCCTTCGTAAACTGGCAAAGTTGGCATCCTGAAGCGCCGAGGTGGTTCAGCATACAATATGTCATCGGTGAAAGGGGTATGACTCCGGGAGATTCCCCAGTCGTCATTAGAGAGACCTTGACTTTCGCGAATCATTTGGCGGATCATCGTTGGAATATCCGGCATATGGATACTAGGAGCATGCTGTGCCAAGGTGTGGTCGGGTTCCACAGCACGAGTCTGGACCAGACGCTGTCGACGGTCCGTGCCTCGCCTCCTTGGTTCAACATCCTCAGGGACATAAGGCTCAGGAGTATGCTCTCGTTGGCTACGATGAGGATCAGCTTGGTTTCTAGCATCAACTCCTTGTTCGGTAGTGGCGGTAGTAGCAATGTTTCCTGTGACATGATAAGGAGCAGCACCTCCTCGGGATGAAGGTCCTGTATGATGACTAGTGGATGGTCTAGTTCTGGGTTGTCCAAGATTCGAAGCAGGTTGGTGCCCTGTGGCCTGGGTGTAGCTTACATCCAACCGTGGGCGCGTGGATCGTCGATGACCGTCAGATAAGGCTGAACTCTCTATGGAAGAATAAGAACCTTGGTCTCTTCTGGATCTTCTGCGCCTTTGGTGATTTAACTGGTTGGTCAACTCTGTGTTGGCGCACAGTTGTTCAGTTAGCTGTTGTCGACTCTGGGTCAATTCTTGGAGTAGCATCTGAAACTCTTGTCTGGTAACCGGGCCTGATGGATCTGAAGGTCCGACGGCATCTTGATTGGATTGAGGCAATTGCGCGGGATTCTGTTGGTCCCGTCCTCCTTGATCAGCAGCTGTAGAGGTAGTCCGTGTACTTACCATGGTGAAATGATGAAAGTCCTTTCCTAGATCTGATGCAAATCTGAATAGAATGGAAGGGCTTCAAAGTTCTAGATCTGGATCTTCTTCTGGGATTTATGCAATTCGATATAAATAGGAGATCCAAAGAGCAGGAGAAAAATTGGATTTTTTCTCAATGAAAGCACCAAAGTGTTTGTACCAAAATTGGGCACAACACTCTTCGGAAGTTTTTGAAGAGATAAAGTGAAGAAATTAAATGGAAAAAGAGGATTATCAAACAAAAAATCCAAATTTCAGATATGAAAATAATTCAAATGCAAGGAGGCACAAGAATTTAGAGTGGTTCGGCGTATCGCCTACGTCCACTATGAAGTTGATAGCTTTATTGAACTTTCTTTGAAGATTACAAGTGAATTCAGTGAGTTACAGCAGATAATTATGATTTGCAGCAGTGAATTTCGTTATTGCCAGTAGCAAGGGAGTTTAGATCTGGATCCGCAGAGTCTGGGCGTTGGAGAATTCGAAGAAGAAGAAGCCCCCTTTCTGTTGGCTTTGGGGGTCTATTTATAGGTGTAGGAGGCTGATATTTCACTTAGATCTCGGGAGACCCTCTCTGGCACGTGACTAGGCCCGCGCGCCCAAGCCCATGAAGTTTCAGTCCGATCTGTGATCGATACAAACGGATTTTGTATCGATCAAGATTATGTCTGATGGAGTCGAAATTTGGCGTGGACATTCCCTAGCATGCAAGTAAGCTTCTGTGAAAATTTCATAGCATTTGGACTTGTAGATTAGGAGATATGATCGATACGAAATGGGATTTTCGGTTGGCTGTTTCGTTCGACTCGATCATTTTGACTCGATCGTTTTGATTCGATCACTTCGAATCGATGGGCGCGTGTGATCTGGTGGTGACGTGGCAAGCCTTTCTTGCATCGATCCACTTTCCTCGCCGAGTTTGGTCGAGTCGTCGTTGATATTTGCCTTGTTCACATTGAAGTCCGTTGCCTACTTCGAATCGATCAGCAACAGTCCCCTTCATATCGAGGCACTTGTCTTGTTCAAATCGATGGGAGGTGGCTTATTTCTTATCGATAAGAGTGACCCACCTAGATGGATTCGAACAGCGGCCCTGTGATGGACACGAAGTGGCACGTCCTGATGGATTCGAACAAAGGCTTTATGATGGAGTCGAACTAGATGGCTTCACATAGCGGCCCTGTGATGGACACGAAGTGGCGCGTCCTGATGGATTCGAACAAAGGCTTTGTGATGGAGTTGAACTGGCCATCGTACAATCGATTTGAACAGTGGCTTCGCCGATGGAGTCGAACTCGATCGATTCGAATTGAGGCTCTTGGACGAATGCGAGGTTGTTGCCACTCTGATCGATACGAAAGTGATCGATTCGAATAGAGGCTTAGCTATGGATATGAAACTGATCGAGTCGAAGTAAGCTTCCCCGATGGATTCGAACCGATCGATTCGAACAGTGGTTGATTCTCGTCCAATTTTGCATCGATCGTAACTTGAGCATACGAACTCGGATTGACTTGAAATTTGGAGCGTTGACTCTCATAGCTTCGCTTGTCGCGTCATATCAATTTTAGCTTGATCCGGACTTGGACAAAATTCGTCGATATCCATAGTGATCCTGCGTATAACCGATCTCTAAGACGGACAGACATTTGTTTCTAGTCGAGTTCCTGGTGTCCCGGCCATGCCAAAAGGTGGGATAACAATAACCAAATGCTTATTTCAAACCGGATGGTTCTTTTACATTTCAAAAATATCAATTCACAATTTATATCAAAATATCATATTCAATTTCAAATCATATCACTTTCGAAATCATAATCACTTTCAAAACTATATTCACTTTCATATCATATTCACTTTCAAAATCATATTCACTTCCAAAATCATATTCACTTTCAAAATCATATTCACTTTTGAATTTATCGATAAGATAGGTTAATTAAATCCTCGTTTCAAAATCATCTTATTCACTTAAATATGTCATTTTATTCTCAACTTAGGTTATTACATCATTTAACCATATTCGCTTTGAAATCAAGGATTTTGAATATAAATACTTCAACTTCACACGGTCTGAAATTTTAGAAAATAGTTTAAGTAATTATAAATAGCTTGAATAGATTTAAAACAGTTTAAATAGTGAAAATAGTTTAAATAAATTTAAAATTTGATTTAGTTAGTTTTCAAATGATTTAAATAGATTAAATATGGATTTAATAGATTTAAATTATATTAAGTAGATCTTTATATAGATTAAATAAATTTAAAATAGATTAAATAGATTTAAATTATATTAAATAGATTTAAAATAGATTTAATTAGTTTAAAATCGGTAAAATATATTAAATTGGATTAAATAGGTTATAATAGATTAACAAAAATTAAAATAGTTTAAATTGATTAAAATAGTTAATTTAATGAAATAGTTTAAAAATGGATTTCAAAGTTATATCAAAACCCTTTCAGTAACTCAATTCCAATAAATTCATTTATATTTGACACTTCAGCTTGAAATTCAAATTTAAATCCTTTGAATAATTTATTAAATCAATTCCCTTTTTAGCATTAACACTTGGATTATCGAAAATACTTCAATTTATATAAATTAATTTCTTTTTCAAAATACTAGTTAATTGAATTCAAAATTTCAAAGGTTCAAAAATCATTTAATTTAACCAATCCGGTGTCCGTATATAATTCTCTACCCTAGAGTCAAGTGATACAGATATTTATCATTTCAATCCGCAATTTAAAATTTTACGGTTATATATCATTTCAAATCGCAATCCCGAATTAAATAAAATCCATAAAATCGCTCGAGTCTATCATTTCAACCCATAACAATTTTTACCTACTCTACAGATCATTTGGGTATGTATCATTTCAACCCATAGGGAACTGGCAGAGTGATAACAATAAAATACAACATCCAGTCAAGGTTTTAAATCTCGCTCATCTCGGGCGAGATCTCGTTTTCAAGCCTGGGCGATTCGAAACAACTAATTTCGTTTGAATCTCGTCTGACCCAAATCTCGGACGGTATCTCGGACGAGATTTAACAGCGAGATATCGGCCGAATTTTTGAATTTTGGAAAAAATCAACTCTTTTTCCATATCGGGCTAGCTCATCCTTTACCTTAATTTAAGCCTTCTTAATTGTACTTTTTTAACCCTTATTTCTTATATAAATCTCATTTAATCTTCGTCTCTTATTTTACGGCAGTGACAAGTGTAAGAAGATGATAAAATCTACATCGATTATGGTAAGTATTTCACTTTATGATTTTCATTTAGGTTTCTGATCCAAATTAATTTACATCCGATTTCATTTTTCTTTTTTCGACACTTTCTTGAGTTTTTTTCCTAACCCTATTTTTTGCGGCTATAAATTTTGGGCTTCACTTATTTAACTTTATGTTCTAAATGGATTCCCAATTTGATTTCATTTAGTCTTTGCTGCTATAATTTTTTTACTCAAGGCTTATTTTTAAGCAATAAAGGAATTCTCTTTCATCTATTAATTTCATTTGATGATTACATGTTCATTCGTACATCATTTTTTTGCTTTTCTTATAATATTACTAAATGTTTGAAATTGTTTGTACTATGTATGCTATTTTCTACATTTGTTTGAAATATCTATGCTATTAGTTGCTTAATAAGATTTTGTTTGCTAATAATTAAATACTATAATCAGACATAGAATATCTTAATTCTACTTGTAGACTTTTGTATTAGAAGTTATAAAATTAAGATTCCCTTGCAGCACTATAAATCATAAAAGGTAGAAATGAGACATTATATTGTGTAGGAAAGTTAAGTGAATGATCAAACAAAGTAATGGTGCATATGCTATGGTTTGTTTCTTGTCTACTTTATCTCATATGATATTATATTGAACATTATTCATGAAATCTAGTTATTTGTTTATTTTACATGATACAAGTGATATTTTTCCATACTAAATTACTAATGATAAGCGTGTGATATATTCAAGGTAAGTGCATAGTGTTTTCCTTAAGGTAGTGACTAGTATTATAAATTTAGGTGTATGAAAACTAATTTTCGACATGACATATACTCCGAGATAACTCCGAAATGAATTTTAGAAACCGAGATGTAAATCCGAGATGGACGACCGAGATGCACTCATCTCGTTCGAGATCTCACCCGATACGAGATAAGCTATCTAAATTCTTCGAGACGAGACGTGACCGAAATCCGAGATTTAAAACCTTGCATCCAGTCATCCAATATCAACAATCAAAAATTCATCACAATCATCATCCAAATCAATCAATAAACATCAATAGATAACTGAAAATCAATACAGGTATTAATTTGACAATTTAAATTAAATATTAAATTAAACGATAATTAAATGCAATAAAAGTCAAATTTAATCAGAATGACAATTTAACATACCAAACAGAAATCAATAAATTTCTAATCACATCATAAATTTAATTTAACTAACATAAGATAATCTAGTAGTTGTGAGTGGTTTAAATACTCACCTTTGAATTCAAAATAAGGCCCAAATTTGAACAGTCTTAGAATTTGTCCAAACCCGCATCAAAATGTCCAGAATTTCGATACGATCCTAACGAAAGAACCCGCGTGTAAATCTGACCTCGTATGCAGAAGTTATATCAGTTAGAAGTTATACGATTAAATTTTAAAACAAATAAAATAATAATTAATAATTTACACGTCACCTTCCTCTCCAACACTCTGAACCCTAACTGCCTCAGACTATTCATCGCGTTCCTCCTATTGCAGCCGTCACAAAGACCACAGCCTCCGCCATAACTACGATCGTGCATCCCCCTAGAACCGCCTCGACCTCGACCTCGACCTCGACCAAGCCTTCCCAATCACTCACGACCAACCAGCCTCATCGGTCAGAGGTGAAAACGACCCAGCCGCCGCCATAGAATCGAACCCTAATTGAATTTAACCGGCTGATCCACCCATCGATTCGCCGTGCCCCCAACACGGATGCGCTCCACTCGACACAATCCTCAAAACTGTACCCTTGATTCGTCGATCGGGCGGAGTTGGTCAACGTGTGATTGAACGGCTGTGAATAATCTCTCGAATTCCGGGCACACAGAAACCCAAATCGAAAATGTAACTGCAGATTTGACTTGCGCTCGTCGAGAGCTTCAAATCGATAATAATTCGATATATTTTGAGGAGTTTAAATTTTGGAATTGAATTTGAAATTGAATTGAGGGTTTGGAATTTTGGATATGTTCTGCCATTGGAAAGGAGGAGACAGACAGGAGACGTACGTACAAAACAATGGAATAAGAAATTGCTAGGGTTTATAACATGATATTTATAGGCAGATCAGAAATAGAAATGAATGGACAAGATCGATTTAAAGGTTGAACGATAAACGACCCGAAAAGCCTGTTCTGTCACCGGAACGAAATTGGGTCATCCCATATATCAAAATAGATGTTTTCAATATTTTTAAACTCAACGGAATATGTTTCAAGTCAAAATTCCATCGTATGAAGAAGTTAGCATAAAATCAGCTTATTTTAAATTGATTTCAATTTAATTGATTTCTAGGCGTTTCGAGTCCGTATAATCGAACGACAAGTCCGATTGCTACGAAACTTGAAAGCTTACAATAACTCACAAATATGGATCCGATGAAACTGGTTTCGTCAAAATCCTAGTCAATGGCCAAAATGGCTATTTTCACGTTAATTAAATAAATTAATAATTAGTTAATTAAATCACTTTTTCATTCAAATTTATAACTAACAAACTTTTATCATTTTTGATTACTTGGATATTTATAATAGTTTAAAACAAATTTACATGTCAATTCGATGTTAATTATTTACTAATTACAATGTTCAATTCCAACTACAATTAAATCCAATTAATATAATTTAATTTCAATAAATTGAGCAAGCTTGATTCTAATTCTTTTTATTCAATCAATTGTCATATTATGCATAAAATTTTCATTGGTTACATCTTATTGAATTAAAATTCTACAATTATCAATTTAACCTACATTAAGTTCATTAATTAAGTGAATTAATTGCAAGTGATTTCCAATTTTAATTTAACAGGCTAAATAAATAAGTAACATATAATAATTGTCACCGTTAACTTTTAGTCACATTTGTATGTTTGTTATCTACACACAAATGTTATAGTTATTCACACAACATTCATTTTTTCCAATTTACAATTTATTACAGACTATTTAATTAATACAACATTCAAATTATCAATTGCGCTCTAATTCTGTTATAAATTAATACATTCATTATTACAATAAATTTACAATTTATAACCAATTATAACCTTTTTAATCCTTTTAATTAACTAACTTACATTTAAAGCAGTTATCAGTTTACCTTAAATTATATATTATTTCATTAATTGATTCAGTATTTACATTTGTTTTCTTATATATACTTTATAACCAAGTATAACCTTTATATCATTTCAATTGATTGGAATTTCATTTCAATTGAT
The DNA here is from genome assembly GCA_030737815.1 of Allium fistulosum. Taxonomy (NCBI): domain Eukaryota; kingdom Viridiplantae; phylum Streptophyta; class Magnoliopsida; order Asparagales; family Amaryllidaceae; genus Allium; species Allium fistulosum. The sequence goes on from CM060901.1 coordinate 1,250,492,805, forward strand.
TGGAATTTCTTTCAAATTGTTAATAATTAACTTAAATTAACATTATTCCATTTCATTCTATTTATTATTTCATAAATAAATTACAAATTTTTATTTCTCCCAATATTAAATCACAAAATCTTATTAAATTAACAATTTTTAGTTATCGAAAATTACGGGTCGTTACATTTTCAATTGACTGAATATTCATAACGGCTATTTTTCTGAATGGTCTCCACTTTTCAACGAACAGAAACATCCGTTAATTCGACAAATGTTTCCATATCTCTTGGCCGAATCTTTTCACTAATAGTTACAACTATTTAACACTATAAATAGCCTATATTTCAGTTTGCAAAATATAACATTATTCTCTGATTCTAATCTATATTCTTGCAAACTATTTTCTGCAAATTACTTTCATAAATGCTCTCAAATCACTTACACATTCAATTACAAATTCATTTGTGATTACAATTACTTCCAATCTTCACGTACTACACGATATACCATAAAGGAGAAGATTATAAGAAAGGTGTACGTTATTGACTTATTAGTGCTATTCAAGAGCATACTCAGTAAGAAACAACTTGTAGGAAATGCGGATTACGGATCTTAAGGCAGAATTAACACTAGAGGGGGGTGGTGAATAGTGTTTAACTAATTTTATTAATCTTTTTGAAATCTTTTCAAATTAAACCCAAACAGATGCAATTCACAAACATAGAGACAATCACAGAACCAGACACAGATGCAAATAGTAAAAAAAAGCAGTAAAGGAAAGAACACACCAGAATTTTATATTGGTTCGGAGTTACCCTACATCTAGTCCCATACAATTTCTTATGCAGATTTCTTTTCAAATATAATGTCGATATTACAACCTCGATTTCAAGGCCAAGAGATACACCCTCCTGTCTCCGAGTCCAAGGAAAACTCTCTTGATTTAACCAGGCTACAAGATTACCTAATTGATTTACGGGCTACAATCACACCCAATTGATTTACGGGCCACAATCACACTATTTCCAATCACACTCTGATAGAGAGAGACTCGATACACTTTGATCTTTCGATCTTTGATTACAAATGATCCTATAACTCTAAATAGCACTGAGATCTTTGAGAGAGAGTGGCAGAGAATCAAACCAGAGACGATCGAGTTTGATTCACTTAGGATTTCGGCAGAATTTTGTTAAGAATGTTTGAAAATAAGAATGGAAGAGAAAGAGGATAGAAAAAAAAGAAATCTTAAGTGAAAATTCGTTGAAAACTACTAGTATATATAGGAGAATAACGGTCAAGTCCATTCGTGAAAGATTATGACGAATGGAAACTTCTTTTGAAAATTTGAATTTTAAAATCTACGGCTACCATGTCGACTTGGGTGGTATAGGCATGTTGACATCCCCTAGTATTTTTTGAAAATTGATTTTTGTTTTAAAAGAGATTTTCTTTCTAATGTTTGTCGAAACAATCTAAGAACTTTGTAAACTATTTTGAATACACTTTATGATTATAAAAACCTTTGGAAAGCGATCTTATGAAATATAAAAGTAATAAAAACTAAATTTATAAATATTTTGAGATTAAAGCTAAAACATTAAAACCAGGAGATAGTTTAAAAAAAAGAAATGATTTTGAAATTAATATGATAAAAATAGTTTTTGAATTAAGGCTAAAATATTTAAACCGAGAGAAAGATGTCTTTTTTAAAAAGGTAGTTTTGAAAAAATCTAAAAATAAGTCATTTTGAAAATTTTGTGGATTCCATTCCACTAGAGAAGGTCATGGGTTCCATCCCACTATTAAAGCGAGAAGGTGGATTCCATTCCACAACTAAAATCCGAATAAATATTCTAGTGCTATTATGAAGTTTTAACATAAATCTAGACTCTATTACTTATCTTGATATCTTAAACTCTTGAACTCTTGATAATCTTGATACTCGTGAGTCTTCAGTCTTGATTTCTACAATCTTGAATTCGCCAGTCTTGAATCTCTATACTGTATAGTCTTCATTCTACGTACCTGCATATATATATATATATAACCTGCATATACATATATATCTAGACAAAAATATTAGTATTTATATTTTATAACAAGTCCTATGATTGTTGTCATCAAAACCATCATCTCAGGAACTAACAATCTCCCCCTTTTTGATGATGACAACCTATGTTTATAAAATATACTCCACCAAACTCTAAGTCTACTCTGACTCCCCTTTATTCCAACAACTCCCCCTTAATCTACTAACTCCCCCTTAATCTAAGCCTAACTAACAGCCTAACTATCCTATTTTATAATTCTCCCCCTTTGTCATCAACAAAAACTAAGCCTAAACTACATAACTCCCCCTTAAACTAATACTATGGAACTAAATGCTAATACCGAAGTATAATAGGCGAAACATAAATCTAATTTTATTATATATGATGTTACATTACACATATATATGAAACATAGACACAAATATATACAGGTACACAAAATATAAAAACATTAATATAATAACAATCTAACGAGAGTCCTTGACAATTGGTGACTTGTGAATCGAACAATTAGGGTAATGTAGACAAAAGTTTCCATGTCGTTCGACCAAATTACCATTTTTGCCAAAACAAACTTCTCCAACGCAAACAACATTATCATCCTCGTCCATTTGCGCTTCCTCCTCCTTTTCTTTTTCTTCTTCTTCGTCCTCTAATGGATTATGAATACGTATGTTAGAGGAATCATCTTCAATCATAATAGGGTCTGCATGATTATTCATTAGAAATTTTTGCAAATTTCTAAGAATCTTGCCTTGTTTCTCTTGTTCCTTTGCCATCCTTATTTGCATGACTTGTAATTCAGTCAACAATTGAAGAGAATCCTTTATAATTTCCTTGATCTTCATTACTCGAGCCAATGTAGTACGTTGGAATGGACCAGAACTAGGAAAAGGGAAGGAAATGGTTGCATTTTGGTTTGATTTAGAAGAGGAGGCCATTACTTTGTATTTTCAGAAGTTTATTACAGAGAAAATGAAGTGAGAAGACAGATGAATTCGAAATATTATGGTTATATAACCACCAAACTGATTTTAGTGAGAAAATCAAAATTTCAAATCTGACCGTAGTATGTCGACATGGGGTGTAGGGGCATGTCGACATCCCTTTGAAAATTTTGTTTTTCTCTATTTATTTAAATATATATGTTACTATATCTATATTCTATATCTCAGTTATAGAACAAATACCTAGTTCTCTTCTTAATTTAGTAAAGGTTGATTGATTCAAGGGTTTGGTCACATCGGCTATTTGATTCTCAGTGTTGATAAATTCAAGAGAAATAATCTCTTTACTTATATTATCTCTGAGAAAATGATGTTTGATATCAATATGTTTAGTTCTGGCATGATGAGTAGGATTTTGGATAAATTTATTGCATGCACTTGTATTTTCACAATAAATTGGTGATTTTGAAATATTTAATCCAAAACCCTTTAGGGTCTGTTGCATATAGATAACTTGAGAACAAGCTAAAGCAGCAGAGATATATTCTGCTTCGGTTGTTGAAAGTGAGGCAGTATTTTTCTTTTTACTAATCTAGGAAACCAGGGAATGTCCTAAAAAGTGACAAGTTCCACTTGTACATTTTCGGTCTGATTTACAACCAGCATAGTCAGCATCACAATATGAGATTAAATCAAATCAATCATTTTTAGGGTAAAATAGGCCATAGTCTAAAGTGTGTTTAACATATCTTAGGATACGTTTAACAGATTTTAAATGGGTTTCTTGGGTTGAGATTGGTATCTTGCACAGAGACAGATACTATGCATGATATTAGGCCTACTCGCAGTTATATAGAGTAGTGATCCAATCATTCCCCTATATAGTTTTTGATCATCTTTTGACATGTATTCTTTATTCAAGGCTTCATTGGTTGCCATAGGAGTGGGTTTTCCACTCGTAGAGGTTATATCAAACTTAATAACTAGATCCCTAGCATACTTTTCTTGACTAATGAAAATACCACTATCTAATTGTTTTATTTGCAATCCTAAAAAGAATGTATGTTCACCCATATGACTCATCTCAAACTCTTTTGTCATTATTTCAGAAAACTCTTTGTACATTTCATTTTTTGTTGATCCAAAAATGATATCATCTACATAAATCTATACTATTTGGATATCATTTTTGTTTCTTTTAATAAAAAGAGTATTATATACTCTACCAATTTCAAAATTTGATTGTAATAGGTAAGATCTTAGTTTGTCATACCAGGCTCTTGGAGCTTATTTCAGACCATATAAAGCTTTCTTTAATTTGTAAACATGATTTGGAAACTTTTCTTCTTCAAAAAGTGGAGGTTGTTCAACATCAACATCCTCTTTAACAAAACCATCTAAAAAGGCACTTTTGACATCCATTTGAAATAATTTGAAATTGTTATGGTTTGCGAAAGCAAGTAGAATTCTAATGGCTTCTAATCTTGCTACGGGTGCAAAGGTTTCATCAAAGTCTATTCCTTCTTCTTGACAATAACCTTGCGCGACTAACCGAGCTTTATTTCTAACGACCTCACCTTGTTCATTCATTTTATTTTTATAGACCCATTTAGTTCCTATTATAGTTTTGTCCTTAGGTCTAGGAACAAGTTCCCATACATCGTTTCTAGTGAATTGATTCAGTTCTTCTTGCATAGCATGAATCCGTGAATCATCAAATGATGCTTCCTTTGGATTTTTGGGTTCAATAGTTGATATAAAAGCTACATTACTCATCTCCTTTAGTTGATTTCTAGTTCTTACAACAGATTCAATATTTCCTAGTATATTTTCTATATGATGATCTTTTAAAAGCCTGATCCTTTTATTAGGATGAACAGTTTCACAATTTGTTTCATTTGATTCATTATTTAAAGTAACAAAATCATCTTCATAATTTATTTGAACAAAATCTTTGAAATTTTCATCAAAAGATACATGCATTTTTTCTTCAATGGTGTTAGTTTTTAAATTGAAAACTCTGTATGCTTTACTTCTATTAGAATATCCGATAAAGATTCCTTTGTCGGATTTTAGGATCAAATTTATCCAAATTGTCCTTTGTATTTAGAATAAAGCATTTACTTCCAAAAACTTTAAAATAAGATACCTTTGGTTTCTTATTGAAAAAAAGTTCATATGGTGTTTTACTGGTTAGAGGTCTAATTAAAATCCTATTCAAAATGTAACAATCTGTAGCGACTGCTTTACCCCAAAATTTCTTGGCAATTTACTATCTGAAAGAATAGTTCTTGCACACTCTTGAATCGTCCTATTATTATGCTCTACCACTCTGTTTTGTTGTGGAGTTCTTGGAAAAAAAAATTACGTGTTATTCCTTTTTGGTTACAGAAATTCTCAAAATTTTCATTTTCAAATTTTCTACCGTGATCACTACGAATAGTTTTGATTTTTAAAGAAAGTTGATTTTGAATTCTTTTTGCAAAAGTTTTAAATAAATCAAAAGCATCACTTTTATGTTTCAGAAAAATTGTCCACGTAAATCTAGAATAATCATCTACAATTACAAAAACATATTTACTGTGATTTATTGACTGAATTTGAGATGGACCAAACAGATCTAAATGAAGTAACTCAAGAGGTTTTGAAGTTGAAATCTTATCTTTCAAATTGAATGAACTCTTCCTAAGTTTTCCTAATTGACAAGCATCACATATACTATCTACTTTAAAATCCATTTTAGGAAGACTTCTTACTAGATCAAGTTTTGAAAGTCTAGATAAGAGTTTGAAATTCAAATGCCCAAATCTTTTATGCCAAATCCAAGGGTCACTTGTATTATCCAAAAGACATAGGTTATCCTCTGAGATTTTCATACTAAGAATATAAATATTTTTCTTCCTAATTCCTTCAAAGATAATATTTGATTTATTATCTTCGATGTGACACTTATCCTTTTCAAATTTAATTTTGTAGCCCTTGTCACATAGTTGACTTATGCTAAGTAAGTTGTGTTTTAGATTCCTAACTAACTAATAGAACATCAGAAATAGTAGGAGTTTAGAGTTACCAACATTGCCGATGCCAATCACATATCCTTCTGAATTGTCTCCAAAGTCGACCAGTCCTCCATCTTCATAAATTATGTCATTTAGTATTTTCGGATTACCAGTCATGTGTCTTGAACATCCACTATCAAGTATCCATTTGTTTTTCTTGATTTGCACCATTTGTCCACTGAAGATTGATTCTTCAAAAGCCATATAACACATTTGTTCCTGCACAACACACCAATTCAGTAGATAACTAGATTTTCTATAATAACAATGTGCAGACTTATGAAACAATGATGATTTGGACAATTTTGAACTAGTGTTAACAGAATCTCCAAAAATTGCCATTTTAAACTTTTTCAAAATTCAGATTATGATAACTTTGAAAACCAATGCTCTGATACCAAATGTAGGAAATGTGGATTACGGATCTTAAGGCAGAATTAACACTAGAGGGGGGGTGAATAGTGTTTAGTTAATTTTATGAATCTTTTTGAAATATTTTCAAATTAAACCCAAACAGATGCAATTCACAAACACAGAGACAATCACAGAACCAGACACGGATGCAAATAGTAAATAAAGGCAGTAAAGGAAAGAACACACCAGAATTTTAAACTGGTTCAGAGTTACCTACATCCAGTCCCACACAATTTCTTGTGCAGATTTCTTTTCAAATATAATGTCGATATTACAACCTTAATTTCGAGGCCATGAGATACACCCTCCTGTCTCCAAGTCAAGGGCAAACTCTCTTGATTTAACTAGGCTACAAGATCACCTAATTGATTTATGGGCTACAAGCACACCCAATTGATTTACGGGCCACAATCACACCATTTCCAATCACATTTTGATAGAGAGAGACTCGATACACTTCGATTTTTCGATCTTTGATTACAAATGATCCTATAACTCTGAATAGCACTGAGATCTTTGAGAGCGAGTGGAAGAGAATCAGACTAGAGACGATCGAGTTTGATTCACTTAGGATTTTGGCAGAGTTTTGTTAAGAATGTTTGAAAATAAGAATGGAAGAGAAAGAGGAGAGAAAACAAATAAATCTTAAGTGAAAATTCATTGAAAACTACTGGTATATATAGGAGAATAACGGTCATGTCCATTCGTGAAAGGTTATGATGAATAGACACTTCTTTTGAAAATTTGAATTTTAAAATCTACGGATACCATGTCGACATGGGTGGTATAGGCATGTCGACATTCCCTAGTATTTTTTGAAAATTGTTTTTTGTTTTAAAAGTGATTTTTTTCTAAAGTTTGTTGAAATAATATTAGAACTTTGTAAACTATTTTGAATATACTTTATGATTATAAAAACCTTTGGAAGGTGATCTTACAAAATATAAAAGTAATAAAAACTAAATATATAAATATTTTGAGATTAAAGCTAAAACGTTAAAACCGAGAGATAGTTTAAAAACAAGAAATGATTTTGAAATTAATATGATTAAAAATAGTTTTTGAATTAAGGCTAAAATATTTAAACCTAGAGAGAGATGTCTTTTTAAAAAAGATAGTTTTGAAAAAATCTAAAAATAGGTCATTTTGAAAATTTCATGGATTCCATTCCACTAGAGAAGGTCATGGGTTCCATCCCACTATTAAAGCGAGAAGGTGGATTCCATTCCACAATTAAAATCCGAATAAATATTTTATTGCTATTATGAAGTTTTAACATAAATCTAGACTCTATTACTTATCTTGATATCTTGAACTCTTGAACTCTTTATAATCTTGGTATTCATGAGTCTTCAATCTTTATTTCTACAATCTTGAATTCGTCAGTCTTGAATCTCTATACTGTATAGTCTTCATTCTCAGTACCTGCATATATATATATCTTGCATATACATATATATCTAGACAAAGATTTAGTATTTATATTTTATAACAAGTCCTAAGGTTGTTGTCATCAAAATCATCATCTCGGGAACTAACACAACTTTACTATTTGTATTGTAGAAGTCCTGTTCGGTTGCTCAGGCGATAGAAGTCCCGTTCGATTGCTCAGGCAGTAGAAGTCCTATTCGGTTGTCTAGGTGGTTGAAGTCCTGTTCGGTTGCTCAGGCGGTGTAATACATGTTCCCCCGGGTCAAGAGAGGGTTGCTAGTTAAATTCCAAAAGGAGTCCGGGACTGGACGTAGAACGTGAGTTCGACCTATAAGATCGAATTCACTCTAGAGGGGGGTTGAATAGGGTGATACTATTAATTATAAAAATTTAATGAGGAAGTATATAAAATAATTTCAACATAGATATAGCAGAATAATAGCAGCACAGATAATAGAAAAATAATAAAAGCAGAAATAGAACAACACAGATTTACCCAGCTTCAACAAAACCCTGCCTACGTGCTGCCCCCAAGGTTTCTACTAGAAATCAAGTAGTCAGACGCTTACACATGTAAACTCGCGACACCCGCTATCGACTAACCTAACTCTACGCTCAAAACCCTACCACAACTCAGCCACTGAGTTGCAATTTCTCTAACTACACCACCGTAGTTCATCCCCTAGTCACACGACTAGAATAATTACAAAAGTTTAAAGAAGAAAAAATACAAAGTAAAACAATAAACCCTAATTTAAAAATATTAAAGCCCAAATAGAAAGGCCGGCCCAAAAACAAAATATAGTAAAAGAACGTCCCCTTTATCTCTTAATTTTTTCGGTCTGGCCTTGTATCCTTTTCGTTGAAAAAATGGTTGCGTTCTTCTTGAGTTCAAAATTATGGCTTTCATGGGAATTGAGGCGCCGCTTCAATTGATCGCTGATGCTTTGAATAATTTCCTCTATCAGTGATTGCTTGCGGCTGCAAAGTCGAGATCTAATGATGCTTTGAATTAAATTGGTACGTTTGTCCCTTTTTGGATTTATATTATACTCGACTTGATTCGAGTTCTGGATTGATGCTTTGCTCTGTGATATTGCTTGAACTTGAATGATTTTTAGGCCAATGATGACTTTGGGTTTTATAGGGTTCGATTCCCCTAATTATCGTTCGTATAAATTCATTTGAATTCGTCTGTAACTTTAGCTCGGCCATTGGATTATGATTCAATGCTTGTGATTAATTTTGACTTGTTCATTTCGTACGTGTTGCTTGATAAATTTGAATTTGCTCCGATCTTCACTACTATGAATTGTTCATTGTACTTGCTTAGTTACCATGGCTTGTTTGATTCTGACTTGTATGTTTTCTTAGCCACCACGCCTCTGACATGATTTGAAACTGTAAAACCTGCTTTGTAATTTTTAAAACTGCTGTTCTTTTCCAGTCATTAAAACTTGTATTTGTGATTACTAGTTTCATGTGAATTTATGTTGACTTCGGTCACTTGATTTTGTGAAAATATTTACTTATTGCTCTCACCTGACTTTTTGTAAAAAACTGTTTGAAATCCCCTACGACTTATGTTCATGCCTGATAGCATATTCGACCCGATGCTTGTGTACATGTTTACTGCATCATTGTACTTCATGTTGTCCGGTCTTGTTTCACTTCACTGTTCACTTTATATTCATTGTTGAGGCCGCTGCACCATATAGTAGCTTGCTTGCATATTTAACCGCTTCCATTTTATCCCATATATCACTGCATATGTATATATGCATGCTTGTGATTGTGCTTTGCCTCCATTTGTTTGGGATTTTTGTTTCACTGGTGCTCTGGTCCTCATGTATATGATGCATGTTGAATCTGGTCTGGTTGGATATATATTACTTATTGTGGTCTTCATATATGCCATTTGAAGTGATCCATTTCCATATGGTTTGGTTCACTTTGCACTTTTTGTTGCATGAGAACAGTTACTTGTGCATTTGATTTTTGCACTTGTAGTCTAGTTGTTTTGTTTGTTGTGGCCATACTTGTTTATGTGTATGCTGCTTTATGGGCTTGTTCTTCTGCACTAAGTTGTTGCTTCGAGCTTCTAGATTGCATTCACTATATACATATCCGAACTGCATTGTGCTAGTATTTGCAGCCTGAAGTAATTTGGTCTTGCATTCAGTTGAGCTTCATGTATATACTTTTGTTTGCCACATTTATGTGTTGTTCACCATGTTTTGTACTTGTTCATTTTTGATTTTGGACTGGTCGATATGTTTTAGTGGTTTTTCACCATTTTATTGAAATTGTACATTTGGATTGCACCTGTATTGAATCTAGCTTATAGCTCGGGTTTGACCTTGTGCTCGTGTCGTGACTTTATTTTTATTGCACTTGAGTTGAACCTGGCTTTTGATTGGGTTTGACCTTGTGCTCACTTGTCCCTACAGTTTTGTCTAGTGTATATAGGTGTGCACGTCTTGTTGCATGTACAGTGATACACTGTGCATGTCACAGGTTGTTCGTGTTTGATGGATTTAAAATTAAATAATGATGAACAACCCAAATAACTGAGGGAAATAATATTTTCAAAAACACATTTTATTTTACACTGCAAAAATATTTCTTTTTCGTCAGTGTGTATTTTGTAGATAACTCAAATGCTGGATTCAGGCTGGGGCAAAGTCAAAGAAAAATACGAGTGAATGAGTGAAATGTAGTGAGGTGCAAATGTAAATTAAGAATTGTGATGTAATCGAAATTGTATTGTAATAAAAAATTGTATATATATAGTGAGAGCTCAAATTTTCACTATTCAAAATTGTAATAGAATATTAGTTTGAATATAATATCTGTTTGAATTTAAATTCTGAGTTATTTATTTTATTCAGCAAATATTTATTTAAATATGTTAAAAACAAAATTGTACATTAACAAATACATTTAAATGAATATATATATATGTTTATTATCATCAAACAAAAATCATATACTAGCATATTCAACAATCTCCCCCTTTTGATGATAACAAACATATATTTAAGATTTTGAATTTATTAAATGTATTTGATCATTCAATTTGCTCCCCCTATTTGAACGCTCCCTCTCTACACAAAGCTCCCCCTTCTTATATGCATGAAAATAAATAAAAATATACAAATGAACCTAAATGCAAGTAGAAAATACAAAATAAAATATTTGACCTTTATTTGCCAAAATCTTAACTTTTCTCTCCCCCTTTTGTTATCAGCAAAAGTGTAGTAGTGTTAGAAAAATAGAGATAAAGTGATAGACATTAATATAATATTAATAACCAATCAAGTATAAATATTAAATTTCAATAAAATAATCAAACAAAAATCATAAATACTCTGTTTGACGCATATTCCACTTTAGAGTGATAGGGATGATGTCGATATACAAAACCATATAGTTGTGTCTATTTGTGGTATATTTATATCAAGAATTTGAATATCTACTAACCATGCATAACCGTTAGGACTTTTAAATGAGATTATTAGTATTCCCAGTTTTTTTTAAAATATGAATTCAAGTATCTTCTAACCACGAATAACCGTGAGGACTTTTAAATGGGATTAGAATCAACTTGTCTATTTAATTAATCAATTTTGATATGCGTTCCATACATGCATAACCGTGAGGACTTTTAAATGAGCATGAAAGCACATAATCAAAAATTCCAAGTAATTCACCTATGCATAACCATAAGGACTTTTAAATGAGAGTGAATACTTTGGATGTTTTTATTGCTAAAAAATAAAATAAATTGAAAAATGAATGATTTCCCATTTAAAATACCATTGACATACTATATTGGATTTGATGAGTGATGGTCATTAGAAATATGATAGAATTAGAGATGGTCATGGAATTTTTACCAACAAAAAGTTTTTATAACTCTTTTTTAAATTTCTAAGAAATTTAATAAATATACCATCTCAAGTTATAATATATGATTAATATCAACACTCATCACTTTTTCAATCAATAGTTATCTTTTCGATAATCAGTAGGGAGTCAGATTAGTTAATGTAGGCATTTAAGGTCATAATCAAAATATAGAATCAAATTTCTAAAATGCCTAAACTGAGACGAAGTCGACAAAAACTATTTTCTGGAAGGGGTTTTGTAAAAATGTCTGCCAACTGAAAATTATTTGAAATGAAAAATATGCAGATTTTTTCTTTGAAAATGCGATGCAGCTAATCAATGTCTCTACATAAAATACGTTCCACTAGTAAGTTTTCTATCAACTAGATTACCAGTGTAATCTGCATCCGAATTTTCCTTTGACTCAAGATTATCATTAGCTCGATGTTATAGACCAGAGCATGATGTGTGCAACAAAATATCTTAAAATCATTTAACAGCTTTTGAATGAAATTCTTTTGGATTTGAATTGAAATCGTGCAAATTTACAAACAGTGACCATAGTGTCAGATCCAAAAGCAGTAAGATAAGCAAATAAATCCATGTGTATCATAAGTAATCATCAATCAATAAAACACCATCATTAATCCAAACAAAATCTGTATGAACTAGTTCAAACACTCTAGATGAACTTATAGTGTTCTCGACATAAAAAGATAATTGGCCAACAATTTTGAATAAGTCAGAATCAACATTCATTATCACATAACTGGCTGATTTAAATCAAATTATGGTGCAGGTTATCACATTTAATAAATCATTTAAGATAAATATACCGTTACCTATTTTACCTTTACGATAATTTTTCGTTGTTGCCCATTGTGATTCTGCCACCTTTATACTAGGCTAAGGAACTTTGATTTGTCGCCCTTTGTGTACCTGGAACAGCCAGAATCCAGATAGCACTATTGTTGTTCATTAGCCAGCCACCACTCCTACACGAGAAAATATTTTTGTGACCTATTTGTTTTTATAGGTCCATGGTTGTTAGTGGCAAAAGATTTTGAAAAATATGATTGAGTAGACCCAAAACTATTTATATTTGTTCCTTTTGGCACCCAGATTTGTTTAACTTTGAGGGATTTTATATTTGTGCCTTTTGGAACCCAAATTGGTATGGTTTTCACATGCTTGGGTCTATACCAGCAATTGTTTTGATCGTGTCCAATTTTTCTACAGATCGTGCACTCAGATTTTACTTGATTTATTTTGCTTCTAACAAGTTCAGATTGATTATATCCAAGTCCTTGTCTAACTGTATTAATAGTTTGTTTCCTTAAGAGCATATTTAACGATCTTTCTCCTTTAGAAAATTTTCCTAAAGTTGTAGACAATTGTTGGACTTGTGTTTTGCGAGATTCATTTTCATTCAATAATTGTGTGCACTTTTTAATAGAATTTTCTCCCCTAGTATTTTCACTTTCTTTCAAAATCAGAATTTCATTTTCAAGTGATTTAATTTTAATTCTGATTTTTTAATTTCTTCTTCGAATGTTGGACACTTAGAGCTCTTGCTTTGATAGTTTTTAACTAATTGATCAAGCTGTTTATTTGATTTTATCAAAGTATTTCTTTGTGATTCAATTTTAGTGTATTTCTCCCTAAGTCGTTCAAAACAGCCATTTACTTCGTGGAAATATATAAGTAATTCTGAGTGAGTGAGTTTTGATACCGCGCTTGGCTCGTCATCATTGCTATCGGTTATATCACCTCGAAGACACATATCTGCTTTTTCACTCTCACTACTAGTGCTTTTATTATCATCTTCACTTTTATTCCACGTGGCTGCAAAACTTCTCCTTTTCGATTTCTTTTCTTCGCCGTGTTGATTCTGAGGACAATTGGGCTTGATGTGACCATGTTTATTGCACTTGTGACAGATGATTTCCTGCTCTTCTGAGTTGTCTAGTGCTTTGACTATTCTGCTTTTCAATTTTTGATTTAGAGCTGGATTTCTGTATTTGCGGTTCCACTTTTTGAATCCTTTTATTAGTAGCGCCAGCTCAGCTGCTCCTTCATCATCATCATCATCATCACTTTTCGTTGTTCCTTTGAGAGCTATTGATTTCTTTCGTGTATCATCTCCTTCGCGTTCTTCTTTGAATTTCATTTCTAGCTCATAAGTGGTGAGATTTTCGATGAGTTCTTCAAATTTAATTTGTTTCAAATCCTTTGTTTCTTGAATGGCTGTAACTTTCGCTTCAAAACTTCATGGAAGGACTCTGAGGATTTTTCGGATTATTTCCAATTCTGTGTATGATTTTCCGAGTGCTTTTGATCTGTATACAATATTGGAAAGTCGTCCATACATCTCTTTGACATTTTCATCCTTGGCCATTGTGAAGTTCTCGTATTCTCTACCCAGCATGGCAAGGCAAGATTCCTTGACATGAGATGTTCCTTCGTGAGTCACTTCTAGTGTGTGCCATATTTCCTGCGTAGTTAGACAATGTGAGACATGATTAAATTCAATTTGATCTAATGAACAGATAATAGAATTCATAGCTTTAGCATTAGCATTCTGTAGTTTATTTTCTAGATCTGTCCATTGATCCATTGGTTTATCTATTTCCTGATTATCTACTATTATAGTTGGTGTCCTATATCCCGTCTCAACAATATTCCAAGCATCAATGGTTTTCAGGTAAAATTTTCATCCTATTTTTCAGTAAGCCTATTCACCATTGAACATTGGTGATCTAACTATGCACTGACCCTCAGCAAAAGCATTATTAAAAGAAGCCATTTAAAAATTCAAATTTTTAAAAAAATTGGTTTTTGAAAAATCAAAATTTGAAAACGAAAATTGATTTTCTTCCTAGCTTTGATACCACTTGTAGGATCTATTTCACCCTAGAGGGGGGTGAATAGGGTGATACTATTAATTATAAAAATTTAATGCGGAAGTATATAAAATAATTTCAACACAGATATAGCAGAATAATAGCAGCACAGATAATAGCAGAATAATAAAAGCAAAAATAAAACAACACAGATTTACCCATCTTCGGCAAAACCCTGTCTACGTGCTGCCCCCGAGGTTTCTACTAGAAATTAAGTAGTCAGACGCTTACACACGTAAACTTGCGACACCCGCTATCGACTAACCTAACTCTACGCTCAAAACCCTACCACAACTCAGCCACTGAGTTGCAAATTCTCTAACTACACCACCGTAGTTCATCCCCTAGTCACACGACTAGAATAATTACAAAAGTTTAAAGAAGGAAAAATACAAAGTAAAACAATAAACCCTAATTTAAAAATATTAAAGCCCAAATAGAAAGGCCGGCCCAAAAACAAAATATAGTAAAAGAACGTCCCCTTTATCTCTTAATTTTTTCGGTCTGGCCTTGTATCCTTTTCGTTGAAAAAATGGTTGCATTCTTCTTGAGTTCAAAATTATGGCTTTCATGGGAATTGAGGCGCCACTTCAATTGATCGCTGATGCTTCGAATAATTTCCTCTATCAGTGATTGCTTGCGGCTGCAAAGTCGAGATCTAATGATGCTTTGAATTAAATTGGTACGTTTATCCCTTTTTCGATTTATATTATACTCGACTTGATTCGAGTTCTGGATTGATGCTTTGCTCTGTGATATTGGTTGAACTTGAATGATTTTTAGGCCATGATGACTTTGGGTTTTATAGGGTTCGATTCCCCTAATTATCGTTCGTATAAATTCATTTGAATTCGTCTGTAACTATAGCTCGGCCATTGGATTATGATTCAATGCTTGTGATCAATTTTGACTTGTTCATTTCGTACGTGTTGCTTGATAAATTTGGATTTGCTCCGATCTTCACTGCTATGAATTGTTCATTGTACTTGCTTGATTACCATGAATTGTTTGATTCTGACTTGTACGTTTTCTTAGCCACCACGCCTCTTACTTGATTTGAAACTGTAAAACCTACTTTGTCATTTTTAAAACTGCTGTTCTTTTCCAGCCATTAAAACTTGTATTTGTGATTACTGGTTTCATGTGAATTTATGTTGACTTTGGTCACATGATTTTGGGAAAATATTTACTTATTGCTATCACCTGACTTTGTGTAAAAAACTGTTTGAAATCCCTTGCGACTTGTGTTCATGCCTGATAGCATTTTTGACTTGATGCTTGTGTACATGTTTACTGCATCCTTGTACTTCATGTTGTCTGGTCTTGTTTCACTTCACTGTTCACTGTATATTCATTGTTGAGGCCGCTGCACCATATAGTAGCTTTGCTTGCATATTTAACCGCTTCCATTGTATCCCATATATCACTGCATATGTATATATGTTATTTACTCATGTATATATGCATGCTTGTGATTGTGCTTTGCCTCCATTAGTTTGGGATTTTTGTTTCACTAGTGCTCTGGTCCTCATGTATATGATGCATGTTGAATCTGGTCTGCTTGCATATATGTTACTTGTTGTGGTCTTCATACATGCCATTTGAAGTGATCTATTTCCATATGGTCTGGTTCACTTTGAACTTTTTGCTGCATGAAAACAGTTACTTGTGCATTTTATTTTTGCACTTGTAGTCTAGTTGTTTTGTTTGTTGTGGCCATACTTGTTTATGCATATGCTGCTTTATGGGCTTGTTCTTATGCACTAAGTTGTTCCTTCGAGCTTCTAGGTTGCATTCACTATATACATATCTGAAGTACATTGTGCTAGTATTTGCAGCCTGAAGTAATTTGGTCTTGCATTCAGTTGAGCTTCATGTATATACTTTTGTTTGCCTCCTTTATGTGTTGTTCACCACTTTTTGTACTTGTTCATTTCAGAATTTTGACTGGTCTATTTGTTTTAGTTGTCTTTGACCATTTTATTGAACTTGTACATTTAGATTGCACCTGCGTTGAATCCAGCTTATAGCTCGGGTTTGACCTTGTGCTCGCGTCGTGACTTTATTTTTATTGCACTTGAGTTGAACCTGGCTTTTGATTGGGTTTGACCTTGTGCCCACCTGTCCCTGCAGTTTTATCAAGTGTATATAGGTGTGCACGACCTTGTGGCATGTACAGTGATACACTGTGCATGTCACAATTTGTTCGTGTTTGATGGATTCAAAATTGAATGATGACGAACAACCCAAATAACTGAGGCAAATAATATTTTCAAAAACACATTTTATTTTACACTGCAAAAAATATTTCTTTTTCTATTTTACCGCATTAGTTTGTATTTTGCAGATAACTCAGATGTTGGATTCATGCTGGAGCAAAGTCGAAGAAAAATACGAGTGAATGAGTGAAATGTAGTGAGGTGCAAATGTAAATTAAAAATTGTGATGTAATCGAAATTGTATTGTAATAGAAAATTGTATATATATAGTGAGAGCACAAATTTGTACTATTCAAAATTGTAATAAAATATTTGTTTGAATAAAATATCTGTTTGAATTTAAATTCTGAGTTATTTATTTTATTCAGCAAATATTTATTTAAATATGTGAAAAATAAAATAGTACATTAACAAATACATTTAAATGAATATATATATATATGTTTATTATCATCAAACAAAAATCATATACTAGCATATTCAACACGAACCGGTATAAAATCCCTGCTGTCATTTACTTTACTATTTACTTTTTATATTCATATTCCACACTAGTAGATAACTTATATTATATTCCATATTACGATCCATAGCTGCACTTTCATATGCGTGTATAAAATCGACAAGCACGAGAAGGCTACACTAAGGTATATTTCGTTTGTAGATTTGAGAAACTTTGGAGAACTGCATTTCTAAACAGTGAGGAATTGGAGGCTATTAGGCGGTTCTAGGGCTTGGCAACGTAGATTGGTGAGTCTGAATCACTATTAGGTTATATATTGCTCACATGAAAGTAGTTTGCATTGTTTGATTGCTAATTAGGTTAAGCAGGTGTTGAAATTGAGATAATTAAGTTAGGGGATAAATTTTGATGTAATTATAGGTTTTAAATAATGTTAATGATAATTTATTTAGGGTTAAATTAGCATTAGAGTTGAAGATTAGAGTTATATGATTGAATATATGCTAATTACAGTTTGATTTTGGATATATGATTGGTATCAGATAAAGGCTAGCATAGTATAAAATGATATTTAAGAGATGTAGAAGGATACCAAAATAGTAAACGAAAGAGCATATTTGTTGGAATTATGCGATAGGAATTGTATCATTGCGTAGAGCTCATTTTTCTGATTGAGATAGTATATTTTGTTATCTAGATTGGAGTTCGTATGAAGGAGAAATGTGTATTTTAAGTAACGGGTTTTGATTAGGTTAAATAGGCCTAAGTCCATTTAAATAAAACACCGATTCAGAAGGCATATAGCAGACCGCCTAAATTTGAAATCATTTTTCACGTACTTTTTTGGTTACACTTTTCCTTCAACCTCCTCTCTGCCGCCACTCTCCCTCTCAATCCTTCACAAAATACATGCATACGTACGTACGTACATACGTGTATGTATGTGTGTGTGTGTGTGTGTGTGTGTATATATATATATATCAAATCGACGAGAATGAGAAGGCTTGGCTAAGATATCCATCTTTTGCAGACTCGAGAAACTTTAGAGTACCGCAATTCTGGATAGCGAGGAATTGAAGGCTATTAGGCGATTTATAGGGCTTGGCGACGTAGATTTGTGAGTGTCAATCATTATTATTTTATATATTGTTCACATGAAAGTATTTTGTGTTGTTTGATTGCTAATTAGGTTAATTATGTGTTGAAATTAGGATAATTGATTTAGGGGATAAATGTTGATGAATTATAGGTTAAATAACATTAGTATTAATTTATTTAGGGTTAAATTGGCATTAGAGTTGAAGATTGGAGTTAAATGATTGAATATATGTTAATTACAGTTTGATTTTGGACATATGATTAATATATGACAAAGGTTAGGTCAGTATAAAATGGTGTTTAAGAGTTGAAACATACCAAAACAATAAACAAGATGGTATATTTGTTGGAATTATGCGATGGGAACTATGTCATTGTGTAGAGCTCATTTTTTCGATTGAGATGTTATATTTGTTTGTCTAGATCGGAGTTCGTATGAAGAAGATACGTTTATTTGAAGTAACGGGTTTTGATTGGTTTAAACGAGCCTAAGCCCGTTTGAATAAAATACAGATTCAGAACTCGTATAGCAGACCACTTAAATTTGAAATCGTTTTTCACATACGTTTTCGGTTACACTTCTCCTTCTTCATCCTCCTCTTTACCACCCCACACACACACTCTCTCAATCCTTCACAAAACCTATACATAGACACATGTTATATATACATATACATACATACATATATATATATATATATATATATCAAATCAATAAGCATGAGAAGGCTACACTAAAATTTCCATCGTTTGTAGATTCGAGAAACTTTGGAAAACTGGAATTCTGGACAGCGAGTAAATGGAGGCTATTAGGCAATTCTAGGGCTTGGCAACATAGATTGGTGAGTGTGAATCATTATTAGGTTATATATTGTTCACATGAAAGTAGTTTGCATTGTTAAACTGTTAAGTAGGTTAATTAGGTGTTGAAGTTGGGATAATTGACTTAGGGGATAAATATTGATGTAGTTATAGGGCTTAACAATGTTAATGATTATTTTTTTTGGGTTAAATTGGCATTAAAGTGGAAGATTAGTGTTAAATGATCGAATATATGTTAATTAGAGTTTTATTTTTGACATATGATTGGTATATGTGAAAGGCTAGGGCAGTATAAAATGATGTTTATGAGATGTAGAAACATACCAAAACAGTAAACGATGAAAGTAATTCGAAATTGGTGAAGAAGAAGTGGTTTAAGTTGAACAATTTACACTGCATTTCACATGGTAATGGATCCACTAATGTTAGTACTCGATCCACCTGCCCACATTACTTTTGCCACGTTGTACTTGGACCATACTAAAGCAGAGGCCTATACAAAATAGATGACGATGACGTATTGGTTTCTCTACGACATTGGAGAGCATTTAATATCCAAAAGTGTATATGGTTGATTTGTATGTGTTTTGGCGATGATATTAGACCGTTGTTAATGGGGTTACGCTGTGTTTACCTATACCTTCGTGCATACATGAATTTTTCTATGTTTACCTAACTCATGTCCATGTTTATGTTTACGAGAAGAGTCTATGTTTAACGATATGTAGGGGTTAATCTCTGTTTAACTAACTCTATGGTATGTTTATTTTTGTTATATATAAAGTAGTTAATTCCATATTGTAATGATTATGACGGACTAACAATTTAGATGTAGAGAGACAAGTTTCAGGTATAGTAAGTGTTAGCTCTCATATGGTGTTTATGAAATTATGTTAGTAATATATACTTGGTAATATTTTTACTCACTAGACATGTGTCTGACCTCCCCCTCATACACAACAGGTTAACGACGTAGCCTTGGCGTGTGTGGTTTTTGAAGATGGCGACTATGAAGACATTTATATACGTTATTCATTTATTTTTCCATATTGTATATATGATGTAATGTGCATATGTATGAAGACTATGAACAAATTAATGGGATTTGTTTATTTCATCTATATTTTAACTTGATCTACTATGAACGACTTAATGGGATTTGTTTATTTCATCTATATTTTAACTTAATCCATTTCGCTGTGATTTCTTAAAGATATAGTTAGTCGGTTTAGCTCTTTGTATACTATTGTTTTAAACAATTTAGCTTTTTATATTACAGTGCATATGACTCGACCATATGTCATGAGAAGCTAGGTTTTTACATTTGGTATCAGAGCTGTAGGTAAGTATGTATAGAGAAAGCGTACTTGTATAATTTCATATAATCTATGCGCACGCGTGTGTGTTTATTAATTACAGTAAATAGGTGCATGACATTTAATTTTTGGTTAATGTTTACCATCTCTGTTTACTACTCCTGGAGGATCTAATATTGAATCCAATTCTACAGATAGTAGAGATGAGCAACCTAACTAAAACTGGCACTGGACATGAAGCTATGGAAATACCAAGAGAGAACACTCCACTTTGGTTCTGTTGACCCAAAAAATGGACCAACTCCCTAGATTAAATTTGAAAGCACCAGCCCTATTTTGACAGAGCAATATCACAGATAATAGATATAGAAAAAGAACAGTAAAAGAAATAAGATAGAGAATTTTATAATGGTTTGGCTGTTAATGAAGCCTGCGTCCACTTTATAATTTTACTATGGACTCATTACTGTTGCAAGAGATGTTTGATTACAAGGCTTTGATTATCTTTAGCTAGATTGAATCCCCAGAGTTGGGATCCACTGGAGAATCACAGTGAATTCCTTTGGAGATTGTTGTAAGGGAGGTAGAGAGTGAAGAATAATTCCAGTAGAGCTTCAACAACCAATCCAGAGAAGATCCAGTTTGTGTTGTAGGTAGGATGGTATTTATATGGATCAGAGACTTCTAGGCCAGGCCACTTCATCATCTGCTCCCAGGTAGGTAGGGAACAACCCATGGGGGTTTGGCTTGCAAACCAAGGAAAAAGCATCCTTAGGTAGTTTGTTGTTGAATCAGAAAGATGTTTAGGTTGTTGATGATCTGAGCACGTAGGATTTTTCTGGAGTTTGGAATTAGAGATGTTTCCATAGTCGGCGTGGTTCCGTTTTAATGACAATTTACTAGTTGTTTGCGCTAAGCTGCTGATTGGGCTAAAAGAATGCCGATCTCTCGGTTTCGTTGATCCCATTTGTTGCCTTAGTGATATAGCAGGGTTCTCGTTAACTTCTTGCTTTAACCTTTCTAGTTAAGTTCTAAATCATTTCGATAACCCCAAACCATTCTGTCTCCTGTTAGATCCTGCTGGGTTAAAAACTCGGATAACATTTTCCCCCCAGAGTGCGTCTTAATTGTCAACAAGGCGTGCTATGGAAGTCACCGCTCTCAATATATGTCCATCGATTACCTAGTGATTGCATTAGAGTTTACGAATGCATGGCAGGTCATGCGGTTGGTCATCTAGCTTTGTTTCTGACTACTATTGCTTGTCACAATGGATCAAATTTCTTTCCGTAGTTTTTCGGCATGCCTCGAAATGATGAATAGGCTTAGGAGATTGAGTTCAAGGAAAATGTGTATGGCCCTTTTTTTTGTAGGTGGCTGGTGATCCATGTGAGATGACTAGCGACCTGACTTTGTGAAGGTGGGTCACCAGCGCTCCATGGGGATCGCTGATGACCCAACTACTTAGCAAAAAAATTTGCTTTCTTTTGCTCGCCTATTTGTAATCGAACCGACCCAGTTCCTTTATTCTCATGCGAACCAAATCATTCTCGTGTGATCCTAAGCCCTGCGACCTGAAGCCCTAAGACAATCCGATCCTAGCTTGTTCGATTCGATTAATCACTTCCATGAATCTATCTAGTGCAAGCTCTTGGCCATAATCTCCAATCGCAGTGCCATGATTCCTCACCTCATTCCAGAGCAAAACCCTAGCTCAAC
Source organism: Allium fistulosum (assembly GCA_030737815.1). Taxonomy (NCBI): domain Eukaryota; kingdom Viridiplantae; phylum Streptophyta; class Magnoliopsida; order Asparagales; family Amaryllidaceae; genus Allium; species Allium fistulosum. The sequence goes on from CM060901.1 coordinate 1,250,515,123, forward strand.
TCGACCCACCATTGGTTTGCTGCCGACCTACCATTAGCTCGCCACCGATCCACTTCGTAGTTTGGTAAATTTGATCTTCGATTCTTCACGTGTCTTTGAATTTAGTTAGAGGTTGGTTTGCTTAGTTGGCTTGCTAATTACTGTGTTTGTGTAATGATTTGATGAAGGGTTTCCATTTTCTATGTTGATTGTGAGAAGTTCGAGTAGATTGCGGTTTAATGGAGGAAGATAGTAAATCGAGTCTCGAGTTGTTTCCCGGAATGACATTCGAGCTTCGGCCCAGTGCTTGACACGTTTTGCTATCTTCGTCCATTAGACCAGAATTGACTTGTGTCCAATTTGGCGGCTGTTACTTTACGTCACATCACCTGTCGATCATGATTCTTTCGCAGGATTTGGACTTTTCCTGCTTGCATGTTGCACGCTCGGCGTTCCTGTATTGAGAAGAGTTTTCCACATCGCTTCGGACAACAGATAACGGGTAAGTGTACGGGAAGTAGAAACAAAAGTAGAAAATGAAGTGACACAGGAAGTTCTTTTCTTCTCCCGCTGCGAGCAAACTATCTACACGGGATAGGGCGTTTATAGTGTATCGAGCACCGAGTTTGTCCCATATAGATAGCACACTTCACTTGCCCCAGTCCATACTTGAAATCCGATATGGTGATTACAAGTTAATATTTCTTCGGAATTCAAGTGTGGCAAGGGAAGCTATTAGTTTAGGATAGATTTACCTGACCATTTTCGGATGCGAGCTTTATTATTTAGAATGAAGCAGCCATCCACACGTCATAAGTCAATTGAGGGAAGCCCGGTGCTCTCTAAAGCCGAGTCATCATCCACTTCACAAGCTCAGTATGGCTAGTTAGTCCCAGTTGGGCCAATCGTGGATCGCATGCCTACCAACTTCAGAGTTCTGCTTAATCCGCCTAAGAGAGCTTCATTGGTTGTTTCCGCCTAGGTCATTCGTAACATCTGTGCGCAACACGGAATTCCCGAAGAGGATGTTCGTCTGCCAGAGAAGGACGAATTTACTCATATGCCTCCCCTGGGGTACACCGCTTGCCACCAATACATGTGTTTGAATGGAGCCATGCCTCCTTTCAATGACTTTCTGCGTGAGACTCTCTCAAACTTGGGTATTGCTCCATTTCAACTTCATCCCAATGGCTATGCCATCCTGACTTGCTTGCATGTCCTTTTCATGCGGGCGTTCAACCATGCTCCAAGCTTTGACGAGTTGCAGTACTTTCTGGCATTCAAGAGGAGAGATGATTGTCCCTCCTTGATTATAATCGAAGCCCAGAGAAACCAAAAAATCATCTAGCGCTTGCAAATCAACTTATCGCAATTCAAGACGTAATATTTCTTTGTCAGATGCCTCGAGGGTTCTATCGTCGGTGGATGACAGGGGGTAAGCTTCTTTTTATTCATCAAGGTTTTGATGCGTTGCCATGGAGTACCTAATTAACCATATGTCTCTTATAGTTATTCCAAGACCGAAAAGAGACGCAACACTCAATGAAGTTTGTGAGACTTTAAAGGCAATCGATACCAAGGAGAGAAGCATTAAAGTATTACTGACCGATGAAAACTTGCATCGCTATGGACTACTGGCTCTGGGTAGATTTGCCATTCAAGTTGAAATTCCCTCTCCTGCTCGATCTAGGGTTCATACGAGATCTATCTCCTCCTTCCACGAATCCAAAGAAGGTGCCTCTCAAGAGAGAGAAAGCCCATCCGGAGGATCCGCCGACGAAGCCCGTGAGGGGGAAGAGGCTTTTGCGACTGGTTTAAGCGGCCTAGGTAGAGTGCCTCAAATCCCGGAGGAAGCCGAAGAGGAGTTCAAGCAAAGAGAGGGCAAGGCCGAGGTGGATTTGAAAAAGGAAGAGGGAGAGTTTGAAAGTAGTAGTGATGAGTCCACTACCAGTGATTACTTCTTGTCTGAATCCGACGGTGGAACTCAAAGTCTTGCGATGAAACTCCGGGAATGAGTCCCATTCTCCCGAGTTCACCTCTTCCCGATGCAAGTGGCAAAGCTCTAGAGTCCGGAAGGCATCGAGAATCTCCAAGTAAAGACGTCGGAGCGGAGTTCGGGGATTTGAGCGATGTTATGTTGACTTTGATGAGCTCATGAAAGATGATTTTAAATTTGTTACGGCGCCTCCCAGCTCGGGTGATATCGCGCCAAAAGTTAGCCCGGTTCCACCCACAACAGCCGAAGTTAGTCTGATTCCACCTACGATGGCCGTCCGTCCCGGTTTGTAATGACGTTTTAGGCTCACCTTAGAAACACAATACACGTCACGCTAGGATTACACTCACTTCCATTCATCTCTTCATATTTGTTGTCCTACACTCACTTTCATTCTTCTGAGACCTTTTATGTATGCCTCATTTCAGGTATAGCGAGGGTCCGAGGCTTTTATGACGACTTCGAAGACTTCACCGATTCACAGCGGTATCCCAAGTGCTCCTCCAGCCGCCATCAAGTCCGACAAATGGAGGGGGAATATAGGTGGAGGAAAGAGCTCGAAGTTGAAACCAGTTGCCAGGAAGAAAGAGACCGAGCTCGATCATACAAAGGCAGGTATGAGAAGAGAATATCTCTTAAGGAAAGAGATAAACCATTAAAAAAGTCAAAGTTTGAACATCACCCTCATTCTTCAGCGCCTCAAAACACTCTTCAGTGGGCCATGAAATTCCCATTACTTCCGCTCCGATTCCGCCTTCAACTCATATATCATCATCTTCTATTGTCACTGCTACCTCGATGATTCTCACCCTAACCGAAGACCTGCCTACGTCCTTCCTTCGGGCCACCCTAAACTTGAGGCGGCGCTTCCTGGTTGGTTCTTAAAAGGGGTCAAGTTTGACTTGGATCTCTACCTCGATCGCAAGGATTCCTACATGCCACATCTCCAAGCTATCCAAAGGGACCTAGAACAGGCCGAACGATGGGAGAAGCTCTGCAAACAACTAGCAAATACAAACATAAATAATTATTAGGAGATCCTCTCCTTCGAATCAAAAAATATGACTTTGAGAAGGCTTTGGCCGAGTGTGATGCTAAGATTAAGCGATTAGAGGAGGAGAAAGCAACGGTACTGCAAGATAGCAAGAGAAATGCCGACATGCTGAAAGAGGTGAGAGAAGCCCACAATCGAATAGAAATCATCTATAGAGACGAGATCAAAAAGGCTCATGCGGAGGAGGAGAAGTTAAAGTAAGAAGTGAATGCCTTCAGCGCAACGATTGAGGCTCAATGAAAGACTATCGTTGATCATGACCTCATCGTTGAAGGGCACAACAAAACTATTTCCGACCAGGCCGAGATCATTGCCAAGTTACAGGCCCATGTCGCACAGCTCAGTGCCGAGAAGACTACTGCTGAAGTTGAGAAAGCTGCTGTGAAAGCAGATTACTTGGACCTCCAAAATGCCTTCGACAGGAAAATGGAGAAGCTGGATGCGACTATTCTAAACTTCTACGTTGACTCTCTGTTGCATCAAGGAAGTCTTAGCTATCTCGGCCTGAAGTTTCCGCGCACTCTCGCCTTAGCTTGGGAAGAGATCTTATCTCTTTTTGCCGACAGCAGCGACGTTTATTCCAATCGAGAGTTGCAGGATGCCTATCTTAATGATGAGTCCAAGAAAGCGTTACTTGAGGGCCAAGAAATTCTCTGAGTCGAAAGAGAGAAGAAGGCCGTCGATGCTGCCTTGACCACGACCACCGACGTGCTTACCAATCCTTCTATTTTCGGCATGGGTGAATTATCAGAGCAACTCCACGACCAGCCAACGAGTTTGGGACTTGAAATTATTCCTCAAGTGGTGGAGCCATCAAAAGAAGGCAAAGGCGGTGAGTTTGAGGTGGCTATTCTCGATAGTTCCTCTGGTGCAGGCAACGTCCCTGCTCCCTCCGAATTCGGGAGCTTCCAACTTAAGCCGCAAGAGCAGGAAGAATTTAACGCTTTCATTTTTGATCTTATAGGCCCTTCCACTTTTCCCGTTGACGTGCCAGCTATCTCGGCGCCTGTGCCTGCTGCCATTTCCACATCTTCTATGGTTGTTTCTGTCCCTGTTCCAGTTTCTACGTCCGTGTCCGGTTCGCAACCAGGGCCAGAGGCTGAAAAGATATCTGAACTTAATGGCCTGAATGACCCTTCCGTGTCGTTGGAAGGTGATGTAATAGCAGTAGAGGCCAAGGAGCAGGAGACTCAGACGGAGCCACTGCAGAAGACTCAACCCGATCTGGTTACTATCAAGAGGGGAAAGGTCAAAGCGATCAAAGCCTCCAAAATCTCCCGCAAATCACGAAGGCGAAAGACGAAGGGAGAGGCTTCTGAGAAGGCTTCCGAAGAAGATGAGGACATTTCCACCAAGCTATTTGTTGATATTACCGGCAGTGACACCACTCTTGAGAAGAAGCAGAATCTGCCGATCTAGAGTGGAAAGGGGAGCGGCGGAAAGAAACGTTGAGCGGCTTGTGTGAAGGCTGACTTGATTTTGGTCAACGGCTTGCCGGTAGATTGACTTATTTCTGTTTCTTTTTGATTCATTCTGTTCAAGTGCAGAGTCTACACTTTGCGTCTTTACTGTAGAGTATGTATTTTCTTTTTGTTTGCCGGTGTTGTGTGGGTACGGCCTCTACATTTTGACCCTGTGTACAGAAAATTATAAGCAATATATTAATATTTTCACTGTACTCTTATATGTCAGTTCATCTATGTTCTATGTACTTGTGCTTGTTTTATTTCATACTTTTCTAGTTCTGTGATTATAGCCAAAGCCCTTCGTTCGAAGCAACAGAACTTATAGATTAATAGCACTTTTGAAGTTAATAGAACCTTTAGAAATTACCAGAACTTAGAAAGTTTTTGTTTACAAATTCATAAAGCTTTAGAAAGTAACAGAACTTGGAATTTTTTTTTAGATATTCTTAGAACTTTGAAATTAACGGAACATAAAAAAAATTTGTTTAGAAATTCTCTGTTAACTTCTTTGTTTAAAAATTCTTTGGAAACTCTTTGTTTGTAGTAACAGAACTTGTGAACTTATTGTATTCACGCATTTCTATCCAAGTACTGGTGTATGCCCCCAGTTCACAAGGATGTTTACTTCGATTAATTTTCAGATAATCAGTAACATAGGGTTTACATAATCTTTATTGAAAATTTGGCTAAGTTACGACTCGATTCTCCTTTTTTGGAAGTTTTGCAACTTTAGCATGCAATCCAAGCTTCTTGTGATATTTCAACAAGTATGCAATACAGGCGTATTTTCGAGGCACATAATGCATAGATTAATTGAGGGCAGTTTTATGCTTAAGTGTCTATAGTGGAGGCTTTTCATTTGGTTTGTGGCATTCCAATATTGTTGGAGTTGTGCTCATTATTCCTGATTATGTGAGCAGCTAGCGCTAGTTATGAGATGTTCGGTTTTTGGAATTCTTTGGCATTGCCTATCTCCAGGCCACACGAGGAACGTGTGTTTTAGTTCTCCCCGATGCTGCCTATCTTCGGGCAGGATGAGAAGTTTAAGTTTTAAGAATCAGTGCGCGATTTTTCATGCTCCTCGAAGTTGCCTATCTTCGGGCAACTTGAGGAGCTAGTGTTTTGGAATTTATTGTGCAACTTTTAGTCCTCCTCGGTGTTGTCTACCTTCAGGCAAAGTGAGGAGAGTAAGTTTTAGAGGTTAGTGCGCGGCTTACGAAATGCGCGGATATTCGTTTTTCCTCGGTATTGCCTATCTTTGGGCAATGTGAGGAGTTATTATTTTAGTGCGCAGCTTATGGGATGCACGGCCTTTTCTTTTTCATCGGCGTTGCCTATCTTCGGGCAACGTGAGGAGTCATTATTTTAGTGCACGGCTTATGGGATGAACGGCCTTTTGTTTTTCCTCGGTGTTGCCTATCTTCGGGCAACGTGAGGAGTTATTATTTTAGTGCATGGTTTATGGGATGCGCGACTTTTGGCACTCCTCGGTGTTGCCTATCTTCGGGCAATGCGAGCAGTGTTATTTTTAGCCTTCTCGATGTTGCCGGAGCAACATCGGTTTTTGGAAGGCCAAGATCGAGTTTCGTCGATCTAACGGTTTGGGTCGATTGATTCCGCCGACCCGGCGGGTTATTATTATGAACACGGTTTTGTTGGTTCAAGAAGCATACTTTATTAAGGAAAGTAGGGCAGTTTTTGCCTATATACAATGCCCCCGGTGTCTCGGGATGGCCTATTTGCTGGAAAATAAAAAATATATAAGATAGCTTTCAGACAAAGTAACAGCTAAGCGATTCGCTTTTCCATGCCCTAGGAACTTGAGTTCCGTCGACGGTTGCTACCTTGATAGTCCCGTCTCTTAGCTTTTGATTAATGACATACGGTCCCTCCCAGTTTGGTCCGAAGGCCCCCGAAACGGGGTAAACTCGCTTAAGCACAAGGTCTCCCACTTCGAAGGTTTGATTTTTAACTTTGGAGTTGAAGTACCGTGCGACCCTTTTTTGGTGGGCTGCGGTTCTCAGCTCTGCTTCTTCTCTTTTTTCAACAACCATATACGGCTATTCGAGTAAGAGCTACTTGTTTTGTTTTTGGTTGAAATTTTGCCTTCGGTATGAGGGGACTCCTAATTCGACAGGAAGCATTGCTTTTGAACCATATGCTAGGACGGATGGAGTGTGTGGCCGGTTGCCGCTTTGTGAGTAGTTTTGTAAGCCCATAGTGCAAGTGGAAGTTCATCAACCAAGTTTCCTTTGTCTTTTGCTAGTCACTTTTTGATAGTGGACTTGATGATCTTGTTGATTGCCTCCAGTAGCCCGTTTGCTTGTCGATGAGCCACTACGAAGAAGCTTTTTTCGATTTGGAAGCGCCTGCAGATGTCTTTGGACTTGGCACTTTCGAATTGAGTTCCATTGTCGATTTTTTGGGCACACCAAACCTGCAAATGATGTTTTTAGTAACAAAATTAATAACTTTCTTTGTGGTTATAGTGGCCAGCTGTTCCGCTTCGGACCACTTTATGAAATAATCTACGATACTATTGCATATCTGGCCCCTCCTTTTGCTATTGCAAGACGCCAATCAAGTCGATCCCCCATATTGCGAACGGCCACGGACTGGCCATCTGCATTAGCTCCGTTGAGGGAGCTCTCTTAATTTTTCCGAACCTTTGGCAATGACCGCATCTCCTGGCATGATCTTCTGCATCACGATTCATCGTTGGCCTGAAATACCCATACCGAAGGACTTTCTTCGCAAGGGTCTGCCCCCCATTATGGTCTCCACATTCGCCTTCATGTACCTCCTTTAGGATTTTTCGTGCTTCATCATCGCTCACACACCTAAGAAGAGGGGTCGTGAATCCCCTTCAATAAAGTATCCCATCCTGTATTATGAACCATAGCGCCTTCCGGAGGAGCTTCTTCCGTTGATTTCGGTCAGTTGGAAGAGTTCCTGCAAGTAGATAGTCCTTTATCAGCGTCATCCATGTATCTGGTTCGACGGTGGTTTCGAGAATCAAGTCTATGTCCATTTTGTCTATGCTTTGGTTGGTTAGAGTTTCAACCGGGACCAACCCTAATTACTGAGCTTCTTCGGATATTGCCAGCTTAGCCAAATAATCTGCCTTGGTGTTTTGCTCCTATGGGATGTGAGTTATAGTGTAGTGCTCGATGTCACTTAGCAGTTCTTATACTTTGGACAGGTATGGGGCAAGATTTTCTCCACTCGCTTGGTACTCCCCTTTCAATTGATAGAAACCAACTGAGAGTTAATGTATATGTGAATTGATTTTATCTTGAGTTCCTTCACAGCCTTCAGTCCAACGATCAGTGCTTCGTATTCTGCATCATTATTTGTTGTTGGGAATTTCAAGCGCAAAGCATAGCTAATGGCTTGACCCTCGGGGGTTCCAAGAACTACCCCTGCTCCCAAACGTAAATTGCCGAATGTGCCGTCAACGAAGAGTTTCCATTGGGTACTTACTTCTAACTGGACTTCTTCCTCGTCGTCCTTTATAGTAAATTCAGTGATGAAGTCGGCCAACGCCTACCCATTGATGGCTTTCCTGGGGTGATATGCAATGTCATATTGGCTTAGCTCTATATTCCATTTAAGTAGTCATCCGAAAGTTTTTGGCTGATATCAAACTTGCTTCAAGGGTTGGTCAGTCAATACTTTAATTTGATGAGCCTAGAAGTATGGTCGTAATTTCCGAGACGCAATCAAAAGAGAATACGCTAGCTTCTCCAGTTTTGGGTAATTCTTCTCAGCTCCGGTGAATAGTTTGCTAATGTAGTAAATGGGTCGCTGGATTCTCGCTTCTTCTCGCACGAGAGCGGCGCTCAGTGCATGCGGGTAAATTGCTAAATAAACGAATATGTCTTCTCCATCCACCGACTTCGATAAGATTGAGGGAGCTTCCATGCGTCGTAGCAATTTCTCGAACGCTGTCTAAAAAGCTTCACTCCATTCAATGTTTTGCTTTCCCTTCTTCAGTGCGTCGAAGAACGGTATGCACTTCTCCGTAGCTTTTGAGATGAATCGACTCAGTGCTGTGACTTTTCCGATCAAGCTTTGAAATTCCTTCTTATTTTTAGGGGATTGAACTTCCCGTAACACCGTTATTTGCTCTGGATTCGCTTCGATGCCCCGGGCACTTACTATGAATCCCAAGAATTTCCCAGAGGCCACTCTGAAGTGACATTTGAGCGGGTTGAGCTTCATCCCATATTTTCGAAGTATCTCAAACATTTCAGCGAGGTTGTCTAGATGGTTAGCAGCTACTCGAGATTTGACCAACATGTCAGCCACGTAAACTTCCATAGTCTTTTCAATTTGGCGTTTGAATATAGTATTCACTAGCCTTTGGTATGTAGCCCCGTCATTCTTTAACCCGAATGGCATTACTCTATAGTAGTACAGTCCTAAATTAGTGATGAAGCTGGTGTTTTCTTGATCTGGCTCATGCATCAGGATCTGGTTGTAGCCTGCGTATGCATCCATAAATGACAGCAATTTATGCCCCACCGTTCCATCCATAAGTTGATCGATTCTGGGCAGCGGGAAGCTATCTTTCAGACAAGCCTTATTTAGATCTGAGCAGTCAATACAAATTCACTATTTCCCATTAGATTTCTTGACTAAAACTGGGTTCGATACCCATTCAGGGTAGGTTGCATTCTGGATGAAGTCGTTAGCCATTAGTTTATCTACTTACTCTCTCAGTTCCTTGGACCATTCAGGGCCCAAGCTATGCCTTTTTTTGCTTCACTGGCGTAAATTTAGGGTCAATGTTGAGTGTGTGGCAGGCAATTTCGGGTGATACCCCACACATATCGGAGTGTGTCCAAGTAAATACGTCTAAATTGGCGTGGAGGAATTTGGTTAGTTCCGACGCATCTTGTTTCCAAGGTGCGACCTAATCTTAAGGACCTACGTTAGGTCATCCATACAGACTGAGATAGACACCGTCAATTCTACCAGTGCTGCCCGATCCTCCTCTGAGCTCTTCTTTCTAGGGTCCAAAGCCTTGCCGAATCGGCTATGGTCCCAAAGCCAGGGGCGGCTCTGTAGTTTCTATTTAGAGGGTTCACAGATGTGGAGGGTTTTCTCCACATCCTTCCCTTTTCCTTTCTTCTTGACTCACGCAGTTCTGCAATGTAGCATTCCCGGGCGGCGCTTTGGTCTCCTTTCACAATTTCGACTCCGTGTTCTGTGGGGAACTTAATTGTAAGGCACCATTGGGCCAGTGCTATTCTGAAGTCGGCTAGTGCGGGCCATCCCAAGAAGGCATTGTATGCTGACATTTCATCCATGATCACAAAAGTCTGAATGAGGATGACCCTTCACTCACCCTCTCCAAGCTATACTGGTAGGTCAATTGTTCCCATCGGTTGTTTGGGTTCACCAGTAAACCCCTGAATCTTTGTTTGGCACGTTGACACACTTTTCATGTTAATCTTCATTTAATCGAAAGTGCGTTTGAAGAGAACGTTAACGGAGCTGCCACTGTCAACCAACACCCGCCGAACTATGGGAGATCCAATTCCTACTATCACCACCATCGAATCAAGAGTTGGAGCTTCGATCCCTTCCGTGTTCCGATTTCAGAACACAATATCACCATTCAGGATCCTTTGCATCTTAACTAGAGTTTCATCTTCCACAGCCAAACATGATACCTTCGGAGCATGCTTCAACGAACTTGCATACCGCTCCAGTTCTCCCTAACTTCTTTGTGCGGGATGTGGTCCCTCGGATATTGTTCCGATGATGAGCCTCTGGTCGGTTCATTTCGAACCTTCTTCGCTGGTTCCTGCTTAATTCCTTCATTCTCTTGGGTGTTGAGGAGTTGTAGATTGATCTGGGTTTTGCGGTTGTCTTACTTACTGCTGGAGTCTGTTGTTTGGATTAGTTCCTTCATGAGATTCTTTAAGTGGCGGCATTTGTTCGTACTATGACCGTGTGTCTCGTGGAAGCGGAAGAACTTCCCTAGGTGGCTTTTTGCATTCCTCGGTTCATTGAATTGCGAGAAAAATGTTTTCCGGTGTGTCGCTTAGGGGAGTGTAGCCTTCGGGCCTAAACCCTTTGAGCTTTTTATTGCTGCCATTTCCATTCTTCTTATTTGAGTTTTGACCTTTTCTCTTTGAATTCCCGTCTTTCCCAGTGGTTCCTTTAGCAGCCTAAGAAGTGTGCGCATTTCGATTCATTGCTACATCACTTTGCCCGACATTTGTCGGTTGCACACTAGTAGACTTCCCTTCCAATTCCTGCGCTTCCTCCAACCTTAGGTGCTGACTTGCTTTGCGATTGAAATCTTTTCAGGTGGTAGGTTGCTTCATTTTAATCCACTTTCCGAATTCAATTTCCTGGTGAATGGCATGAACTGACGCCATAAAAACCATGTCTTCGTTGGGGTTGCTTACTTCCGTCACCGCGATGCTAAACCTATTCATGAAAGACTTCGGTGATTCGTTATGCCCTTGGAACAACCCGGATAGGGACATAACGTCTTTTGGCCATGCAGTATGGAGTCTGAACTGATCAAGGAACCTTGTCGCTAGTTGGTCAAAAGTAGAGATAGATCTTGGTGGAAGCCTAGTGAACCACATTGACGCAACCCCTTCAAGAAAAATAGGGAAGCATTTGCATCAAACAGCTTCAGAGGCATCTGCTCCTTCCATATACCAATTGTATTTGTACAAGTGAGGCTTTAGGTCCTTCATTCCATCATAGGATGGAATAGTTGGCATTGTGAATTTTTCTAGATATCTCTCGTTCAAGATTTCATCGGTGAAGGGAGTCCGACTTGGCGTAGATCCCCATTCATCATCTCTTCTATCTTTACTCTCCTCCATTAATCGTTTAACCATGTCCGCTATGTATGCCTCTGATGTCCGGTAGTACTGAGGACGACAATCAATCACTGCACCAAGTGTTTGACTTTGCAAACGATCTTGGTGAGTGGGCTGAGGCCTAGGCTCTTCTATCTTCGGGAGAGCCACTCCTGCAGGGTCCCGTTGGCTTGCGGTCGGTCTAACTGGAGCAGTTTGGGTATTCCTTGCATTATCAAATGCATTGGCATTTTCTTCCAATTTTTTGTCTTGCTCTACATCCTCCGAGTCGGAAAGATCCATAGCTATGTCCTCTATAAAGGTCTTTGCCCCTTGGCTTAAATTCAGTATAGGTTGTCTTGTGGCGAATGGAGTACTTGCATTTCTGTCCATGTTAAGTCCCGTTGTCGCCCTCTTTTGTGGCTGTTTTCCGTTTCTTCTGTGTAGACCAGAGATGGAGGAATTCACTTGTTCCATGGCAGCCGCGGGTTCAGGCATAGTCCTTGGAGCGGGATTCGACTGTAGGGTTAGAAGAGCGTTAAGCTTGTCTATTAGAGGATTTTGGCTACTTTCCATTTTTTGATTGATCTCATCAACCATTTTATTTAACTCGTCCCTAGTAACAACTTCATGCTGACTGGAGGAGGCTGGCGCTTGATTCACTAAGTTAGCGCCATTTACTTCAGTCGGTTGGGGATTAACATCCTCACCAGCTACCACTGCCCCTATGGACCTTCTAGTAGCAGTTCTTCTTCTCCCAAGGGCCATTGGTTCCAAATAGTGGATTCTTCAAGCAAAGATTAAGGATCTAACTTGTGGACCTATGGGATCCAAAGTAGATAGCTAGATCTGGATCCTGAATTGGGTTCTAAGTGAAAGCACCAGACCCAAAAAATGGACTAACACCTTGGTTTGAATTTAAAAGCACCAGCCATGTTCTAACAGAGCAATATTACAAATAACAGATAGCGAAAAAGAACTGTAAAAGAAATAAGACAGAGAATTTTTATAGTGGTTCGGCTGTTAATGAAGCCTACGTCTACTTTATAATTTTACTATAGACTGATTGCTGTTACAAGAGATGTTTGATTACAAGGCTTTGATTATCTTTAGCTAGATTGAATCGCCAAAGTTGGGATCCACTGGAGAATCATAGTGAATTCCTTTGGAGATTGTTGTAAGGGAGGTAGAGAGTGAAGAATAATTCCAACAGAGCTTCATCAACCATTTTGGAGAAGATCCAGTTTGTGTTGCAGGTAGGATGGTATTTATATGGATCAGAGAGCTTCTGGGCCAGGCGACTTCATCATCTGCTCACATGTAGGTAGGGAACGACCTAAGGGGGGTTTGGCTCACAAACCGAGGCAAAATCATAGGTTGTTGGCGACCCATGGTCCATGGTCGCCAGCGACCCATAGACTTAACTCGTTTGCGAGCCAATGCCTTGGCCTTTTCTTCATTGCATCCTTAGATAGTTTGGTGTTGAATTAGAAAGATCTTTGGGTTGCTGATGATCTTAGCACTTAGGATTTTCCTGGAGTTTGGAATTGAAGATGTTTCCATAGTCGGCGTGGTTCCGTTTTAATGACAATTTACTAGCTGTTTGCGCTCAGCTGCTGATTGAGCTAAAAGAATGCTGATCTCTTGATTTCGTTGATCCCAATCGTTGCCTTAGTGATATAGCTTGGCTCTCATTAACTTCTTGCTTTAGCCTTTCTGGTTAAGTTTTAAATCATTCCGATAACACCAGACCGTTCTGTCTCCTGTTAGATCCTGCTGGGTTAAAAACCCAGATAACAGGTTCCGCTATTATCTTCAAGCTAGAAACCATGCCACTGTTAACGAAGGGGCACCTGTAATTGAGATACAAGATGGAGATGTTGTTCGTGTATCAAGGCCAAATTTCCAAAAATTGTGCAAGCATTTTATGAATACACGTGGCAAGCTATATAAGGGAACAGAAGCTTTTATGGATGCATGAACTTGGTTGCATACATGTGATAGGATTTTTAGTGTGTTAACTTTGATTGATGAGGTAAAAAGGTAGCTTGCTTCTTGGCACCAACAGGGGAAGCAATGAACTGGTGGGAAGTTGTTATAATGGAAGTCAATGAAATAAAATTTCCTAGACTAATTTTAAGAAAAGATTACGGACAAAATATTTATTTGGAGCTGAAAAGGAAGTGATGCTTGAGAAGTTGATTAATCTCAAATAAGAAAATTCCAGTATGAAGGAGTATATTAGTAGCTTTATCGAGTTGGCAAAATTTGGTTTTGAATTAATAGATATGGCACCCAAGAAGGCAATGAAGCTTGCAAAAGGGTTGAGTTCACCACTTAAGGAATTAGCGCTTAGTTAGATTCATATGGGAATGTGGTTTGAAAGTTTAGCTTAGGCAGTGTTGTTGAAAACTGCTATAGTTGATGCTTCTAAAGGGCACCGATGAAGAATGTCAGTCAAGGCAAGCATAAAGACCTTCGGGTCCAAGTGGACATGGTGGTAAGCAAGGCACAAGGCGTGAAAGAAATAATACGAGAGCATAAGAGTCAAAAGATTATAGAGTGAAGGTCTGGAAGATTAAATGTTGTAACTGTAATCAGATGGACCAGATTATAAAGTAAAGGTCTCAAAGATTAAATGTTATAAGTGCAATCAGATGGGCCATATTAATAGGGAGTGTCCTACTATGGAAAGACTATAGTGAGGTGTGTTATTATCTTATGTTTTTATATTTATACATTTATAAAGTAGAAAATATGTAAATACAAGGAGTTATGTTTGGAGTTTTGAGGACAAATTTCTTTTTAAGGGGAGAGAATATAATACTCCATGAGATTTAGACATATATTTTATTAATAGGAACAAAATGATAATTTTACAAATGTTAGAATTAGGCAACGAGAACCGTGCTATTGCATAGAGCCCATTTTTCTGATCGAGATGGTATATTTGTTTGTTTCGATCAAATTTCATGTGAAGGAGATACATGTACTTTAAGTAATGGATTTCGATAGTTTAAACAGGTCTAAGCCCATTTAAATAAAGCTCTAATTCAAAAGTTATGTAACAACCATCTAAATTTGAAATAATTTCTCACGTTTGTTTTTGGTTACACTTCAGCTTCTTCTTCCTCCTCTCTACCACACACGCTCCCTCTTAATCCTTCATAAAACCCTAAATATATACATATATCATATTGACAAGCACGAGAAGAGCAGCACTAAGATATCGATCATTTGTAGTCGAGAAACTTTAGAGGACTTTAATCCTGGATAGTGAGGAATTGGAAGCTATTAGAGGATTTCTACGGCTTGGCGACGTAGATTGGTGAGTGAGAACCATTATTGGGTTATATATTGTTCACATGAAAGTAATTTGCATTGCATGATTGCTAATTAGGTTAATTAGGTGTTGAAACTGGGATAATTAAGTTAGGAGATAAATACTAATGTAATTTAGGTTTAATAAAGTTAATGATAATTTATTTAAGGTTAAATTGGTATTAGAGTTGAAGATTAGAGTAAATGATTGAACATATGATAATTAGAATTTGATTTTGGACATATGATTGGTATATTATATATGAAAGGCTAGGACAATATGAAATGATGTTTAAGAGATATAGAAACATACCAAACAGTAAGTGATGAAAATAGTTTGAAATTGGGGAAGAAGAAGCTATTTAAATTGATAGGTTTACACTCCATTTCGCATGATAACCGGTCCACCGATGCTAGTACCTTATCCACCGGTGCACTTTTCTTTTGTATGGTTGAACCTGGACCATTTTGAAGCACTTTGGCTTCAGCGAGGCTTGTATGAAATAGATGACGACATATTGGTTTCTATACGATATTGGAAAGCTTTTAATGTGCATAAATGTATTATGATGATGATATTAGACTGTTGTTAATAGGATTAAGCTGTGTTTACCTATACCTTCGTGCATACATGAGTTAGTCTGTGTTTGCCTAACTCATGTCTATGTTTATGTTTAACTATATCCTAGGGTTAGTCTCTATTTAACTAACTCTATTGTATGTTTATTATTGTTAAGTATAATAGTTAATTCCATAATGTAATGATTATGGCGGACTAACACTTTAGATGTAGGTAAGACGGGTTTCAGGTATAGTAAGTGTTATCTCTCACATGATGTTTTTGAAATTATATTAGCAGTATATACTTGGTGATATTTTTACTCACCAGAAATATGTCTGACCCCCTCCTCATACATAACAGGTTAACGGAATAGCCTTAGCATGTGTGGTGTTAGAAGACGGTGACTATGAAGACGTTTATATATGATATTCGTTTATTTGTCTATATTTTATATATGGTGTGGCAACATATGTATGTATGAAAACTATGAATGACTTATGTTTCATATAAATGGAATTGGTTTATTTCATCTATATTTTAACTTAGCCCATTTCGATGTGAGCTCTGAAAGATATAGTTAGTTAGTTTAGCTCTTTGTATACTATTGTAATGCCCTAAAATTAAATTAATCAAATAAAAATTAATTAAAAGGCCAGGGCGGCCTAAATAAGAGTAGTAAGGGGAAGTAAACACAAGCTAAAGGGAATTAAGAACACATAGGCTAGACATCCTAAATATCTAGGTGAGTAATACTTAACCTTTCTATATATATTTCTAATATATGGGCTCGGTATAGGTTATTGCACTATTAAGTATGAGGGGATCGTACGAATTTCTATTAACAGATAAAAAAGGGTTTAAGAGATTTTTGGGGAAGAATAGATTAACATGGGATGCTTATATGTGTTTCCTCTACTTTGGTAATTTTGAAATACCATGAAAGTTTTATATGATGTTCTAATCATGATTTTAGCAATGAATTTTTAGTTTGAGAAATTTCTTAGGCCTGCCTGATTTTTTATGATTTATTGAAGGTGCATAACTAGAAAATAAATAAGGGAAAATGCTCTTCCAAATAAAGATTTAAATATAAAGAACAAGGGTCCATGGATTTTCTATGGCTTTATTACGGTTTTCTATGAGGAAATTAAATTAATTACACACTACACTGGGAAATATTTTGACTGTGGGGATGCATGGATAATATTATATGTAAAAATACAAGTGTCAGGTGGAAAGGAAACTAGATCCAAATTATTTGTTGAAAAGAAAGAAAAAGGATACTGCAAATAACAGAAAGTAAAATATATGGACGAGTGAGATAACAATACACATAAAGATGTTGTTAAAGATGTCAAGGTTTGTCCGAAATAGCTTTGGCCTGGCAGCTCTACATTTATAGGTAAGAACTGCACATAACATGAAGGGCTTATGCTGCGCTATAATTAGGAAGGGAACACTTAATAAGAAAAGTGGAAAGCACTCTGTGTTGGAGCAGGGTGGTATCGCGCCAAAAAAGTAGTAAACAAATCCTAATAAAAGACAAGTAGGTGGGACTTGGTGAGAGGCCAGGTCTGTAATGGGAAGGGATCATGCGCTAGGAATAAGGTTCGAAAGGTTACTGACCTCGGATGGGAACGCTCACTCGAATGTACACATTAGGAAGGTGAGGAGAGGAATTCAACTTTCAGGGACTGCGGGACAGTTCCATGATTTAAACAAATGTTTAAGGTGGACAAAAACCTTTGGAAGGTGAAGAGAGGAATTCGCGAATGAAAATGTAGAAAAGGTGAAGAAAGGAATTCAACTACGGTTGGTGCAATATTAAATCGCTAAAGAAAAGTAAGTAAGATCTACATGGGGTGTAGTATTAAATTGCTAAAGAGAAATGAATAAGAAATGTGTGGGGTGCAGTATTAAATTATTAATGAAAAAAATAAGGGAGACCTGCGCGGAGCGCAATATTAAACACTTTAAAGGCAATATTAATAATAGGTAAGAATCGTTTGGGGCATAGAACTAAATACTTTAAGATGAACCATAAAACATGCACAGGGCACAATATTAAACAGTTGAAGGAGAAGTAAGAAGATGCAAGGGGCGCAGTATTATAGTAGATTAAATAATAATCTAAGGTAGGTACTAAGTGGGGACTGTGCAGGGTGCGCAGTTGCAAAGTATTATAATGAAATAAAAGAATGAACCAAACAAGGTATCGAATGGGGACCGCGTTGGGGGTGGAGAAGTAAGTGGAGACCGCTTAGTGAAGCGCAGGATGCAGACGTAGATAAGGACCAATTGCATCGGTATTTTGAACTTTTCACCCTTGATGTTTGAATAGTAAGAGGGAAACCCAATTTGTGCAGTACAGATTGGTCTCATTATATGATTATTTTAGGGTAAGTATTATTCACACCAGACTTTATGTTTGACCCGTGTTTTTATTATTGGTTTCTCCTTAAACTCACGGGTGCTCATTTGAGGAGATTGAGTTGATGGGATAAGATAGGTTTAAAATAAGAGCTGTAGTATGAAGACCGAAGATGGAGCAAGAGGTTTGGTAGCTAATAAAGATTTTTGTTTCCACTGTATTAAGAAGTTCAAGCCACATCATTTCATGTAGGCCAGACTCTTTACTATGTTTATTTTCTATTATATTTGACCTCTATGTGGGCACATTATTAGATTAACTTTGATACAAGTATATGTAAAGAATGCAAAAAAAAATTGATATAATGAAAAAAATATTTAGCTGCTCATTTAACTTTATCTATGTTTACATAATATATTAAACTCACTTACATTGCTGGAGGATAATTCCGGTGATGACTACAACATCATCAGCTTTCATTTTTGAGTCTCAAAGTGGAGGATGTTACAGTTTGGTATCAGAACATAGGTTAGGGATGCTTAATTAAAACGGAGCTAGAAAATAGGAATAGTGCTTAGGATAAAATGAACACCCTGGGGAAGGGATGCGCTAATATATATACAACATACTTCTCTGTTGTTACATAGATATATAGAAAGATGTATTTATCCTTCTATTATTGTTTCACTCCATATCTTTTCGTTTCTAACGAAGACTTACTTAACAGAAAGAAAAATGGATTTTAAAAGTAGGCGAGTTACGATAGTAGGAGCTAGTTTTAGAAGGGAGGCTGAAAGTACGCAAATTATTGAAGGGAATAAGGGAAGAATTCCAAGGGCAGTAGGGGAGGAAGCTGCATGGCCAATAAATGAGGAAGGCGTGGATGTTAATGTTTTATTTAGTTTGTTCATGGCTCAAATGATGAGGGAAGCTGCACCGAATGTAGTTCAGCAAGGGTCGGCGGGAGTGAGGGAGAACTTACCAAAGACAAACAAAGATTATAGAAACATGGGGGGAAGGCATTTACCGAGAAGGAGCCCATAGTAGAAGTACTATATTGGATAAGACGTTATGAGGGCATATTTGGAGACTTAGGATTGAATCATGCGCAGAAGAGAAGCTTGATATCAAGACAGTTGTAGGAAGACGCACTGGACTAGTGGAGATAGTAGTTGTTGAGACCATAGAGGAGGATATCACTTGAGAGCAATTTAAAGAAAGGTTTGGGGCACAGTTTAGAATATCAACAGAGTGTGTTGTTGAGAGAGTTTATTGATCTGAAGCAGGGTGCCCTTACGGTGGAGGGGTACATCCAAAAGTTCAACTCCTTAACTAAGGATGGCAGGGATATCATCAATACTCCGATTAAGAAGAATGAGAAGTTTATCATGGGCTTAAAGAATGGTCTTGATCATAAGGTGATGGCTCATATAGCATCCCATTTTGAGTTTGTAGTTGATATGGCTAGATGGTTGATGGAATGTACCAAGAGAAGAGAAGGGTGGAGGCAAAACAAAAGGCAGAGCAGAAGAAGAAGTTTACCCCATATACGAAAAGTAAGAAAGCAGCGCATAAGGAGAAAGGTACAATTACTAACACAGAGGTTGTACGCTTTAACTATGGACAAAAGGGGCATTATGCTTGAAGGTTCCCTATGCCCAAAGAAGCTGGGAAGTTGAAGTGCTTAAAGTGCGACAAAGCATGACATTTGATGAAGCACTGCCCAGAGCTTAAAGCGTAGTTTTATGCTTTGGAGGGACAAAAGGAAGGACCATCTACCAAGGAAAGAGGTAAGGGGAAGGTCTTGGAAGGTATGGCTCCGATTTCTGGTATATCAGTTAGATTACTGTTTGATACTGGAACTGCACATTTATTTATAGTTAAAAACTTGGTTGATAGACTTGGGTTAGGGTTACCTATTTAGTCACCTCCATACGTGTTGCAAATTCTATAGGCGGGTATGCAACTCTCAGATTGAGATGCACTAACCTAGATATCGAGTTAGGAGGGTGTAAGTTTCCTTGTGATCCTTATGTGTTTGACTTCATAGGCTTTGGAGTCATTCTAGGGATGGACTAGTTAGAGAAGTGTGGTGCAAGAGTGCTCTGCGTTTAGAGGATATTTACTCTGAGTCATCCAGACCACGGAGATAGAGTATATATGGTCTTGGAAGAATATGGCGAACTGCATAGAAGTTGCTTTAACTTCAAAAGAAGAAGATTTTGGAACAGTACACGTAGCGAAGGAGTTTCAAGATGTTTTTGAACCGATTTTGGGGTTACCACCTCTAAGAGTGGTAGAGTTTGTATTGACTTGCCACTAAGGACTAAACCGTTTACATGACCCCCAAGTAGAATGCCTCCAAGGGAGATGGAGAAGTTGAGCAAGCAATTGGCAGAGTTGGAAGGAAAGCACTTCATAAGGCCAAGCATTTCACCTTAGGGCACTGTAATAGCCCTTCCCGAAACAGGATTAAGTTCTGATCCAGAAAAGGTCCATCGAAGCTTAGACCCATTCCGAACCTAGTTATTGGTTGGTAAAAAGAAAAACAATATAGAGCTATCTATCAATTCTTTTAAAACTCATAGTGGAAGAAACAAAGTATAATAACAATAACAGTGCCAATTTTATTTCGAATCGAGTGAAAAGTTATAAAACATAACATAATGTCAATAATAATAGTTACATCATCTTGTTCAAAATCACATTTATGGGTACAATAAAAAATAAAATGAATATATAAATAACAACTGTCACAAGCTCTACTCTCGTCATTTTCAAGCATCATTAACTCCTTCTCTAACTTATGTTGTAATGAGGAGGGAGTCAGAACAACGAATGTCTAGTGAATAAAAACCTCGAGCCTTATTATTTCATTACTTGGGCAATATAATTTAAAATAAGAATATGCCTTACGTATTTTTAAACCATTTAATATTTCATATATGGAAAGGAGGCGGGCCCTCAAACAACCACTTATTACCTTCCATTCCTAAAGTAGGTTTCCAAATTGCATAACCCATAACCAACGTCATAAATATCTAACAATGTGAGAGATAAAACCCAAGCCACTTAATAACTTTTAATGGAAAATAAGCTGACATTGACCATTTAATACCTCAACTGAGGTAGGCACCCATCATTTAATACCTATTCCCAAGGAGGATTCCTCATAGGCATCTATCTAGTTGACATTGCATGGAAATCTCTTCGGATAATTAATGCTTTCTATTGAAGCGGCCCTTTCCGTGATATCCTTAACCGTACTTAAACCCAATCCCAATCATTTAATACTTCATTCGGGAAAAGGAGGCGGGTCCTCACATCACCAGTTAATACCTCCAAAAACCCGAAGCAAGTCCTTCGTTTTATGACCCGTACCTACGGTGACATCTCACATTATCCGACTATTCGTAGGTACTAGTAGCCGGATTAGTGGGACAGATTTACCCCACAAAAATTTGGGACTAACCTCATGTCATCGTAGTTACTTATCATAGGTGATGTCTCACATCAACCCCAAAGTCACTTGGCTGGTAGCCAGGTTAGCTGGGCAAATTTCCGTATGTCTTTTGACTGACCTCGCACCACTTATGACTTAGTCATATTTTACAACACTCTATATATTATCACACGTCTCATCGTGTCCATTAATTAGATATACAAGATTTCCTTCTCATTTTTACCTTAACAAATTAATTACCTTTCTAAGGAGGATTTAATGACAATTATTACCTAATTAACTATGCAATTATACATTATAATTCTACACTATTTACGGCACTTAATGTATAAATAAATACATACTTACTATTTTCTATGCATGCGGAGGTTACGCCCTAACTAACGTTAATTGTCAATTCCTTTTTAAAAACAATAATACATGTCCTTTTTCCATATTATCAGTGGTGCCATATTTCCAATATCCATAACAAGGGATTTCAATATTCATATGCAAAAATTGCAATAAATAGACTTGTACATAAAAAAATTTCAACTCAATCTATCACTTCAAATCAATGGAATAATCTCAAAAATTGAAATTGTAATTCCAGTTTCAGATTTTATTCAACCCCTCTTTTACAATAAATTAAATGATGGAATTTCTCTTTTATTTTCATATGGAATAAACGGTGTAAACAACAAATAAATTCATACTTTACACCCTATTCCTTAATTGAAACTTCATAATCAAATTGGAATTAAAGAGTAGAGGAATAGAAATTGAAATCACCAAAAACTGCAAAAACTATATAATTCCAACAATTCAGTGTAAACAATTGAGAATTACAATAAGAATTGAAATTTCGAATTAAAGGAGTTCTAGGGGTTTTATTCTATTTTATTTTCGTAAATCCAAAACCTCTAAGGCATATTCAAATTCATAATTTAATAATCAATTACTAAAATAGAAAAACTAAGATTTTCAACTCAAAGTTGGTCCTTAGATTTGCTTCTCTCTGGATTTGAAACGCCCATTATAATCTTCTTCAGATCTCTTCTTATTGATATATACAACAAGGGATTTATGTATATATTAGAATCTGAAAGGTTGGAGGATAAGAGGTTTAGAAATTAAATAATAAACAAAGATAGCTATATAGAATTTCTTACTGAAACCCCAATAGAGTTTTCTGAATCTATGAAAATATGAACTTATAGAGCTTCGCTTATGTTCCCAAAATATTTGTGAATAAAAGTGGAGAGGGAAGGGTCCTAATTATGGAGGTTGAAATGCAGCAGAACCGTAAGATGAAAGTAGGTTAAAAATATAATAATCTGATACGTTCATCACTTCAAAACCCAAGCTGCCATCCCTGGGTAGTAGTCAACCGCTCATACGCATCGGTCGACTGCTAGGAGTCGACCGGTTGGGTCTCACTAAATGACCGCTTCCTTATACTTGGGAATGTTTATTTGTTTACCATTGTTAATTAATTTTATTCCTTAATTACTTTTAACGTCAATGTTAACTTTAACGTTTACTTAACCCACAAACCTAATCCAAGTTAATTTTTAAACTTCAAATTTGAGAATTAATTATTTATTCAAATTTGGATTCTATTTAAATTATTTAAATTCGAAAACTTCAAATGCTCATAACTTCTTCGTTCGAGCTCCGTTTTCAGCATATTATATATGGAAATTCATCGGAATTTCGCCATGAATGCAATGGTAAAACTTTCATGGAAAATTTTCAAATTTGACAAAATTTTCATTTTTACCCTTGTAACGACCCGTATTTTACATATTGGAGAATCATAAAATATTTTTATTTTATTCTTATGAGATCGTATGATTCAATAATTTTGGGATAAGACTCCTACGGATATTTTACATAACTATGATTTTTCCTGAATTTCTATGGACCATCATGACCCTAGAAATCTTGTTTGGGATATGACTTTTGGTAGAAGTCGAATTAGGGTCTCAAACTAGTTCCATTGCTTCTGGATGATGTTTTCTCATTCCGTAGAGTGGTCATAATAGGAAAATGGACTTACGGTTAGAAAGTTATGCCTATTCTAAGTTTTAAAGCCACTGGCCAGGATTAGTGTGTAATTAATTAAGCCAAATAGTGAGCCTATTAGTCTAACTAGAGAATAATATAAATAAGAGGCTAAAGAGTCAGGTTAAAAAAAATTCTCTCATTTTGAATCAGGTTCATACCAAAATCACCCAAATTGCTCTATAAATCAAACTAGATTATGGATTAGAGATTAGATCATCAACTAGAAGATAGAGATCATCAATTTGCTTGATTTGAAGTGCATTCCACTGCTGTCTAAATTGGACCTACATTCATATTAGTTGAATTTGGTAATTGGTGAGTGGTTTATGCCTTATCACTATACTATGCTTGTTTATATGGTAGAATCATAGGATTTAACATGTTTTAAATCGATTTTTGGCCATAAAAGCTTTTCCAACTTTAGTTATATGTTAAACTATGTATACGATTTAGATAGATTAGAAATCACTCATGCTCATGTCATATATTCATGTTATACATAGATCTATGTTATAAATTGACTTGTTTGTCCTATTTTGATGACTTACAGGTTTAGTCAGATGAAATTATTTGTTATTCTATATTGGGTGATATGATTTGATGTTGTTTGTTAGTGTTGTGATTGCATAGAAACTTAAGTCAAAGAATTGAGCAAATTGAAAGCAAATTGGTCGGAATTGGACAAAACTTAGAAGGGAGGCTCTCGAGTATTGGAAGAGCTCATGGTTCATGGCGCAAGTTCCAATTCATTAACTATATAAGTCCGCACTGGGTTGAGAGGTCAGCACCGACATCTGTAGTTCGGTCCATGGTGGTGGCGGTTTTGGGGAGTGCAAGGATGTTGCTAGTAGAGGTTGCCTGAAGTGATGGGTAGGTGATTGGTTAAGTGTTAGAGACTACTATGACTTGTTTCTAGAATATGAAGTTGAGTGCTATGAAGAGGGGACTTGTTCTATGACGACTTAATTTGTGTTGAGAAGTCGGGGTCAAAGGATCTAGGCATGGAGTACTGGAAGTAAGGAATGAGTGGAAGAAAACTTAGCCATAAATTGGCTAAGTGGAGAGGTTGGTGCCGAGTTCTAGGGTTAAGCACAAATGGGATGAAACTTCTGAAAGGGGAATTAGAGGTCCTGTAGATCATGCTAGAGGTGTTGGCTCATTTATATGAGGTTTGATGACGATATAAAATCATGATGAAAATATATGGTCTTGGATGCTGGCTCATGTTAGGAGTAGGTTCTGAAGATGGCGGGTCGCAATGGGGGTGGCACCGTAGGATCGGGGAATGTGGAAGCATTCCTCGTGAATAATGGAAACTGGATTGAGCAAGAAGGGCTTGGTATCCAAATGGATAAAAGGAGGGCTCAAATCTATGTGCAAAGGAATCGTTGATGCTTGGAGTGTTTTCAGATGTACTCGTAGTAAGGGTATTGTAAATGGGGACGCCCATGAGTCAATGAAGGGACATATATACCATGGACCTATGGCTTTTGGTTTAGTTTCCAGCTTTGGGCTGCGAGACATGTGTTCAGCTTTGGGCCGCAAGATATGAGAGTACAACAAAGGACCGAGATTTCCATTAGTCCCTGGTAGAAAGGAGGCTATACAAGCTATCATATATTCATAGCAAATGGAGTGATAGTTAGGAATGTTTGATGGATGCTATGGTAGCTTTGGTTGCTCTATTTAGTAGGCTATCACTGGTAGGTATAAGGGAAGTAGGTATTAGAGATTGGAATAACTGGAGGTCGGATATCCTTTATTTGGTTTGTGGTATATCTTTATGGTATTATAAAGTAGCATATTATAGTGTTGTATGCTAACTTTTTTGTTGCAGGCACAAGTCATGTATGGCACGTGTGCTCTTATTCCTTACAATATTTACCGGTTTAGTATTTTGAGACTCGTTTACCTCTTACATTGGACTGTTGTCTGATCTATGGTTTTATGCTTTGCCTCTTATTATCTTAAGTACTCTTAAATGTGTAGACTAATTAATAGGTCTAGGTGATGCAGTAAATGTTCAGAGGACGAGATGGATGGAGTTATCTCTTATTATCTACATATATGGAGTCTACGCTTATTCCGCCGAGCAACGCTATGGAGCCCGTGATAGTGCTTGCATATTACTATTTTTGAAATAGTTTATTTGAGTTTACTTCTGTTGTATAAACTCTACTGCATTTAATGTATAACTTTGTGTGTCTATTGCTCTGATGATGATTTGTTCACTTATTTCTTACTGTCTCTTTTGTTATATCTGTGATGTTATATTTTATCCATGTGTTATGAGATATGATAGGATATATGCTATACTAGTTTATTTCAACCTTTGTAACAACCCTGTATTTTATAATTATTTTTAAATTGATATTTCCAGATTTAAAAAGCTTTATTTATGAAAAAGAATAAATTTTGTTATTTTAAATATAAACTTTGATTTTGATATGGATTAGAATTCCAAATATGACTGAATAGAATAATTTTCCAAAATGTGAATTTTGGTCAATAGTCAAACTTTGACTTTTAAATTTAAATTTTAAATATTTGAAATTATAAATTTTATCTTTTATTATGAAAATAGATTTAATAACATGAATACTGCTTTTCGTTTCATTGGAAACAGAGTTAAAATGTAAAAGTTATGTACATTTCAATTTTGTGTATAAACTGTTTATTTTGCAATATTATTTATTTTAAATCATATAAATTATATTTTTATTGTCATATTTTGTTTGAATGTGTGTTAATAGGTTATTTTATGTCTTTTAATATTTTAAAAATGATAATATAATTTTTCTAAAGTATACTTAAATTTATTTCAATTTATAAAGCCTAGTTTTCATTTTTCTGCTATTTTCTTCATTAAATTATATTTAATTAAAATATATTTATTTATTTTTGTGAATTCATTTTTATTTTGTGTTCTTATCTTTATTTATAAATATTTTTCAAGTATATAAAGATTATCTAAAGCTCATCTGAAATTTTTTTCAAGTTTACAAAGCCTAGTTATGTATATATTGCCACTTTCTTTATTTATTCGATTTTTTTATTTAAATTTATTTATTTTCTTTTCTTATTTATTTTATTTTCTGAGATTATGTATCTTTGTTTTCAGCCATTGATATATATATATAAAAATTAAAAAGAAATTATAGGAAATTCGAAGAGTTTTAAACTTTTGATATTCCTAAGTCCTTTTGCATTCCGACCTTTCACTTTCTCAACTCCTTTTCTTTAATTTTGGCCGTACCTCTACTCTATTCTTTCTGCTGCCTTCCACTTTGTTTTCACGCATATCATTTCCACTTTCTTGAGGAAAAAACTCACGGCCCTTTGTTGTGCAAAAATTTGGTAAAAATCTCTTCTTTCTTCTGGTTTTTTTTTGTGTTTTTCTATTGAAATTTGCTATTGTTCTCTACCTTCATGGCTTCACTCCACCTCCTCCAAGCTTTGGCCAACCACCACCACCCCCTTCCTCTGACCATCACCCACCCCAGCAACCCTCCTCCACAGGCCAAACCACCCCAAGGTGAATATCACCACATAATTCACCAAAAAATCACCTAACATTGCAAACCGAGCCACTTTTGTCACCACCGCCTACAACCACCTTTAGCCACCACTTCCTCCACCACCACCACCTCAGACCTGACCACCACCCTCTGCCACATCATCTAACACCACCTGGACATCTGGACCTGACCATATAGCCTCTGGCCGAACCAAGTCATAGCATAGGAATGTTGATATTTGCCTCGAAATTGTGTAGTTTTGCACCTAGACTATGCACCATCTTCACCACCTTGTAAACACATGATGGCTGACCCATTTGGAACCCAAACCAGACCATTTTCTTACCCTAGGCCGAGCTTAACCACTACCTAACTGAAGTATATGAGGTTGAGAACAAGTGCAAGTCATTTGATGTTGTTTTGGGTATAGAATTCCTATGTTATTTGATGATAAATTTGTGTTGTAACCTATGTATTATTGTATTGTTTTGTGTATATGTATCCAAGTCTATTAATCTTTGGCTCTCCCAATCAAATCATATTTGTATTGTCGTGCCCCCGTTGTGTCAGTTTGTGTGCTTGGGTAGCGATTTCCAGCTTTGAACAGGTGAGTTATTCTCACCAGACAATATGTACCTATATAACTGATAAACCGACACCATTTGAATCTGTAATGTATATCATCATGTCATATATGTTTATATTATTATCATATGATGTTCACAGCTGTTATTACACTTATTATATCATATGTTACTGTTATTTCATGCTATTCTATTATTTATATCTGTTTATCACACTGCAAGTTCCCTGTAGATTAGAATCACTATGGGTTGAAATGATACATACCCGAACGGACTTTAGAATAGGGAAAAATCGTTATGGGCTGAAATGATAGGCCTGAATGGTTTTTATTTATTTTATTTAACTTGGGATTGCGTGTTTGAAATGATAGAACCCGGATTTTTTTATTTTTAAACTACGGATTGAAATGATACATATCCGTATCATTTGACCTAGGCTAGAAAACTATATACAGGCCCGTGGTTATTTTATAAAGTTTTTGGATATTTTTAAGTATTTTAAAAATATAAATTTAGGAAATTTGATTTAAAGTGATTTTGAAATATTTTGAATTAAAGAAATTATGATTTTTCTATGTGTTAAAAATGAAATTAATGAATTGTTTAACTGGATTTTTGAAATATAATTTAAGTGGAAATTTGGAATTTTGGTTAAAAATGATGTTTAAGTTATATAAATAAAATGGATATTAAATTTTATTTGGAAATGGTAAATATGATAATTTGATTAAATTTGAATTTAAGTGATTTATTAAAGTATTATTGATTTTTCTATGAATTTAAGTGGTTAAATAAATGAATGTTTAAAAGTGATCTTTTAAAATATAACTTGACTTGGAAATGTGAAATTTGGTTTTAATTAAAGGTTTAAGTTAATTAAATAAAATTGGAAATTCAATTAAATTGTGAAATGGTAATTTAAATTTGAAGTGTTAAGTTTATTAGTTGAAAGGTGAAGAATTGGACACTTTTACACTCAAATTTATTAAGTAAATTGTTGAAAATGGATTTGATTATAAGAAATTTATTATGAAAAGATATATGTTAAATAATATGTAAATGAACATTTTAAATGTTAAAATATGATTTTTTTTAAATGTTTATGTGTTTTAAATTAAAGTTATTTAATTGCTGGAAATACACTAACACCTGAAATTAACTTTTAATAGCATTCAGAAATGCTATAGATTCTGTTTTGAACTAAAATTGTGTAAAAAGAGCTATTACAGCATTTCTGAAATGTTGTAGTTGCTGTAATTGAACTTATAGGCTAATATTGAACTCAGGTCTATTATAGCATTCTCTGGAAATGCTATAATGGTCTGCAGTCTTTGCTGAAACCAAATTTAACCCTTGTTTTGAAATCAGAACTACCGCAGCACTTCTGATATGCTGTCTTTTCTGTTTTGAACTATAACTCAACTAAAACTGAGTTTTAACAGCAGTTTTAAGTGTTGTCTTTGCTGAATTAAAAATGTTTTCAAATATAACTTATAGCAGTTGTTTTTAAATGCTGTGAAATGCTGAAATTTTAATAATTTGGGTTTTTGACTTAGTAAACGAACTCAGAATGGTTTGAAACTTTGGAAATTGAATACTTGATTTGAAAATATAATAGTTACACTTTTAAAAGGTTTAAATGAACTATTTTGATTAGAATATAAACTATTTAAAGGTGATTTGAAATGATAATAAATGAACGATATCTTTGAATTTAAAAGGTATTTAAAGTAGAATATTTGGATTTGAACTGATAGGATATTTTATTTTATTAAAATGATTTGAAATGAAGTTTTGTAAGGATATGATATTTTATTTTATTAAAATGATTTGAAATGAAGTTTTGTAAGGATATGATATTTTATTATATTAAAATGATTTGAAATGAAGTTTTGAAATGATATGAAAATTTTAAATATATGGAAATGGTTTGGAATTGATTTAATCTATATTTTGATAAAGATATGGTTTGAAATGATATTTTATTTTGAAGTAAAGTATTGTTTTTAAAAGTTATAACCATGGGTTATAATAACGATTGGTTGGCAAAGAGACTGGGATCGGATATGGACATACTCTCTGTCGATACCGAAAACCACTTTGACAACCGTGTACGCGTTGGAGATTCCAGAATGAAGTAGGATGGTGGCGACGTTCTTAAGGTATGTTACGTGGACCCAACTCCCGTGAGTTGGCATAAGGTGGCTAAAACAGGAGCGATCTCGGACCAGTGAGGTAACACCTCTTCTCGGACACATTTCTTCGATATTTACTCTTACTTGTGATTGATTAGATGGCCATCCTCCGATTTGGGAGTGTTGTCCGAGGTGGACGATAGTGGCTGCTATGCGCTCCATCAGTCCGTGTGCGTAATTGGTATATCTACCCTGGCATTGCCTAGTTGTGCCGTGTCACCTACAATATCGAGCTTTACTACGATTATGATTTTAAGATCCGACCGCGGTAAGGTTCTCCATCCCCTTAACGCTATTTTCTATATGATTATACTTTACTTATTTAGACACTATTATAATATCGAATATTACTACATAGTAGATAGTTTAACGGATCCTTAGAGGATGGGCGGTCCCAAGCATCTTCTAAGTTACTTGTACCCTTATTACAGTTCGCTTGAGTTGGTTTACATTATATAAGTATATATTGTCCTGACTCGAGTGTTTTGTGTTTTGCTTTACGCTCGGGTCAGCCTGAGTTATTCACAGATTTGGATTTCCACTCTCTTGGAGATTTGAATCGCTGGAGATTATCTGCTTGTCATGTCCTACCTATTTCAATTCCGTTGTTCTACTCAGCTTGTACTTGGTTATTATATTGAGACTTTTGGTGTATTCTATTTCTTCTGTTATATCTCATGTAACTATGATATATTTATATAGTAGCTTCATGAACTACTATTTCTTTTACTTCCGCTGCATTATTTTACTCTATGTTTGTGATTTGTGATTATATTTATTTACTGCATATTTTGAGATTTGCCAAATTTTATTTACAACGCGGTATTTTGAGCAATTCAATTCCGGCATGAGTGTCTACCTATACACTTATAATGGATGCGAATGGTTGACAATATCGGGTCGTTACAGTTGGTATCGGAGCTTTGGCTTTGAGGCAAAACTCAGCATATAGAGTAGATTTATTTACAGAATCACTTTCGTTCGAGTTTGAATCTTTTCCTCTTGATTCGAATTTCCTTTGAATTTTTGGAACGTTCCCTGCGGTTCCAAAATTCAGTCTTGTCCCTCACTATTCATCTTCTTTTGATTTTGGAGTATCACATAACTCCACTTCGAATGACCTTTATAGTGAATTGGCGGTCTCGCCAATATTCTAATTTTCTTGTAAAAGGGTGAAACTCCTTTACAATAGCATCGATTCACCAAAGATTTTATATCCTCGGTTTAGATGCTAGTATCGCTTACTATTCCAAACTCTATCTCTTGAGATCGAACGTAGATTTATCCCAGAAAAATCCACATCGATCTTATTCTTTAAGTCATGGTTGACCCGGTTAAGGTTGTCCGCGATTTATCTAAGCTTACCCATCTCTCTACTCTGTTTAACCATCTTGTCTTTTGTTTCTAAACTATCTCCAAACATTTTGAATTGTACTTGTAAATCTATGTTTTGTTTTATATATAGTGTTGTTTGAGTTGTTGATGTTGATTTGGGTTTCCGATCGATTCGTCTGATCAACGCTATCTATAGGATTTCTAAAACACTTTGACAGAACAAACTGACACAATATTATTTTAAAATTTGGTTAATGAAATAAATTTGGATATATAATTTTATGGAACTTAATAAATTGATTTAAATTGATAATTTGAAATGATAATACTTGATTTATCATTTATTGTTCTACAAATGAATTTATAAATAGTTGTTTATAAATTTATTTGGGAATTGAAATGAATTTAAAAACAAGAAATTTAAAGAATTTAATTTCCGATGGTTTCAAACCTTGTGTTTAAAATTTTTAAAAGGATATTATTTAAAGTATTTTGAATAAAAATTTGTCTCTAAAGGATTTTAAAGTTTAAAAATTTAGTGCTCTTCTCTTTGTCGCTGGAAAATAATTTCGATGATGACTGCAGCATCATCGACGTTCATTTTCGAGTTTCGAAGTGAAGAGACCGTTATGTTGTCTTGCTACAGCTGTGTTTTGGGAAATTTAATTGATTTGAATTTCTAAAATATGACTTGATTTATAATATATATATAGATATATGATTTAAACTTGATTTGACATATTATGTATATATAATTACTTATCTCCAAATGGTTTGAAAGGAATCGGAAGTTTAATTCTAAAATTTTAATTTAAAGAATAATTTCAGTTATAAGAAGAAAATCAAAAATTTGAATAAATGATTCAAACTTGAGATAATTGAATTGGAAAGTTTTACTTGTATAACACACAATTTAATTCCAATATAACTTACCTAAATTACACAGAAGTTAAATATGGAATTGGATAATATACAATATAAAAAGTATTTTTATAAATAAAATTTGAGTGGTTATAATACATGTTATACACTTAAATTTTAGTTATAAAAGATTAACAGAGGTAAATAGTGAAAAAGGAATTTAAAGAGATTTTATCTAAATAACTTAATAATCAAATTTGATTTAATATGGAACCTTAAGTCTAACCTAGGAATTTTAATAAAGGTTATTTCCTGAAATGAATATGTTGTATAATAAATAATGTATCTTTGAATAGATAAAATAAAATACATTTGAATTGGACATTTTGTAATAAAGATCATTTAACTTGAATTCATAGTTTAATTGATGTCTAAATGAATAAATGTGTAAAGGAATTTGATTGTTATATTTGCTATGATAAATATTTTATTTATGAAATAGATATGTCTTGAAAATGAATAATTATGATTTAAATAATTAAAATGTATTTTAACATCACTAAAAATTGATAATTGAGAATTTGGTTTTCAAATGGAATTTTAAGTGTAAATTATTAAAGGAATATCTATTTGTGAAATGGGTATTTTAAATAAAGTGTTAGGTTATGTGTTAAATTAAGAGCTAACTAAAATAGTGAGCTTTTAACTTAATAAACGAAGTATAGTTTAATTTGGATATTCCATTCATAAAAGTTTGTTTTAATAAGTCATAAGTTAAATGATGTCCAAATAAATATTTCTGGAACTAAATTGATTTGAAATATTAATATATCTACGTAGCATTTTATAAGTGCTGCTATTTTGAAAAGACAATGTTTTAGAAATTTTTATAATTGAATGAACTTAGAAATGTTACAACTTTAAAATGAATATTATTTGACCTTGAATTAAAATGGTTTAAATGAAGTTTATTTTTTTTAAAGTGTTATGATTTTCTTAGTGTTATGTTTTTTTTTAGAATAACATTTCCAAAGTGTTATGATTTTTAGTAGTATGATTTCCAAATGATAACATCTCTAAATTGTTATGATTTCAAAACATTATGGTTACAAATCTATTATCTTATTTTCTTTTTTTTTCTTTTTTCAGACTATCTTTTGTTTGTCCTTATTTCTCTTATCGTGTTACAGAATGGGAAGGCTATTGATTATACCAGTCTTTTTAGAAATCTTTCTGTAATCTTTGAAAATTTTTGGTACTCATTTTAACCCTGAGCACTGTTTTTCCATTCATAGACCGTCGGTCAAGTGAAAAGGGAGATTCAGACTCTAGAGGATCTTTTTCGTGCTTATATTCTTTATTTGATCACCTCCATCTTGTTAAACTTACCTATAACAATAGTTATATGGTGTAATTCCAATCTTCTTATCATCTTGTCTTAATTCTATTTCATTCTATCTTTTTCTGTGCTTTCCCGTACCTCGTTCCTTTTCGGGGACGAAAAGCTTTGAGTGGGGGAGAGTGTAACAACCCTGTATTTTACAATTATTTTTAAATTGATATTTCCAGATTTAAAAAGCTTTATTTATGAAAATGAATAAATTTTGTTATTTTAAATATAAACTTTGATTTTGATATGGATTAGAATTCCAAATATGACTGAATAGAATAATTTTCCAAAATGTGAATTTTGGTCAATAGTCAAACTTTGACTTTTAAATTTAAATTTTAAATATTTGAAATTATAAATTTTATCTTTTATTATGAAAATAGATTTAATAACATGAATACTGCTTTTCGTTTCATTGGAAACAGAGTTAAAATGTAAAAGTTATGTACATTTCAATTTTGTGTATAAACTGTTTATTTTGCAATATTATTTATTTTAAATCATATAAATTATATTTTTATTGTCATATTTTGTTTGAATGTGTGTTAATAGGTTATTTTATGTCTTTTAATATTTTAAAAATGATAATATAATTTTTCTAAAGTATACTTAAATTTATTTCAATTTATAAAGCCTAGTTTTCATTTTTCTGCTATTTTCTTCATTAAATTATATTTAATTAAAATATATTTATTTATTTTTGTGAATTCATTTTTATTTTGTGTTCTTATCTTTATTTATAAATATTTTTCAAGTATATAAAGATTATCTAAAGCTCATCTGAAATTTTTTTCAAGTTTACAAAGCCTAGTTATGTATATATTGCCACTTTCTTTATTTATTCGATTTTTTTATTTAAATTTATTTATTTTCTTTTCTTATTTATTTTCTTTTCTGAGATTATGTATCTTTGTTTTCAGCCATTGATATATATATATAAAAAAATTAAAAAGAAAATATAGGAAATTCGAAGAGTTTTAAACTTTTGATATTCCTAAGTCCTTTTGCATTCCGACCTTTCACTTTCTCAACTTCTTTTCTTTAATTTTAGCCGTACCTCTACTCTATTCTTTCTGCTGCCTTCCACTTTGTTTTCACGCATATCATTTCCACTTTCTTGAGGAAAAAACTCACGGCCCTTTGTTGTGCAAAAATTTGGTAAAAATCTCTTCTTTCTTCTTGTTTTTTTTGTGTTTTTCTATTGAAATTTGCTATTGTTCTCTACCTTCATGGCTTCACTCCACCTCCTCCAAGCTTTGGCCAACCACCACCACCCCCTTCCTCTGACCATCACCCACCCCCGCAACCCTCCTCCACAGGCCAAACCACCCCAAGGTGAAGATCACCACATAATTCACCAAAACATCACCTAACATTGCAAACCGAGCCACTTTTGTCACCACCGCCTACAACCACCTTTAGCCACCACTTCCTCCACCACCACCACCTCAGACCTGACCACCACCCTCTGCCACATCATCTAACACCACCTGGACATCTGGACCTGACCATATAGCCTCTGGCCGAACCAAGTCATAGCATAGGAATGTTGATATTTGCCTCGAAATTGTGTAGTTTTGCACCTAGACTATGCACCATCTTCACCACCTTGTAAACACATGATGGCTGACCCATTTGGAACCCAAACCAGACCATTTTCTTACCCTAGGCCAAGCTTAACCACTACCTAACTGAAGTATATGAGGTTGAGAACAAGTGCAAGTCATTTGATGTTGTTTTGGGTATAGAATTCCTATGTTATTTGATGATAAATTTGTGTTGTAACCTATGTATTATTGTATTGTTTTGTGTATATGTATCCAAGGCTATTAATCTTTGGCTCTCCCAATCAAATCATATTTGTATTGTCGTGCCTCCGTCGTGTCAGTTTGTTTGCTTGGGTAGCGATTTCTAGCTTTGAACAGGTGAGTTATTCTCACCAGACAATATGTACCTATATAACTGATAAACCGACACCATTTGAATCTGTAATGTATATCATCATGTCATATATGTTTATATTATTATCATATGATGTTCACACCTGTTATTACACTTATTATATCATATGTTACTGTTATTTCATGCTATTCTATTATTTATATCTGTTTATCACACTGCAAGTTCCCTGTAGATTAGAATCACTATGGGTTGAAATGATACATACCCGAACGGACTTTAGAATAGGGAAAAATCGTTATGGGCTGAAATGATAGGCCTGAATGGTTTTTATTTATTTTATTTAACTTGGGATTGTGGGTTTGAAATGATAGAACCCGGATTTTTTTATTTTTAAACTACGGATTGAAATGATACATATCCGTATCATTTGACCTAGGCTAGAAAACTATATACAGGCCCGTGGTTATTTTATAAAGTTTTTGGATATTTTTAAGTATTTTAAAAATATAAATTTAGGAAATTTGATTTAAAATGATTTTGAAATATTTTGAATTAAAGAAATTATGATTTTTCTATGTGTTAAAAATGAAATTAATGAATTGTTTAATTGGATTTTTGAAATATAATTTAAGTGGAAATTTGGAATTTTGGTTAAAAATGATGTTTAAGTTATATAAATAAAATGGATATTAAATTTTATTTGGAAATGGTAAATATGATAATTTGATTAAATTTGAATTTAAGTGATTTATTAAAGTATTATTGATTTTTCTATGAATTTAAGTGGTTAAATAAATGAATGTTTAAAAGTGATCTTTTAAAATATAACTTGACTTGGAAATGTGAAATTTGGTTTTAATTAAAGGTTTAAGTTAATTAAATAAAATTGGAAATTCAATTAAATTGTGAAATGGTAATTTAAATTTGAAGTGTTAAGTTTATTAGTTGAAAGGTGAAGAATTGGACACTTTTACACTCAAATTTATTAAGTAAATTGTTGAAATTGGATTTGATTATAAGAAATTTATTGTGAAAAGATATATGTTAAATAATATGTAAATGAACATTTTAAATGTTAAAATATGATTTTTTTTAAATGTTTATGTGTTTTAAATTAAAGTTATTTAATTGCTGGAAATACACTAACACCTGAAATTAACTTTTAATAGCATTCAGAAATGCTATAGATTCTGTTTTGAACTAAAATTGTGTAAAAAGAGCTATTACAGCATTTCTGAAATGTTGTAGTTGCTGTAATTGAACTTATAGGCTAATATTGAACTCAGGTCTATTATAGCATTCTCTGGAAATGCTATAATGGTCTGCAGTCTTTGCTGAAACTAAATTTAACCCTTGTTTTGAAATCTGAACTACCGCAGCACTTCTGATATGCTGTCTTTTCTGTTTTGAACTATAATTCAACTAAAACTGAGTTTTAACAGCAGTTTTAAGTGCTGTCTTTGCTGAATTAAAAATGTTTTCAAATATAACTTATAGCAGTTGTTTTTAAATGCTGTGAAATGCTGAAATTTTAATAATTTGGGTTTTTGACTTAGTAAACGAACTCAGAATGGTTTGAAACTTTGAAAATTGAATACTTGATTTGAAAATATAATAATTACACTTTTAAAAGGTTTAAATGAACTATTTTGATTGGAATATAAACTATTTAAAGGTGATTTGAAATGATAGTAAATGAACGATATCTTTGAATTTAAAAGGTATTTAAAGTAGAATATTTGGATTTGAACTGATAGGATATTTTATTTTATTAAAATGATTTGAAATGAAGTTTTGTAAGGATATGATATTTTATTTTATTAAAATGATTTGAAATGAAGTTTTGTAAGGATATGATATTTTATTATATTAAAATGATTTGAAATGAAGTTTTGAAATGATATGAAAATTTTAAATATATGGAAATGGTTTGGAATTGATTTAATCTATATTTTGATAAAGATATGGTTTGAAATGATATTTTATTTTGAAGTAAAGTATTGTTTTTAAAAGTTATAACCACAGGTTATAATAACGATTGGTTGGCAAAGAGACCGGGATCGGATATGGACATACTCTCTGTCGATACCGAAAACCACTTTGACAACCGTGTACGCGGTGGAGATTCCAGAATGAAGTAGGATGGTGGCGACGTTCTTAAGGTATGTTACGTGGACCCAACTCCCGTGAGTTGGCATAAGGTGGCTAAAACAGGAGCGATCTCGGACCAGTGAGGTAGCACCTCTTCTCGGACACATTTCTTCGATATTTACTCTTACTTGTGATTGACTAGATGGCCATCCTCCGATTTGGGAGTGTTGTTCGAGGTGGACGATAGTGGCTGCTATGCGCTCCATCAGTCCGTGTGCGTAATTGGTATATCTACCCTGGCATTGCCTAGTTGTGCCATGTCACCTACCATATCGAGCTTTACTACGATTATGATTTTAAGATCCGACCGCGTTAAGGTTCTCCATCCCCTTAACGCTATTTTCTATATGATTATACTTTACTTATTTAGACACTATTATAATATCGAATATTACTACATAGTAGATAGTTTAACGGATCCTTAGAGGATGGGCGGTCCCAAGCATCTTCTAAGTTACTTGTACCCTTATTACAGTTCGCTTGAGTTGGTTTACATTATATAAGTATATATTGTCCTGACTCGAGTGTTTTGTGTTTTGCTTTACGCTCGGGTCAGCCTGAGTTATTCACAGATTTGGATTTCCACTCTCTTGGAGATTTGAATCGCTGGAGATTATCTGCTTGTCATGTCCTACCTATTTCAATTCCGTTGTTCTACTCAGCTTGTACTTGGTTATTATATTGAGACTTTTGTTGTATTCTATTTCTTCTGTTATATCTCATGTACCTCTGATATATTTATATAGTAGCTTCATGAACTACTATTTCTTTTACTTCCGCTGCATTATTTTACTCTGTGTCTGTGATCTGTGATTATATTTATTTACTGCATATTCTGAGATTTGCCAAATTTTATTTACAACGCGGTATTTTGAGAAATTCAATTCCGGCATGAGTGTCTACCTATACACTTATAATGGATGCGAATGGTTGAAAATATCGGGTCGTTACAACCTTGATTATCATTCTATATCAGTCAGGCATAGACAACGTACTAATTATATACTATTGGTGCCGATGGTATACGACGGTTGTCACATTTGGTATTATAGCTATGGTTACATAATTAACTAGTGTTGATATCATGATCCAGTAGAGAAAGGGAAGGTGTTATCACTGTAGACCGAATTAAGGGTGTGTGCATATACGTGAGAGTGCGTACTTGTTATAAGTTTGGTTTTTAAAACTATACAGTAATCTATTATATAGTATAAGTTGCATACACATGAGCATCACAAACACGGTTTCTTAAGAGAGACTGATCATTCTTGTTACATGTAAAATAAGCTGGCATACAAGGAACAATGTGATTAATTTTTCTTCAGGAGTAGAGGAAGAAGCAGGATCAGGAGCTTCTACGCCAGATGTCCAAGCCATGTTCAATACTATGATGGCTAATATGATAAGGAATGCTCCTGGAGTGGTGATAGGTGGAGGTGCTCCAGTGCTAGTTCCTAGGAATAATTTTGCCAAGCTAAGAAAAGATTACTCTGCCCTTGGTGGAAAGCTGTTCCATGGGACGGAGTCAGCCATAGAAGTGCAAGATTGGTTAAATACTTGTGAGCGCATCTTTGGTGATATAAAGGTGGAAGATGCTATGAAAAGGAAGTTGGCTTCGAGACAGCTTTAGAGTCGAGCCATTAATTGGTGGAATGTTGTTACTATTGCTACTCCAGAGGACTAGTTCAATTGGCATCGGTTCAAAGCGAGGTTCAAGGAGAAGTTTATTCTGACTACTCAGAAGTCCGTTCTGTCAGAACATTTGCCCATCTCAGGCAGAAAGAGATGACAGTTTCTGAATATATGGCAGAATTTGATGGTTTGTCGAAGTATGGGATGTCGTTTATCGACACTCCATTGAGAAAGAATGAGAAATTAATCATTGGTTTGGATGACTACTGGGAAGGAAAGCCGGTGGACCATATAGATGAGCCATTTCATAAGCTTGTAGAGAAGATGCTTTGCCATGAGAGTTTGTACCCTAAGGCTAAGACTTCTATTATTGTTTCTGCTAAGAAAGAGGAGCCAAAGCCTCTACAAGGCGGTGAAGGCAAGAAGAAGTGGAATGGTAAGAGAAAGCGACCCCAAAGTAAGGGTGGCATAAAGTAGGGTAATTAGGAACCTATTTGCTTCGGATGCAACGAGAAGGGTCATCTAATTAAAGACTGCAAGACGAGTGAGAAGAAGAAATGTTACAATTGTGATAAGCCTGGATATTTAAAGAGGAATTGTCCAGAACTGATAAAGGATAAGCAGGTGGTGAAGGCATATGCTTTGGACGCACTCCCGACTTCGTCGAGTGTTCCCTCGACAAATAAGAAGAGGAAGAGAGTCATCATTCATGTATGTTTTCTATCGGTGATGTTCAAGTTTAAGTTTTGCCTAATACCGGTGCTTCTCATTAATTCATCTATATTGACCTAGTAGATAGACTAGGATTGAAACCTAAGATAGTAGACCAACCCCTAATAATGACGAACCCAGTTGAACGCTCTATTGGTCTTTGCATGGTATACTGTGGCCTAGATTTATCGAGTCATGGATATTCTTTGGTTTTTGATTGCTTTGTTTTGAACTTTGTTGGGTTTGGCATTATCTTGGGTATGGACTGGCTTAGGAAATTTTGCGGCCGTAGTGGATTGCGAGATGCCGTTGGTGACAGTCAGAGATGTGAATGAGCGAACGGTAGTGATTAGCTGCCTACTAGAGGATCGGTTGATGGTTAGCTTTCTATATTTCCTTAAGGTTCCATAGGAGGGATTGTCATCTGTGCCTATCGCTAGAGAGTATCCATATGTTTTCGAGAAAGTGATTGGATTGCCGCCGCATAGAGAGATCGAGTTTCGAATAGACTAGGTGAAGGAAGCCAGATCGATAGTTATGCCTTAAGGCATATGGCACCCAAAGAGCAGAAGGAATTGCAGGTGTAAGTGAATGACCTCTTGAGGAAAGGGTTCATTCGGAGGAGCATTTATGAGTGGGGTGCATCTGTAGTATTCACAACGAAGGTGGATGACTCTTTAAGGTTGTGTGTGGATTATCATAAGCTAAATAAAGTAACAAGGAAGAACAAGTATCCACTCCCACGCATTGATGACTTGTTCGATCAACTGCATGGTGCAAAGGTGTTCTACTAAATGAATATAGCAATGTGATTTCACCAGTTGAGAGTGGCAAAGGACACTGTGTCTAATACTGTGTTTCGTACGATGTGAGGGCTTCTACGAATGGTTGGTGATGCCTTTTGGATTGACCAATGCTCCGGCATACTTTGTAGATCTCATGAATCGGGTTTTCAGAGACCAATTAAATAAGTTTGTAATTATGTTCATGGATGATATTCTGATCTACTCTAGAACCAAGAAGGAGTAGAAGACACACTTGAGGATTGTGCTATATATATTGAGAAAGCACAAGTTGAGGGCGAAGCTCTCTAAATGTCACTTCTGGAGAGAAGAAGTCAAATTCTTGGGTCACGTCGTTATAGGACAAGGTATAGTAATGGATCCTACAAAGGTAGCATCGGTCCAAGATTTGAATCGGCCCAAGAATGCTACGGATGTGAGAAGTTTTCTAGGATTGTTGGGATACTATAGACACTTCACAAATGACTTCTCTAAGGTAGTAGCACTATTGACCAATTTGATGAAGAAGAATTATACCTTTGTATGGGATGCGAAGTGTGAGCGTGCATTTGTGAGTCTTAAAGAGAGGTTGATGAGTGCACTAGTGCTGACCATTCCAAGTAGAAATGAAGAATTGATAGTGTACACTAATGCTTGTGGTACTAGATTAGGTGTGGTGTTAATGCAGAAGCGAAAGATTGTCGCTTATGCGAGTCGACAGCTAAAGCCGTAAGGAATACCCAACTTATGATTTGGAATTGGCGGCAATTGTTTTTTCTCTAAAGATGTGGAGGTAATATTTGTTAGGAGAAAGGTTGAAGCTATTCATGGACCATAAATCATGTAAATACTTTTCCTCTCAGAAGGATCTCAACCTTCAACGACAATGGTGTTTGGAGTTTTTGGCCTCTTATGATTTTAGTATTTCCTACACTCCAGGGAAAGGGAATGCAGTCGCTGATGCATTGAGTTGAAGACATGTTGGGTTAGGAGCAATGTTCTTGGAATGGAAGCAGATTGAATATATAGATGGATTTGATTTCAGGCCTCACTGCGAGTAAGAACCTGAAATCTTGGCAAGTTTGTCGATTAGACCTACTCTAATCGAAAGGATCGGTACTAGCCAAAAGCGGGATGCTAGGTTAGCAGAGATCATAGAAAGATAGAAGAAGGCATAGAGTCTGAAGACATAAAGCAATATGAACTCGACCGAGAAGGTTGGCTTTGTAAGGATGGAAGATGATTTATCCCAATGTTGATGGATTGAGAGATGAAGTGTTAAGAGAGTGTCATCATTCTAGATTGACTATTCATCCTGGAGGTAAGAAGATGTACCGAGATATGAAGCAAACTTACTACTGGAAAGATATGAAAAGGGATGTTGGGGCATTCATCTCATGGTGTATAAAGTGTTAGTTGGTAAAGACAAAGCAGAAGAAACCTAGTGGATTTTTGCAACCATTGGAGATTCCTGAATGGAAATGAGAACAAATATCAATGGATTTTATTAATGGATTGCCGAGGACTCGAGTACGGTGCGATGACATTTTGGTCATAGTAGATCGGTTGACCAAGAGTGTAAGGATTATACCTGTCAAGTCAAGTAGAATGACAGCCAAGCTGGTAGAGTTGTAGGTAAAATGGATAGTATGATTTCACGGTATGCCAAAGAGCATTGTGAGCGACCAAGACTGGTTCTTCACTAGTGGGTTTTGAAAGAGCTTACAAGAGGCGTTAGAGATAGAGTTGCATATTAGTATAGCTTATCATCCGTAAACGGATGGGTAGACCAAAAGAGTAAATTTTATATTGGAAGATCTCTTGTTAGCATGCTTTATAGACTTTGGTGGATCATGGGATGATCATTTTCATTTGGTGGAGTTTACATACAACAATAGTTATCAGTCGAGTATTGGTATGGCTCCACATGAAGCATTGTATGGCCGACCATGTAACGCTCCTTCATGTTGGTGGGAAGCGGGCGAGAAACTGATACTTGGGCCAGATATGATTAGAGAGACTTCGAAGAAGACTAAGGTTATTCGACAACGAATGAAAGCAGCTCAGGATCAACAGAAAAGCTACGCGGATAAGAGATGAAGAGATTTAGAGTTTTCTGTCGAAGATATGTTATTTATAAAGGTTTCTCTATTAAAGGTTGTAGTTTGATTTGGTAGAAAGGGGAAGTTGGCATCGAGATTTGTAGGTCCTTTTCTGATAGTCGAGAGAATCAGGAAGCTAGCATATAGGGTCAACTTAGATGGTGGGCGTGCACAACGTTTTCATGTCTCTTATCTATGGAAGTTTGTGCACGACTCAGGCATGATGATCGTATATTATACTAAAATTATGTAATTACTAAAGATCATTCCAAAGGACATGATGTCTATTCTAACCCTTTGTTTACCCGCAAGATTTCTTTGTTAAATTAGGGTCAGCCACCTGACTCCATCCTTGTGAACTATGATCTGGTTCCTTAATCCGACTACTAAAATATTTTTGCACAACTAAGGTTTTGCTTCGAAAATCTCTCGGTCATCTCAAGAATCCGACTCAAGTGCTCATCTATCAAAATCAAGTGAAAACCATTTCCTAACTGGTGCAAATCACCTAGAGACCCTGTGCTCAAAAAATCAGTTGGGAACTGGCACGTGAATGGACCAATCTTCAGAAAATGTCCCTTTCGGCACATGGGATTACTCCCATCACCTAAGGTTTACTGACATAAAGAAAAACAATTATAACTCGAATGACTATAAGAAAACGCCCATAAGTCATCCGCTGGCCTCTGCTCATTACTGGGCATCCACTAAATCCTAACTGGATATAAATCCAAGTCACACTTCATCGACCGAACCCACTCAACTTAAAAGCTTGTGCATTAAGTTCAAATGTTAACACTTTGGTCGCTTCACCTCGACTTAGCAACTAAGGTAACTCTTAGAAAGTTTATCTCTACTGAACAATTTACCAACTATGAAAAGTGTCAAGTTTAGCCTATCTACCAAGTACCTAGCAATAGATAAAAATATACCGCTCAAGTGTCGGAAGGAATGGAAGTGAGTTTTAAAAAATGGAGCATACCTTTCTACATAAGCTCCTTTCGATTTTCCTAAGCGACAAGCCCGCTAGGACTTGGTAATGCCTGAGAGGCACAGTCATCATCACTTACGCACCCTTCGAAAATGTATGGTAGTCATTCTTCAGGTAATCAAGCAATCACAAATGAAGCACTTATGCTTCACTCTTGCTGGATGACTTTTCATAGTGCAATGCCTTTTATATGCCATAGGAGTGACATACTAAGTCATCTTTTCTTTATCGAACAAGCTCAATCTTCCTTGTATCATGGTCATTTCGCCTTGGATGGAGTTCCAGTTGCTTTCCGCTTTCATTAACTCAATAGTACCTCATGGGCGTTCTCACAAAGGAGAATCATCCCAACGAGATATTCAAAAGTGAACCCTAACAGGGATAAGGCTAAGCAATGAACCCCCAAGTAACGCTTAAGACCCAAGGAAAATCTTTTTGCCCACCATAACGGAGTACTGACCACCTCAAACCCCAAAAACAAAGGTTTAATTGGACAAAGCTCCTTTGCTGATAAGTTGTCCTGCTTAGGATGGACGGAATACTTAAGCTACATGCTCTTCTCGATCTCAGAAATGAACTATAAACTTTAAGCGATGCTTGAATAAATTCGGAATCATAGGCCTGCTTATTAGCCACACAAACACCGAATCCTACCCAGCTAAATTCTCCCCTTTCCAAATGCCAAGAAATAATCTTCTCAATGAGAACATTCCCTAGACCTATAATGATGGAAGCCTTTCCAACATGTGTCCAAAACTACGCCTCAGTAACAATTCAGGACTCAGATATGGCTCACCTTCAAGGCTAAGGAAATTATGGCACTGCTTTAAAGAATCTAGAGCTAGTGGAGCTAGAAATACTGATGCCTAAAGGGTCACACCACTTTTTGCACTAACCACAATCTGCTGGAAATATTCACAAGCGACGGAACATCTTTTGCGGTAGCTAAAGAGTCTCTGAACTAATCAGGCATCTCAAACTGCCTATCCATAGTCGCTCCTATATTTCGTCTACTCATACGGATAACCTGGCGAAAGTACCTTAGCAACCAGTGGTACAAACAAATCAGGTCCAAAAGACAAGTGGTGTATACATTATAATATAGTAGAAAAATACAAGTACAATCTCTCAACGTATCTCCTTTGACAAGATTGATTTACTCAAACTAGTTTACTTGGTCAGAGTGTTGAGCCTAAACTCTGATACCAAATGTAATGACCCGCCCTTCAGTAATACCCAAATAGACAAATCGTTGGGGTAAAATTTAATCGAAACACTAAACCAAGATATCGATAAGATCTGACAACGAAATGACAACATATAATATAATAAATATACATGAATAGAATAAAACAATGATATATAAGAGATCGCACTAGCGGAAGCAACTAATAAATAA
The DNA here is from genome assembly GCA_030737815.1 of Allium fistulosum. NCBI lineage: Eukaryota > Viridiplantae > Streptophyta > Magnoliopsida > Asparagales > Amaryllidaceae > Allium > Allium fistulosum. The sequence goes on from CM060901.1 coordinate 1,250,559,770, forward strand.
ATATCAGTACATAATTGTTAGAATACATCAACTACAAAGAAACATAGAGTTCTAAATAAATATCTGATACAACTGTCTCCTATATAAATAACAGGTCTGTCATGTACAAATGAAATAACAAGTATGTGTGTGAGTCTATATCTAAATATCAATGCCACGCCTCTAAAATACTCCAGCTGCACACTCTGATAGCATATTTGCAAAATCACCTAACTCTTGAACTAATCAATCGAGTACCCAAGAGTTTTCATAACATAAGCATACAAAGACAAAATGTAGGTCAGACATAAAGTCTGCTGTGAGGGAAACTATCTCAAAATACTGTATATTAAAACTATATACAAATAGATAGGAATAACAAAATCACAACCAACCCTCTCCACAAATGGGATACAAGGGTAATCCAGACTGCATATAAAAAAGTATAGTAAACCCATCTCAAAAGTAGGGGATTATACCATAACCTGCTCTTCTCCTGTAACAACAAGTCAGCACAATATCTTCCATTGCACTACACTAGCCCAAAATTGCTAATAATATAGTACAAATATACCATGATCGAACCGTAATCCCAAAAGAACGATTACTACTACTAAGATCAATAAGATACGCCCTAACACATATGGTCACTGCTACTAAGACCAAACGTTCATATAACTACAAATGTAAGTCCCAAAGACATCCAAGCGATCACAACAAGATAAAGCTATTCATGGTCTCCAAATACCCCGTCGAGTGTGTCCTGACCATCAACAAGCACTCTAGGTACACCACAAGAATGTCGATACCTGCGTAGGTCACATAAGTCCATACCCTTGGTGTGTCATAACAAGTCAACACCAAACAAATTGTATATTACTCTAAATTCAAAAGCTTAGGGTACGAACTCACTCATTGGTGTGTCACAATGAGTCAACAACAAACAGATCGTATATTACTCTAAGTCAAAATTTTATAGTGCGGACTCACTTCGTACATAACGTACGAAATCGCTACATATGGCTCCATTCGCCACGGTCTAAAAACCTACCAGACAACTCTAATAAAACCTCATACTAACCTGAATTTCATGCTAAATGAAACACATGACCTCAATATAAAAATACTCCCTCGATATATCCCCCGGTCTACCTCAAAATCTACGGTTTTGGAGTATGTGCTAGGGTGGGTCCCTTGTGGACCCCGAAATCAAACTAAACCAAAACCTGCCAAAATTTGATGGGTTGTAACCCTTGAAAAATGGTGAAAAATGGTCCAAACCTCACCTCAATCTGACTTAATGCATTCCCTTGAATTACTAGGGTGGCTTATTGATAAAAAAATATAATGAATCTAAGTGAAATAGTCTATTAAGTGCTCGTTATTCCACGTCCGCGAAACTAGGATCCCATCAATTGTTGCTAGCTTGAAAGTTCCATCTCCAAGCTTCTATTCAATTGCATGAGGACCTTCCTAATTTAGACCAATGCCCCTGTACCAGGGAGGACTCGTTTCAAAACGAGGCCCCATGCCTTAAAGTTATGAGTTTTGATTTTAACGTCAAATTGTCATGCTACTCTTTTTTGGTAAGCAGCTACCCTAAGTTCAGTTTCTTCCCGTTTATCACCGACCAAGTCGAGGGACTCAAGGATGAGTTTCCCATTCATCTTGGGATCATGGTGTTTTCTTTGGTGGGAAGGAATTTTAAGTTCTATCGGAATCACGACCTCAGCTTCGTAGGCCAAAGCAAATGGAGTGTGCCCAGCTGCGGACTTATAGGTCATTGACTAGATTGGCCTTGGCTTCCGTCAGTCATTTCTTCAGGATGGGTTTGATGATCTTGTTAACTACCTCCACCTATCCATTCGCCTATAAATGTGCTACTGTCGAGAAGCTCTTCGTAATTTGGTATCGGATATAGAAGCCTTTGAACTCAATAATTTTGTATTGAGTTCCACTATCCATAATTATTTTTTATGGAATTCCAAATCTGCATATGATGTTCTTCACCATAAAGTTGATCACTTTCTTTGATGTGATTATGGCTAGCGGTTTCTGCTTCAAATCACTTTATGGAGCAGTCCACAACTACAATAGCGTACCTTGCTTCGCCTTTCGATATCGATAGCAAAACAATGATATCAATCCCCAAACTACAAACGGCAATGGTTTAACCATTTGCAAAAGCCCATTAGATGGAGCTCTTGATACTTTTGTGAAACTTTAGCACCTATCACATCATTTGGTATAATCAGCCGCACCTCGATTGATTGTTGGCCAAAGGTATCTATAGCGAATTATTTTCTTTGCTAAATTCTATCCTTCGATGTGATCACCACAGCTTCCTTCGTGTACATCTGAAATCATTTTATTTGCTTCATCCTTGGTGACACACCACAACAAGGGGTTGAGAAACTTCTCATATGCAGCATTCCATCTTATATAACAAATTGTAGTACTTTATGAAGGAGTTTCCGCCATTTATTCCAGCCACTAGGGAGAGTTCCTTTCTACAAATAATCTTTGATTGGAGTCATCCATAACTTCTTTTCCTCTTTGGTCTCCAAGGTCCAATAGACATCCATCTGATCAATGCTTAAATAATAAAATCTACACTGGAACAAGTCCCATAAGTTATGCATCCCCATAGCTTGCCAGTTTAGCTAGTGAGTCAGCTTTCGTATTCTCTTCTCGGGGTATGAACATGATTGTATAGTATTCGATATCACTCAACGGTTCCAATGTCTTTGTCATGTAACGGTAAAGTTTTTCTCCCTTAGCCTGAAATTCCTTCTTGACTTGGCAGACCACTAATTGGGAGTCACTAAATATATATGGTGTATTGAACCCCGGTTCTTTTGCTAACTTGAGTCCAGTAGTCTCCGCATTGTATTAAACTTCATTGTTCATTATTGGGAACTCTAGCTTTAGGGCGTAGCAAATTATCCATCCTTCCAAGGTCATAAGAATCACTCCTACCCTACAACTTTGCTCCTTGGAAGCTCCATCTACGCACAACTTCCACTGGGAAACTCGGATCATACCATCTTCCTCTTCTCCTTTCCGAATGGTAAATTAAACGATGAAATTAACCAATGCTAACCCTCATATCGCCTTTCTAGGATGATACGTTATATCATATAGCTCAATTAAATTTTCCATTTCGGTAGTCTTCCCAAAGTCTTGGGTTAGTGTAGCACTTCCCTTAGTGGCTGATCGGTCAGAACCTTTATCACATGAGCGTGGAATTATGGCCATAGCTCCTTGAGGCAATCAACAAGCAATATGCCAACTTTTCCAATTTTGGGTAGCTCTTTTCTACTCTAGTAAACTGCTTGCTGATAAAGTATAAGGGCCAAGTAAAGGAAAAGATCTTCTCCTTCCAAAGGCTTTGACAAGACGGGTGGCCTTTCCATATGCTCTAAAAATTTCTAGAAAGCTTCTTGGCATTCCTTGGTCCAAACAAACTTCCCTTTTTATTTCTTGAAGGTTCGTCACTTTTGGGATAAATAAACTCAGTGCGTCGTACAAGCTCTACATCTCCCTCCTCATTTTTGGGGCTTTGACATCTTTCAGTGCTTTAATCCGCTCCGGATCAGCTTCAATACACCTTGAATTCACGATGAAACCCAAAACATGCCTAATGTGACTTCGAAAGAACATTTCAACAGATTGAGCTTTATGCCATACTTTTGAAGTATATCGAACATCTTAGCTAGGTCATCCATGTGGTTCATTGATTACTGTGATTTCACCAGCTTATCGCCCACATAAAATTCCATTGTCCACCTAATTTGATCTTCAAATATCTTATTTACCAATAGTTGGTAGGTAGCTCCAGCACTCATCAAACTGAATGACATTACTCGATAGCTATATAGGCCTAAATCTATGATGAAACTCGAATGCTACTAATTTGGAACATGCATTGCTATTTGATTATAGCAGAAATATGCATCCATGAATGATAGTAGTTCGTGTTCGACCATCAAGTCCACTGTTGTTCTATCTTCGATAATGGGAAGCTGTCCTTTGGCTTATTTTGTTCAGGTCTAAAAAAATGATACATGTCCGCCATTTTCCATTCAGATTCTTGACCAATACATAATTTGATACCCATTCAGGGAATAGGGCATCATGGATAAAGTGACTTGCGTTCAACTTGTACACTTCCTCTTTCAATGTAGCAGATCACTTTGAACCAAAACATGTCTCTTCTTCTTTAAAGATGGCATCTTGGGTCGACATTCCAAGTGTGGCATGTTATCTCTAGCGATATTCCATACATATCAGAATGTGTCTAGGAAAATACATTCAGATTTGCTTGGAGTAACCCTACCAATTCCATTCTTATCTTTCTGCCGATCTAAGATCTGACTTTGAGGACCTTAGTAGGATCATCTGAATCGATCGAGACATTGATCGTCAGCTTCATTGGTGCCGCCCTCACATCCATTGGCTCTTTTCGAGGTTCCATAGGCTTGTAGAACTTGCTATGGACCTAAGCTAGGGCTTGGGTGATAATTGCTATGTATCCGCATTTTTGATGTAGAGAGCCTTCTTTGAACCTTTTCCTTTTTCATATTGCTACGCTTCTCTGATGTTTGGGAGTATCTAATTCCATAACCACATGATTTAATTAATTCATTAAATATTGTAAATTAATTAAACTTAAGAAATATTAATTCTTATTTAATTTATTTGATGTTTGGGAGTTATTTGGAATTATTTGAATGCATATATAAAGTTATATTTGCACGCATCGATATACAATATTTGTGCATTTATACAAGTTTAAATAAAAGATAATTGCATGAAGGATTTATAGAAATTTCATACCTTTTAATCGCAAGTAATTTTAGTCATACCATGTGAATAGAGAGAAATAGGGGGAGAGAGAAAATTTAGTGAATTCATTAGGGAAGTTTTAATTAAAAGAATGGGAGGTTTCATTTTTTCAATAAAAAATTCCACTAATTTATTTCTGATAGATTTTCATTTTTTATTCATTATTCTTTTATGACCTCCAAACTTTCCATGGCTAAAAATCAAATCAATATTTCCAAAATTTTACCAACTCCAATACTAAGTGAAAACATCAAATAAAAAATAAAATAAGTGATTCTTCCTTCTCTTGCAAAGCTAGGTGGTGATCTACTTGATATCCAAGGAGAAATTACAAATCAAGGTATTATAATGGGAAATATTTTTTCAAATTATATATAGGATGATCTACCATTCAAGGTGTGATTAACGACGACATCTTTAAGGTATATATCTCATTTACATTTTAATTCAAATATATTGTTTGTTGGATAATTTATAAAATGATTCTATATTGCATATGGTGTCTGATACATTTGTATATGATGAAATTGAAGTGTTTTACCCATTAGGTAATATTGAATTATAGATCTTTGACTAAAGATAAGACAAAAAAATTTATTTGGACTTATATATATTTATATATATGTATATATGATTTTTTATTTTAAGTGTCATTAATAATATATTTAAATATCTCAAATCACCATTTTAATTTTAATTTCAAAACTATTATTCAATATGTTATTTTACAAAATGTTTTGATTTTATATTCATGGTTGAATTGAAAGTTAACATATGCAATTAATGATTTCAAATAACCTAATAAATGGTAGTTATGATTCAAATGTTTTGAATTTATTGTATTAAAATCATTCATCATTTAAAACGTTATTTTACCAAATGCATACAAAAGTTGTAATTATAAGCATTCGAACTATGGATTTGGATCTAATAAATGGTAATGAGTGTAGTAGTGAATTATGGAAAGTTGTCTTATAAATTATTTTCAAAATCAAAGTTAAATTTTACTGATATTGAAATTTAAATATAAAGTTTTGACTTTGTCAAATTAAAAAAACTTTGGTTGGAAACTTAATATATACATGTATATAAATTTACTTATTTTAAATAGGCAAAGAGAATTTGAATCGCTAGAAATAGATCTAGTAAATGGTAATAAAGAATGGAGTAAATGAAGGAGAGTGTCTCTTGATCTCCTTCCTCTTAAAAGCATGTAGGCTTTCAATTTGTATCTTATAATATATAATAAATGCATACATATTTAAATAATTATTTTAAGACAATAGGTGTGTATAAGGATAGCCAACGTATCTGTTATAGATGTAAATCTCAATGTCTATATACGTACACATTAACTATGCATACTTCATTATATGTTGCACATGCACTATATTTACACATGAGTATATTATGATATACTTATATAATATACTAAATGCCTAATAATTAAATTCACTGATTGGCTAATTAGAAAATTAAATAAAATTGAATCTTATTTAGAGTAATTAGATCGAATTTAGACTTCAAAGGCCCAATAAGATCCAAAATGGAAAAAAAAATTGAAACTTATCCATTTAACACGTTACGTATTGTCCCGATTCCATCATATAAAATAGAATCTATATAATAGAATTATATATTTTCAAAATAGGAGAATACTTACACGCATATGCCTCATCTCATATAGCATCTCTTCAGATCCAATTATGGACTTTGTTGATTCTACTGCTAAGTTAGTTTGTCTTTCTCCTAACATAACAAAGGTCTCTTACCCTGAAGGCTTGGATGATGGTATTGAGTATGGTTCAGCTGATCTATTTCCATCATAGTCTATGTTTATATGCTTCTTTGGTCTATTTCACATGTTTTTGTTATTTATATTATCTTCCTATGTATAGGTTATGTAAGGTGTAGTGTTAGTCTATAGTTGTTAGGGTATATAGCCTCCCACTTATTCTTTTATTTATTAAAAGTGGACGGGCCACTATAAAAATCTACTTGCCTAGGCAAAAAAAGGAGAATACTTGCTGAAAAAGAAAAGATGGAAATAAAAGTTCTCATTCTATCTTGATCCAATCAAATCAGGATTAAAAGGAAATTGAATTTGTGGTATTTGAATTTTCTCTTTTACAACCACTAATCAATAATAGGTTCAATCTCTATATGGAAATAATTCTATGCTTAATTGCAACAAAATATCTTAGCTTTTCAAAGTTACAAATTTGAAAACATGCATTCAACACGAAAAACAAGATTATTATAAACTATTACCACAATTAATATTTTGATTCAACAACATGATTTTTCTTATACTTTGCATATATGAATATACTTACACGAAAATTTGCAATTTAAGATTTAAATTTCAAATAAAAATAATTGATTAAATAATAAGACATTGCATATATTATTTGAAAAGCAAATTTAATTTAACTAAAAGATTCAACTTAGTGTGGATTTATAATCTCATATAACATGAAAAAGGCATATGGATATACACATACATAATTTAATTAATTAAACATTAAATCCATAAGTAGAAGTGAATTAAAATGTAAAATAAATATATATTTTATTAGACTAAATTAGGTCATCGTTAACTAATAATTTCAGATTCAATAAACAATTTGAATGCATAAAATAAATCAAACAACAAATTGATTTTATAAATAAATAACAAAACAAAAAATATTTTCGATTAGATTTGATATGTGGCAATATATTCACACATATATGTGAATTTGGTCAGGGTAAAATATCATGAATAAATAAAATAGAAGATATGAACCATAAAAGTCTTACCCTTTGTAACATTTTGATTTAAGAGTTCTTCTCGGATCTCTAAGTAAAATCATACCCTATCTTTTATTTTATTTGATGATTTGAATTGATCTGAAGTTGATAATTTTTAGAAATTGCTCTAAAATTTTTTGACAATGGATGATGAGAAAGAGAGAAAAGAAAAATAAATAAAGAAATAAATAAGAGGGATTTGTTTTAATGAAAAAATAGAAACCTTTCCTATTCTTTATTTAATACCTTCCTATTTTAATTCCTAATCAATTTTCAACTAAGCCAAATCTTTTCCTATCCTATGCATGGTCGGCTAATCATATATTCCTACATGGATTTATTTTCCAAAAACATGTTAATAGTTATCTTTTATTCAAACCTATTTAAAGTTACACTGATATTATATGTCAATGAATGCAACTATAACTTCCATATATGCATCAAATGATTCCAAACAACTCCAGAACATCAAATAAATCAAATAATAATCGATATTTCAAAAATAATAATTAATTTAATTAATATATAATATTTTATAAATTAATTAAATCATGTGATTTTTCGAAGAATTAACAAATACGGTTTTGCGACTAAATGGTACGAATTCAGTCAACGACTAAATTTGAACGTTCACATGTCACCTTACTTAGTGGTGTGACAATCTTGTCGAATTCAAAACTTAAAATCCTTTTCAGTAAAATTATATTCTATATTTTCTTAAGCGGTACCTTTTAGTAACGATTATTACACACATTCTCTTTATCGATGCATATCACTTTAGGATTTATGGAATTTGGTTATAGTCAAAATTCCAATATCATCCTTATTCAATTTATTTAAAACATAAACAAAGTCCTTGGTTTGCTAATAACAATACTACTAATCGTACTACTATGGTTAGAGACTTAGACTTTGAGTTGACTATAGTTGACCGTGCTACTAACCTCACACAATCAAGGAGACGAATTCTCTGTTGAATACTGTTATACTTCGAATGCTTTAACTCAAACCCTATTCGACATGCCATGATGTAACTATAATCAAAGTGCAGTATTCGCATCGAAGATTTATAGTATTCTCATGTCGATGGAACTGTATAACATTGTCACCTTAAGATTTTTTGTTTCACCTATAACTATTAACCAAAAGGAAACTCTTAGACATGTCATTTCATAGTTATCCAATAACTACGTGTATGTAACACCTTGGTGCCCTCAATAGCCATGAGTAATATGCTGCCCAACATTTGGAGAGCATTACGTATTCCTTTCTTAATGGATGTATCGATATTCTTTCTCGAATCATCTTGACCAAGAATATCTAAAATAATATGTTATTTTATATTATTGTTTTTTTCACACGATTATAACTCCTTATAATTATTATCACAAGCATATCATGAAAGAATTTTTTATATTAATATACTTAAATTAATTACTTTATTAATTATCATAATATAACAAGTATATAATATAAAATTAAACACCTACGAACAAGATTGGTTATAGAGCTAGATATTTGTAACAAATTACATGATTGCCCCTAGGGCACCTCTTAATCTCCCACTTGCGCTTGGGGTCAATTATGGAATCTCAAATCTCATTCCTTCAATCGGTTTTCTCAAAATGATTGAGCTAGTTCCTTAGTGAAAGGATATGCTATATTGTCTTAAATACCTATAATGTCAATTAACTCTCTTTGACAGTTACAAACTGCCTTTATCATGTGGAACTTTTTCAGTGTCTGTTCCCCAACATCTAGTGAGCTCTAAATTCTTTCACTGTCCTTATCACGACATTGTTTCACAAAATAAAGTTGTGGGATTCTCAACATTTGGAACTGCCCCTAGTCCAGCTACAAATTTGTTCATTATATATATATATATATATATATATGTGTGTGTGTGTGTGTGTGTGTGTGTGTATGTGTGTGTGTGTGTCATTTTATAAGATATATATATATAGTCTTTTATATGATGTTATTTAAGGCAATGTATTTTGCTTTTTGGTTGAATCTGCCATAACCTTTCATCTAGAACAATTTCAACTTAAAGCTCCTTAACGAAGATTGAACGGAATTCAGGATTGACATATTATACTCAATATTGCTTATGGAGTGTGATTCTAAATATTCCTTCATAAGGAGTTCATTGTTTCCATAAACAATTCTCTAGTATTTCAAAAATTGAGGAGAATACTCTTAACTACAGTTTAGTGATCTTAATTTGGATTTGATATTCTCCTAGTGCACCAAGTACATAAGCGAAATGTGATATAGTGGACTACATAGCATATGTGATAATTCCTATTGCCAATGCATAAGGAATACATCTCATATATGCTCCACATTAAACATTTTAATGTGATGTCTACGTATATCAGAAGGGACTATCCCAACATCCTTTTATATTGATTATGAAAGACGTAGCACCCCTAATTTTTTATAACATTATTCAGGAGATTTAATTAGATAAATTAAATAGAATAATATAATTGTTAATTGATAAGGGGATTGAGACTTGAATTAATTAATTATGGGCCAAGCCTAATATAATAATTAATGGGCTAAAGAATGGTTTTAGGTTAAACAAATTACATAAGGGTATATTAGGAATTTTCCTCCCAATGACCCTTACCCTTATATATTTTCCTTCCTACCATCTTTCTTCTCATTCATGTCATTTTGAAAAAAAACGAAAGAGTGAACGACCGGCCATTAAGAGAATAAGAGCAATACAAATTAAAAGCTAAAGAATCAAGCATAGGGGAAATCAATCTCAATCCAATCTCCTTATCTTTATCAAGGTGAATAATAATTCCATCTCTATTTTGTTTTGAATCATATATTCTCGGATTTAAGGGTAAATTCATTTTTATGATATATTGGATGATGATACAATTTTAAATGGTTTAAACAAGATTGTTTAAATGAGGAAAAGCACGGTTTTAGGTCAAAATCGAGATTTAATGATGTTTAAATGCCATGGGAAAATTTTATGTTATGAGAAACATGATTTTGGAGTTGGGTTTCAATTTTGATAATTTTCCAAGCCATGAAAAGATTATTATGAATTTTCAAAGGAAAATATGGTTATTTGGGTTTATAAATTTATTTCGGAAAATATATTGTGAATTTGGGTCTGGAATTTTGATATGTTAGATAACATGATTAAAGTGAATTTCTATAATTTCTGGGGATTTTTCCAAAGTGATTTGTTATGCAAAATAAACTATGTTAGAAGAGGAACTTCTTTTGCAAAAATTTGTTTTGCATAATAGAAGGGCTTTAACATAACCATGGTTTAGTTCTAGATTAGCAGTTGTTATTTTTGGAAAAGAATTTGAAAAAGTTAAGGCAACCAATCTGGAGTTGACACGTGGTAGGTTAGTTAGAGAAAAGTTTGCTTAAAGTGGTATAAAACCTGGTTTACTCAGAAAAATTGGTTCCACCTACTTTGGAAAGCACCTTCGACACAGAAGCTTCCGACTTCATCTTAGTTGAAACCTATTAAGCCGAAACCAATACACAAGGTATCACAAAGATGGTACGTAGTGGATTGGAGGAAGGTGAAAGGTAAGGTGTCGAAAGCATAGCTTCCGAGGGAGTCAAAACCTTAGTTTGTTTTTACAAAAGAAAAGCGCCTGCCTCTGTTTTGTTTTAGCCTTCGACAGAGTCAAAACATATAGTTTCGAAAGAGATTCTAAAAAGGTTTCGAAAGGGTTGCCATTAACTTAAGGTTGCTTTCGACTGGGTTCCTTACTTATGAAAGAATGTTTTGAAAGAAGGGGTTCTGACCTAGTCCAAACCCTGTTGCCTTTCTTTAACCTTTCAATGGAGTTGAAGATACCAATGCTGTCGAAGGGTACTTTGTTTTTTAAGTTAAAGCCACTTCCCATAACTTTTTGAAAGGGGTTAGGATTTCAAAGGTGATGGTTTCAAAAGGGGTTTCGACGCCAACCTTCTAATATTTTTACCCAGATAATAATTGCTTTCAAAAGTGATGGTGCCGACGCCATCAAGTTTTCCCCAATATTTTTATATGATAAAGGACGGTTTCGAAAGAGTTGTTTTTTCCTATATTCACTTTGACCCAAATAATATTTTAAGTATAAACCCAATGCTTTCGAAAGGGGGACTTTCAAGGATTTCGGAAAGGTTACTTCCATTGGTGTCGAAAAGGGTACTCTCAACTGGTTTCGAAGCTAAGCTTCTAAAGTTAAATGCTAATACTTTATTACAATCGAAAGGTTCCGAAAGGAAGGTTTTAAACTATTATAAAGGCAGGAGCCTAATGTTTTGAATATAGATTTTAAGGCTTTCGAAGGAGGTCATCCTATGAAGTCGAAAGCTAGGTTTCGAAGGTATCGAAAGTTTTTTAACCCAAACTCTATTTTTTAAAAGGAAAAACCCATGGCTATATTAAAGGAGTTTTTATAATGGTTTTAAGAAGAAGCTATCCTTGATAAAGTAATAGGTTAAAGGGATTAACCATGTTTTATTTTAAACCCACAGGAGTGGTATTGCTATGTTGTTATGTTGCTTCTTCAAATATGAATATATTCACTTTAAAATGGACCCATAATTGCATTTTGGGGATAAAGGGTAGAAGAACCAATTAGGTTAACCCAGTAGTGAATATAAATTGATAACACTCATGAATGAGTAGAATTGTATCTAGGAGGTCAGGAAGACCAAAATATAGGATGCTAAAATATAAAAGAAAGATATTGGCAGGGGCCAATAGGTTCTCAGTAAGCCCATGAAAACTATGTAAAGAAAAAGATATTATCAGGAGCCAATAGGTTCGTAGTTAGCCCATGAAAACTATGTATAAAGGAAGATGTCAGAAAGATAGGTTCATAGAAAGCTCATGAAAACTAGGATTGGATACTGGCAGGGGCCAGTAGGTTTGTAGTTAGCCTATGAAAACTATATCCGGATTGAGATATTGACAGATGGCAATAGGTTCCTAGTCAGCCCATGAAAACTAAGGTTAGAAGAAAGGATATTGGGGTCACCAATAGGTTCCTAGTCAACCCATGAAAACTAGGATAAGAGTAAGATATTGGAGTTACCAATAGGTTCTTAGTGATCCCATGAAAACTATGTAATTGGACAGGGAGTCCTTAAATGTTTATCCGGTTATTAGTTAGCCCATGAAAACTAAAAGGTTAATAGTAACCCTAAAACTATAATAGAGACAGATAGTCTGAAATGAATGGGAATGGGTAATCCAGAATTGATTCATTTGTTTTTGCATATCATTATATTATACTGTTTTGAATTGTTTTAACCATTGTGGATGCAAGAGCACAATATATGGTTTTATAAAGGTATTAAGATACTAGTGAGGGGAAAACCCGTTTCGCTAAGCGACGTGGTCTCACTAGATATCTAAATGATTTGAGATGGTAGATTATTATTCATACTAGGCTTTATGTCTAACTCGAAGTTTATGTTTTCCCTTTAAACCCTTGGGTACTCAATTGATTTTGAGTAGTTTAAGAGTTGAGGTTTTCAAGTACCTCTTAGGACGAATAAGCTTCCAGAGACGTGCATGAGGCATGATAGCTATTTAGAGTTCTCTTTTCTTTTTATTCTGCTAAGTTGTTTGTAATGTCAAAGTTGTTATATGCCTGTATATACTTTGATCATCCAAGGGGGCATCTTCATTTTTCGCTCTTGGCGTATGTTTTAATAAATATATTTTCTCTGAACATGGTTTACAAGTTTGGGATTATGTAATGAATTGGAAATATTTTGAAATGATATGTGATTCTATTTGAAGTTTAAATTTTTTCCATATTCATGTGTTCCTGTGTATCAATGAATCTAACACCGCCATATTTGGTCGTCGAGGATTAATAACTATGGAGGACTGCAGCATCCGTAGCCGTTAGTTTTAGGCCTCCAAGTAGGGGGATGTTATAGAAGACGTCATTTTCAAATCCAATGTCTAGTATTAAAAAACCAAACTAAAATGACTTTAACATGGGTACATCATTAACATGATGGAACAAGTCCATCACGCAGCAGGTTAAATGGGCAAATTTTAAAACAAATAGCCATTTTAGATCATATTAGGCCTATAAAGTCTAAATTCATTTATTAGATCTAATCTAATTACTCTAAATAAAATCCAATTTTACTTAATTTTTTGATTAGATAATCAGTTAATTAAAAATAGCCATATTAACCCAAAAAATGTATCAACACCCTGGATCAAGTGTGAAAGCACCAGTGTAGATAATCAGCAGCACAAATCTCAGATAAACAACAATTAAAAAGTAGAAGTAAGAAAAGAGACACAAAAATTTTATAGTGGTTCGGCTGACTCTGGCCTGCATCTACTTTAATCAATCTTTATTATGATTATACGAGTTGAATCTCTTTGGATATCAACTAGCTAGTCCTTAGATCTAAGTTACAATGAGTTAGAATAAGTCACAAGTTCAAGGGTTGACTGGAGAATCACAGTAACCTCCTTGATGACTGTTGTGAGGAAGAAGAAAGTTGAAGAAGTGAAGGAATTCCAATAGAGTAATGGCGGCTCTCTTTCCGAAAAAGATCCATCTCTAGTAGCAGGTAGGTGAGTACTTATAGGGGAATTCGGTGAGTGTTGAGCCAAAATTCCAAGTGAAGAAGAGTCTATGCCAAGTCATCACCGATAATCTCAAATCAATCTGAGTCATTTCTATGGATCGCTAGCTATCCATAGGCGATGGATTGCTAGCAATCCATCAAATTAGCATATTTTTCTACTAGAAGTCTTTACTTAGTGCTACGAAGGATCTTGGAAAGTTTGAGAGGGATCCGACCTATCTTGATGGGTCGCTAGCTATCCATCCACTTAGTATATTTTTGAGTGATCTTTGTTTGGTTGTCTTCCTATCTTCTATTTAAGTTCCTTGTCCAAATATCAAGTCATTTGGAGTTAGTTTGATCATCCGTCTTCACGGGTCATCTGGTCCAGAAGAATCATCCATAACTCGAACAAATTTTAATGAAATCAAATGAAACTTTATAGGAACACTCTAAAGCATGTTAGGGACCTACCATAAAAATTTGAGGTGATGGGGCCTATCTATATGGGTCTTTAGCATTACATCTAGATGCATCGCTAGTGATCCATCAAATCAACTCCAAATGCTCTCATTTTTTTATGAGCCTTCTTTTATGTCTTCTACATGTTCTCCCAAAATTTCAAGTCAATCCGACTTCATATGATTTCTATAGGTCCATTTTAAGTTAGCTTCTTTTGGTCAAACAACTTGAATCTGGTGAGTCTTCACTTCTCGTGCTAGATTGTTTGGCATGCTACGAAATTTAGCAGGCGTCTCTAGGGAACATATTAGATTATGATGCAAGAGGACTGGTGGATCCACGAGCAAGCTTTATGGATCGCTAGTGATCCATCGCCTTAGCTTGTTTCAGCATTTTTCTTCTTTGGACTTTCTCTTCTTTTCCTTCTGGTCTTCTTAGTCGATCCTTGAGATATTTTGACTTGTTGTAGATTTTCTAGTTCCCTTTGAATTCTACTGGGTTAAAAACCCAGTTAACACTTGCCCCCCCAAAGTACGCCTTTTGAATGAAAGGTGTGCTTTGCTCTAGAGCAAGTTCCAGTAACAAGTCTTTGATTGTTGAGCTTTCCAGCGGCTTTAGCCTCGGCAAACCATCCAATTCCTTTGAATTCTTTGGTCAATTATACCTGTTATATCCTAGGAATCTAACTCTGCTTAGGTGTAATCTATACATCACAATCATTCCGATTTCATTCGGAGTTATTACATCACATATCTCTAATTAAATCATATGTTCCCAATTACATCACATATCTCCATTTACATCACACATCTCTAATTGTCCCATGTTCATTCGGGATTTACATCACTATCAATTTTTGCTTCTCATTCAGAGTTGTCACATCATATATCAAAATCACATTATGTATCAAAATCACATCATAATCAGAATCACATCATATATCGAAATCATCCTGTGTTCATCTGGGATTTATCGGTTTTATTCTATTTATAAGGCACTCAAATCCTTTTACTAAATCAAATTTGTTTTAAGGCTCGATCTCTCCTAATCATTTAAATTTAATGCGTGATCTCTTAGATTTTTTAATGTTTAGTTTAATGTGCGATCTCCTCAGATCGTTTAATGTTTTGTTTAATGTGCGATATCTCCGGATCGTTTAATGTTTTAATATAAGGGGACGATCTCCCCGGATCGTTTATTGTTTCAGTTCAGGGGGATGATCTCTCTGGATCATTTGCGTATTAAGTTAAGGGGGATTAAGTAAACTCATCGACTTTGTCTCCGGTGAGGGGAATTACTTTTTACACTCTGGTCATGTCTCTCTGGTCGGGACTCTATAGCGTTTAATATCGTACAAGTCCATCCACTCGCTCTCCGGCAAGAGGACTTGCACCTTGCAATCCGGTTCTGTCTCTCCGGTCGGGACTCTATGGCGTTCAAAATCAGTCATCACATTAAATATGGATTTTACTAAATTCCAATTTCAATTCAAAGCAAACAAGCAGAAATTAAATAAGCAAAAATCCTGAATGTTTATCCCAAACATCCAACTCAGAGCGTGGCATGGGACCAATCTAGGTTTTGTGCATGTCCGAACGGTCTGAGATTATTATCCTAAGAAATTATCTTGGATATCCGACTAAGAGCGCGACTAGAAACCAATCTAGGATTAGCACACATCTAAGTGATCTGAGGTCATTGTTGTCCTAAATATTCATCTTAGGCATCCGACTCAAAGCGTGCCTGAGGTTATTAAAGGTAGAAAAAGTAGAAGGCATAGAGTAACGGACGAACCAACACCCTGTTCCAACTGTGGGATTCTGGTTTCGGCTCATGAGGTCATGTATTCGTACTCTGTTTTGCTACTCTAGCTTCAACATCACCCATTCCAGGCATTAAGCTTATCCTAGATCGAAATTTGTCGTTCCCCCAAGTCATGTGGGCATTATTTCAGTTTTATTTAATCTAACTCCAGATGCAAGCGTTTCCCCCAAGTATCGGTTGCTCTGGGCGTGGGGGCAAGAATCCACCTTGTTCTAATACAACTCCGGCAGCTCCTGCTTTGTTCCCTGGAGTTTGATTCCTATTCCCTGCAGATCTAACTACCCTTGTTGCTCCATCCTCTACAAGAAGCTATCCATCATCCCATGTTGCCTAGGCAAGGCCCCATCTTGCATCTCCTTCATCGTCCTTTCGGTTTCTTTTCTAATCACATATATGGGTTAATGCAAAATTAAGGACACCTCTTGGTTGCCCCTAAGCTCCGGTTGACTTGTTACCACTCTAGATCTAGTATTGGACCTACTCATCTTCTCTAAATCTTTGATTCAAACATCAATTCTTCATATCTCGTTCAAGGTTCTCGGTGAAAGCACCAAAATGTTGACCCAAAAGATGGATCGACACCCTGGATCAAGTGTGAAAGCATAGGTGTAGATAATCAGCAGGACAAATCTCAGATAAACAACAAATAAAAGGCAGAAGTAAGAAAAGATACATAGAATTTTTATAGTGGTTCGGCTAACTCTGGCCTACATCCACTTTAATCAATCTTTATTATGATTATACGAGTTGAATCTCTCTGGATATCAACTAGCTAGTCCTTAGATCTAAGTTACAATGACTTAGAATAAGTCACAAGTTCAAGGGTTGACTGGAGAATCACAATAACCTCCTTGATGACAGTTGTGAGGAAGAAGAAAGTTGAAGAAGTGAAGGAATTCCAGTAGAGAAATGGTGGCTCTCTTTTCAAAAAAGATCCATATCTAGTTGCAGGTAGGTGAGTATTTATAGGGGAATTCAGTGAGTGTTGAGCCAGAAGTCCAAGTGAAGAAGAGCCCAGTTGTTATTCCAAGTCATCACCGAAAATCTCAAATAAATCTGAGTCATTTCTATGGATCACTAGCTATCCATAGGCGATGGATTGCTAGCTATCCATAAGGGATGGATCGCTAGCTATCCATCAACTTCGCATATTTTTCTACCAGAATCCTTTACTTAGTGCTACGAAGGAGCTCAGAAAGTTTGAGGGCGATTCGACCTATCTTGATGGATCGCTAGCTATCCATAGGGGGTGGATCGCTAGCTATCCATCCACTTAGCATATTTTTGAGTGATCTTTGTTTGATTGTCTTTCTATCTTCTATTTAAGTTCCTTGTCCAAATATCAAGTCGTTTGGAGTTAGTTTGATCATCCGTCTTCATGGGTCATATGATCCTGAAGAATCATCCATAACTCGCACAAATCTTAATGAAATCGAACGAAACTTTGCAGGAACGCTCTAGATGGTGGTAGGGACCTACCATAAAATTTTGAGGTGGTGGGCCCAATTTATATGGGTCGCTAGCGACCCATCTAGATGGATCGCTAGAGATCCATTAAATCAAGTCCAAATGCTCTCATCTTATTTGTGAGCTTTCTTCTATGTCTTCTAAATGTTCTCCCAAAATTTCAAGTCAATCCGACTTCGTATGAGTTCTGTAGGTCCATTTTAAGTTAGCTGCTTTTTGTCAAACAGCTTGAATCCGGTGAGTCTTCACTTCTCGAGCTAGATTATTTGGCATGCTATGAAACTTGGCAAGCGTCTCTAGGGAACATATTAGATCATGATACAAGAGGATTGGAGGATCCATGAGCAAGCTTTATGGATCTCTAGTGATCCACAAGGGATGGATTGCTAGCAATCCATTTGCGATAGATCGCTAGCGATCCATTGGCTTAGCTTGTTTTAGCATTTTTCTTCTTTGGTCTTTCTCTTCTTTTGCTTCTGGTCTTCTTGGTCGATCCTTGAGATATTTTGACTTGTTGTAGATGTTCTAGTTCAATTTGAATTCTATTGGGTTAAAAACCCTGTTAACAAGCCATTTTATACATTATATGAATATATCATAATATTCTCATGTGTAAATATAGTGCATGTGTTACATATAATAAAGTGCACATAGTTAATGCATACATATATGGATATAGGGATTTACATTTATAATGGATACATTCGCCATCCCTCAAAAGTATTATTTAAATATATATGCATTTTATTACCATTTACCATATTTAGATCCAGCATTTCAAATGCCACTATGACTATTTAAAATAAATAAATTTATATTCATGTATATATTAAGTTTCCAATCAACAATTTTTTTAAATTAGACAAAGTTAAAATTTTATATTTGAAATTCAATATCAATAAAATCTAACTTTGAGTTTGAAAATAATTGTAAAGACCTGGAATTTCGAACACTCCGTATTTAAATATCTGAATTATTTAAATATTTGAATCTTGGATTAATATGAATAAATTTGATTTTATAATCTTGTTAACCTCCTTTTAATTAATAACTAATGATAAGAAACTTGTTTTTGAAATTTGTTTACAAAAATAAACGGTTCGAAGAAATATCGATAATGTGACCAAAAATCATTTTATCGATAAACGACTTTTTGCTCAACAAAAGTTGTTTGTACTCTTTGGAACCTGTATAGTATATGGACACATTAAAAAGTCTTTAAATACCTCTCTTTCTTAATAAAATGTTAATTAAAACATAAGATTAATTAAGGGGACATCGACCCTTGATTCAAGGCATGGGAAGGGGAGAGAATAAAGTTGCCTGGTTTCAAGGCATGAAGGGGGGAGCACATGGGTTTGGCCGGCCATAGGGAGGGTGTTTTGGGGTCATTTTGGATTGCTAAATCATTCTCTCCATCTCTCTTATATTCATTAGTTCATTTGCTAAGTTTTGGCAATGAAAAAGAATTCAACACTTCTTATCTCCTCTAAAATTCCTAAGCTAAAATCAATGTAAAACAACTCATTTCTCCTCCAAACTCTTTCTATATCCTTACTACAACATATAAACAACATCTAGTAAGTCAAAGTTCGAAGACAGGGAGCAAAACCCCCTCTAGATGCACGGGCAATGAGCATATTATGGGCATTTATTATAACAACCCTAATTTTGAGTAACATTATTTAGGATATTTAATTAGTTAAACTACATGAAATAATGTAGGTTGGTTAAGGGATTGAGATTTGTATAATTTAAAGGGTAGCCGTGCCTAGTTGAACTAATGAACTAAAAGGGGATTTAAAATGAAATAGTAAGGGAAATTACATAAGGGCGATATAAGAATAAGCTACATTCTTATACCCTAAACCCTTAAGGCCACTTTCATTTTACAAACATTCACAAACTAAACAAATTATAACCAAGGCCGGCCACCATTAGAAGAGTAAGAGGAAGAGAAGCTAAATCATTAGGAAAAGCTTAATCAAATTCAATCTAAGATCAAATCTCAACTCCTTAACAACAAATCTAAAGGTGAATAATTATTACATCTCATATTTTGATATTTCAGTTTTTAGAATCAGATCTGAATGTTTTTGCAAGTATATTGCCATGTTTTGAATGTTAGATATATATATATATATATATATATATGCTTGTTATTGAATTATGCTTATTTATATTGATTTTATGACTTGATTTGAAAAACCTATCAAATGACATCCATATTCCTTGCGATTTTAATATATGATTAGAAATGATATTCTAGAGATGGGTTTCAAATTTCATAATTTTCTGAATTAATGTGGATTTATTATTAATTTTCTAGTGAAGAAAATGATTAATTGGGTTTAAAATTAATTACGGCTAATTTATATTGTTTTTGGGTCAGAAATTAATATATGTTAGAGAACATATTAAAAGTGATTTATTGAAATTTTCCTAAGTGTTTTAATAAGTATATAAAATTATTTAAGGTATGGTACTTAAATGTTTTATATATTTATAAAAGTAGAATGGGCATTTTGTAAATATTTTAAAATGTTAATCTCTGAAATCCGGCAGCACCATTCAGAAAAGATTTTGAAAAAGTAAAGACAACCAATTATATGATGAAAAATAAGCAGGTTAGTTGAAAAGAATTACTTTTTAAAATTGAAAATCAGATTTTCTAAGGTTTCGCTATCTCACCATCTTCGGCAGCCACCTATCGACTTAGTACCTCCGCCTCCAACCAGATTGAAACCAATGCACATGGTATCAAAGACATGGTACGTAGTGAATTGAACATAGGCGAAAGGTGTAGAGTCGAAACAAGGGGTTTCGAAGGGGTCAAAGCCTTGCTTTGCTTTCTAAAGGAAACGCACCTACTTTGCTTTCGAATAAGATAGCTTTCGACTTGGTCAGCTTTTGACTTGGTCAAATTGTTTTAAAGAAAGAGACTTTCGAAGTAGGTTGCGGTTTTCTTTTAGGTAAATGCTTTTGAAGGAGTCGAAACCCCTACATGCCGCCTTTTTACCTTCCGAAGCAGTGCC
The DNA here is from genome assembly GCA_030737815.1 of Allium fistulosum. Taxonomy (NCBI): domain Eukaryota; kingdom Viridiplantae; phylum Streptophyta; class Magnoliopsida; order Asparagales; family Amaryllidaceae; genus Allium; species Allium fistulosum. The sequence continues at coordinate 1,250,580,760 of CM060901.1, forward strand.
TCCGAAAGGGTCCCTTTGTTTTAAAAATTAGAGCCGCTTCTCTAATACTTTCGAAGGGATTGGTTTCGACACCATCCACTTCTTTACTTAGGAAATTTCTTTCGAAAGAATTGCTTTCGACTTAGTTGTTTTAAGACCCTTTTTGATATTTTGAAAGTTAAACTCAATGGTTTTGAAAGGAATGGTTTCGAAAGGTTGTTCCACATATTTTAACTTGAACCCAAACCTTTCGAAAGGTTTGTTTTAAATAGTATACTTTAATGCTTTCGAAAGGTAATAAGAAAAGGTTTCGAAGGGGAGGTTCCCCGGTATTTTCGAAAGCTATATATATAAGGTTTCGAAGGGGTGATTCCCCAGTGTTTTCGAAAGGTTTACCTTAGTGTTTAAATGGAAGGATTCCAATGGTTTCGAAAGGCATATTTAAAGTGTTTGGAAAAGTATGTCTAAGATTTATAAAACTTTCGAAGAAGATGTTTTCATGGTTTTCGAAAGGACTATTGTCAATGGTTTCGAAAGGTATGTTTTGGCCTTTCGGCCTAAAGTTACAAAGTAAAGCAGTTTACTTATATCGAAAGGGGTACCTTCAATGGTTTCGAAAGAGAATTATTCAAGGTTTAAACAAAAGGTTTCAAATGTTTTCGTCAACAATATTTTGAGTAAAGCACATATCATGGCAAAGAGATTTGAGTAAAGCACATATCATGGCAAAGAGATTTGAGTAAAGCAAATAGTATATTTCCTTGTATAAGTATGATTTAAAGGGTTAAATCATTTTGAAGAGGTTTTCAAGGAAAATTTAAAGGGTAGTTAACCCTAAGTAAAATGACTCAGATAATTATATACTATATGGGACTAGTATAGGGCCGCGCCCTATACATTAACTTTACTCCAAGCTAATTTAGTCCAAAATTCCAGTGTGTAGAGCATAGTCATAGGTAATACTTAAATGATGATTACACACAGAAAGGAATATATATGTACACAGAAGAAGGGTAGGTTATTGGTAAGCCCGAAAAAACCATTACAATCAGGTGACCCTTGGAGAGGTAAATTAAGGACAATGAAATACCCACACCCCTTAGTATACGCGAAATGGGCACACTAAAGAATATGGTGCATTATAAGTATAGCTAAAACTTTACAGAGACTAAGATTCACAAGACAAATAAATAAAACAGCGGAAACATTTAAATAGTAACTCATTAAAAATTAAACTTCATAAATAAGTCATAAAACCGAGTATGTCTCAAAATACCAAATACACATGTCTCATGAAAAATACCATCTCAGTCACATCATCAGAGTACATAAAAATAATCATCCTTCTCAAAAAGTACCAGTACATCAAAATCCAAATGAAATGAAAACTGAAAAGAAGAAGAATACGTGAAGAACTTCGTAAATATCTCCAAGCAAGTCTGAAATCTACTGCCCTCGATTCTGCTGGCCTATGTGGAAAAAATTGGGAAATAGAGGAGTGGGTCAGACTATAAGTCTGGTGAGTGGAAGTAATTACTAGCATTTTTAAGCAAGGTAAAGATAATTGACTTAGCAACAGTTCTAGATAAAAGGAAATAAAGGAAAAGATAAAGCTGGAATAAAATACTGTTTAACTGTTTCCTTTGATAGTGATTGTTTGCACTTGTCTTAGATAGCTACTTTGATTAGGTTGAAATCCTAATCCTATTTTAATTAGGCTGAAGTCCTAATTCTACCCTTTGATCAGCCTTCAATCTCTGTTGTGCCACTGTGAGCCCACAGTAAAAGGACACTGTTTAGTGCTTTGGAACTCAATAGCGACTTATCTTCCTACCATGAGACAGCATGCTCGGTCACCGCCGGTTCACACTATCTTTTGCTCCTACTTTTGACCTCTTATTTACCTGCTTCAGCATAAGCGTGTCCAGCCTCACCTGATCTGTTGTGAGACCATTAGTCCTAGTCTAATAAGATCCTGCCCGGTCTCACCTAGTCTCACCTAAGTGTTTTGTGAGACCATCAGTCCTAGTCTGAAAGGGAAATGATGTCGGATACGAGTCCTAACAAACAAAATTTAGTTGCGCCCCTTGCCCAAATCTCCTAATTTGAGCTTCTATCTATTGGCCCTTTAATTACCCTAGTTAGCATAAGCGTGTCCCAGTCTCACCTAATCTGTTGTGAGACCATCAGTTCCTGACTGAAAGGGAATGCTACTGGTATAGACTCTATTTCTGTTCTTGCTAATTAACTTAGTGTAAGTTCTTTTAAAATAAGCCTCTTCTGTTATTTTTGCTATATTTGCTTATAAACTTTATCTAAGTCTTAAAATAAGCCTCTTCTGTTATTTCTGCTATATTTGCTTATTAACTTTATCTAAGTCTTAAAATAAGCCTCTTCTGTTATCTCTGCTATATTTACTTATTAATTTATTCTAAGCTTTAAAATAAGCCTTTACTATTCTTTCTGCTTAATTATAACCTACGTTATAATTGTTATTCTTCTTTTCTATCTTTTTAGTTATAACTACTAGTTATTAACTTGCTTGTAAATGTCTCAAATTTGCCGATTTCAATCTATCTTCTTTTTATTACAGTCTTTCTTATTTTACATCTAATTTCTGTAAATTTAGTGTTATTCTATTTTAATCCATATTAGCGAATTATTCTCTTTTTAATATTCTATTCGCGTAAAAAGGAATAAAAAGGAACTAACATTTACAGACTAAATTTTAATGTAAAATAGATGTAAATAAATGCAAATAACAGTAAATAACTGTAAATAACTAAATAAAATAGCTGAATAAAAATAACCGAATAAAATAGACTGAAAAGAAATTTAGAAACTAGTTGTAAACAACTTATACAAAAATTGTCTCAAAATTGTAGAAAAACTACTGTAACGGCCCCCTATTTTGGACCATTCAAATCGACAATAAATCAACACATGTCAGACTTGAATAATTCAAAACAATAGATTGTAAATAAATTTGGAGCAAATAAAACCAATCACAGACACAGAATATTAGAATAAATCGCAGCGGAAAATAAAAATACATAGTGGTTCATGAAGCCACTACAATACATAGTCTCAAAACAGATACAAAATACCATAGTCTGAAAAACAGATACAACAAAAGTCTGAATACATAGGTTCACAAATACATGAGCAAAGCTGAATGAAATAACTAAAATGGAAAGACAACTAGATAGACAGATAAACTCCAGCAATCTCTAGCTCCAGAAAGTGAATCCAAAGCAGTGATACTCAGGCTGACCCGAGCGTAAAGCAAAAACACAAAACAATCGAGTCAGGACATACATACTTATACAATGTAAGTCAACTCAAGTGAACTGTAATAGAAATGCATCAATAACTTAAAGGATGCTTGGGATCGCCCATCCTTTAAGGATCCATTAAACTATCTACTATGTAGTAAGATACGCTATTATAATAATGTCTAAAGTAAAGTAAACTATCAAAATAGCGTTAAGGCTTTACATTTTCCACCTTAACACATTTTTATATTCCTATTGTCTATACAGTACCGTAATCTCCCTCGTAATGGGCGTCGTTAGAGGGCACTCCATAAGTATGGTACAAAACAAACTCGTAGTAAAGCACGCTATGGTAGGTGACATGGCACAACGAGGCAATGCCAGGGTAGATATACCAATTACGCATCCGGACTGTTGGTAACGCAAAGCCGCAGTAATCGCCCAATCAAGCCACACTCCCGAATCAAGGGGTGCACCCAATCAATCACAAAGTAATATAATGGTATACGATGGAACGTGTCCGATAAGAGAAGCCACCTCATTATCCCAGAATCGCTCCTGTTTTAGCCACCTTATGCTAACTCACGGGAGTTAGGTCCATGTAAATATACCTTAGGATCGTCGCCACCATCCCACTTCATTCTGGAATCTCCACCGCGTATACAGTTGTTAAAGTGGTTTTCGGTATCGACAGAGAGTATGTCCATATCTGATCCCGGTCTCTTTAACAACCAATCGTTATTATAACCCTTGTTTATAAATTCAAAATGGTTTATATTTCAAATCAAAACATATTCATTTGAACCATTTAAATTCAAGGTCAATATCCTTCAAAATAATATTCATTTCCAAAGTTGTAGCAATTCTAAGTTCATTCATTCAATTATAACAATTTCAAAAACATTGTAATTTTAGCATTCGTAACACTTTGAAGATGTGATAATACATATATTAGCATTCGAAAATATCATCCTTCCAGAAACAGCAGCACTTAGAAAATGTTACTGTAGATAGTAGTATTTCAGAAATATAGTCCTTTTCAAAAACATCAGCACTTAGAAAATTTTACTGCAGATATAGTATTATTTCAAAAAACAGTACATTTCAGAAACAGCAGCACTTATAAAATGCTACCTTACGGATAGTAGTATTTGGGAAAATAGTACATTTTCAGAAACAGCAGCACTTATAAAATGCTACCTTAAAACCACAGCATTTCAGAAATGCTGCCAATACAAATCTGAGATTTTCTATAACATTTCAGAAACATTATAATTTCAGTTTTCACCATTTTTAACTTATAAAACATATATCACTTTCAAAATTATTTATTTGGATATCATTTCACTTATGATTTTATAAAATAAAATTTTATAAATAAAATATCCAATTAAGCATAATTCATTTATTAAGTCAAAATTACATTTTAATTGCTTAACTTTTAATTTAACAAACAACTAGCTATTTTATTTACTTTTAAAAATATCCATATCATAAATAAAATATTTTATTACCAAGTTAAGCCAAAATTTCCATTCAAATCAAATTTTCAATTATTAAATTAAATAACATTTTTATTTACATTTCCAATCATTTATTAACTCATACAATTTCAACTTACAGAAAATCACTATAAAATTCATTTGAATCATTTAAATCTAGTCTAAGTTAAAATCTCATATAATTTAAATTACAAATACTTACATTTTTCAGAAAATATATATAATAAAAATTAACCACGGGTCTATATAATATTTTCTAACCTAGGTCAAGTGGATACGGATATATATCATTTCAATCCGAAATATAAATCCCGGGTTTGATCATTTCAAACCCGTAATCCCAAGTCAAATAAAAGATCGCTCGAGCCTATCATTTCAGCTCATAACGACTTTTCCTTATTCTAAGGTCCGTTCGGGTATGTATCATTTCAACCCATAGTGAGGGAACTTGCAGTGTGAGAAACAGAAATATAAATATAACAGTAAAACATAGCAGGTCATAATAGGTGATTAAACAGGTACATAATCAGGGTATAATCAGGTTATAACATCATATATTATCACATCACAGGCATATATGAAATTACTATCAGCATGGCATATCACTACTACAATTCACATGACATTGCTTCACATTTATATAAGTACGATTTGTCGAGAGTGATAACTCACCTTCTAAAGCTAGAGATCAAATTCAAAACACAAATCCAAACTCCGCAAAGCACGAAAAGGCACGACTAGATTCGAGGAGAAATAGCACCCAAACCCAAATCTTGTAAACAACAAAATAGAATATATATATATATAAGTATATATTAATTCACAAAAGAATATAAGAATTTTTAATGAAATAAGATAGAACAAAGTGGAAAAGTGGTTCGGCCACTTCACTCAAAGGCTTGACCATCAATATAGGCTCGGTCAGGACTGGTTGCAGCCTGAAATGCTCGGCCAATGGTCAGGTAATGCATGGCTAGGCAGTGGGAAAGTGAAGAGGTAGGCAAGTGGAAGGCACAAAGTCATGGCATATGAATGGTTATGGGTTCAGGTGGGTTCGACCTAGGCTAAAGGCTCGGCTGGAGTGGTTCAGGTGGTCTGATCTTGTGCAGTCATCTGTAGAGGTGCGGCTATGGTCATGTCAGGTCACGGCAAGGGCTGGAGAAGGAGGTGATGATGGTGGCCGAGGCAAACATGAAGAGAAGATGAATAAGTGAAGGCTCGGCTAGGGTTTCATCCTGGTTTTGTGGTGTTGCTTGATCAAGGGTCACGGCTATTGGTTTTGGTGAGGAGTAGGTCACGGCAAGGTCAGTGGATGGTGGTGGTGGATGAAGGCCGATCATGGTGGTGATGAAGTGGAGGAGAAGGTCGGCTAGGGGTTGTGTATGGTGGAGGCCGAACATAGTTTAGAAGAGAAAGAACAAAATAAGAAATGGAAGAAAGAGAAGATGACTTACTGCAAAATTTTCTCAGTAGGAATGAAATGAGAACGTGAGATGAGAAATGATGTTTTGTATGGGAATAAGAATGAGAAAGTGAATGGCAAGGAAATGGAAAGGCTAGGAAAAGGAAAAGGCACCAATTCAAACAAGTAACTTAAGTCTTTTTGCATTTTCAAGCCCATTATCAAGCCCAAATCAAAACAATTGCAACACAACAAAATAAACAAAGCCCAAAAAAAATAAAAGATGGAAAAATAAAATAGAAAAATGAACAAATTAAAATACAGAGAAAAATTTTCGTGTAAAACGCTGAATTCTATAGATTTTAAAAAGTATAAAACATAATTTGACGAAACGAAAAGCAGGACGAATATCAGAATCAAATACTGTTTCAAAGAAAAAGATTAGAATAAAAATTTAAATTTACAATTTCAACTGAACTCAAAATTTGACTAAAGTTGAACAAAATATAATATTTCCAGAAAATCATTAAAAAAAATTTTGAAAATAAATTATAAACAAAAATCCAAAATACATTGGAAAATTCCAAAATTTCAATTTTAAATGATTTAAAATCAATGCTTTCATATAAATTAATTTTAAAATATTTGTTAAAAATATGGGTTGTTACACTCTCCCCTACTCAAAACTTTTCGTCCTCGAAAAGGAACGAAACATAGAAAGACAAAGAAAGAGAGAATAAGATAGAATAACGAATAGTACCTGAAACAAACAATTCCAGATTCGAAGCACGCATGCTCTCCTCTGTCTCCCTAGTACAGTCTCGATCATCAGTACTCCACTGCACTTTGACCAGGTTAACAGATTTCCTTCTCAACTGCTTCGTACCTCTATCGACAATACGAAGTGGCTTCCTCTCGATAGTCAAATTAGGCTCAATATCTAAACTCTCAAGAGCAGAAGGCTGAACAATAAGAGATGGATCATGAAGATACCGACGAAGATGCGAAACATGGAATACACTATGCACTCCAGAAAACTTTTCGGGAAAATCCAGACGATAAGCTAAAGAACCAATCCTCTCCAAGATGCGGAAAGGACCAATGAACCTAGGAGCAACTTCCCTCTACGACCAAAAAGAATCACATTCCTTAAGGGAGAGACCTTAAGGAAAACCAGATCACCAACAGCAAACTCCAAACTCCTTCTAAGCCTATCAGCGTACTTCTTCTGCCTATCCTGAGCACTCCTCATCTTCCTCTTAACCTCCTCAACTCTCTCAGAAGCCTCCAAAATCACATCAGGACAAAGAACCAAATGATTACCGGATTCAATCCAACAAGATGGAGATCTGCAAGGTCATCCGTAAAGAGCAGCAAACGGAGACATTTTAATACTAACCTGAATTCAAAAGATGAAATGAGATAGATAAAGGATTAAGACAAGATTAAAATAGAAAATTTGAGATTATACCTGATAACTATTGTTATAGGTGAATTCGACAAGATGGAGATGATCTTCCCAAGATCCTCCATAATCAAGAACACAAGCCCGAAGAAAATCCTCTAGAATCTGATTCACTCTTTCCGTTTGACCGTCGGTCTGTGGATGGTAAGCAGTGCTCAGATTCAAATGAGTGCCCAAAGATTCCTGAAAAGATTTCCAAAACTGAATGGTAAAGATAGGATCACGATCACAAACAATACTGACAGGAACACCATGAAGACGAACAATCTCCCTTAAATAGATCTCAGCCAAACTAGAAGTAGAACAGGTAGACTTGACCGGAATGAAATGAGCTGACTTGGTCAATCTATCCACAATAACCCAAATACTCTCATTACCCCTCCTTGTCCTCGGTAATCCATCAATAAAATCCATAGAAACTTGTTCCCATTTCCAATTGGGAACCTCAAGGGGCTGCAATAAACCAGGGGTCTTCTGATGATCGGCCTTGACTTGCTAACAAGTCGCACACCTACTAACAAAAATGGAGATATCACGCCTCATTCCCCTCCACCAATACAACTTCTTCTTATCCTGATACATCTCGTCACACCCGGATGAATAGAAAGTCTGGATCGATGATTTTCTCGAAGTAACTCCTGTCTCAATCCATCAACATTCGGGACACGAATCCGATTATTAATCCTCAAAATCCCTCTATCATCGATCTGAGCTCCACTACCATCAAGACTACTACCACCAATCCTGCTACGAACATTCTCCTTAATAAGTCTAAGCATCCGATCATCATCCTGCTTAGCCATGATACGATCAAAAAGAGGTGAAGAAATAACAAGCTGACACAACATCGCCTTCTTCCGACTCAAAGCATCTGCCACAACATTAGCTTTCCCAGGGGTATAGTTGATGTCGAGGTCATAAGAAGCAAGGAACTCTAACCACCGAACCTGTCTCTGATTCAAATCCTTCTGGGTGAAAATATATGTTAGCACCAAAATTGGTCACTAACCTCGTTGAGAAAGATTATGTAGAGAGATTAATGAAGAAGAAAAATTAGAACTGAAAAATAATGTAATTCATGCCAAATCAACAACAAAAACGAGAACACCAGATTTATAGTGGTTCGTCGTAATTGCCTACGTCCACTTTGAGGTTAATCTTTTATTGCTTTACTTGATAACTGATTATAGATACAATCCGTACACCAACTACTCGAATACAGTTGCTAAGTAAAAAAGAGGGAGTCTTGAAAGCGGCAGAGTCTCCCCAGTGTTCTCGAAAAAATGTCCATTTCACTGTGCCCATGCCCCTCTATTTATAGACGAAGATGGGTTGGACTTCCCTCTTGGGCCTAGGAGTGAGATACTTCGGCCCGTGGAGAGTGACTTCTGCGCACCGTTCCATGCAAGCCGAACGAGACATGCCGGAGGAGACAAGCCGGACCACATTTGGCCAAACTAGGAACTATGCGCTATCGTGGCTGAACGACGTTTGCTGAGCAAGGCTCTGTGCCGATCGAGGCTCTACGCCGAGCGATGGCTTTGCATGCCGAATGGGAACTCTCTGCAGAGCCTCTCGTTACCGGGTCAAATAACCGGTTAACATTTGCCCCCCAAAGTACGTCTTGTTGCATACATGACGTGCTTTGAATCGAATCAAGTTAGAGTCTCTAGAAAGAAATCCATCATATTTTCTGAATAGTCATTATTCTTCAGAACTATCCTCCTAAAGTGTCGTATCCTTCTTTGGTCGTCCCAACGCTTGGTCGATTTCCAATAGTATAAATTCAGGATTGCAGTTCATCAGTGGCAATCGGTGTCTGGTATTTTAGGGCTAGTAAACTTCGGTTATCTAATCCAGTCTTTTCTTAATAACCCTATGTAAAAATCCAAATTCTGTTGATTTCAAGAAGTTGAATTTTATGACTATAAACGTGCACATTCAGGTACAGGTTCTTGCCATTGGCTCCTGGATGCGTTTTATACTTTCGTGAGTTATCACCAATTCCTTCTAGTTTAATTGCAATTCAATTGCAATTCCTTGTTTATATTTTTATTTTTTTGTAATATCGGTTGTCATCAGCCACTCGATGAGAGGGGACTTCAAGTTCTACATAGATGATGGCCTTGGAGCCATAAGTAAGGGCAAATGGAGTATGGCCAGTCGCGAACTCATGCGTAGTTCTACAAGCCCATAATGCTGTTGAGAGTTCATACACCCATTTACCTCTAGCCTTTTCCAAACCTCTCTTCAGAATAGACTTTATGATGATTTTGTTCATAGCTTCAACCAATTATAATGGATCATGGAAGGTTATAAGGACATATGACATTAAGGAGATGAAGTTGATTATTTTCTTCATCTTGGTCGTGGTTAAAAGTTCTTCATCTGCCCATTTGGTAAAGTAATCAACCGCTATGATGGCGTATTCCACGCCACCTTTAGGATCGGAAAGAAGACGATGATGTCAATGCCCCCAAGTGGAAAACGGCTACGGACTAGCCATTTGAGTAATTTCCATCGGCGGGGTCCCCAGATTTTTTTTTTGCAAACATCTTGCACTCATCGCATTGTCTAGCATGATCAACCGCATCTTGATTGATAGTTGGCCAGTAATACCCGTAGCAGAGTATTTTCTTTGTCAGGGTTTGCCCCTGATGTACTCGCCGCATTCTTCTTCATATACTTTGCTCAAGACTCGTTTGATATCATTATGGGTGATATGCCAAAGCATGGGAATGGATAAACTTCTTTTTACATATGACTTCTTCTTGGATGATTTGGCATGAAGCTTTGAGGAGGATCTATCATTTTCCATTCCTCCATTCAGTAAGAATTTCTCATTGTAGATAGTCTTTGATAGGAGTTAACCATTACCCCTTTTCTGGCTCTGTCTCCAAGATCTAGCCGATCTCTATCCGTCAATGCTTCGAATATTAAGTATTTCAACCGAAACAAAGTATGTCCGTTGCGCATCCCTGAAACTGGCCAACATGGCCAGTGACTTGAATCTTTTCATTTCGATCGCTGAGGATGTGTGTAATGATGTAATACGTGAAATCAGCTAGTAGCTCTTGGACCTGGTCGAGATAAGGAGCAAGAAAATGCCCCATAGCACGATCAACTTCCTTAACTTTGCATACTACTAATCAGGAATCACAAAAGATATATAAAATTTCCACTCCAAGTCCTCTAGCAAGTTTGAGGCTGCGGTCGAGGCTTCATACTAAGCATCGTTGTTTGTTATAGGGAAATCGAGTTTCAGGACGTAGTAGATCGATCGTTCCTCAAGAGTTATTAACATGACTTATGCGCCATAACACTGATCACTGGATGCTCCATCCGCGTACATTTTTCATCTGTTGGTTGGCTCTCTACTACTCGTCGAGTAGTCATCTGATGCAGTGAATTCGGGTATGAGGTCTGCTAATTTCCATCCTTGGATAGCCCTTCGAAGGAAATAAGTGATATCGAATTGGCTTGGTTTGATATTATATTTATGTAGTCTTTCAGACGTCTTAGGTTATTGTATGCCCTATCGTAATGGCTGGTAGGCATAGACGTTGATGGGGCGAGCCTAAAGGTAAGAGTGGAGCTTTCATGATGAAATCAATAGACATTGCGCTAGCTTTTTTAGCTTCGGGTCGGTATCCAATGCATGGCTCGCGATAGTCGGTGAAATCACACATGCATGTCAGAATGGGTCCAAGGGAATATATCATCATTTATTCAGAAAAATCCAACTAATTCTTTTATCATCCTTGCACTGAGCTGTGATCCGATATTCAACACCCGGAAAGGGTCGCCATGGCTGGCTGTAATGTTGACTGTCAGTTGAGTGGGTGCAATGCTGGATTCTTTGAGTTCAGATGTAACTATTTTGCATAACATTCAATGTGAAATATGGTTGGGACGGTCAATGTTGATGGTTACTCTGGTTGAATCCTAGAGTCTTGTCATGAGTTGTTAAGTCTAATAATGAAGGGCTCTGAATGCTCTAATTGATTATCTACAAATGGCCAAAGATCAGGCTTAAAAGCATGTTGAAGGAAATGTCAAGTGGGGGTCAGCCTTGAGTTGCATGCAACTGCATAGCTAGATCTTGCTATGAGTTTGAATTTGCTTGTATATTTGAGTAACACATTTTCTATTCAATGCATTCATGATCCTTCACTCGCCCTTCGGGTTGGAGTAACAGTCAGTTGCCCACGAGCTTTGGCATCGATTTTGTTTCCTGGAGATTTGACCAGGCAACTAGTGCTCGGCATCAGGTAGCACTCGGCGTCAGAGAGTGTTCGGCATCTAGGAGTAATCGGCGAAGTACTCGGCATCCAGAGGGACTCGGCGTCAGAGAGTGTTCGACATCTAGGAGTGTTCGGCGAAGTACTCGGCATCTAGAGGGACTCAGCGTCAGAGAGTGTTCGGCATCTAGGAGTGTTCGGCGAAGTACTCGGCATCCAGCGTACCCGGCATCCATGACACTTGGCATCAGATAGTACTCAGTGAAGTACTCGGCATACCAGGCTACTCGGCATCAACTAGCACTCGGCGTCAACCAATGCTCGGCATCAGCTAGCGCTTGGCATTAGATAGTACTCAGCGAAGTACTCGGCATACCAGGCTACTCGGCATCAACTAACACTCGGCGTCAACCAATGCTCGGCGTCAGCTAGCGCTCGACATCGATAGAACTCGGCAACAGGAGTGCTCGGCATCCAGAAGACGTTCGGTGGACATAACTACTCAACATGACACTATCGTTCGGCCAGCATGCATCATTCGATCAAGAGCTTCAGATAGAGTTACGATCGGCTTCAACTGCAACCATCCTGCACTTCCCACACATCAAACGAACCATTCAGCTTAGAAAGGACTGTTCGGCATGGAAGGGACCGTTCGGCATGGAAAGGACTGTTCGGCGTCAAAGCGTTCGGCATACCTGGTTCGGCATGCAGCGAACACGACACCTGGGCTAGAGCGTTCGGCTACCAAGCCCACTTGGGAAGTCCAGCCCATCTTTGTCTATAAATAGAGGGGCAGGGTCACAGTGAAGAGGATCCTTTTTTCAGGAGAGAACACCGGGGAAACTCTGCCATTTTTGAGACTCATCTCCTCTACTTAACAACTTCATTCAAGCGTTTGATTCACGAATTGTATTTGTAATCATCAACTAAGAGGATCAATAAAAGTTAAAGTAGGCAATTACGCTGAACCACTATAAATTTGGTGTTCTTACTTTCAGCATTTAAATTAGCATTGTCTTCTCTGTTTAATTTGATTTCATCACTTATATCTCTACACAATCTTTCTCTACGAGGTTAGTGACCAATTTTGGTGCTAACACTTTGGTGCTTTCACTGAGAGTTGAATTCTCAGACCTCAAGGATCTGCTTTGAAGCTACTGGATTGAACAAATCCCCCAAAGAAGATCCGACTCACTGATAGGACATCCGTTGATTCTACTCAGAGTTCATACCAATAACTCTACAATGGCAGGACCACGTACCAGGTCAGCTTCTTATAATGCGGATGCCCACGAGACTGCTAGCGTGCAACAAGCAGGACTTAGCAACCAACCAGCAATTCCGGGTGAAGGGATTGCCGCCCAGGACCAAACTCCAGTTGTCACCAGAATAGAGTTCAACGACTTGATGAGAGAGCTCAGGGAAAGCAGGAGACACCTAGGAGAGCAAATGCAAGCTAATGCCAAACTGATGGCACAGCTCACTCAACAGCAGCAACAGAATGCTGGGGACAATCCCGCTCCTTATTCCTCATCGGACAGCTCTACTTCCTCTGATGAACCTCCCAGGCGCAGACGCCGCAAGACTGAAGCTGCACGAGCAGAAGCTGCTGTTCAAACAGCTGGAGACCGTGACCAAGCAAGAGCTGGAAACTTCAGGACCGGAGTACAAATGGAGGATGGAGGCCCAGATCATCAAAACGCTAACGATGTCGAACCTCAAGACGCACGATTGGTAGATCGCCAGGAGAGGAGGCATCAGCATGGACAGGCGCGTAAAACAGACTCTAACCTTCTGCCTTCCATACAGACACCAGATCTGACAGCCATGATCAGGCAATTGATGAAAGAAAATCAGGGCTTATCGAACGATGATTGGGGAGTGTCAAGAAGTCACACTCCGTTCACGGATGTTGTGTTACAGGCGGCGTACCCAAGAAAGTTTAGTATGCCAACTATCCCTGCGTACGAGGGAAAGACTGACCCCAGACAGCATGTCATGAGGTACGAATGGATGATGGATTCAGCTAGAGCAAATGATGCCACCAAGTGTAGATGCTTTCCAATTACTCTATCTGGGATCGCTACTATGTGGTTTACCCGACTTCCTCCGCGGTCTGTATCCAATTTCGAGGAGTTGGCAAAGAAGTTTATTGAGCAGTTCAGGATACACACTACTCGTCCGAAGGATGTAATGTCTCTGTCAAGTGTAATCCAAAGTCCCGGGGAGTCATTGAAGGAATATTTACAAAGGTTCCATGTCGCGGCAACTGAAGTCAGTAATCCCAATGATCATGCAATTCTGATGGCTGTGATGAGAGGTGTGGATCCGGAGTATGAATTTGGAGACTGGTTGGCAGGAAAGCCTCCGACCACGCTAGAGCGTTTCTACTCAAAGGCACACCAGTTCATAAGAAGAGAGGAAGCTAGGTGGGTACGACGAGATAAGGCACCAGGACCTGTCCAAGAGTCTATGAAGAGCAACATTGCTGTGAAGCAGTCCGGAGACAACTCGGGAAAGGTCCAAGTCAATGTCCAAAACAAGCCTTGACAGCCTAAGGAGTCTAGAGGAAGAAATCAAGGGAAGAAGAGAGAAGCGGGGAAGTGGAAGTCGAGAATTCCAAGCTACAACGAATATACTCCGCTGAACGCGCCGCTTGAGAACATCTACCTATCCACCTGCAATACCTTTCAGTACAGAAAGCCACGTCCAAAAGAATCAACCGAGGAACAGAAGCAGACCGGGAAATATTGTCGCTTCCATGAGACTTATGGGCACAATACGGAAGAATGCAGACACCTGCACGACGCTATCGGGAAGTTGATCAGGCAAAAGAAGTTGCAAGAATTTATGAAGGATCCACAGGAAGGAGGACAGGGAACGTCCAACCCAGGTCGTGCACCAGCTCCGCGTCATCCTGAGGAGCCTGCCCGAACCGTAGGCAGACTGGTCATAAATACAATTATCGGCGGACCTCACCCCGCAGATAAGAATTGGCAAGATATGGAGCGGTATGCAAGCTCCCTGAAGCATGCAGATTTTGAGTGCTGTTCGAACGTGGATGATGGGACCCCTGCTAAGCAGCAGCGCGTAATGACGGACGATATAGTGTTCAGAAACAGAGATGCTGATCAAGTAGAGGCCCCAACCATCGACCCGATGGTCATATCTGCGACGATCGGACCAGCATATGTGAAAAGAATTCTGATTGATTGTAGAAGTTCAGTCAACATCATCTTCAAGAAGGCTTATGACCAAATGAAACTGGAAACAAAAGACCTGAAACCGTCCAAGGCTCGTATACACGGCTTTAACGGCGCAGCGACCAACGCCGTGGGGTACGTTGAGTTACCAGTTGAACTGGGACAAGGAGAGCGTCGGAGGGTGCGAATTCTACCCTTCGTAGTTTTGGATGTGGATTCTCCATACAATGTTTTCTTGGGCCGGCCGGCCCTGGCTGAGTTTAGGGCAGCGTTAGCCCCGTGGTGTTTAACTTTGAAGTTCCCAACTGACAAAGGGGTAGGTATTGTTCATGGCGACCAAGCAGCTGGTCGTTCCTGTTATGTGGCTGAGCTCCGAGAGGCCCATCGGAGGGAGAAGGGAAAGGTTGCGGACAATCCCGTCCGCATCCTTAATACGGATGATTGACAAGTAGTGCCCGAGCCCTGGATCGGGCATAGTTCTTGGATCTTCAGAGATATAGATCCGAGAGACGACGATGAGAAACCCAGGGAAGAGAAGGCAGCGCCGGCTGAATTAACAATTGACATTTCAGTTAGCCGTGACAACCCTTCGCGAATACTAAAGATCGGATCACATCTTAGCCCCGCGATAACTGAAGACCTTAGCGACTTCCTCCAGGCGAATCTTGATGTTTTCGCCTGGACGCATTCTGATATGTGTGGGATCTCTCCCGCCATCACGAGTCATATGTTGAACATAGACCCGAAATACGTCCCGGTTAAACAAAAAAGGAGAGGAATGGACCCGGAGAGGTCCGTGGCTCTCGAAGAGGAGGTGGACAAACTCAAAGCAAATGGGTTCGTCCGCGACGCCCTCTACCCTGAATGGGTATCCAACCCCGTGCTGGTAAAAAAGGCGAATGGGAAGTGGAGGACTTGCGTAGATTATTCCGACTTGAACAAAGCATGTCCAAAGGACAGTTTCCCGTTGCCTAGGATCGATCAGTTGGTCGACTCCACCGCAGGACACGAGCTGTTATCATTCATGGATGCATATTCCGGGTACAACCAAATCCTGATGCATATTCCAAACCAAGAACACACCAGCTTCGTTACGAATGTCGGGCTTTATTGCTATGTAGTGATGCCCTTTGGATTGAAGAACGCAGGAACGACTTACCAGCGTTTAGTGAATCGAATGTTCAAGGACCAACTGGGTAGAACGATGAAAGTCTATGTGGATGACATGCTCGTGAAGTCACGACGGTCAAACGACCACGTTCGAGACTTGGCTGAAATGTTCGACATACTCAGGTTTTATGGGATGAAGATCAACCCTCTGAAGTGTTCCTTCGGCGTTGTATTGGGGAAGTTTTTGGGATTCATCGTCAATGCTAGAGGAATCGAAGCTAACCCAGAAAAGATCCAAGCTATCTGAGATGTGCAAGTGCCCAGGACTATAAAGCAGGTGCAGAGCTTAAATGGAAAAGTAGCTGCGTTAAGTCGATTCATATCCAGGGCAACTGACAAGTGCATCCCATTCTTTGACATAATAAAGAAAGGAAAGAGGAATTTTGAGTGGACGCCCAGTTGTGAGGAAGCCTTCCGGGATCTGGTGAGGCATCTGGAGAGTCCACCAATGCTGTCAAAACCAGTAAACCATGAGATGCTATACGTATACTTGGCTGTATCCCCGCATGCGATAAGTGCGGCTTTAGTTCGTGAGGAGGATCGAGTCCAGAAGCCGGTGTATTATGTTAGTAAGCGTTTAACGGGGGCGGAGAGGAATTACCCTAAAATCGAGAAATTGGCTTATTGCTTGGTGATTGCATCACGTAAGCTGCGCCCATACTTTCAAGCACACTCAATCAGTGTTTATACCGATCAACCCCTGAGGCAGGTATTCCAACGGCCGAAAACTTCTGGAAGATTGCTAAAATGGAACATCGAATTGAGCCAATTCGATGTCGCCTACTTACCACGAAGAGCCATCCAAGGGCAAGCATTAGCAGATTTCATCGCTGAGTTTACCATTCCCGTCGAACCGGATAATCACGACGTCATTCCCCCCGTCCGATGGAAATTATACACTGATGGGGCATCAAACGACCGTTGCTCCAGCGTAGGCGTAGTCCGTATAACTCCGGAAAACCGATCAATCTGTTATGCTTTGAAGCTCGATTTCCCAGCTACAAATAACGAAGCAGAATATGAAGCACTGATTGCGGGCTTGAAGCTCATCGGAGAACTCGGGATTAAATCAGTTGAAATATTTTGTGACTCACAGTTGGTGGTTTATCAAGTGCGGGGAGACTACCAAGCAAAGGGACGAAAGCTTGCTCCGTACCTTGTTCGGGTCTAAGAACTACTATCAAATCTTGAGCGTTATGACATTTCGCATGTCCCGCGCGAACTGAACAAAGAAGCCGACTTATTGGCTAAGTTTGCGAGTACCGGCGATGCACAGCAAATGGGATTGTATCCCGTTGAAGTCTTGCATGCCCCGAGCATAGACGAGATGGAAGTCGATTGCGTGTTGGAAACAAAAATCGAGAAGGAATCGTGGATAACCCCATTCAAACTGTACCTGACGACCGGGGCTTTACCAGAAAAAAGAAGCGAAATACGGCAGGTCCTTCGAAAGGCCGTGCGATACGTAATGCAGGATGGATCAATGTATCAAAAAGGATTCACAGTCCCATTATTACGATGCATCGCTCAAGATGAGACAAAGCGGGTCTTAAGAGAGGTTCACGAAGGGGAATGTGGCGACCATACTGGGGGGCAAACGCTAGCAAAAAAGATCCTCCGCTATGGATATTACTGGCCAACCGTAAACCGGGACGCCGCAGACTATGCAAGAAAGTGTGACAGGTGTCAAAGATATGCGAAAATACCGAGGACTCCAGCAACGGAAATCACACAAATGGTTAGTCCCTGGCCATTTGCAATCTGGGGAATCGACATAATCGGCTCTTTGCCTATATCCAGAGGTGGCGCGAGATACGCGATAGTTGCAGTCGACTATTTCACAAAATGGGCGGAGGCAGAACCTTTGGCCACAATCACCTCTAAGAAGGTCATTAACTTCGTTGTACGAAACATTATATGCCGCTTTGGCCTTCCTCGCACCGTCATTACGGACAACGGGACGCAATTTGAAAGTAGAGAGTTCAAAGAGTTCTGTTTAAAGTACGGCATCGAGAAAAAGTTCGCCGCCGTTGCACACCCAAAAGCTAACGGACAAGTTGAGGCCGTTAACAAAATAATCAAGTCCATACTGAAGAAGCGTCTGGAGAAGGTTGGAGGCAAGTGGGTAGATGAACTCCCGACAGCATTATGGGCATATAGAACTACCCACAAGTCCACGACCGGCCACACTCCATTCGCCTTGGCATACGGCTCCGAAGCCATTATACCCGTGGAACTTGAAGTTCCATCACACCGAGTGACATACTATGATCCCAAGACGAACCAAAATCTCTTGTTGGAATCACTGGACTGCATCGATGAAAAGCATGAAGAAGCCGAATTAAGGGCGGCAGCGCATATGCATCGAGCCAAGCGCTACTACGACGACAGAGTCCGCCCAAGGATCTTTGATGTGGGTGATCTCGTTCTGAAACGAGTTTTCCCGGTACCATCACGTATGAATCCCAGCTGGGAAGGTCCGTACGCCAATGAACGGAAGCTTGGAGAGGGAACATTCAAGCTAGCGACCGTTGATGGCACGACACTCCCCCGAGCATGGAACAGTGAACATCTGCGGTACTATTACATTTAGTATGTTTTCTTTTTTATTTTAGGCACTTTTATTTCCTGCATGTTTCCGTTCAGTCATAACTTAGTTTCTTTTTAAAGTTGTAATCGAGCAGTTTAGTTGATTTTCATTAATAAAGGCTTGAAGCCGTATTTTCCACAGATCGCTAATGTTTCTATACCCCATGACCAGATGACGAATTACATTACCCTATACGGAGTACAGACTCGTGTAAACGATTTCAAATCTCTGAATCCCCAGAGCGCAGATCGAAGTACTCTAAGTCCTCGGAGCGCGGACTAGAGTATAAACGATTTCGAATCTCTGAATCCCCAGAGCGCGGATCGGAGTACTCTAAGTCCCCGAAGCGCGGACTAGAGTATAAACGATTTCAAATCTCCGAATCCCCAGAGCGCGGATCGGAGTACTCTAAGTCCCCGGAGCGCGGACTAGAGTATAAACGATTTCAAATCTCCGAATCCCCAAAGCGCGGATCGGAGTACTCTAAGTCCCCGGAGCGCGGACTAGAGTATAAACGATTTCGAATCTCCGAATCCCCAGAATGCGGATCGGAGTACTCTAAGTCCTCGGAGCACGGACTAGAGTATAAACGATTTCAAATCTCCAAATCCCCAGAGCGCGGATCGGAGTACTCGAAGTCCCCGGAGCGCGGACTAGAGTATAAATGATTTCAAATCTCCAAATCCCCAGAGCGCGGATCGGAGTACTCCAAGTCCCCGGAGCGCGGACTAGAGTATAAATGATTTCAAATCTCTGAATCCCCAGAGCACGGATCGGAGTACTCTAAGTCCCCGGAGCGCGGACTAGAGTATAAACGATTTCGAATCTCCGAATCCCCAGAGCGCGGATCGGAGTACTCCAAGTCCCCGGAGCGTGGACTAGAGTATAAACGATATCGAATCTCTGAATCCCCAGAGCGCGGATCGGAGTACTCTAAGTCCCCGGAGCGCGGACTAGAGTATAAACGATTGCAAATCTTCGAGTCCCCAGAGCGCGGATCGCAGTACCCTAAGTCCCTAGAATGCAGACTAGAGTATAAACGATGCGAACCTCCAAATCCCCTGAACGCGGATCAACTTACTCTAAATCCTCGGAGCGCAGATTTAGAAAAAAGTCCAAGTAATCAAGAGATGTAGAACAAGAAATATGCCACGTCCGGAGATGTTTGAACAACACGAAAATGAACTGGGAGATAATGCGACTACAGTTAATCATCAAACAAAAGAAAAGCAAGAGAATCATTCAAACAAAAAAGAAACTAAACTTCATTCAAATAGTTCAAAATGGGGTTACACAGTTACTCCTACAAAACTCAGAGTTGAGAACTTATCTATACAAGCTACGGGACTTAAGCAAGAAGCTCATTGAACGAGTGTATTAATTATTTCTTCGATTTCTTCTTCTTGTCTTCCTTTGTTTTTTCCGACGACTCCTCTCCTTCACGCTTTTTCTTGGATTTCTTGCTTGCTAAAGAAGCGGAGTCAGGAGTAGGAGACGGAACATCTAGTGGTTTGGACCTGCCCGGGAGAATGATTTTCAAAGGTCTGTTCCGCGGGTTGGTAAGTTCTAGGATTCCAGGTTCAACTTTGTCCTCGGCCTTTTTCTTCTCCTCTACGGCGAGGCGGTCCTTCATGCTCATCTGTGAAGTATGCTCAGAGGCGCCAGTGATTTCAATTTCATCACTACCTTCGGTAGGAGATGAAGTGCCAAGCTTATCATCATCTAGCGCCCCAATCACTTGAGCATCGGGACCAGGAATTACTCCCGCATGGACAGCGTCGCCAGTTTTCTCTGCCTCCTCCTTGGCATCATCGCTCCTTGGAGTCGGCTCGGCGTCAGAACAGCCTACATGAAAACATAAAGAATGAGCGTTAGAACGAATAACCACTGCTGAAAAATGACGGGATCTTTCAACTTCTAGATAAGAAGAGTTTCCTATCGGGTTCTGGTTGGCTATCGGTTGCGCGTGGGGTTTCACCCTCCAGAATAGGAGATAGCACATGAACACCAAGCCCGGGATCTTCAGGGTCGTAGCCGGCGTGCTGCGCGAACGGGTCAAGTGTTGGCCGACCGGCCGGTTGAGCAGCGGGAGGAGCAGTAGTGTGAGGAGCCATAGTCTCGGCCCCAGACGGGCCAACTTCATCATTTTTCTCTTTTGGAAGGGGAGAGCCTTTGCTATAAAGCGTCAATGCTGCGGATAAATTCGCTGGCTCATTCCCCCTAAGGAACTCCTTCACCAAAGCATCCTCATTGACCTCTTCAGAGCCCAACTCGATTTTCCTGATCTTTATCAAAGTTTCCCAGGCCTCAGCTAGGGATTCGAGGTAGCCGTCGCCCAAGAATGTTAAGTCGCGATGCATAAGGACGCGGGCTCCATATTCAGCGATCAACGGGTCAAACATGCATTTGACTTCTTCCCTGCCGGCTTCTGCGGCCGCCTCGAGACGAGAGTCAATCTCCTCTGCAGCCTTTCTTTTGCCCTCCTTACGGGCCTCATCCTTCATTTTCTCAACCCCAGCAAGTTCGTCATCGAGCTTCGTTTTCAGGAGACGAGTAGCAACGATTTCATCACAGTATCGTTGTGATTCTTCTTGAGCAGCTACCTTGTCCTCCTTCTCCTTGGAGAGTAATTCTTTCAGCTCTCTGACTTGCACGACGAGCGCGCCCCTCTCTTTTTGGACAGAGTCTTTTTCTAGGGCGAGGGCACCGCTGCGCTGGACTGCTTCATCAAGCTCCTTCTTGTGAGCCATCTCTAAGCGAGTAACTGCCTCAGCAGTATCTTTTGCGCTTTGTTCAGCGGCTTCCAGCTTCGACTTGTATGAAGCGAGCTCTACGTCTTGGTGCTCAATGATTTTTTTGTCGCAGCCAGCCTCCAGTTTCAAGCGATCAATCTCATGTTGACGCTCAACGGACACCTCCGAGATCTTCTCCACCAAGTGCACAAACGCGTCATGTTGAACATAGAAGTCGTTATTGCAGGCAATGGCACTCTGCTTCACGTGCCCCGGAATATGGTGAATAGCCGGGAGGAACTTCAAACCGTCAAAGAAAATTTTTGGAAACTTGGCCCTAAGATCGACCATCTTTTCCGCGATAGTTGGATCAACCGCGGGAGTAGGGGGAGGAGGCTTTGGAAGTTCTCCCCTTTTTCGTTGTTCCCGAACTTGCCTCGTACTCGATGAACCGGAGTGTTGTTCTCAAGGAGCATCAGATTGGTATCCCTTCTGTGAAGATTTCTCTTTATCCGGCACAGTTGGGGGAAGAGGATCACGGGACTGCGAAGATTGAGAATATGCCTTCTTACGGTGAGACGACTCACGGGGACGATTGTCCCTATCTTAATAATCGTCTCTGTCCCTGCGTTTGCCTGAACCAGAGTCCCGTCCAGAGTGATGAAATATGGAAGAGCCATGAAGGCGATCGAGTCCGTGAGAACGCCCCATATCACCTGCAAAGAATGGAGATAACAACGAGTTAGGAATAATCCGGGAAATAAAAAAAATGAAGTGTATGATGGAATGCGTATGTGCATGCGTGTCCTAGTGTTCCCCCCGACGGACCCATTCGTTTATCTTTACTAATCGGAGTGTTGTCTCCTTGGACCGGGAGTTGAACTCCCGCTTTGCCTCTAGTGGGTGAAGAAAATTTGAGGGCTTCAGGATCATCAAACCCATAATTAAGTATATCATCGGGAATAGATAGGTTCGATAGACCCCTCAGGGAACTTTCCAGGTGCTGCGAGGAAGCCTCTTTCTCAGGCGGGATAGGCATGACTTTTGAAGTGCCACCAACTTTCTCCTTCTGAACTTTATATTTTAACTTCTTCTTTCTCTTCGAAGGGGAGGATGACGTTTCAATGTCTTGGACTTCGACCGCCGGATTCTAAGCGGGACCCACATTCTCGTCTTGTGTCTCAGGAGCTTCATCTTCTTTGCGCCCACCTTCCTCGTGCGTATCGGGAGTGCAACGCGACGACGATCCGGCCTGTTTTTTCCCTTTACCGGACGAAGGTTTGGGAATGATGACACCTTCTGGAAGGCTGATCCGACGACCAGGGGCTAGCAAGCCAAACCCCGACAGTGATTCATTTGAAATGATAGTCCGGATGTCTCGTTCCTCGGTAGGAAGAGCTCCAATGGCTTCGACAGCCTCAAAATATCCTCGGCCTTCCGGACGCGGGTTGATACCTGAAAAGATGAAACAAAGAGTTAGGAAAAGCATGACTCCGGTTAAATGCGAATAGTGACTCGGCAGAGAGACTTACTGCCTTCAACCCATCTCCTCGCAAAACCAGGAGGGCAGCGCACATAAAACCATTCCTGTTTGTACAGGGCGAATTTACTGCATGCCCCTGTCAAGATTTGGCATTTGTGGTACGGCTCGAGGAACATAAAGGAAGGACTGTCTTTTCGTCTCTTGATCATATAAATGTATCTGATATCGCCAACGGTTGGAGGTCTAGAGAAGACGGCCATGAAAAGTAAGTAGGTCCCGTATAGAAATGCATGGCCGTTCGGGTGAAGCTGCGATGGAGCTATGTCAATATACTGCAATACATCCCGAAGAAATAAATTGAACGGAGGCACGCTACCAATCCAACATATGAACTTGTTACAGGCGGTATACCCGACTAGGGGCAGGTGAGGACGATCGTGTCGCGAGGGGACCAACACGTCGGCGAAAGGGATCCCATGAATGGAGCATATCCGTCGGAGAGCGGCTTCATTGACCTTCGAAGCTTGTGAATTGATCGGATTGTCTAGAAGAATTGCTACCTCCAGGGCATCAGGTGCTAAGTTGTGAGCAGGAGAAGTCGACGGATTAGAAGTATCAGCAGCTTCTGGCCTTGATGACGGCCCAGGCCTGTCGGATATAGTGGCGGAGCTAGACTTTCTTGACATCCTCAATAAATAACGAACCTGGCAAAGTGCTTGAGAAAGCTATACTCAAAAAACGTTGAACGTTAGAGTTAGCAACACGAGTTTTCCCCCCACGTGGTGTGTGAACTAGTGCAAGCAATTGTGTACAAGCAATAATAATCTAAAGATTTCAAAGATATAAAAATGAGCTTCAAGTCGTTGCCTTCGAAGACCGTCATCGCTGACCGTCTCAAAAAGCCCGCCTTGAGGTGATTACGGTTTCAAATTCAGAAAACGAGTGTTAATCAAACCCAGATTTAAGTCTACTAAAGCTAGGGAGTTAATGATCCGGGTCAGTGTCATATGATGGTGTGCTTAGATCTTTTGACCTTGTGTAGATTAGGCAAGGCAATTGTTCGTTCGGCATTTACGGTGTTCGGCCTAAGTATGGTTCAACATTTATCATTGGTCGGCATTTATAATTGTCCGGCATTTGCATTGCTCGGCCTTGATATGGTTTGGTTAAGTTTTGTTCGGCATTTGGACTGTTCGGCCTAAATATAGTACTCGGCATGTATGTTTGTTCGGCAGGTCAGTTGTTCAAAACGTATACTGTTCGGCATGTCAGTTGTTCGGCAATTATGTTGTTCGGTCTAAATTCTGTTCGGCGTGTGTGTCTGTTCGGCATGTCAGCTGTTCGGCGCATATACTATTCGGCATTTGGGTAGTGTTCAGCCTTAGTTTGTTCGGCTAAAGTAGCGCTCCACCCTCGATTATAATTCGACCCTACTCCTTCTCCATCTGCGCCGAACGACAGGAACAGATCGCCCGGCGAAGATTACGCCGTTCGACACCCCATCTTTCTTTTTCTCCCAGTCTTGTTCGGCGCGAAGGAGCTAGGCCCAACTACCATGCACCATTCGACGACTCCAAACGTGCGAGCCATTTCTACTCGCCACACATTATGCAACCGTAGAAATGTCCCGTTTTCCACGTGATGAACCTAAACCTCGTGTTGAAGTAATTTAATCGAGGAAGGAACGATACCTAGTTCGAAGATCGAACTTGAGGAAAGATCAATTAGGCTTTATATCTGATTGGCTGGCGAGAATTGCAAGTCTCTTGGGAGTGACAGATATGAAGGTGTAAAAGGAAAATAGTGGAAGGACGCCTAGTTTTATATGGAGAAGATGGAAGTTGAAAAGGCTATATCCGGTAGAACCGGTCAAAGTCGTAGCGTTCGGCTTCAAAGCGAAGTGTCGCTCGGCACATGAGGATTGTTCGGCTTCGAACGCATCGTTCGGCGTCCAAACCATGCTCGTCTCACACCTCCTTCACTAGCATTCTCGAGAAGACACCTCCGAGGTAAGCTGAACTAGATTCAAAGCGCATCACGTTCGGTCACATAATACACTTTGGGGGGCAAGTGTTTCCTGGAGATTTGACCAGGCAACTAGCGCTCGGCATCAGGTAGCACTCGGCGTCAGAGAGTGTTCGGCATCTAGGAGTGATCGGTGAAGTACTCGGCATCCAGAGGGACTCGGCGTCAGAGAGTGTTCGGCATCTAGGAGTGTTCGGCGAAGTACTCGGCATCCAAAGGGACTCGGCGTCAGAGAGTGTTCGGCATCTAGGAGTGTTCGACGAAGTACTCGGCATCCAGAGGGACTCGGCGTCAGAGAGTGTTCGGCATCTTGGAGTGTTCGGCGAAGTACTCGGCATCCAGAGGGACTCGGCGTCAGAGAGTGTTCGGCATCTAGGAGTACTCGGCGAAGTACTCGACATCCAGCGTACCCGGCATCCATGACACTTGGCATCAGATAGTACTCAGCGAAGTACTCGGCATACCAGGATACTCGGCGTCAACTAGCACTCGACGTCAACCAATGCTCGGCGTCAGCTAGCGCTTGGCATCAGATAGTACTCAGCGAAGTACTCGGCATACCAGGCTACTCAGCGTCAACTAGCACTCGGCGTCAACCAATGCTCGGCGTCAGCTAGCGCTCGACATCGATAGAACTCGGCAACAGGAGTGCTCGGCATTCAAAAGACGTTCGGTGGACATAACTACTCAAAATGACACTATCATTCGGCCAGCATGCATCATTCGATCAAGAGCTTCAGATAGAGTTACGATCGGCTTCAACTGCAACCATCCTGCACTTCCCACACATCAAACGAACCATTCAGCTTAGAAAGGATTGTTCGGCATGGAAGGGACCGTTCGGCATGGAAAGGACTGTTCGGCGTCAAAGCGTTCGGCATACCTGGTTCGGCATGCAGCGAACAATACACCTGGGCTAGAGCGTTCGGCTACCAAGCCTACTTGGGAAGTCCAGCCCATCTTTGTCTATAAATAGAGGGGCAGGGTCACAGTGAAGAGGATCCTTTTTTCAAGAGAGAACACCCGGGAAACTCTGCCATTTTTGAGACTCATCTCCTCTACTTAACAACTTCATTCAAGCATTTGATTCACGAATTGTATTTGTAATCATCAACTAAGAGGATCAATAAAAGTTAAAGTGGACGTAGGCAATTACGCTGAACCACTATAAATTTGGTGTTCTTACTTTCAGCATTTAAATTAGCATTGTCTTCTCTGTTTAATTTGATTTCATCACTTATATCTCTACACAATCTTTCTCTACGAGGTTAGTGACCAATTTTGGTGCTAACAGATTTAATGATTCTATCTCTAGGCATTCTTTTGGTCGTAGCCTTGAGTAACTGTAAGCACTATATATAAGTTTCAATATTGAGCTATAGTAGCTAGGCTTTGGATGATCATGCTTCTGCTCCCAGTCTCGGGTTGACAAATGTGCTGCGTGGACTGTTGAGTCTCGCCCTAGCTATGTTTATATTCCCACCTAAACTCCAAAAACATAGAGTTGATCGGTGAATAGTCGGTTCACATTCATCCTACTTCTCACTCGTGCCCCCAAGCCTGGGGTATATACCGATAAGTAGGAAGGCCAACCATGCCCTCTTTAGCTTTACTCTCTTTCCCCTTGAATTGTGGGATCAGGTCAGTTGATGAAAGGCCGAGTCTCGCCTATCTTGGATTGTATTGTGGTTTTTCATTCCAAGGGGAATACTCTGATGCGTCGTCAGTGTATGGTCGTAAGTTGGATACTGGACGGTCAGCCACGTCAACTTTGGTTCATGTTCTGTAATCAGATCTTGGGGTAAAGTTGCCTCAAGAGAAGTCGGGTCATGCTCATCCAGTTTCATACTCCTCCTGATGGATCGAAGAAGGGTGCTGGAGAATTAATGACGAAGTCTTCATGGTTTACTCTCCTTTCCACACACTGGTGGTCAAAGTTTTTCAAGGGACATTCGAATCACATTCGTATGTGCTTGGTGTGGATCGATATTGATCCTCGATCTGAGGTATGATATAGTCGGTCGTTCGTAGCTTTGGATGCCATTCTGATTGGCTTTGTATTGAGGTTTCCTTGCAGTTGTTACCTTAAGTTGTAGAGAACGCCAAACTAGAGCTACAATGAGCTGTCGTATTCAGCTTTTAGTGATTTGTACTCTTGCTTCATACATTGATTTGGCCAGGCCACAAGTCGAATGGTCGAACTCCATCCCTAGCGAGTTTATACTCCTCTCGTCGATTTTAGGCCAAAGATTGCAGAATAGAGAACGTTCGGAATCCACTCATCTATTTATCAAAGTTTATACGCCACTCTGCATTCTGGTGACCTAGAGTTATTCTTCCCCCGGTCGGCTCGTGCCCAATTTGTGTTCACGCTTCAGTCCAAGCTCCAGGAACGTAGAGATTTGTCGAATAGTTTATGCTCTAGTCGACAGTTCGGGACATAGAGATTTTCGTCAAGTCGTTAATACTCTGGTTCGCGCTGTGGGGACTCAAAATACTCTAGTCTGCTTCAGGGACATAGAGATTTTTGTCAAGTCGTTCATACTCTAGTCTGCACTTTGGGGGCTCAGAATACTCTAGTCCGCACTCTGGGGACTTAGAGATTTTCAAGTCGTTTATACTCTAGTCTGCACTTTGGGGGCTCAGAATACTCTAGTCCGCACTTTGGGAACTTAGAGATTTTCAAGTCATTTATACTCTAGTCCACACTCTGGGGACTTAGAGTACTCCAGTTCGCACTCTAGGGGCTTGGAGATTTTAAGTCGTTTATACTCTAGTCCGCACTCTGGAGACTCAGAGATTTTCAAGTCGTTTATACTCTAGTCCGCACTTTGGGGACTTAGAGTACTCCAGTCCGCACTCTGGGGGCTTGGAGATTTTAAGTTGTTTGTACTCTAGTCCGCACTCTAGGGACTTAGAGTACTGCAGTCCGCACTCTGGGGACTTGGAGATTTTAAGTCGTTTATACTCTAGTCCACACTCTGTGGACTTAGAGTACTCAAGTCTGCACTCTGGGGGCTTGGAGATTTTAAGTCGTTTATACTCTAGTCCGCACTCTGGGGACTAAGAGATTTTAAGTCGTTTGTACTCTAGTCCGCACTCTAGGGACTTAGAGTACTGCAGTCCGCACTCTAGGGGCTTGGAGATTTTAAGTCGTTTGTACTCTAGTCCGCACTCTAGGGACTTAGAGTACTGCAGTCCGCACTCTGGGGACTTGGAGATTTTCAAGTCGTTTATACTCTAGTCCGCACTCTGGGAACTTGGAGATTTTCAAGTCGTTTATACTCTAGTCCGCACTCTGGGGACTTAGAGTACTCCAATCCGCACTCTGGGGGCTTGGAGATTTTAAGTCCTTTATACTCTAGTCTGCACTCTGGAGACTTAGAGTACTCCATTCCACACTCTGGGGACTTGGAGAATTTAAGTCGTTTATACTCTAGTCCGCACTCTGGGGACTTAGAGTTTTCCAGTCCGCACTCTGGGGACTCGGAGATTTTAAGTCGTTTGTATTCTAGTCCGCACTCTGGGGACTTAGACTACTCCAGTCTGCACTCTGGGGACTTTGAGATTTTCAAGTCGTTTATACTCTAGTCCGCACTCTGTGGAATTAGAGTACTCCAGTCCGCACTCTGGGGGCTTGGAGATTTTAAGTCGTTTATACTCTAGTCCGCACTCTGGGGACTTAGAGTACTCCATTCCACACTCTGGGGACTTGGAGATTTTAAGTCGTTTATACTCTAGTCCGCACACTGGGGACTTAGAGTATTCCAGTCCGCACTCTGGGGACTTGGAGATTTTCAAGTCGTTTATACTCTAGTCCGCACTCTGGGGACTTAGAGTACTACAGTCCACACTCTGGGGACTTGGAGATTTTAAGTCGTTTGTAATCTAGTCTGCACTCTGGGGACTTGGAGATTTTAAGTCGTTTGTAATCTAGTCCGCACTTTGGGGACTTAGAGTACTCCAGTCTGCACTCTGGGGACTCGGAGATTTTCAAGTCGTTTATACTCTAGTCCGCACTCTGGGGACTTAGAGTACTCCAGTCCGCACTTTGGGGGCTTGGAGATTTTAAGTCGTTTATACTCTAGTCCCCACTCTGGAGACTTAGAGTACTCTATTCCGCACTCTGGAGACTTGGAGATTTTAAGTCGTTTACACTCTAGTCCGCACTCTGGGGACTTAGAGTATTCCAGTCTGCACTCTGGGGACTTGGAGATTTTCAAGTCGTTTATACTCTAGTCCGAACTCTGGGGACTTAGAGTACTCCAGTCTGCACTCTGGGGAATTGGAGGTTTTAAGTCGTTTGTATTCTAGTCCGCACTCAGGGGACTTAGAGTACTCCAGTCTGCACTCTGGGGACTTGGAGATTTTCAAGTCGTTTATACTCTAGTCCGCACTCTGGGGACTTATAGTACTTCAGTTCGCACTCTGGGGACTTATATTACTCCAGTCCGCACTCTGGGGGCTTGGAGATTTTTTGTTGATAGTAGTCGTATTTCCACCCGTTTGATTTGTATTTCATTTACCGTATCGAGGGTAATGTCATCGAATGAACAGTCGAACCGCGTTTGCTCATGGAATGGGACTTTGCCCCCAGCATCAACGACGAAACTTGAAAAATAGAAGATTAATTCTCATCAGCTTGGTGATTATAGCTCTTCCAATCAAGTCAAGGAAGGAGGTATATGATAGATGGTTGGATCACATCCATGCTGGGGTTGGATAATCAAGTCTCGCATAATTTGCTTCATATCTCTTTCTAGAAAACGAGGATGATGGATTACTGGGTAGACAAAGTAAGCTGCATATGTTTCAAGGGGCAGTCGTGTCCATGTATTGAGAGCGATGGTTAACGAGTAGGCAGTCTATCACAGCTACTTCAAGTCGGGCTTTCAAACCACCTATTGTGTTCAGGGTAGGATTTGATGTGTAGATGATCAAATCATGTCCGCTCTAGTTAGATCCCAGCATCACTGAGCTCCATGAGAGACATATGTATTTTATCGAACTTTACTTTATGACCCGATAATTGGATGATCGGGCCACATTCATTCCAAGCCTTGTGTAGATCTCCAAGGAAAATGTGGAGGTCGATGAATGGATGGTCGATCATATTGGCTTTGTGTTGGGCTCTGACCATGATGAGCTTTTCAATCTCTAGTCGTTGGCCCCAAATCAAAGGCACATGGTTGATGATGAGTGAACGAATCATGCTCATCTTGATGAAACTCCTCAAATTCGATTAAGGTCTGCGTGGATTGGTTGGAAGCCAACTTTGAGTACTTGGTCACCTGCATCGTTTTGGAAGAAGTTTAGTTTAAGTCGGTTGCAATTCAAAGCACATTTCAAATTGAAATAGAAAATAATCCAAAGAAGTTTGGGATAAATCTCATTGATAAGTGGAGCAGCATCGTGTGCTTGCTGTTCAACTCTGCCCCTAGCCCCTTCTAGCGGGATGCCGACTGCCAACGGTTCAATTATTAATTATAGTTCTTTATTGATGGGCATCCCCAGTTCCTGGCTCGCCCTTCTACGAGGCTTGCATGTACTATTGAAGCTTTCTTTTCCGGAAAAGCTTTTCGATCACATCTCGGAGGTGTTTGAAATCGCCAGTGTCAGGATCAGTGTGCATCTTGGAATATACAACATTCCTCCGATTTTCTCTGGACTTCGATGGACTCTCTCGAGGTTGGTTTCTAGTACCACTTTGAGTCGTGAACTTCCAAGTAGAGGCTATCGATTGAATCTACCAAAGAGCATATGAGTCGAATATTGAGATCTTGCTTTTGTCTACTAGAATCAGTGTCCTTAACCGACGGGCCTGCATTGTTATTTTTCCTAGTCTGCTCCACTCCTCCTCGCTTGGGTTCTGATTCATTTTGTAAAAGAAATGATCCATAGTCGTAGGAGGCTCTTCAGCTAACTAGCTGCCAAAATATATCTGGAGGTCGACTCTCCTCAAACGCGATAAGTATGATATCTTTGTTAGTATTTGGAATAAATTGCTTAGAGCCAAACATTGGTTTGCTTGGAGTCACTAAATTCGAAGTGCTGGGTCAGATAAGAATGGTGCTTGGAGTCATCTTGGCGTTTGCTAGAGTCATATCATCTATGTTCTCCAACCTTTGGGAGTACCGCTTGAATAGTGGTTGCTTGTCCGTTCCCCTGTTGTCGTTCATATGCTATCGCTAGATCCTCTATGCCCTGGTCGATCATGGGATGTCAGGGAAGTGGATAGAATGTTCCTTTATTAATTTGAGTTTTGAATTCACTATCCGGAGGTACTGCGCTGCGGCTAGGGTTTGGGGGGGTTTCCCCCGAATTTTTTTTAGCCTCTTTTCCAGAAATTTAGGTCGTACCCAATTTTTTTTTTTTAATAGGGACCGATCAGATTGTTTTTTGAGAGAGAGATCAGTATACAGTGCATGGATCGATCAGCAAACTCCCGCTCGGCATACACTGGGTCGTTCGGCATGGTCCCGCTCGGCATACACTGGGTCGTTCGGCATGGTCCCGCTCGGCATACACTGAGTCGTTCGGCATGGTTCCGCTCGGCATACACTGCGTCGTTCAGCATGGTTCCGCTCGGCATACACAGGGTCGTTCGGCATGGTTCCGCTCGGCATACACAGGGTCGTTCGGCATGGTTCCGCTCGGCATACACAGGGTCGTTCGGCATGGTTCTGCTCGGCATACACTGGGTCGTTCGGCATGGTTCTGCTCGGCATACACTGGGTCGTTCGGCATGGTTCTGCTCGGCATACACTGGGTCGTTCGGCATGGTTCTTCTCGGCATACACTGGGTCGTTCGGCATGATTCTGCTCGGCATACACTGAGTCATTCGGCATGGTTCTGCTCGGCATACACTGGGTCGTTCGGCATGGTTCTGCTCGGCATACACTGGGTCGTTCGGCATGGTTCTGCTCGGCATACATTGGGTCGTTCGGTATGGTTCTGCTCGGCATACACTAGTTCGTTCGGCATGGAGTGGCTTGGCATTTATTCATCTTGAGTGCAAACTTCAACATCCAATCCCCAAATCTTGCGTACATCAGTGAATCCAATCCTTTCACATGAACATAAGCACTTGATTAACTCTGAACAAGAAACTTAGCATAATCAAATCTTCCAAAAATAGGGGGCAGTAGTCTTTGTTTCCCTGACTATGCCTATCAACTTCCTTTAGATTTCTTTCAAATCTGAGTAGAATAGGAAGTTTACCGGTAAGCAACTGGATCTATCTCGCAAATAAGGAAATCCACTAGTAGACGATGAGATCCAATCAGGCTGAGAATTCAATTCTCAGTAAAAGCACCAAAGTGTTAGCACCAAAATTGGTCACTAACCTCGTTGAGAAAGATTATGTAGAGAGATTAATAAAGAAGATAAATTAGAACTGAAAAATAGTGTAATTCAATGCCAAATCAACAACAAAAACGAGAACACCAGATTTATAGTGGTTCAGCGTAACTGCCTACGTCCACTTTGAGGTTAATCTTTTTTTGCTTTACTTGATAACTGATTACAGATACAATCCGTACACCAACTACTCGAATACAGTTGCTAAGTAAAAAAGAGGGAGTCTTGAAAGTGGCAGAGTCTCCCCAGTGTTCTCGAAAAAAGGTCCATTTCACTGTACCCCTGCCCCTCTATTTATAGACGAAGATGGGTTGGACTTCCCTCTTGGGCCTAGGAGTGAGATACTTTGGCCCGTGGAGAGTGACTTCTGTGCACTGTTCCATGCAAGCCGAACGAGACATGTCGAACGAGACAAGCCGGACCACATTTGGCCAAACTAGAAACTATGCGCTATCGTGGCTGAACGATGTTTACCGAGCGAGGCTCTGTGCCGATCGAGGCTCTACGCCGAGCGATGGCTTTGCATGCCGAATGGGAACTCTCTGCCGAGCCTCTCATTACCGGGTCAAATAACCGGTTAACAATATACCACAAAGACTGATGATCCGTTAAAAGCTCAAACTTAGTTCCCAAAAGATGATGCCTCCAAAGCTTCAAAGCAAAAACCACAGCAAGCAATTCCAAATCATGAGCAGCATAATTGGCTTCATGGGTCTTCAACTGACGACTGGCATAAACAATGACCTTACCATCCTGCATTAGAACAGCTCCCAAACCTTCACGACTAGCATCAGTGTATACCGTTAATCCCTCATTTCCATTTGGAACGGTAAGAACTGGTGCGGAAGTAAGCTTACGCTTCAACTCATTGAATGCAGCTTTACACTTATCATTCCATATAAACTTAGCATTCTTACAAGTCAAAGCAGTGAGAGGTGCAGCAATTCGAGCAAAATTCTCAATGAATCTCCGATAATAACCGGCAAGGCCCAAAAAGCTACGGATATCAGATGGAGTCCTAGGAGTTTCCCAATCCTGCAATAGAATAGGGAAAAATAAGAACCACAAAGAAAGATAGGATGATTAGATTACAAAAGAAAGATGAGAAAAGGTAGACTTACTTTGATCGCAGCGATCTTGACTGGATCAACAGAAACTCCATTACTAGAAACAATATGTCCAAGGAATCAGACTTCATCCTTCCAAAAATGGCATTTTGAGAATTTATCTTTCAACTGATGACTCCTAAGAGTCCCCAGAACAAAGCTCAAATGAGATTCATGTTCTTCCTCGGTCTTAGAAAAGAGCAGAATATCATCAACAAAGACCAGAACAAACTTATTAAGAACATCACGAAAAACACGATTCATCAAATCAACAAAGAAAGCTAGGGCATTAGTCAGACCAAAAGGCATAACTAACCATTCATAGAAACCATTCTCAGTACGAAAAGCAGTCTTGGGAATGCTTTCCTCAGCAACTCTGAGCTGGTGGAAACCTGTGGCAAGATCAAGCTGAGAGAAAACAGTAGCTCCATAAAGCTGATCGAACATATCATTGATACGAGGCATTGGATATCTGTTCCTCATAGTGAGCTTGTTCAGCTCCCTATAATCAACACACATCCTCAAAGAACCATCGGACTTAGTGACGAAAACCACTGCTGCTCCCCATTCGGAATGACTAGGTCTGATCAGACCCTTGGAGAACAAGTCCTCAATTTGTTTCCTCAACTCAACCTTATCACGGGGTGCCATTCTTCTAGGAGGAAGAACTACAGGTCGAGCTCCAGGAATAAGATCAATACGGAAATCAATTTCCCGCTTAGGAGGTAAAGTAGAAACTTCACCAAATACATCAGGATAGAGCTTAACCACAGTGGTTGAATCAATATCACCAGGAGAAGAATCCAAAGAGAAAATAAAACTGCCAGCAAAATCCTGAGGCATACGGCACTGAATCATCAAAGAATTACCCCAATCATCAACAAGAGAAACTGTTCGGGTTTTACAAGAGAGAACGGCTTCATGCCTCTTTAGCCAATCACCTCCAAGCAACAAATCAAAAGCATCAAAACCAAGAACATAGAAATCACCAGAAAATCGATGGTCAAAATAGAGTAGTTTCACTTGGTTACAAATCCTAATAAGGTTCGCGGGACCCCCAATAGGATTAGTAACACATAAAGGTATAGCTGCAAACTTGGGTGAAAGGAGATGCTCAAACTTATCAAAAAGATCCACAAAAATAAAACTATGCGAAGCTCCAGTAACAAATAAAACACGAACAGGAAAATCAAACAAAGTAAAGGTGCCCTGGAGAGTACCTTGGGAATCACTAGGAGCAGGTGGAGTAGGCGGAGCATGAGTGGAAGAAGTCATGGCGAAAACTCTAGATGTCTTCCCCTTCTGATACAAAGGACAATCTTTCTTGAAATGACCAGGCTGCAGACAGACATGACAGAGATTGTTCCTGGTATCCTGAGGTGGAGGAACAGCAGCACCAACTGAAGTAGGGCAACTATTGGCATAGTGTCCTCTCTGATCACACTTGAAGCAGGTGATGGAAGATAGGTCGATAGGATGCTTCCGAGGAGTAAATCCTAAACCGGGATTCTTGAGCCAATTTTGCTTCTGCTGATGGAAATTAGGCTTCCTCTTCTTAGAGTTGCCAGAACCAGACTGAGATGGAGAAGCACGAGGAATAGAAGCTTCCTTAGAAGTGGGATTCTCATATCTAATGTCCATGTCCATCAACTCCATAAAGGTACCATGAACATTAGAAATGAGACGATCGTAAAACTCTGGGCAAGCTCCAGCTATAAATTTCTCATTCTTCTTAAGAGAGTTATCAATCAGGCCAGGACCAAACTTGGAAAGTTCATTGAACTTCCACTCATACTCAGAAAATGACATGCTCCCTTGCTTAAGATCCATAAACTCCCTGTATAGCTGGGACTTCCCGGCTTCGGGCATCCACGTTGCCACAAAAGCCTCCCTGAAAAGAGATAGATAGCAAAGCTTAAGATAGATTCAAAGAGGAAAAGTTGAACAGAACACAAGACCAACACAAGAAGATACCAAAACTGCTCCCAAGAAATATCTGCCTCCATAGTCTGAGCTGTGACGGACTCCCACCAATCTTGGGCTGCCTCCTGCAACTACCAAGCTGCCAACTGACGCTTCTGAGCCTCAGTAATCTCCAAATCAGTGAAGATCCTTTCTAGACTCCTCAACCACTGCTGAGCCTCTACGATACTTTCAGATCCAGTAAACTTGGTGCCACCAAGCTGAGTGAATTCCTTGCAAAGAGTAGTGAATCCGATGGGTGCAACAGGCTCGGGAACTGGGGCAATACCACGACCCCTACCTCTGGCATTCCTACGATTCATCCTGGAAAAATCAAGAATGAATTTTTGGACAAAGTTAAAGAAAGACAAAGATAAGATTCAACTAGAATGGAAATCCTAACCAAGAATTCAAATAAACAAGGTGGATTCGAAAGGGACGAAGTTAAGAAAATGATATTTTAAAACAAGAAAAAAATTTATATCCAAAATAATCTTTTAAAATCATTTGAAAACATTTTATACTTAAAAATACGTTCTCTCACAAAGAAATGATTCTAAGATTGATTTCACTCATTCTAGGGTATTTCTACCCTATCTCTAATGAGTTTTTGCACCATAGGCTAAGGTTTGCCTAAAACCAAAGCTCTGATACCAAATGTAACGACCCACTATTTTGGACCATTCAAATCGACAATAAATCCACACATGTCAAACTTGAATAATTCAAAACAATAGATTGTAAATAAATTTGGAGCAAATAAAACCAATCACAGAATCACAGACACAGAATATCAAAATAAATCGCAGCGAAAAATAAAAATACATAGTGGTTCATGAAGCCACTACAATACATAGTCTCAAAACAGATACAAAATACAATAGTCTGAAAAAAAAATACAACAGAAGTCTGAATACATAAGTTCACAAATACATGAGCAAAGCTGAATGAAATAACTGAAATAGAAAGACAACTAGATAGATAGATAAACTCCAGCAATCTCTAGCTCCAAAAAGTGAATCCAAAGTTGTGATACTCAGGCTGACCCGAGCGTAAAGCAAAAACACAAAACACTCGAGTCAGGACATAAATACTTATACAATGTAAGTCAACTCAAGTGAACTGTAATAGAAATGCATCAATAACTTAAAGGATGCTTGGGATCGCCCATCCTTTAAGGATCTATTAAACTATCTACTATGTAGTAAAATACGCTATTATAATAATGTCTAAAGTAAAGTAAACTATCAAAATAGCGTTAAGGCTTTACATTTTCCACATTAACACATTTTTATATTCCCATAGTCTATACAGTACCATAATCTCCCCCGTAATGGGCGTCGTCAGAGGGCACTCCAGAGGTATGGTACAAAACAAACTCGTAGTAAAGCATGCTATGGTAGGCACTACACCATTATAAGCTATTAACAACGGGTAAAAACCGTTGTTAAGTCTAAAAGCAACGGGTAAAAACCGTCTTCATTACAGGAGTTGTTGAATTTAGCGACGGGAGAAAACCGTCGCTTTATGTCCAAAAAGCAACGGGTATAAACCGTTGCAAATTGTGACAAAGGCAACGGGTATAAACCGTTGCAAATTGTGACAAAGGCAACGGGTATAAACCGTTGCAAATTGGGCCAAAGGCAACGGGTATAAACCGTTGCAAATTGGGCCAAAGGCAACGGGTATTAGCCGTTGCAAATTGGGCTAAATGCAACGGGTATAAACCGTTGCTTTATGGACAATAGGCAACGGGTATAAACCGTTGCTTTATGTCCAGTAAAAAACGGTTTAAAACCGTTGCTTTATGCCCAAACTCACACATAAAGCAACTGTTAACAACTGTTGCACATAGTGTTTGCTCCTGCTCCTACAAAATCACATCTGCAACTCCCTACTGCGTTACACGCATATCTTAGTATATATACCAGAATATCAATATATATCAAAATATGCCAGAATATCAAAATATTGGTACACAAGCACTATAAACATATCGCACATATACCATACATATGAAATTATCAAACTTATAATTACACTCATTGTTTTGCAAACAGAATGCTACCGTGCCGGAATATCATACTTATTACACTGCATTGTTTATTACACTACAGTACAAAGATTTCATTAATTACACTACATTGTTTTGCAAGCAGTGAAGTCTACATGGTTCATTACAGGGCAAAGCATTCCAGTTTTCAGACTTCAATGTTCAACCTGGTTCATGTGCAACTCGAAGATTAAATTCAGAGGCAGTTCAACTTCATAAATCTGGAAAGAATATTCCAGTTCAAAAACAAAAAGCATCTACCTGATTCAAAAAGTCTGAAACAATTTAAAACAAAGTAGAACCCAAGCAAAGAGAAAATCAAATAATGCAAAGCAATTCAAAGCAAACAACGGTTAGGATAAAGCAAATTTGATCAAGCCTCAATTTCCAGATTTTGAAATCTTTTTCAGGTTCTCTTTCCTCTCTGTCAAACTATCCAGGTGAGCAAACCACCCTTATAAATTCTAAAAACTTGGTATATCTATTTTGCATGTGATAAGTCTTGAATGTAAATTGTGAAAGGTGCTTGCATGCTTGTATTTATGTATGCATAACTGTGTGTACGATTGTGTACAGGCAACATGCCTCTTTTTATACATGACAGGTTTGATAAACCTGTCTAAAAATTCATACCACCCAAAAGAATGAATGTTAGGCATTTGGTATGGTTACTTTACTTGTTTCAGGATCTTCTATCACCCACAACTTTTGTTTTATACCCATGATTTTCAAATCCTTCCGTGCATTGATCCCATCTTTTGACATGTCTTTATGGTTCATAATTGTGTTGATCAAATGTTTCGTGACATTCATCTCCGTATGCATAACATCAATATTATGTCGGGTCAAATTTGTTTTCCAATATGGCAAATCAAAGAACTTCGACCTCCTATACCATGCAGGAACTTCTTCATCGATTGTCTTTTTCCGTTTTCGACCAATTTCCGGTATGTTTTTACCAACTTTCATTTTTATATTCGCTACCTTTTTTCAACTTGATAACCAGTCAGTGGTTTTGGAGGACGCTTAAGTTCTTGCTCGTTGTTGAAATTTGTCTTATCGTACCGAAACTTGTGTCCGGACGGAAGAAATCTACGATGTCCCATGTAACAAATCTTCTTACTTTCAGGGAGATAAACAAATGTAGTTTCTTCTCCACAAAGAGGACATGCAAAGTAGCCGTGAGTTGTACATCACGATAAAGTCCCAAGAGCGGGATGATCATGGATTGCCCACAACACTCTTGCTCTCATTATGAACTCAAATTTCATAAATGAATCAAATGTAACGACTCCTTCCCATAACTGCTTTAACTCGTCTATCAAAGGTTCTAAATAAACATCAATATCCTTCCCCGGTTGTTTTGGCCCAGAAATCAACAGTGTTAACATTGAGAACTCTCTTTTCATGCACAAAGATGGAGGAAGGTTATATGGTACTACAATTACTGGCCAACAGCTGTAAGGGTTAGTTAAAGAAGAATTCGGACAGAAACCATCTGTTGCTATTCCAAGCGTGATATTTTGTGGTTCAGCAGCAAACGAAGAATCAAAAGAATCTGTAGTTTTCCATTGAGAAGTATCACGCAGATGACGCATTACGGTTGTACCGGACTTGGCACGACCATGCCAGGTCATCGCTTCTGCTATCCATGGTACAGTATACAGTCTTCTCAATCTAGAAATTAAAGGAAAATGTCTTAAGGTCTTTTGAGGTACTGTGGTAGCTTTTCTCTCTTCGTCGAATGATGTCTTGTATCTTGGTGCGTTGCAATTTGTACATGAAACTTTGTTCGCATTATCTTTCCAGTACAAGATGCAGTCATTAATGCATGCATCATAAGTTATGTAATTCATCCCAACTTGCTTAATGATCTTCTTCATGTCGGGGTACTTTGAAGGTAGCGTGTTACCTTCGGGGAGTAACTCCTTTATGAATTCGAGTACTGCAGTCACACCATTGTCTGAAAAGCCGTATTGGGTCTTCAAGCTATTCAGTTTCACAATGGCATACAACTTTGTAATCTCTTTTGGACAAGAAGGATACAATGGCTCTGTTGCAATTGCACTATCAAAAAATGATTTATCCGTAAACTGCTCACCAATATTAGCATTATCATGCAACTGACTTGTAGGTTGAAAATGATGGAAACTATCTGCATCATTGATCAAATCCTCCATCCTAATATGTTCGGACTCATCAGTATTTGTGGCATGACTAACCGGTTGTTGTTTTGGCTTCTCTGGTATTCTTTCCCCGTGAAAACACCACACGGTTTATGATTGAACAATACCATATCTAAGCAAATGAAAATGAATGCCATTTAATTTGAATGTATCTTCATTTTTGCACCGCGTGCAAGGGCACGAATACTTTTCCTTATTGCCACCGTTTTCAGCAACAAATTTAACGAAATTTCTCACACCTTCCACATATTCTGTATTTCTTCGATTAGATTGATTCATCCATTGTTTGTCTATACTAAAAGACATACTAAAAGAAAATAACAAGAGCTAATAAGAAATCATGGGTAACAATATCTTATGGCTTTCCACCAAGTTCAACTCTGATATTAACTAAACAGATGAATATTCTTTTGATTTCACTTGAAATTTAACATTAGCATCAAACTGTTTCCAAAAAATTTGCCATTACAACGGCGTTATTTTGTAGCACCAGAGTAATGTCTATGCATTACCCCTCTCCTGATACTTGGCTTGCGCCATTAACAACAATTTTATCCACTTACTAAATATGGTCGACTGTGGTTCGAGCGAAGATTCGAAGTTGAAGGGGTTGGCTACGGCGATAGAAGGGGAGGGCCACACATATTATCTCAGCCCAAATAGCAGTTTGTTATTATAAGTAGAAGCTGTAACATGTACAAGAGATATCGGTTTTGCATTTTCATTAAAATAAAGAATTTTTTCCATTCACTTCAAATTACAGCAATTCGTTTTTTCTCAATTCAATCACATTCTTCTATTCTTAACAAATGTTACTGCAAAATAGTATTATGAGTTAATGTATAGAACTGCTTCCTTTGAAAATGCCATTACAATTCATTAAAATGCAACTAAAAATAGCATTATAGATTATATCATCACAACCTCAACCATCTCCTCCTTCATCACCACCAAATACACATCATCAATCATCGTACACCCACCACCAAGATTTGTGGCAACTATTTAATCCACCACATCATCGTATGAAACCCTTGTTTTTACGTGAAAGAAAGGAAACTTGAAATAAATAATCTTGCTTTTTGGTTAATTCGAACGAATAGTTTGTCCTAAGCCGACTTTGAAACTCAGTGTGTTTTTGTAGTCAAATTTTTCTCAACGTTTGGTCAGAATAGTAAGTTTCTTACTACCAGAATATACGTACACAGAAGATTATAACAAAAACATAAATGTTGATTTGTAGAAAAGAGGAGAAAGCTCATCCGTTTTTGCAGAAAAGACAGACAAAAACTGAGAATAAACAAAACCAAAAATAAATTGTTGGACTAACTATAAAACCAAAAAAATTACAGATCAACATATTTTGCCAAGTATCTGGATTAATTTAGCTGCCATGATCCTAACTTTTTAGTCAATTTTACCAATCGGTAAAACTGGCGATCACACACCTATCGTTTTTAATCTGGCCATCTCGACATTTTACAGGAAAGGTACCCCTTTTAGATATAACAACTTATGGCGTCCCAAGGCAGATTATCATGATCTAGTACGCATAAAATTCTAGATCTCTACAATCAAAAAGTGGATCAATAATCTGAGACTCGGCATAAGCAGGCCATAGAAAACTTGCAACACTAAAAAATAAAATGACTAACTCAAGGAGACAAAACATCCCAATTTTTTCGTGCTGTTGGAGGAGATTAAGGGCTTGAAAATGATAGATCTGGTTAGGTAAGTGGTAATGGGTACGAAGCTCAAGGAAGTTGAAATTAACGAAATAAATAAAAACTTGCAGCAGTAGGGAAACCTGTAGAAGATCACTAGAAGCGATATGAAGATGCTGAAACAAATGAAAGATGCCCTAGCTTTGAATCCGCCGGAGCGCCGGCTACTGCTGTTGGAGGCTGGAGATGTTAATTCGCGGCTGCAAGTTAAATTTTGTGCTGTATGCTTTACTACTGGAGGAGTCGATCGACGAGGACGAAATCGCGGCTGAGAGAATCAGAGATCTGCGTTTTTTTTACTGTATGCTCGGTAAATTTTGTGCCCCAGAGTAAACGACACAAGTACTGTGATATTTGGCACAAAATTAGCTGTCACAACATTTACCACGGTTACAAACCGTTGCTAATTAGCCACGGTTGAAAACCATTACTAGTTAGAACGAAGCGCGCCAAAAATTATGGCGCGAAAGGATGAAATTCACCGCCATCATTTGTCTCCAAAGAAGCTACGGTTAGTAACCATTCCCAATTAGCAACGATAAAAAACCATTGCTAACGGAACCAAGACGGTTAATAACCGTTTCAAAATGGCAACGGTTAATAACCGTTGCCAAATGCGCGGATGGTTAGTTGCAAATCTCAGTATTTGGTGTAGTGAGGTGACACGGCACAACGAGGCAATGCCAGGATAGATATACCAATTACGCATACGGACTGTTGGTAACGCAAAGCCGCAGCAATCGCCCAACTCGAGCCACACTCCCGAATCAAGGGGTGCACCCAATCAATCACAAAGTAATAGAATGGTATACGATGGAATGTGTTCGATAAGAGAAGCCACCTGATTAGCCCGAAATCGCTCCTGTTTTAGCCACCTTATGCTAACTCACGGGAGTTAGGTCCACGTAAATATACCTTAGGATCGTCGCCACCATCCTACTTCATTCTGGAATCTCCACCGCGTACACAGTTGTTAAAGTGGTTTTCGGTATCGACAAAGAGTATGTCCATATCCGATCCCGGTCTCTTTAACAACCAGTCGTTATTATAACCCGTGGTTATAAATTCAAAATGGTTTATATTTCAAATCAAAACATATTCATTTAAACCATTTAAATTCAAGGTCAATATCCTTCAAAAATAATATTCATTTCAAAGTTGTAGCAATTCTAAGTTCATTCATTTAATTATAACAATTTCAAAAACATTGTAATTTTAGCATTCGTAACACTTTGAAGATGTGATAATACATATATTAGCATTCGAAAATATCATCCTTCCAGAAACAGCAGCACTTAGAAAATGTTACTATAGATAGTAGTATTTCAGAAATATAGTCTTTTTCAGAAACAGCAGCACTTAGAAAATGTTACTGCAGATATAGTATTATTTCAGAAAACAGTACATTTCAGAAACAGCAGCACTTATAAAATGCTACCTTACAGATAGTAGTATTTGGGAAAGCATTACATTTTCAGAAACAGCAGCACTTATAAAATGCTACCTTAAAACCACAGCATTTCATAAATGCTGCCAATACAAATTTGAGATTTTCTATAACATTTCAGAAACATTATAATTTCAGTTTTCACCATTTTTAACATATAAAACATATATCACTTTCAAGATTATTTATTTGGATATCATTTCACTTATGATTTTATAAAATAAAATTTTATAAATAAAATATCCAATTAAGCATAATTCAGTTATTAAGTCAAAATTACATTTAAATTGCTTAACTTTTAATTTAACAAACAACTAGCTATTTTATTTACTTTTAAAAATATCCATTTCATATATAAAATATTTTATTACCAAGTTAAGCCAAAATTTCCATTTAAATCAAATTTTCAATTATTAAGTTAAATCACTTTTTTATTTACATTTCCAATCATTTATTAACTCATACAATTTCAACTTATAGAAAATCACTATAAAATTCATTTAAATCATTTAATTCCAGTTTAAGTTAAAATCTCGTATAATTTAAATTCCAAATACTTACATTTTTCAGAAAATATTTATATTAAAAATTAACCACGGGTCTGTATAATATTTTCTAACCTAGGTCAAGCGGATACGGATATATATCATTTCAATCCGAAATATAAATCCCGGGTTTGATCATTTCAAACCCGCAATCCCAAGTCAAATAAAGATTGCTCGAGCCTATCATTTCAGCTCATAACGACTTTTCCTTATTCTAAGGTCCGTTCGGGTATGTATCCTTTCAACCCATAGTGAAGGAACTTGCAGTGTGAGAAACATAAATATAAATATAAACAGTAAAACATAGCAGGTCATAACAGGTGATTAAACAGGTACATAGTCAAGGTATAATCAGGCTATAACATCATATAATATCACATCACAGGCATATATGAAATTACTATCAGCATGGCATATCACTACTACAATTCACATGACATTGCTTCACATTTATATAAGTACGATTTGTCGAGAGTGATAACTCAC
The DNA here is from genome assembly GCA_030737815.1 of Allium fistulosum. Classification (NCBI taxonomy): domain Eukaryota; kingdom Viridiplantae; phylum Streptophyta; class Magnoliopsida; order Asparagales; family Amaryllidaceae; genus Allium; species Allium fistulosum. The sequence continues at coordinate 1,250,624,699 of CM060901.1, forward strand.
CTTCTAAAGCTAGAGATCAAATTCAAAACACAAATCCAAACTCCGCAAAGCACGAAAAGGCACGACTAGATTCGAGGAGAAGTAGCACCCAAACCCAAATCTTGTAAACAACAAAAAAGAATATATATATATATATATAAGTATATATTAATTCACAGAAGAATATAAGAATTTTCAAGGAAATAAGATAGAACAAAGTGGAAAAGTGGTTCGGCCACTTCACCCAAAGGCTCGACCATCAATATAGGCTTTGCCAAGACTGGTTACTGCCTGAAATGCTCGGACAATGGTCAGGTAATGCACGGCTAGGCAGTGGGAAAGTGAAGAGGTAGGCAAGTGAAAGGCACAAAGTCATGGCATATGAATGGTCATGGGTTCAAGTGGGTTCGGCCTAGGCTAAAGGCTCGGTCTGGAGTGGTTCAGGTGGTCTGATCTGGTGTTGTCATCTGTAGAGGTGCAACTATGGTCATGTCAAGTCACGGCAAGGGCTGGAGGAGGAGGTGATGATGGTGGCCGAGGCAAACATGAAGAGAAGATGAATAAGTGAAGGCTCGGTTAGGGTTTCATCATGGTTTTGTGGTGTTGCTTGATCAAGGGTCACGGCTATTGGTTTTGGTGAGGTGCAGCTCACGGCAAGGTCAGTGGATGGTGGTGGTGGGTGAAGGCCGATCATGGTGGTGATGAAGTGGAGGAGAAGGTCGGCTAGGGGTTGTGTATGGTGGAGGTCGAACATAGTTTAGAAGAGAAAGAACAAAATAAGAAATGGAAGAAAGAGAAGATGACTTACTGCAAAATTTTCTCAGTAGGAATGAAATAAGAACGTGAGATGAGAAATGATGTTTTGTACGGGAATAAGAATGAGAAAGTGAACGGCAAGGAAGTGGAAAGGCTAGGAAAAGGAAAAGGCGCCAATTCAAACAAGTAATTTAAGTCTTTTTGCATTTCCAAGCCCATTATCAAGCCCAAATCAAAACAAGTGCAACACAACAAAATAAACAAAGCCCAAACAAAATAAAAGATGGACAAATAAAATAGAAAAATGAACAAATGAAAATACAGAGAAAAATTTTCGTTTAAAACGCTGAATTCTATAAATTTTAAAAAGTATAAAACAAAATTTGACTAAACGAAAAGCAGGACGAATAGCAGAATCAAATACTGTTTCAAAGAAAAAGATTAGAATAAAAAATTAAATTTACAATTTCAACTGAACTCAAAGTTTGACTAAAGTTGAACAAAATATAATATTTCCAGAAAATCATTAATTTTTTTTATTTTTTTTGAAAATAAATTATAAACATAAATCCAAAATACATTGGAAAATTCCAAAATTTCAATTTTAAATGATTTAAAATCAATGTTTTCAAATAAATTAATTTTAAATATTTGTTAAAAATATGGGTTGTTACAACTACAACTATTGTGAACCCTATTATTTTAAATTACTTAAAAATCTAAAATAATTACTAAACAATCACCTGTGGTCCTCTGCTCTAGTCCTTGGTCTTCCTTGATCCACTTCTAAAGCGTAGAATATTTTTTAACAAAAAGATCTTCTCCTAAGAAAAAATTTCTTTTTATGGTCCAGCCTCAGGCAATGAACCCAAATAGGAGAAAATCTGAATGAGAAAAATAGTTAGGCCTAGGGTCTTATTTATAGTGTCACTTGGGGATCTCAGACCATTGGATTTGAAGATTAAATCTGGTGCAACCACGTCATAGGCTCGCTGGGAACCGTCGGATGGAAGCACGATCGCACATGATCGAATAGAAATAGCAAAATGACGTGTTCGAATCGAACTAGACGAAGTTATGTAAAAGAACGCAAGGCGGGTCGACCTACCTGTCGACCAACACATGCTGGGGTCGACCTAGCCATGGTGAGGGTCGACCTTAGGGTCGACTTAGCCTATATATATATATATATATATATATATATATATATATGTTTGTTCGTTTTCTTGTTTATTTCGTAACTCCTTTGTTTTAACTCGGATTTTTACAAACTATACGTGGAAATTGACCGGAAAATTACCACAGACACAATGGTGCAACTTCCATGGCTTAATTCATATAATTTCACAAAGTTAATTTTTTTTAATTAATTCGTTAATTAATTACTAAAGCTTAAATTTCGGGTTGTTACAGACAGACCGTCCAGAAGTATGTCTAATAGTTGTTAGATAATTTTTTAGTTTGTCTGGTAGGCCTGAGTCAACCAAAGGTTAGTAGTTAGCCAAACAAAACTACATTATTTCGGATAGATAGTGCCTTTGTTACATGTTTTTGAGCATATATGATATTTGCTATTATTGATATAATCCGTTTGATTAACCAGTTTGGTTGTAGGATTTTGATTTGGAAAAAGATATGCTTAAAAAGGGATATTAGTGAGGGGAAACCCATTCCGCTATGCGGCGTGTTCTCACTTAATATCAATAAACCGAGATGTAATAGTATTATTCACACTAGGTTTTATGTCTGACTCGAAGTTTATGTTTTTCCCCTTAAACTCTCGGGTGCTCAAAATTAATTTGAGTAGATTGAGAGTTTGGGTTTACAGGTTTGGTAGGAGGGCGAATAAAGCTTTCGGAGATGAGCGGAAGGCCGATGTTAGTTATATTTAGGAGTTGCTGTTTTGTTTATTCCGTTGTGATGTATTAAGACAGTTTATGTCTATATAGTACTATGATCATCCAAGGGGCATCTTCATATGTCGCTCTTGGTGTATTTATGTAATAATTATATTTGATCTGGACCTAGGAAATGATTGGGATTATGTAATGGAATATGAAATATGTTTGTGAAATGTAATCAGAAAAGTTGTTTTTTTTAAATCTGTGGTTTTATTTCATATTCATATGCTTCTAATATTATGGATATCATTAACATTACTGGATTATGTCGTCGAAAGTTAATACTATAGATGAGTGCAGCATCTGTAGCGCTTAGCTTTGGGCCTCAAGATAGGGGATGTTACAACTTGGTATTAGAGCATAGGTTTATGAAAAACTTTAAACTTAAAATGATTTTGAAAACATAATCCTAAGGAATAAGAGAAAAGATCGGGGTATGGGATAACGCTATAATAACGTTCCTGTATTTATTATATATAAGTATACGCTTTAGCTCTATTCTCCTATCTCTCTTAGGCTATTCTTCTATATCTTACGAAGACTCGAATGCAGATATGGATGCTAGAGGTGGAAGAGTTAACCTTGGTGGGGGAAGTACCACAACTAATGCAATTGACAGACCAAATACTAGGAGAAATCAAGGTCAGGCAAAAGCTGCAAATGTGGGTGTTGGAGTCCCACAAGTAGACATAGGAGCAATGTATCGGTTCTTTTTAAACATGATGCAGGTAGGAATTGATGCTGGAGTAGTTGGAGGAAATGCTGGAGGAGGAAACCAAGAAGCTCCAGTGGTGAATAACTATGCTATTCTGAGTAGAGATTATGCTCGGCTGGGAGGAAAGCTGTTTATTGGTACCGAAGACGCAATCGAAGTAGAGAATTGGTTACTTCATTGCGAGAGGATTTTTGCTGATTTAGGGCTCAATGATGAGCAGAAAAGGAGACTAGCCTCTAGACAGCTACAAGGGGCAGCACTGTATTGGTGGAACAGTGTGACAGTTGGAGTCAACAAGAAAAATATGTCTTGGGTAGAGTTCAGGAGGAGGTTCGAGGAGCTAGCAAGATACGCTACGCTACGGTTGATTCTTTGGTCAAGAGGAATGAGAAGTTCACCAGAAGGTTGAAGCCTAAGCTTACTAAGGCCATGTTACCTCATATTAGGGATCCAAGTGATGTTGTTGTTGAGACGGCCTTGAGGAATGAAGAGATGCAGGCTTTTCTTGAAAGAAATAAGGCCAAGGAAGCTCAAGGAGGGCAGAGTTAAAAGAGGAAGTTTTTCCACAAGAAAGGAGCTAAAAAGGTGGAGCTGCTAAGAAGGGAAAGGCAAAAGTGGTCTGTTACAAGTGTGATAAGAAAGGACACTATACCCATGAGTGCCAGACAGGCAAGGGAAAGAAACTGCTGAGAAGAAAGGAATAAAGTGTTTCAGCTGTGACCAGATTGGGCACTATAAGAACCAGTGCAAGAAGCCAGCCAAGGATGGGAAAGGCAAGATGTTTGCATTGGAACCAGCTCTCTCGTGACCAACAGCAGAGGAGAGGGGGAAAGCTATGTTGGGAGGTACGCTTTTGATTTATGGTGTATCAGTTAGAGTTCTATTTGATACCGGTGCATCACATTCTTTTATATCTCATTGTTTGGTAGATAAGCTTAACCTAGAACTCTTATACCTAGTTACTTCCTTTAGGGTTGCAAATTCAATAGGAGGTTATGCGACACTTGGGATGCAGTGTGACCACTTAGAGTTTGAATTGTTAGGTCATACCTTTGTTTGTAGTTTGCATATGTTTGACTTCGTAGGGTTCGGAATTATTTTGGGTATGGATTGGTTTAGTAAATACGATGCTAGGATATTTTGCCATGATAGGAAAATATCTCTTAGGCACCCTCACTATAGTGATCAGGTTTATACTCCGTAGAAAACCCTAGTTGGGAGATTAATGCTTTGTTGGGTGTTATGAAGGTAGAAGACGAGTTGAATCGAGTTTTCATTGTTAGGAATTCGCAGATGTCTTTGAACCTATAGTAGGACTACCACCGAAACGAACCAATGAGTTTCGGATAGATTTGGTACCAAGAGCAGAACCGGTGATTAGGCCGCCAATTAGAATGACACCAACAGAGATAAGGGAGCTAAAGGTGCAATTGGTGGATTTGGAAGGCAAGAATTTTATCAGACCAAGCAGTTCTCCTTAGGGAGTAGCCGCGGTATTTGCTAAGAAGCCGGACGGATCATTAAGGCTGTGTATCGATTATCGTAAGCTTAATGAGAAGACGATAGAGAATCGATCCCCGTTGCCTAGAATTGTTGATTTGTTCGATCAGTTGAGTGGAGCTAAAGTATTTTCCCAGTTGGATTTGGCGACAGGGTTCCATCAACTTAGAGTGGTATAAGATAGTATTCCTATGACGGTGTTTAGAACTAGATATGGATTGTACGAATGGTTAGTAATGCCATTCGAACTAACTAATGCGCCAACATTCTTTATGGATTTGATGAACCGAGTTTTCCAAGAGCACTTGGATAGTTTCGTGTTAGTTTTCATAGATGATATTTTGATATACTCTAAGGATGAAAGAGAGCATAAAGTTTATCTTAGAGTGGTGCTTGAGACGCTGAGGCAGCATCAGCTGAAGGCGAAATTTTCGAAGTAACATTTCTGGAAGAAGGAAGTGAAGTTTCTTAGTCATGTAGTCTCAGAAAAGGATTGTCTATAGATCCAACTAAGATCGAAGCAGTAAATAATTGGAAGAAACCCGAGACAGTGACTGAGATAAAGAGTTTTCTTAGATTAGCTGGGTATTATCGGAGATTCATTAAGGATTTTTCACGGATGGCAGCACCGATGACCAAGCTAACGTGAAAGGATGTAAAGTTTGTTTGGACCGATAAATGTGAGGAGGCATTCCAGAAGTTGAAACACTTATTGACGAATGCATCTGTGTTGGTTGTTCTAGAAGGGAATCAAAACCTAATGGTGTATACAGATGCATGTGGAATTGGATTAGGATCTATGTTAATGCAAAGAGGTAAAGTGATTGCCTATACATCTCGACAGCTTAGACCGGGTGAGTTTAGGTACCCGACTCATGATTTGAAATTAGCTGTGGTAATTTTTACGTTGAAGGTTTGGAGACATTACCTTTTGGGAGAGAGATTCGAGTTGTATATGGATCATAAGTCGCTGAAGTATTTATTCTCTCAGAAGGAGCTGAATATGAGACAACAGAGGTGGTTAGAGTTTACAGCTGCTTATGACTTTGGCATTGAGTACACACCAGGAAAAGGCAACAAGGTTGTAGATGCACTTAGTAGAAAACATCGGAATGTAGTGTTGGAAATGATAGCTGAGTGGAAAGATTTAGATGAGTTGACGACATGCAGAGTTCAACAAAGATCTGAAGTTAGATCTAGTAAGAAGACTGCTATGTTGTCATGTTTAGAAGTTCGACCGGTAATGATCGAAAGGATTGCTTCTAAGCGGAAGGAGGATCCATTATTAGTTGAATGGATCAAAAAGTTAAGGGATGAAACAGAGCGCGATGACTTGAAAGGTTCGAACTTGACCAGAATGGGTGGTTGAGGAAGAAAGGAAGATTATGTGTTTAGAATGTGGGAGACATTAGGAGGAAGTTTTAAAAGAATGCCATCATTTGAGGTTCACTATTTATCCGGGAGGAACTAAGATGTATCAGGACATGAAGAGAAGTTTCTTCTAGGAAGGTATGAAGGGAGATGTAGGCTTATGCGTGAAGCGGTGTTTGAACTGCCAACATGTAAAAGCTGAACATCAGAAACCAAGTGGGTTACTTCAGCCTTAAGATGTTCCAGTTTGGAAATGGGATTCAATCTCAATGGATTTTATAGACGGGTTGCCAAGGTAAAATAGAGGAAATTAAAGTATATGGGTCATAGTGGACGGATTGATCAAGAGTGCCCATTTCATTCCAGTTAAGTCAAACAGAACGGCACCTGTTTTAGCTAAATCGTTTATGATGAATGTAGTTAGACTGCATGGAATTCCTAGTAGTATAGTAAGTGATATAGATTCCTTATTAACTAGCGAGTTCTGGAAGAGTCTATAGGATACATTGGGTACCAAGCTCAAGATGAGTACCACTTACCATCCCCAGACATATGGGCAAACAGAAAGAGTTAACAAAGTCTTTGAAGATTTGTGACGAGCTTGTGTGCTAGATTTTGGGGGATCATGGGGAGACCATCTACACTTAGTCGAGTTTTCATATAACAATAGTTATCAGGCTAGTATAGGTATGGCACTATTTGAAGCTTTGTATGGAAGGCCATACAAATATCAAGTTTGTTGGTTAGAGACCGGTGATAGGCTAGTTCTTGGTCTGGATTTGGTTAGGGAAGCTGCAGAGAAGATTAAGTTCATTCGAGCTAGAATGAAAGAAGTTCAATCTAGGCAAAAGAGTCATGTCGATAGAAGACGAAAAGACCTAGAGTTCTCAGTCAGAGACCATGATTTCGTCAAAGTGTCACCAATGAAAGGTGTAATTCGATTTGGGAAATCGGGAAAGTTGGCACCAAGATTCATTGGACCATTTCCTATTGTGGAGAGGATCGGGAAACTCGCATATAGAGTAGAGTTACCAAATAGTTTGGTAGGGGTCCATGATGTTTTTCATGTTTCTCATCTAAGAAAGCATATTCGAGATCCAGAGACTACTATAGCACCGACTGTGTTAGAGGACTTAGTAGTGGAACCGAACTTGACTACAGTTAGGAAGCCAGTTCGTATAGTCGCGAGAGATGAGAAGAGGCTAAGGAATAAGATAGTTAGATTGGTGAAGGTCCAATGGAGTGGCGATGAGAGAGACTGTACTTGGAAAACTAAAAGCAAGATTTGAGATACTTATCCTGACTTGTTTCATGGTATGTTTCACAGTTTTGATTGATTTTGATGAGTGCCTTATCGTACTTCCGAGGAAGAAATTCTTTAAGGAGGGTAGTCTGTAACAACCCTAATTTTGAGTAACATTATTTAGGACATTTAATTAGTTAAATTACATGAAATAATGTAAGTTAGTTAAGGGATTGAGATTTGTATAATTTAAAGGGTAGCCGTGCCTAGTTGAACTAATGAACTAAAAGGGGATTTAAAATGAAATAGTAAGGGAAATTACATAATAAGGCCACTTTCATTTTACAAACGTTCACCGACTAAACAAATTATAACAAAGGTCGGCCACCATTAGAAGAGTAAGAGGAAGAGAAGCTAAATCAAGAGGAAAAGCTTAATCAAATTCAATCTAAGATCAAATCTCAACTCCTTAACAACAAATCTAAAGGTAAATAATTGTTACATCTCATATTTCAATGTTTCAGTTTCTAGAATCAGATTCGAATATTTTTGCAAATATATTGCCATGTTTTGAATGTTAGATATATATATATATATATATATATATATGCTTTTTGATGAATTATGCTTATTCATATTTATTTTATGACAAGTTTTGATTTGAAAAACCCATCAAATGACATCCATATAGTAGGAGGGCGAATAAAGCTTTCGGAAACGAGCAGGAGGCCGATGTTAGTTATATTTAGGGGTTGTTGTTTTGTTTATTCCGCTGTGATGTATAAAGACAGTTTATGTCTATATAGTACTTTGATCATCCAAGGGGGCATCTTCATATGTCTCTATTGGCGTATTTATGTACTAATTATACTTGATCTGAACCTGGAAAACGATTGGGATTATGTAATGGAATATGAAATATGTTTGTGAAATGTAATCAAAAAAGTTGTTTTTTTGAAATCTGTGATTTTATTTCATATTCATGTGCTTATGATATTACGGATAACATTAACATTACCGTATTCTGTCCCCGAAAGTTAATACGATAGATGACTGAAGCATCTATAGCGCTTAGCTTTGGGCCTCAAAATATGGGATGTTTCATTTATGCATAGGCGTGAGCAAGGGGTGATTATAGGAATGTTTGGTGGTTGTTTGGTTGAGGTAGGAAGTGATATTTTGATTCTAGGAGCTTATGCTTGTGCTTGTGTTTACCATGTTTATAGGTGAGCTTACTCACCATTGAATGGATATATATATATATATATATATATATATATATATATATGTTGTTGTTGTTGAAATATAAATGTTAAAATGAAAAACAATGCAAGTTATAACTTTTGAACCCCTCTTGCTTTTGAAAGCAAATGACAACATATATGTAGTATAATCGCTCTTATAAACCCTCTAAAAACATGTGACGTGGAAATGACTTGTTGTTTACATGTTTGATAATGTTGTATGTAAAGTTGAAGTGTGTTGTGAATGGTTGAAGCGAAATAATCGTTATAAACGCACTTTGAAATCCCTTATAATTAACATATGTTAAATTGGTTAAAATGTGAATATATTGTAAAAGTATGTATTTGAATGTTCTTTACATATGTTTTAGTGTGCTTGACATAAATTATTTGGTTTGGAAAGTTGTTGAAATGATAGAACAAAGTTGTGAAATTTAAAAGCAAAAAAGTCGCTATGGATGCACTTCGAAATCGCTTTATGTTTGGGGATTTTTAAGTCAACTTTGGAAGACATCCTTTGGGGATACTTTGTGTTTTTAATAAGTAAAATAAAAGTAATTACTAATGTAAAAATATCAAGTTTTAAAAAGGTCTAAAACTAGTCAAACAAAGTTGTAAAAGTTAGTAGCGAAATAGTCGCCATATCGACACTTCTAAATACCGTGTTTCTGAGAATTAACATTTATTTTTGTAGAGATTTTCTTAGGGACTTCTTTACCATTTAAACAAGTAAATCATATTTTATTCTTATTATAAAAATTTTGAAGTTTAAAATATTTAATAAATAGTTGAGCGAAGTGGCAAAATATATAGCAAAATGTCGTTGCAAGAGCGCTTTGGAAAAATACCTTGTTATTGGAAATTTTTATATATTAATCAAAAAATATCCTTAGGGGTTTCTCTTCATGGTATTTAAGTACTCTAATTATACTAACTACATAAATGTTGTCTTTGCTTCTAAAACACCTTTTACCCGTTACCAAACTTTAGATAGCATTTGGAAACTGATATTTTTATTTCTGAAACACTTTTTACCCATTGCAAGTACTTTAGATAGCATTTTCAAAACCATTTTCTTTTCTGTTTGAAACTTTAAATTGTGTAAAAATAATATTTAAATTAAGTATTTTTCTCTATTCTTTTCAAGATTGTTTTCTAATTTATATTAGTGCGATCCGGCATTTTGACTTGGCTATATCCGAACTGATTGGACAAGTCAGATCCGACATCATCAAGGCTAGTAAGTCCAAAGCTATGATTATGGAGTCCAGAGGATAAGTACAGATGGTAATATGAAGACGTGATTGAACGGAATCAAGAGATATGCTATACAGAACGTTATAAGTATGGAATATGATTCAAGCTAGAAAAGGGATCGACTATAATCACTCTCAATCAAAGGGATCGGTCTACTTCAGCCAAACGAGTGCAGTTTAGATGAAAACAATCAATATCTCAAGATCCAGAAGTCCAACGCATATGAAACTTTGGAAACAAGATGTGGGGACCTTAAGGAGCCTACCCTAGGTATCGCACCTCAAAAGTACTAAGCAAGAGGGATCAGCCCTCTTCCCTTCATAGGGATCGGCCAGAATAGGTAACAACACACTTTGCAGCAATGATCGAGTAATAACTCAGTTTCTACTAATCCAGTTGGCATGAAACTTGGACGGTAAGCATATTACAACATAAAGAAGTTCACATAGAGGAGGCACCGCCAAATTACTCCAAAATAAGGATTGGCCCTGGTCTTTATTTCTTGGGATTTGGGCCATGCGATCCCTCTTGTAGGTCCATACGCTTTTTGAGATCCTTCTCCTGAATTTTTAGGGAGATATTTTGCCATCTTCCTCTATAAGTACAGGCTTGATTGTTCAATTTTGGGATCTTTATGCTGCTTATTGCTTTGTACTCTATTGTAACTAAGAATTTTCATCTGATCCTTATTGTACTCAGTTTACAAAGTGACTAATAAAGCTATCTATTCAAAGTGGACATAGGCAAACAATGTCGAACCACTATAAACTGTTGTGTCTTTGCTATTTGTTTAATTCTGCTTACTTTATTGACCTATTCTCTTTGTTTACATTTACTATTCTTTGTTTATTTCTTTATAAAATATGTACTGGGTGTTTGTGCCAAATTTTGGTGCTTTCACTAAAAAGGAAGATTCTCAACTGTATTTGGATCCTTTTACTGCTACTGGATTGCATAAATCCCCGGAAGAGATCCAGAATTATCTTCAAGTAGTTTATCCATTCTATTCAGATTTGCAAAAGTCTAAGGAAATCTATCAACAACTGTTAGGAAGACCATATCTACCTCTCAATATGCAGAATGAAATGAGAATGCTAGCATCTAGCAAGGAGGCCCGAGCAATCTACCAGTAGATGTGAATGTTGCCAATCCAGTTGATGTACAAAATCCGGCTGATTCCATCACAAGAGCCAATTTCTAGAATCTGATGAGAGAGCGAGTGGATAGTCGTCGACAGTTAAACCAGTAGATTCAAACCAATATCAACCTAATAAATCAACTCAGGGAGCAACAGTGTAGGAAAACTAGGAGAGAGCTTACCCTTTATTCTATATCGAAGAGTTCGAGTTCATCAGATGACTATCATAGAGGCAGGCATCGTTGAACTGACGGATATCACGTAGAAGCATCCGAACATCAACAGACAATCCAACCTGGTTTTCCAGGACCGATCGAGCCCGATCCCTCAAGAGGGATCAGGGCCGATCCCTCCTCCAAAGGAGGGAGCATGCCTTTTCATGTTAGAGCACAAGCTGGAGCCGCCACGGTTGATCTGGATGTTGGAGTTTAGGTGAATGCGGACAAGTTACCTCCCCAAAATGATGATGAAGTGAATGTACGTGATATACATCGAGAGGATGTTGAGCCAAGAAGGCATGGAATGGCCCATAGACATCGACTGGACCATTCACGTGAGGTGGAACATGACTACCGCTTGGCTCCAACTATCTAAACGCTGGACTTGTCGACCATGGTTAGACAGCAAGTGAGGGAGAGCTAAGGCTTGACCAACGACGACTAGGGATCTTGAGAAGCCATACCCTATTCTCCAACAATATCCTACATGCGGAGTATCCAAGGAGGTTTAGTATGCCGTCAATGTCTACCCATGAGGGAAAAACTGACCCCAAGCAACACATCATGAGATATGAATGGATGATCACGAGCTGATGATACCATAAAATGCAAATGTTTTCGTATTCCTCTCTGGCATAGCAATGATGTGGTTTACAGGATTACCTCCGCAGCCTATCTCTAGATTCGACGATTTAGCAACAAAATTTATTGAGCAATTCCGTACACATGCAACTCGCCCCAAAGATGTATTGTCCCTATCAAGCATGATCCAGGCTCAAGGAGAATCACTGAAAGACTATTTGGAGAGATTTTATACAACCGTCACAGATGTCAGTATTCTGAATGACCATTCAATATTGATGGCGGTAACAAGAGGGATTGACCCAAAATCTGACTTTGGCAATTGGTTAGCTGGCAAACCACCCACAACGTTGGTGCATTTCTATGCAAAAGCAGCTCAATATTTGAGGAAAGAGGAAGCTAGATGCTCTAGGAAGAAGAATGTTGTGGGACCGAGTGGAGAGGGAGTGCAGAGTAATATTACAATGAAACGGTCTGGGGAGAGTTTCAAAAAAGTTCAAGTAAGTGTTCAAAATAAACTGAATCAGCAAAAGAAAGGAAGAGATAGGAACCCCGAGAAAAAGTGGGATTCCAAAAGAGGAAAGCCTAGGATTCCAATGCATGATACCTACACCCCCACCGAATACATCTCTAGAGAACGTCAACTTGTCTACATGCAATACTATGCAGTATAGGAAGCCACCTCCGAAAGAATCGACAGAGAAATAGAAGTAGACTGGAAAATATTGTCGATTCCACAAATTCTATGGTCTTAACACGAATGAATGTAGGCATCTCTAGGATGTTATTAAGAAACTAATTCGGGAAAGAAAATTACAGCAGTTTGTTAAAGCCCTACAGGATGGCGGGTATGGGACATCCGACCCCTATCGAGGATAAGCGTCGCATAGGGCTGAGGAGCCTACATGGATTGGTGGAAGGTTAGTGATCAATACATTTGTTGGAGGACCGCATCCAGTTGGCAAGAGCTGGCACGAGATGGAGCACTATGCTAGTGCAATCAAGCATATGAATTTTGAGTGTTGTTCGAGTATGGAGTCTTCGAAAAAACAACAACGTGTAATGGTAGATGACATTGTATTCATAAATAGAGATGCAAACAAGGTGGAGGCACCGACGATCGACCCAATGGTCATTTCGGCCATGATTGGCCGCGCCTTAGTGAGGAGGATCTTGGTTTACTGTGGAAGTTCCGTAAATATAATTTTCCAAAAGGCTTACATTCAGATGAGGATGGAAGCCAAAGACTTGAAACCGTCTAAAGCCCGCATTCATGGCTTTAATGGTGCTATGACAAAACCTGTCGGTTATGTCGAATTACCCATGGAATTAGGAGAAGGTGACCACAAGGGAGTGCGTATGTTTCCATTTGTTGTTTTGGATATTGACTCTCCATACAATGCTTTGCTGGGCCGACCACCTTAGCTGAATTCCGGGCAGCTCTTGCCCCATGGTGTTTGACTTTGAAGTTCCCAACTGATAACAGTGTTGGAGTTATGCATGGTGATCAAGCGACTGGACGTGCCTCGTATGTGGCTGAATTGAGAGACGCTCAATGGAAGGAGAAAGGTAAGGGTGTGAACAAGTCTCTCCGCATCCAAGCCACCGAAGATTGACATCCAGTGCCTGGGTTTTGGTTCGGGCACCACAGTCAGTTCTATAAGAACTTATATCCATGGGATGATGAGGAGGAGCCCAAAGAGGCCAAGGCTGCACCACCTGAGTAGACAATTGACATCACGATCAGCCACGATGACCCATCACAGGTCCTAAAGATCGGATCACAGCTTAGCACTCGGATGATGAAAGAACTCACTGGTTTTCTATAAGTGAATCTTGATGTGTTCGCTTGGACTCATTCTGATATGTATGGGATCTCACCATCCATTACGAGCCATTCATTAAATATCGACCCGAAGCATGTCCCGATGAAACAGAAAAGGCATGGCATGGATCCGAAGAGATCTGCAGTCCTTAAAGAAGAGGTGAATAGGCATAAATGCAATAGGTTTATTTGAAATGCCCTCTACCCTAAATGGGTAACCAATCCTGTACTCGTGAGAAAGGCGAATGGAAAGTGGTGGACATGTGTTGACTACTCGGATTTAAAAAGCATGCCTAAAAGACAGTTTTCCCCTTCCAATAATTGACCAGCTGGTGGGCTCTACCGCAGGACACGAGATGCTATCTTTCATGGATGCGTACTGCAGATATAATCAAATCCTGATGCGCATTCCTAACTAGGAGCACACCAGCTTTATTACCGACGTTGGATTGTATTGCTATTTGTTAATGCCATTTGGATTGAAGAATGCTGGAGCAACGTATCAGCGCCTAGTCAACCGAATGTTTAAAGATCAGATTAAAAAGAAGATGGAAGTATATATGGATGATATGCTCATGAAGTCACAACGATCAAGCGACCACATTAAAGACTTAGCAGAAATGTTCGATATCCTTCGATATTACAAAATGAAGATCAATCCTCTGAAATGTTCTATTGGTGTTGCATCAGGAAAAGTTTTTGGGTTTCATCGTCAATGCTCATGGAATCGAAGCTAATCCCGATAAGATTCGAGCAATTCACAACATTCAGGCACCAAAGACCATCAAACAAGTATAATGCTTTAATGGAAAGGCTGTATCCCTAAGTCGATTATTTCCAAAGCCACTGATAAATGCATTCCTTTCTTTGACTTGATTCGAAGAGGGAAAAGGAACATTGAATGGACATAAGGATTGTGAAGACGCATTCCAAGCTTTAGTGAATCACTTGGAGAGGCCTCCCATATTGTCAAAGCCGGCGGATCATGAAGACTTGTATATCTACTTGGTCATGTTGGTACACACTATAAGTGTCGCACTGCTTCGCGAGGAGAATCGAATCTAGGGACCGGTCTATTATGTTAGAAAGCGATTAACAGGAGCTGAAAGGAACTACCCAAAGAGAGAAAAATTGGCATACTTCTTGTTAATTGCTTCGTGAAAGCTCTGCCCATATTTTCAGGCTCATCCCATCAACGTTTACACCGATCAGCCATTACGATAGGTCCTACAGTGACCTGAGACGTCTAGAAGGTACACAAGTGGAACATCGAACCGAGCCAATTCAACATCACTTATCTCCCTTGGAGAGCCATCTAGGGATAGGCGCTGGTGGACTTTATAGCAGAATTCACTGCACAGGATGGTCTCCCAAAGAGTGGTAGAGCCCATACCATTCGGTGGAAACTGTATGCGGATGGAGTATCCAACGATCGTTGTTTTGGAGTTGGAATTGTGCTAGTAACCCCAGTGCATCAATCCATTTGCTATGCTTAGAAGCTTGACTTCCCTGTAACGAACAATAAAGCTGAGTATGAAGCTCCGATTGCTGAACTGAAACTTGCCAGAGAACCGGGGATAAAATCTCTTGAAATCTTTTGCGATTACCCAGTTGGTAGTATACCAAGTCAAGCGAGATTACCAAGCTAAAGGACAATGACTCGCTCTGTACCTTATCCAATTCCAAGAGCTATTGACTGATTTTGAGTATTATGACATCACTCACATTCCTTGAGATCAAAACAAAGAGGCCGACTTATTGGCAAAGTTTGCTAGCACTGGGGATGCACAATAAATTGCTTGGTCCTAGTCGAAGTACTAGACGCTCTGAGCATAAACCAGATGAAAATCGACTGGGTACTAGAGATGGAGCCTGAGAAGGAGTCATGGGTGACTCCGATCAAAGACTATTTGCTATAGGGAGTCCTTCCCAAATGGAGGATTGAAAGGCACAAGTCCTCCGCAAAGCTTCGCGGTACATCATTTAGGAAGGAGTCATGTATAGAAAGAGTTTTTCCATTCCCCTGCTCCGGTGTATTGCTCATGATGAAATAAAATGAGTCCTAAAGGAAGTTCATGAATGGGAATGTGTCGATCACACTGGAGAGCAAACCCTAGAAAAGAAAATACTCTGTTATGGGTATTATTAGCTGACAGTCACCCGAGATGTTGCTGATTAGGCTTAGCGATGCGACAAGTGCTAGATTTATGAAAAAGTTCCAAGAGCTCCGCCGACGAAAATCAAACAATTGGTCAGTCCATGGCCATTTGTCATATGAGGCATAGATATTATCGGTTCCTTACCAATCTCTAAAGGTGGTGCAAAGTACACCATCGTAGCAGTTGATTACTTCATCAAATGGGCCAAAGCGGAACCATTAGCCACGATCATGAAAAAGAAAGTAATCAACTTCATTGTCTGAAACATCATCTGTCATTTTGGTCTTCCATGAACCATTGTAACTAACAATGGAACCCAATTCGACAACACTAAATTTGAAGATTTCTACCGTCGACATCATATTGAAAAGTGATTTGCGAAAGTTGCTCGCCCTCAAGCAAATGGACAAGTCGAAGCTGTGAACAAAATCATAAAGTCCATTCTGAAGAAGCATTTGGAAAAGGCTAGAGGCAAGTGGGTGGATGAATTCCCAACGGCATTATGGGCTTACAGAACCACCCACTAGTCCACGACTGGCCATACTCCATTCGCTCTTGCTTACAGCTCCAAAGTCATTAAACCTGTTGAACTCAAGGTCCCTTCTCATCGAGTAACCTACTACGATCCCATAATGAATAGAGATCTCCTCTTAGATTCTCTAGACTTTTTAGATGAGAAGCACAAAGAAGTTGATTTGAGGGCAACTGAACATCGATACCGAGTCGCCCGATACTACAAAACTAAAGTCCGACCTAAAACCTTTGAAATCGGTGATCTCATCTTGAAATGGGTTTTTCCTGTCCCGTCACACATGAATCCTACTTGGGAAGGACCGTATGTCATTAAAAAGAGGCTTTGAGAGGGAACTTTCAAGTTAGCAACTGTTGATGGCATCACGCTCCCAAAGGCACGGAATAGCGAGCATTACGATGCCATTTCACTTAGTTTATTCTTTTTTATTTCAGTTGTATTTAATTTTCAAATTTGCTTTAGCATTAGATTTTCCAGATATGTAATAAGACAAATAATGTCAGTTCTTTCCATTTGGAAAATAAAGTTTGCAATTTCCTTTACATCTGTGATTGCTGCAGCATTACATAATAGTTACAATACCCGACTAACTGATATTGACATATCCGAGCAGGTTCCCAAAGTTTGAAGCTAGCCGATTATATAAGTTCATGATTAAATTAAACAAAATAAATATGGTTCTACCATTCATTCGATGATTCTCGCTCACAACCCGATGGACGGAGTGCCTAATGAGAAATGGATGTGACTTAACCATCCGATAAACAAATTAATCCCACTGAGGGATAGGACAGACATGAATAAAAGCGATTGTGATACGATCGATCGCTTGCTAAGTTAAACCTCGGACTTAGGGGCAAATCAATCAATTAAGGAAAGTACAGTCCGACTATTTTTTGAAATAACTCTAATTCCTCAGATTGTAGATCAGTGTATAAACCTGAATTGGGTGCGATCCGATCACCTGCCAACTAACTCTTATCCCTACAATGTGGATATGAGTATAAACAAATGGATGACTATGGTTCGACCACTCATTATTCCATAAACTCCAACCTAAAACCGGCAGGAGGAGTATAAACTCGGTAAGGATGGAATTCGACCATCCATTATCTAACTCCGCTAACCTGAGACTGGGGACATGAATATAATCACTCAAACCACTGAATCCGATGGCGTAACACTAGGGTTCGAGCCCAGTGTTTGGTATAACCTCAGGCCACGACCATATAGAGGCATTGAGTAAAAATTAACAGATGATTATCCGAAGCAATGAGCAACGAACTAAAAGCACATTGAATGGAATAGTAATAGCTTGACTACTCAAACAAAATTCACATAAGAGTTCGATAAAAAAATAAAAGAATTTTTATTTGCATGTTAAACTTGAAAATCGTAGTATAAGTTTATCCAAAAGTGAAGGCCGTACCCGCACAATCATGGCCAATAAAAAGAAGAACAAATATATAAGCTATATACAAACTAAGCCGAAGTGACGGCTACTTCTTTTTCCCCTACTTTCTTTTGGGTTTCTTGGGAGTGGCACCACCCAAGCTTCCGCCTGTCCCTCTTCTTTGATCCTTTACCACCCTTGACAGGAGAGCTTTCAGAGGTGGGAAGGAGTTTTCCGAGAATTGACCCGTTAGGTGGAATAACTTGCGGTGGAACGAGATTTGGATCAGCGGGATCAACTTAACTTTTTTTAACGACTCCTCTCTCTCAATGCGCTCTTTCAAGCTAAGCTCATCAGTGTGTTTGGAGGCACCAGTAATCACAACGTCATCTAATTCATCTGGCAGCAGCTGGTCGTCGGCTTTTTCATCATCAAGTGCTCCAATAACTTGAGCATTGGGCCTTGGAATATCGGTAGCCGTCGGAATTTTGGTAAATGGCAGTTGTTTCTCCACAGCGGCACCACTTCCTGGAGTTTAACTAGGAACCATAAGACTTGCAGATTCATGGAAACAAGAAAATAAGCCCATAACTATTGGGCATGAGGTAGGAAACCTCTCGAATAATGAGAGTGGAGAGAGATACCTGTGTCTGATTGACTTTTAGTTGTCGCCAGAGTGCTCCCCTCTTGAATAGGAGTTAGCACCTTTGACTAATAATAGGGTTTGTTTGGATCATAACTCGGATCCTGTCCCAGGTTAAGTGACACTGATGCTCCAACTATTTGAAGTGAAGGAGGATCGTTGTATCAGACTCCGAAGCTTTAGCGATGTTTTTCCCTTTGCTAGAAGGTGTTAAAATAACAAAGTATCGGAGCCTTGCAGCAGCGAGATCTAAAGGTTCATTCCCATGGAGGATCTCCCGTACTAGTTTCTCCTTATCCAAATCAGCTTCGCCAAGGGTTTTCTTCTTCATTTCAACGATATATTCCCAAGCCTCAGTAAATGATTCAAGGTAGCCCTCTCCAAGAAAACTAAAGTGCGATGGATTAGGACCTTAGCATTGTATTCGACAATCAAAAGATCCAACATGTCCTTAATCTCATTCCGGACAGCCTCTTTAGCATCCTTCAACTGGGCCTCGATCTTTTCTCTAACTTCATTATAACTAGTTTCCTTTGTCTCTTCCTTGAGGACTCAATTTGAGCAAGCTACTCGTCAAGTTTAATTTTTAGCCCCAAGCTTCGACGGCCTCTTTACAATATCTTTGAGACTCCTCCCGAGCTTTGAGTTTTTCTTCCTTCTCTTTCTTAAGAAGTTCTTTGAGTTCCTCAACGCGGCGGGCTAGAGTGTTTTTTTCTTTTTGCAGTGTGTCCTTCTCCAGAGCAAGCACATCTCTACGGTTGAGGGCAGCGTCCGGCTCCTTTTTGTGAACCATTTCCAGATGACTAACCGCCTCGGATGTTTCTTTGGCACTCTTCTCTGCTGCGGCTAGCTTCGTTGTCAACTCTGTGATCTCATTATCTTGGTGTTTGATTATGTCTTTGTCATGGATCGCCTCCAACTTAAGGCGATCGATTTCATGTAATTGCCTTTCAGTAGACACCTTAGAGATTTTCTCAGCTAAGTGCCGGAATGCTTCATGCTGCACAATAACATCATTGGCGCATGCAAGTGAACCCACTTTAGCACTCCCTGGAATTATATGGATGGAAGGAAGAAACTATAGCCCATCAAAGCAGATTTTTGGAAAATTGACCTTAAGTTTGACCAATCTTTCTGCTACAGAGGCCTTAGGAGCTGTAGTGGCCAAAGCTGGATCAAAAGTAGTAATTGGGCATTTGCTCCACCTACAATTGCAAAGCTATTGAGAACCAAATAAACCAGCATGATGCTCAGGCAGCATAGCAGTTTGGGGAGCATGGAAAGAGGTCTGATCGCCGCTATGTACAAGAAGATTGGGCTGAACTTCCTGATGAGACGATTGAGATTGGGACTTGTGTTTAGAAAATGAAGACTCCCTTGAACGATGACTTCTTTCCCGGCTGTCATCTCTTTCTCGGCACCACCCGAGTCTGAACCATGACTGGATCCATACTGTTTGAGGAGCCCCTCAAGCAATCAAAGGCATGGGAATGAGACATAACATCTACAATCAAACAAGTGCATATAAGTGACAATCAAATAAAAGATAGATGAAAATTGTGCAGTGCAGTGCGCGTGATTATGAGTGTCCTAGTGTCCCCCTAACGGGCCAGTTACTACGGCCTTGCTCATGGGAGTAATTTCCCCTTTGCTAGTGGGAGGAATGTCATCATCAGTCTTGGTGGAAGAATTAAGGCCCCCAATACTAACGTTGGGAAAGTCATAGGTCTGGTATCTTCAGGGATCGGGAGACTCAAGAACCCTTCCATCGAACTTTCTAGAGGTTGAGAAGAAGACTCTTCTTCAACAAAGGTGATGATGAACTCGGGCTCTTTGGCAGTATTTCTTCTATGGAGTTTATAAGCTAATTCCTTTTCCTCTCCTTGTTGGCATTTGAGATTGCGCGCTTTGTGATGGTTCGACCACAAGTGCATTCCCGAACCTGCATCAGCATCACCGGGCTTGTTGGCTTCATCACCTATAATTT
The DNA here is from genome assembly GCA_030737815.1 of Allium fistulosum. Classification (NCBI taxonomy): domain Eukaryota; kingdom Viridiplantae; phylum Streptophyta; class Magnoliopsida; order Asparagales; family Amaryllidaceae; genus Allium; species Allium fistulosum. Next base: position 1,250,645,142 of record CM060901.1, read on the forward strand.
CACCTTCTTTGACATAGTCCTGAGCCTCATCGACTGAGGGTAAGACAGGGATACCATTGTCGCTGTCTTGTTCCGTAACATTCCTTGGTGGTGCAACACTTCCCGGAAGACCAATGCTGCGACCTTCTTCGTTTATAAGGGATCTGATGTCCCTGTCCTCAACTAGGGTGGTACGGATTACGAAAACCACACTTGAATAGCTATCACCTTCAGGCCGTGGATGGACACCTATAAATTTTCAAAGTATTTGTTAGTTCAAGTTATGACTCGGGCTAAAGAATTTGAGAATAAAGTGAAGGCGACACTTACATTTTTCCAACCATCGCCTTACGAAGCCAAGCGAACAACGAATGTAGAACCATTCGTGTTTGAAGATACCGAGCTTGTTCCAAGCACCAGTCCAAACTTAACAGTTGGGGAAAGGCTCAAGGAAAGATAGAAAGACTTCATATCCGTCGTTTGAAATTGTAGATAAACCTGATGTCCTCAGGAGATGGCGGGCGGAACAAAACATCCATAAATAGTAAGAAAATGCCATGAAGAAAAGCATAGTTGTTCGGATGCAGCTAAGCAGGAGCTATTCCTAGATAATTTATCATCTCTCGGATAAAAGAATTAAAAGGCGGCACACATCTGGCCCAGCTCATAAATTTCTTGCATGCCATATACCCCTCCAGGGGCAAATGAGCCCTATCATTCACTGAAGGGACTAGAACATCTCCAAACGGAGTCCCGTGTTTAGAGCATAGTCTATAGAGAGCGGCCTCACCAATTCTGGAGGCCTGGGAATCTATCGGGTTATCCAGAAATATAGCACCCTCTATTGTGGTAAGGGCATGATTTATCTCTTTCATCGGATGGATACGAGCATTAGAGAAAAGGTCGATCAATGGGCCGAAAATCTCTGTTTGCCTATGTAGTTAATGCCCTGCTATTACTTCATTATAACCATGCTATATCTCATAGTGGATTTCTACCGCTACGATTTTTCCATATAGCCACAAATATAGCCTTTCCATTTTAAGCCCCGTTATCTCCACTATATCCAATTATTCCTGCTATAATCCGCTATATCTTCTTCAAAAGAAATGAATTGAAAAATGATATTTATACATTATAAAAATTATGAAATTAATTTATTTAATTGAATTTTTAATATATTTTCAGAAATGAAAATACTCTAATATTATACTAAATTCAATTATGTTATATAATAGTTTTATGTTTATTTACTGTATATTCGCACATGTTTTTATCTAAAATTATTTATATATTAATTATAATTCAATTTAATGTTAATTTTTCATTTAATTACCATTTATATATTTGTAAAATCATTAAGTACGAGTTATATATGCTATTTTAGAGTCATCCGCTATATCCCGCTATATCCTCGCTGCATCTCCGCTATGACTTTTTGCACTTTCGTCGCATTGAATCTGCCGAGCCATTTAACTACAGAGCTGGTTGCTCAATTTGATGTTCAGGAGAAAATCTATCGGATACAGTCGTAGAACTCGACTCGGCACCTAGATTACTATGCTGTGAAGGTTGTCTAGAAGACATTGCAGCTAAACGCCCTAAACATTTGGATCCTATATCAACTAAAACTCAGTAGATAATCAAGATTAGAAAAATTAACCTGTCCTCCCATGCCAACTGTAAACTAGTGTGGTGCAGTGTTTATAGTGTAGAGATAAATTGTTCAAAATTAAAAGCAAAAGTAAGTGATGAGACTTTGGATTCCGACCAGACTGGCTGTCATCGTTGACCATCCCAACTAGCATTCAGATTGGTCGGTTGTGTAAGCTTTTGGATCGACCATTAACATATCGAAGTGTGAAGTCCATTATTGAAGTACATATGTTAATTTTTAATTCATATTCTAAGTCCCAGAAGTTTAATCGTTCAATTTCAAGTTCGATGTTGGATATGCAAGTCATGTTGTTCGTTATCGTCATATGTTCATGTTCATTGAAACGGGATTGGTTCTAATTGGTCGAGCAAGTGAATATGGATTGGTTTGCTCAAGTGTTCAAGTTCAATTCAAGGCTTAGAATCGGCTAAGTCCCCATAGCTGATCCCTTTGTCGAAACCAGTTCAGCCGATCCCTCCATACTCCACAAACAACCGATCCCTTTCGCAAAGCCTATGACCGATCCCTCCTCAAACACACTAACACGGATCCCTCCTTACTCCTCAAACCTCGATCTCATTTATGAAACTAACCGATCCCTCTCACCAATCCATATACTTGACCATTTCTATACTTCCCTCAAGTTTTTATGCCAATCCCTCAGGCAACACGCGAAATACCGATCCCTCTCCACCATACTCCACTACGACCGGTCCCTCCATGCTCCACACACAACACATGAACGATTCCTCCGCTTCCTTCATGCTTCACTCTTTTCCTTCTCCACTTCTACCATCTCGCCGAACCCAACGTCACCACCATTCTTTTCTTCTTCACCTATTTCAACCCTTCATCCATGCAATGTAACGTAAACAAAACCCATCAACTCATCACGAACCAAAGTTAAATGCAAGAAAAGCTACCTAAATGTATAAAGTATGAGTTGCTCGAAGGGAGATGTTGGATTTCGATTTAAATCGAAGATGGAGTGGTGGTCTAAAGCAAGAGAGAATGGCGAGTTTAAGGAAGAAGGAGATATTTGATTATAAGGGAAGGGATCTAAGTTCAAATTGGATGGGAAGGCTTCGGAGGTGAGCTCAAAGGAAGTGGGAAGGAAGGTTCGGATGTAGAAATGAATTGAAGTAAAGGATGGAAGGGGAAATGCTAGTTAATATACGAGACTAGATGGATCAGCTCACTTGAGCTTCTCCTTGAAGCTGAAACATTAAGTCCCCAACATATGAAGGGCTTGTGTGTGATCCCTCAACTTGGTGATCCAATCTGATCCCTGTATATATATATATGTGTGTGTGTGTGTGTGTGTGTGTGTGTGTAAAGAAGAGGAAAAAGGGATCAGCTATAAAAATTTTGATCCCTATTATTAAAAAAGGAGAGGAAAGGGATTGGTTACGAACCCTATGTGCATGCAAACATGTACATAAAAATTATATAAAGTAAATAAATATAAAATGAAATGAAATTGCATCTAAGTCAATGAAAATTGGCGATGACCCATGAGCTTCCAAAAGCATCCAGGAGCCAACAACAAGAACGTGTGCCTGGACATGCATGTGTATATTCTAGACATTTAATTTTTGAAATCGAAAGGGATTGAATTCAAACCTGTAGTTTTCAAGGTCAAGATAGAATCAGATAGCCAAAGCTTACTAACCCCCTAAAACCGGACATAAATAGCATCTAATGGAATATAATCCTGAATTTCTACTATTGAAAATCGGCTAAGCGTCATGACGATCAAAGAGAGATATGATACTTTGGGAAAACAATTCGACGAAAGGATAACAACTATTCAGAACACTAGATGGATTTCTTTTCGTTGACTCTAACTTGCTACAATTCAAAGCATGTCTTGTTCAACAGAAGACGTACTTTGGGGGGGAAGTGATATCTGGCATTTTGACCCGGCTATATCCGAACTGATTGGACAAGTTAGATCTGACTATCATCAAGGCCAGTAAGTCCAGGGTGATGATTGTGGGGTCCAAACGTTAAGTACAAATGGTAATATGAAGCCATAATCGAACGAAATCAAGGGATATGCTAAATAGAACGTTCTGAGTATATAATATAATTCAATATAGAAAAGGGATCGGCTATAATCACTCTCAGTCATAAGGATCGGTCTACTTCAGCCAAACAAGTGCAACTTAATGGAAAACAATTGATATCTCAAGATCCAGAAGTCCAATGCATATGAAATTTTGGGAACAAGATGTGGGACCCTAGGGAACCTACCCTAGGGATCGCACCCCAAAAGGACTAAGCAAGAGGGATCGGCCCTCTTTCCTCCATATGGATCGGCTAGAATCAAGTAACAACACACTTTGCAGCAACAATCGAGCAATAACTCAAATTCAACTAATCTAATTGGCATGAAATTTGTAGGCTAAGCACATTACAACATGAAAAGCACCCATAGGGATCGCACCCATAAATTCCTCCAAAATAGGGATCGGCCTAGATCCCTAATTTTTAGGATTTGGGCCATGCGATCCCTTATGTGGGTCCACAACGTTTTGGAGATCCTTCTGCCAAATTTCCAGGGAGATATTTCACTGTCTTCCTCTATAAATACAGGCTTGATTGTTCATTTTCAAGATCTTTACGCTGCTTGATGCTTTGTACTCTATTGTAACTAAGGATTTTCATCTGATCCCTATTGTACTCAGTTTACAAAGTGATTAATAAAGCTATCTATTCAAAGTGGACGTAGGCAAACAACGCCGAACCACTATAAATTGTTTTGTCTTTGCTATTTGCTTAATTCTAATTGTTTTATTGCCATATTCTCTCTGTTTACATTTACTATTCTTCATTTATTTGTCTATAAAATCTCTACTGGGTGTTTGTGCCAAATTTTGGTGCAAACATAGAGTGTTTGAGAATTTGTCCCAAGTTTAAATATATTTCTAGTAATTAATTATGAATTTTTAAAGTAAGAGGCTTTTAAAATAAAAAATGTTTATTTTTTGTTTCTCTATTTATTTACAAATTTGTTATTTTTACATAATATTCTTTATATATATAATATATATATTTTTATGCAGTTTAAAAGTGTTTTAACATAAGTATAAGTATTTTAAAAGTAATTATATATATATGAGTTTTAAAAGGTAAGTTAAGCATTTTTTAAAAGTAGTAAAAGAAGTTTGGACTTTAACTCTTAAGTTAAAATAAATGGGTTTGAGAAGTTAAAGTAAAAGTGTATTACCTTAATTAATAAGTGTGGATATACTTTGAATTTTAAAAATGGATGTCTTAAAGTTAATGATAAGTATAAAAGTGGTTTTGGATGGTAAGTTAATAATGTTTTAGTAATATTTGTTTCTAACCCTTATTACGTTTACTTAGAAATATAATTAGTACTTTAATAATGAATACTTTAAGGATAATTATAAGTGATTAGTTTTGGGTTTGTAGTGACAAATATTTAAGTAACAACTGTCTTTAACCCTTGTAAGTCTAATTAAATCTTTATAAGCAAATTTTAAAGAAAATGGTTATGTGTGAAATGGGTTTGGGTTTACAGTGAAAAATGTTTAAGTAAAAATTACCTTTAACCCTTAAGAATATACTAAGATCTTTGATAATGGATATTTTAAAGATAATAAGAAGTATGGAATCTTTTATAAAAGGATAGAAAAAGTAAAAAAAATTCTTATAAAAGAGAAGGGGTTTATAGTAACCATGTTTAAGTAACACTTGTTTTTAACCACTTTAATTATATTTTAAAAGTAAGTAAATCTTTTTAATGATTTGTGTATATACTTATACCATTTGAGGGAAGTATATGAATACTTTTGATACAAAAGAGTATAAATGAATAATAAAATATGTGAATAGTAAAAAAAATACATGAATAGTAAAATACATGGATAGTAGAATACAAGTATATATCTTTTATAAAAGGAATTAAATCTATATGCAAGTTTAAATAAGTTAAGTTTTAATTAATAAGAAGTTTAATTAAATAAATTAAGTTTTAATTAATAAGAAGTTTAATTTAATAAATTAAATTTTAGTTAATAAAGGAATTTAATTAAATAAGAGAAGTGCTAATTAATCAGAAGTTTAATTAAATAAGTGAAGTTTTAATTCAAGAAAGAGGTTTTAAGTAAAGGAAGAAGTTTTGACTAAATGATGAAGTTTTAATTAAATGAAGAAGTTTTATTAGATAAAGAAGTTTTACTAATAAAAGATGTTTTAAATAATAAAGGATTAATTAAATAAAAAAGGGATTAGAAGTCGTTTATGTGACTTGATGGTACTTTGTGTGTGTTAATCGTGCTTTGTGTGATTACTTGTCTATAGAAAGTATTTAGTCATATGCTTGGCACTAAAAGCCAACAAAGTAGACTTGATTCTATCTGTCAGAGTTAAGAATGATGATTCGAGTAGGGTGTAGAAGCAATTGTGCTCTAACCTACAGGGCTTCACTCTTGACCGAGGGATAGTAGAAGTTGAAAAAGTCAGAGACTTGATAAGTGTATAAGACTTGGTTTCCATATTTGATCATTCTCATTGTTGTTGAGTATGACCAAACTAACCTGAGAAATATCTAGAAGAAACAAGAGAATTATACGGTATGGTTATTCACTCGGTGATGATATAACCAACGTATAAACTCATCTTGCTCTTTTAGGACAAGTGATAAGGAAATCCATCTGGATAGGAGATGATCTCCACCCTTATCACTATCTGTTTATTTATAAAAGAACCAAAGTTAAGCTAACTAGAAATTCATCGATTCAGTCTTGAAGAGACCAGGATTTGTATGTGTTTTACATATTGGAAACCACTTCAAGACTGAGATACATGTTCTATCTATTGGAAATGATCTGTACGAGATACTGGAACCCATGTAGAGGGTCATGATTTGTTCAAGTGATGGCTCGTTTGTTGAGATGCTGAATGTGACTTCACTATCGGTATATGACTAAAGACAAAGTAGGATGCATAATCCAATGGTTTAGCTAACCCATGGGGGATACATCAACTCCAAATATGGAGATGCTTTCAATATGTTAGTCAGGGAGAGTTGCTGATACTTTGTTCAACATCAATCTAGAGATATATTTTACATTATGGTATATTTTATCTAGAGATACAGGATGCTCGAAAGATAGTTTCTAATCCTTGTCATAGAGATCTGCTTCAGTTTTTAAGCTGGAGGCATCTCTCTGGAAAATCCATACGCGCATGCACCTTAGCAGTTTTGATTGTATACCTATTCAATTCTATTGTGACTTGAGATGCAATTGACACAGCTATTCTTTGATTTAGATTCTTTACCCTAGACATTATCTATTATATTGCAATATGTACTTATTAGATGGGTTAGGTTCTTTTGAGAGGATAATAGTTATCACGATCTCAAAAGCACTATTATATGCTAGTTACATATTTCTTGAGTTTCTCACACCAGACTTATGTTTGATCCATGGTTTATTTTTACCCTTATATCCATGGGCATTCTTTCGAGTAGTCTAAGATAGGCAGGTTTTCGTTGATGTTCACTGGGCTCTTTAAGAGAAGTTGGATGTTTACCTACCATACTATTTATTTCCACTGCATTACTTTATGTATATATATCAACAATTGTAAGGACGGGCTATTATAACAATCCAGTTGATGATTGTACTTTAGTTAGTAACTCTGAAATGCTATGTATATTAGAGTAGCTCTGTATACTATCTTTTGATATTATATGTTATCATTCCGCATATGAGATTTTGATGTTTTTGTTCTCCTCTTTCTTGTTCCTTTTTTTTACCCTAACATTCTGTGTTTCCAGGACTTTGGTGCTCGGAACGTGAATATCGTGAATGTATTGGTGTCAATACTTGAGGGTTGAAAAGGCTTATCATTACAATAATTTATAAGAAAACTTTCCTTAATTCATCACTACATTCATTACCATTTATTAGATCCAAATCCAAAATTCAAATGCTTGCAATTACAACATTTGTATATATTTAGTAAAATAACATTTTGAATGATGAATGATTTTAATACAATAATTCAAAACATTTGAATCATAACCACCATTCATTAGGCTATTTAAAATCTTTAATGGTGTATGTTAACTTTCAATTCAACCATGGATATAAGATCCAAACATTTTGTTAAATAACATATTGAATATTAATTTTGAAATTCAAATTAAAACGATGATTTGAGATATTAAAATACTGACTTTTAAAATACAAAATCATATACATATATATTTATATATAGGAGTCAAAAATAAAAAATTAATCAAAGATCTACAATTCAGTAGTACCTAATGAGTAAAACACATCAATTTAATTATAGATAAATGGGTGAGACAACATATGCGAATATGGAATCGTTCTATAAATTATTCAACAAACGATATATGTGAATAAAAATACAAATAAGAGATTACCTTGAAGATTTTGTCATTGGTCCCACCTTGAATGGTAGATCATCCTATATACAATATGAAAAGGTCTTGTTCTTTGTAACACCTTGATTTGATATTTCTTCTCAGATCTCAAGTAGATCACCACCAACTTTGCACGAGAAAGATGAACCACCTACTTTACTTTTTATTTGATTTTTGCATTTGGTATTGGAGTTGATAAAATATTGGAGATATTGATTTGATTTTCAACCATGGAAAGTTAGGAGGAAAGAAGAGAATAATGAATAAAAAAGAATGTTTGTAGGAAATGAACTAGCGGATTTATTTTTAATTGAAAGAATGCAGCCTTATCCATTCTTTTAATTAAAACTTCCCTAATCAATTCCCGTAATCCCCCCCCCATTCCTCTCTATTTACATTGTATGGTTGAAATTACTTGCTATCAAATGGTACAAAATTTCACAAAACCCTCCATGCAATTATCTTTTATTTAAACTTGTTTAAAAATACATAGATATCGTATAATGATGCGCATAAATATAACTTTTATATGCATTCATATAATTCAAAATAAATCCCAGACATCAAATAAATGAAATAATAATTAATATTTCTCAAATATTAATTAATTTACAACATTTTATAAATTTATTAAATTATGAGGTTTTTTGGAGAATCTACAAATACAGTTGTGTGACTCAGAGATGCGAACTCAGTCGGCAATTAATATTGAACAGTTCAAATATTAATGTTCGTACATCAACCTTAACTAGTTGTGTGATAGTTTGACCAAATTTATCGCTTAAGAACCTTTTTTGTAAAATCAAATTTCACATTTTCTATAGGGGTACCTTTTAGCAACGACTATTTATATCAATTCTCTTCGTCAACACTATATCACATTAGGACCTATGAAATTTGGTTTTAGTCAAAATTCCAATATCGTGCACATTCAACTTGGTTAGTTCATAGACAAAGTCCTTGGTTTAAAAAAAATTATTATTAACTGCACTACTCCGACTAGAGATTTTGAGTTTGAGTTGACTACAGTTGACCGTGATACTAACCTCGTATAACTGAGGAGATGAATCCTCTATTGAATAGTGTTTCAATTCCAACGCTTCATCTCGGACCCAGCTATAGTCATTTGATGGACAACATGCCATGATTTAACTATAATCAGGTGGAATGTATATATTGAAGTTCCATAATATTCTCAAGTTGAGGGAACTATGTAACAACGTCACTTTGAGATTCTCCGTTTGACCTTAGTTATATTAACCAACAGAAAACTCTCGAGTGAGTCTTTCTATAGTTATCTAATTACCATCCGCATGTAACCCTTTGGTGCCCTCGGCGGCCTTGAGAAATAAACTGGTCAACTTTGGAGAGCGTTGCATACTCAAGCCTCAATGGATGAATCGATATCCTTTTTTGAAACATCTTGACTAGGAATATTTGAAACAATATGTTATTTTTAATGTGAGAAAATTCTCATGATTACAACACATTGTAATTACTATAACATATCATTTAAGGATTTTCTATCTATATACTTTAAATTGTTTACTCAATTTATTCATATCACTATATAACAAGTATATAATAGAAATAAAAACACCTTTTAGTTTGAATAAGATTGGTCCTCGAGTTAGATATATGTAACAAATTACATAATGGCCCCTAAGGCATACCCTTAACTCTATCAACCTCCCACTTGCACTTAGGGTGAATTATAGATCTTATTCCAAATTAATCGATCAGCTTTTCTTAAAAAATAATCGAGTTGGTCCCTTAGTGAATGGGTATGCTATTCTTTTTAAATTTCTACTCTATCATTCAACTCTCTCTGATGCTAATAAACTATCTTTATCGCATGGAATTATTCGGAGTGTGTCTCTTGACTTCTAGTGATCTCTAGGTTCATTTATAAACTACATCATGGCATAGTTATAATAATAATGTCATGGGATTCTCAACATTTGAAATTACCCTTTGCTCGATTATAAATTTATGCATTTATATTTATGTTTCTTTTACTATGGTGCTATTCAAGGCAATGTACATAGCCTTCTCGTTGAAACAGCCACAATGTTTCGTTTGGAACATTTCTAACTTAAAGCTTCTTAATTAAGGTTTGAACATGAATTTAATATTGGCATATTATATTCGATAGCACTTATGGAGTTTGTTAATCGAGAAAATTTCTATCGGTTTAGAAATTTTCCGAAAAGTTTCGATTTAAATTTATACCGCAAGCGCACGGCGTACACTTGTAGTACGTGGCGAATACAGGTCGATCCGTAGGGAATTGATGATTTTAAAATTCTATTCAATCAAATTAACCAAAGTTGAAAGTGTGATTAGGTAAAAATGTAAGAAACTAACAAAAACTAGCAAAAGAAAAATAGATAAAAATATGAGAGTTAAATGACAATTTAGAGATAAATCCACTCTCTAGATCATATAATTCAACAATTAATGAAATTATGATCTCTTTTTTGGTCATAAGTGAGTTTAAATGATGTGTTTATCATAAGTATGGCTTATTTGTGCTATTAATTAGCTCAACATAAGCCATCAAACTATAATACACCCCTTAAACCACTTACTAACTCTCATGAAAACAACAACAAAGTTGAAAATGAAATCTATTTTAAGCATGACCTATTAACTATTGTTTGGAAATATAGGCCATCAAAATTTAATTTCACATTCACTTCATTACCATCAACATATGTAGATGAAGAGGTAATTATTGCTTGTGATTGTTTAAGCATGGCCTATTTGTTATGAACAACATAGACTATCAAATTCAATATAAAACAATAAATCACATCAACATTCCTTTAAGCAAAAAAGAGATCAAAATTATCAAAATGTTGAAACTACATGATTAGAGGCTTCATTACCCCTAAATTGAAGGGGTTAATCTCTCATTTTTGTTATCATATGAATAAATGTAGCTAGCAACATGAAAGCAAAAAGAAAGGAAAATGAATGCTAATGGAAAAGAGAAGCTAATTAACAAGAATTAAAACTAATCTACTTTGCATGAATGTAAACTACACTACTAACATAAGAAGAGAAGAAGCATGTAAATAAAAGAGAATTAACATTACATAAAACAAAGAAAAATTACATGAAATAAAATGGCTAAGTAGCCATGGAAAAAGAAGAGAGAAAAGCTTTGATTTATTTCCTAAGCTAAAAACTAAGTAAGAGAGACTAAGAAAGAGGAGAGAAAGTTACATGAAGATATGGGGTATTTATACAAGTGTTAAACCCTAATTCATATTTTTGGGGAATGCCCAAATTGCCCTTGAGAAAGTATGGAGGCTAAGTAATTATTAGCTTCTACTGATCATCATTTAAGTGTACATGAAGCCATTAATTCCATAAGCATGTGCATTAGCCTCTAATTTGTACATGAAGAAAGGTGGGTAGGTGGGGTCCTCCATTATCATGCCTTTGAATTATTTCCATCTTCATTCCTTTATCTTCACTCTTGTGCATGTATATATCTTCATGAAACCACTTATATATGAATTTAAATTCCTGCAAAATAATATAGAAATTTTCAATTAAATTTTAGAAAATTAATATATGCATAAAAATGACCATTTTGCCCTTGGATGAAGATGAATATGTGACAATTTGAAATAATTTGAATTTTGATTTAAACAAGTTAAAATACCCGTTATGATCATTTATTTAATTTAAATAGATTAAATATGGTGGTAAAAATATGCACATTTACGTGCACATCAAATACCCCCACACTTATCTTTTTATTCATCCTCAGGTAAACTAAAACTAAGATAAATCCATTTTCATAAGGAGCGCGATTGCATTGAGCGTATGCAACAAGCCGTTAAACCTCTGGGTGTCCCCAGTAGGACGAGTGTTGTCTCGTGAGGGTTTTCAGCGGATACTACCCACAAAATCCAAATGCAGAATGAAAATATTTATAAAATGCAAGATTTATTTACAAAGATGTGAATGCAAGTTTGTGAAAATATTTACAATCAAGGATTTATTTTTAAATTGACACAACTAATTTAAATATAGGTTTTGGTCATTATCTTGAAAGTTTAAGTCATTTACCCGTCAAAATTTCCAACAAAAATCAAATTATCATAACAAATAGACAATAGTTTAACTCGTTGCTTTGGTTGATAACAAAGTGTAATTATAAAATGGATCCTTATTTGATTATCAAAGTTTATCAAAGTGGTAATTTTATTTCTTTTCAATAACAAGTCAAATCAAATAAGTTAAAATAGTGCTTGGATTTTAATTGCTTACTCACTCTAATTTTTTATTTGAAAATTTTATTGATATTAACAATATTTACATATGCCTAACTCAGATAAACTGAGGCCAGATATATTACCCGTGCACTGCCTTTAGGACTGATGTGAAGGGAATACAAAGCATGGCGAGTGAACACATGAGTGTGAACACCTATTGACTGTAGGCGTTATTAAAAAGAATTTTTATATACATACACCTAACTCGGATAAACTGAGGCCAAGTATACCGATCGTGCACTACCTTTCAGGCTTACATGAGAAGGGTACAGAGCATGGCGAGTGAACACACGAGTGTGAACACACGAGTGTGAACACATGACTCTAGGTGTTAAAAATATATACATATACACAAATGTTTTTTTTTAGAAAGAGAGAGTTTTGCAAAATCATCTTAGCACCATTTAACTTAGAAGACAAAAAAATGTTATATCCTTTTATTTGAATTCATCACTTTTTAAAACAAAGATTTTCAATTAGGATGTATTTCATAATTAACATGTATGGATCTTCCTATATAATAGTTAAACCATTGTTATTTGTAATCAAACTTCATTTTTATTTTTGTTAAGACAAATAAATTTTCAAAAATTTCAATTTAATAAACCAAAACCATATAATTACCCTATAGTGTTTTCTTTTAAATAAATCAAAATGCTTAAAAAAAAATTGTTTTTGAGATTTTTTTTTAAAAGTTTTTGGAAAGAAAATAAATAAACCATGAAAAATCGAAAATGATGATGAGTCTCCCCCCACACTTGATTTTGACTGTGTCCTAAAGTCAACCCAAGTGAAAGGAGAAAAATAAAATTAAAAAAACATGGCCTTATTTATATGAAAACGAACGGTATTTACACGAGATCAGAAAGTATATCGTCAAAAAGTAAATGAAACGGTCTTCCAAAGACCGATTCATTTGTCTCGGCAAATATGCGAGACACAGCTTAAGCTCGAAAAACCAAACCATACAAGATTTCGAAGTTGAATTTGGATTTGGAAAAACGAATGCCGTTTTATTAAAAATTGTACGAGTCGTTTTATTTTCAATGATTTTTGGGGTTGATAAAACGATTGATTGAAATTCAAGTTTATTTTCACCAAATTGAAAGCCAAGTTCATCATCAATTTTTTTTTCAAAATTATTGATTTAAAAATTGAAAGAGTGATTTAAATCTTCCCCTTGATAATTTAACAACTCATTTTCGAAAAGTCCAAAGAAATTTTGTTCATTAAATTCGTCTTCCTTTGTTTGATTATCAACAACTTCATTACATATGTCAAGTTCAAAATCGAAGGTTGTTGTATTCAAATTTTCGAAATTAGAAAAAGGAAGATCAAATTTTAAATCACGTTTTTCACCCTCAAAAGAATTTAAATCCAAGTCAATCACCAAACTTTCAACAACTTCGTTAAGATTTTCATTTTCAATTTCAAAAGTTGTTATTTGAAAATCGTCGATTTGGGTAAAAGGTGGATTATAACTTGACTCGTCACACATTGGAATTTGATTTTGTTTTTCATGTTGTTTCATATAAGTTTCAAACAATGAATCCGTGTGATCATCGTAAATTTTGTTCATTTGTTCAACAAAATCCAACTTAAAATTATTAATTTGGGAATTTTCACTTTGAAATTGTTGAGAACAAAGATTTTCAATTGTAACATGGTTAAGATTATTCCTATTGCCAAAATTATTTGAAAAGTGGATCACATTTTTGTTTTGATTTTGAAATTCATTTTGGAGTTCAAAATTGAATTGGCATGGGTTATACTCGAAATCGTTTGAATTTTGAAGTGAATTCAAATTTTGATTATTTTGGAAACTTTGATTTGAATCATTGCCCAAATATGAATTACACAAATCATTTATCTCTTGGTTTTGTTGTGTAGAGATTTCAAGTAAAGATGAAATGCTCTTTTCAAGATTTGAGGGTTGGTCATCGTTTTGAAAAATTTGTTGTTCAAAATTCGAATTGTTTAAAGAATAGTTGTCGTTAAAATATCCATACGAATTTGGAGTGAAATCATATGGATTATATTGATTTTCACAACTATTATAAAATTCAAATGAGTGGGGAAACTCGGACATTTTCAAGAATGTTTTTGCTTTTTATTTTATAAAGGAGAAATATTTACAAATAAAATTTATTTTTCAAAAGGGAAATTGATTTTTGTTTTGTTTTTTTTTGGTTTTTCAAATTTGTTCTTTGTTTTTGAAAAGGTTTTAGAAATTTTTTTTGGATTTTTGAAATTTCCAAGAAAAAGGATTTAAAAATTTCAAAGGAAAAGGAATATTTACAATTTTTTAGTTTTGGATTTTGATTTTTTTTAAAATATACATGAACTAATGCAACTAAATGAATGCAAGGGTTAATTACAAATGATTTATCCTATGTTAACCCAAAATTGTATAATCACACATTGTCTTAAATAAACAAGATAGTTCTCAGCCAGGTAACGGACAGGATTTATCGGTGCACCACGAATCACCGTAGCAATGCAGCCGAAGGTTTAAGTACCTTTAGAGAAACAACCACTATAATATTTATGAATCACCGTAATATTTATAAATGGTTATTGCTTTGTCGTAGCCTAGACACTGAGAAATTAAATTGTTCAAAGAAGACAATTTGCCAATATACAATTAAGTGTTATCGATGTCTAACCGTTATTATTAATCAAAATGAAATACAAAGCAGAAATTAAACGTGTATTAACAATGCAACTACGAATGGATTTTTGTTTTTGTTTTTGAATTTTTTTTTAATAAAATGCAAATGCAAGTAACCCACAATGCAATTCAAATAAAACTAGAGATGAGGTTAAAAGCAGCAAATTTTCTTATTTAAGCAAGCTAGCAATTTATTTTTGGAAAGCGGAGCAGCAGTTTTCAACAAGCTATTCTTCCTTTATTTCCTTATTTGGCAACCTGAAAATTAAAAACAAGATACATACAATTGTTGTTGTTATTATTATTATTTTTGGTTTTTTTTATAAAGGATAAGTTTTGGAAAGAAAACTACTCAAAACAAACAAAAAAATTTGAAAAGGAAACAAAATTTAAAAATGAAGTTTTACCTAAAAAAAATTTTTTTTTGAATGTTTTAACAATGAAATAAAACAAGAAAATGTTTTAACAAAAGAAAACTATGGATTTTGAAAAGGAAATCAGAAAAGAAGGATTTTAAAAACAAAACAAAATTATTCAAGCCCACAAAGTCGGCCCACTACCCAAATTTAACAAATGACTTCACGAACTACTTCCCAGTAAACACAACTCTAATCAACATCATTCACAAACCAATTCGAATTTACTTTCCCATATTCCAGAGTTTAGAAATTTCCTAAATCAATTCCAGATGTTAAATTCTCGAAATCAACTTATACGTTTTTTTTCTTCATTCAAGTGCTTGGTTCTGGAGTTCGCTTGATTGTTCGAAGCGCGATTGGGATTCAGGCGTTGCGAGTTCAATAGCGAATTGTGGAGGTCAGCTAGTGATTGGGGATGGAGGTGAGTTCGTGGATGTTGCGATTATGTGTGATTTATGTTTTTGATTGTGGTGGCTGGCGATTTGCTGGTGATGTTCGAGGCAGTAAATGCAAAGTTTTGGGTGTAGGCAATTGGTGGAGGAATGGAAGGTGTTGTATCGTGATGTGGGAAGTGGCTGTAGACTGGTTGTGGACTGTTATCAGTGGCAGGTTGTAGAAGGATATGGAGGAATGGCGGTTGAGTTTGTGCAGTGTGTATTGAGTTAAAGGTATGGCAGTCTGGGAGGGGGAATTGCAGAAGCAGATGGTCGATGAGGCAGTTGCAGTCGCTTGGTGGTGTGTGCAGTTTGAATGGAAGTTGTGGGGTCTGGTGTTGTGAATTGGTAGTGGTGGTGTAGGCAGTTTGATTGGTTGCTGGAGTTTGGGGGTTTGGGGAGAGAAAGTTGGTCGGTATGGCACTGTTTGGACAGACTTGTTGGTCAGGGGTGAAGAGTTGATGAGTATATGGGTGGCTGTTGCTGCAGTAAGGTAGATGTGCAAATGACAGTGCAAATCAGTTCAAGTGTGTGTTGCTGGTCTGACAGTTGATGGTCTGACAGTAAAGGGGTAGTGAAGTTGCTGCCTGGCTTGTTTGAGGTTGGACAAAGAATTGCAGCAGTTGTTGGTGATGTGCACTGCGGTTTGAATGGCAGAGGGTAGGCAGAGGCAGTGGGTGCACAGATGTGCATATATGCACAGTGAACAGTGAAGTGAACAGTAACAGAGAAGTGGAAACAGTAAACTGGCAATTTGCAATGTAAATAAAGATAGCAGAATTAGCAATGTAAATGTAAATATGAAAGTTTGTACAAATGAAAATGAAAATGAGATTTGCAAAGTTTCTTGAAGTGTGTTTTTTTTAAGTAAATGCAAATGCCAATGACACTAGACAAACAACAAGCACACAAACGAAAATTGAAAACAAGATTACACACAAACACACAAATTTTATATATATATATCTATATAAAATATGCAAACACACACAAAATATACATACAAAAATCAAACAACAAATAATTCGAAGAATAGAAAACTAAAATCAAAACAACTCCCCGGCAACGGCGCCAAAACTTGTTAATCGAGAAAATTTATATCGGTTTAGAAATTTGCCAAAAATTTTCGATTTAAATTTATACCGCAAGCGCACGGCATACACTTGTAGTACGTGATGAATACGGGTCGATCCCCAGGGAATAGATGATTTTAAAATTCTTTTCAATCAAATTAACCAAAGTTGAAAGTGTGATTAGCTAAAAATGTAAGAAACTAACAAAAACTAGCAAAAGAAAAATAGATAAAAATATGAGAGTTAAATGAAAATTTAGAGATAAATCCACTCTCTGGATCATATAATTCAACAATTAATGAAATCATGATCTCTTTTTTGGTCATAAGTGAGTTTAAATGATGTGTTTATCATAAGTATGGCTTATTTGTGATATTAATTAGCTCAACATAAGCCATCAAACTATAACACACCCCTTAAACCACTTACTAACTCTCATGAAAACAACAACAAAGTTGAAAATGAAATCTATTTTAAGCATGACCTATTAACTATTGTTTAGAAATATAGGCCATCAAATTTTAATTTCACATTCACTTCATTACCATCATCATCATATGTAGATGAAGAGGTAATTATTGCTTGTGATTGTTTAAGCATAGCCTATTTGTTATGAACAACATAGACTATCAAATTCAACATGAAACAATAAATCACATCAACATTCCTTTAAGCACAAAAGAGATCAAAATTATCAAAATGTTGAAACTACATGATTAGAGGCTTCATTACCCCTAAATTGAAGGGGTTAAGCTCTCATTTTTGTTATCATATGAACAAATGTAGCTAGCAACATGAAAGCAAAAGGAAAGGAAAATGAAAGCTAATGGAAAAGAGAAGCTAATTAATAAGAATTAAAACTAATCTACTTTGCATGAATGTAAACTACACTACTAACATAAGAAGAGAAGAAGCATGTAAATAAAAGAGAATTAACATTGCATAAAAGAAAGAAAAATTACATGAAATAAAATGGCTAGGTAGCCATGGAAAAAGAAGAGAGAAAAGCTTTGATTTATTTCCTAAGCTAAAAACTAAGTAAGAGAGACTAAGAAAGAGGAGAGCAAGTTACATGAAGATATGGGGTAATTATACAAGTGTTAAACCCTAATTCATATTTTTGGGGAATGCCCAAATTGCCCATGAGAAAGTGTGGAGGCCAAGTAATCATTAGCTTCTACTAATCATCATTTAAGTGTACATGAAGCCATTAATTCCATAAGCATGTGCATTAGCCTCTAATTTGTACATGAAGAAAGGTGGGTAGGTAGGGTCCTCCATTATCATGCCTTTGAATTATTTCCATCTTCATTCCTTTATCTTCACTCTTGTGCATGCATATATCTTCATGAAACCACTTGTATATGAGTTTAAATTCCTACAAAATAATATAGAAAATTTCAATTAAATTTTAGAAAATTAATATATGCACAAAAATGACCATTTTGCCCTTGGATGAAGATGAATATGTGACAATTTGAAATAATTTGAATTTTGGTTTAAACAAGTTTAAATACCCGATATGATCACTTATTTAATTTAAATAGATTAAATATGATGGTAAAAATATGCATATTTACGTGCACATCAGAGTTCGAGTATGAACATTCTTTCATAGTGAGTTCGTTGTAATTGTAAACAATTTTGTCGTATTTCATAAATACTCAAGTACACTCTAGACTACCATTTATTGATCTTAAATTAGATTTGATATTTGTTTCATGCAACAGTTACATAAGAAAATTACAATATGGCAGACAATATAACATGTATGACAATTCCTACCACCAGTGCATATGGAATCTGTCTTACATATTTCATATTAAACATTTTAATAAGGTGTCTTTGCAAATCGTTTGGGACATCCCAGCATCCTTTATACATATTATAAAAGATATAATTTACAAATCCAATATCAAGTATTAAACAACCAAGCTAGAACTGATAACATAAGTACATCGTTAACAATCAGTTGTATGTTGTTTACTTATAGTTAAGAAATATCTATGTACCTTTTAATGTTCTTCCTTGTAGACACAAGATTTCTCTGTATTTGACTAAAAATCATACTATTTGATATTTCTATCAAAACACTTGTTCAGCATTGATGCTTGTTGAATGATACTTTCATATCCATTCATGGATCGTATCTAAAAAACCACAAACTCAATATCGCTTCCACTGACTTCATGATACCTTGGTTGTTATGTGCAAATAGTTTATTCTTAATCATTATTTAGAATTTTATATTTCAGCACATATGTATCGATACAAAAAGTCATACCGGGCAATAATTTTGTGAGTAAAATTTGAATTAACTTAAGCACATCAAATGACGAATCTGTTATGTTAATTTCAACAGATGAAATTTAAGATGTTATTCATATTAAATCCAATTCTTTTATTTCTTTTGCACATAATTTTTTCTGCTTTCGTTTTATATTCCATGAACTTATTATAATCACACTGCTTGTGTACCTATACATATGTCCATTTCTATAATAATTCATTAGTGAGTTTAACGAAGTAAGTGGATCCATTTTGGTATTATTTGACCTTCGACTACATACATCTATATGTATCAATTTAAAGAGTTCACCAACTCTTTTGTCACTCCCACTGAATGGGTGTGTTGCCCTTAATTTACTGAGATATGATTCACTTGTACTACATGATTTATAATCATGTGATTAATGAATTATTTCTCAAAGATATGGCTTAGACCATAATTCCAAAATAACTGTATAAAATTTTAGATACTTTTGTATTTTCTATAATTAATGCATCATTTTTGTTATGAAAATAAATACCATAGATTATCTCATAATGAATATTCATAATATTCATATTAAAGTAAAACTATATCAATTTTCTAGCAATACTGAAACACTGTTAGTATTTTATTAATAATATTTGGTGTGTCTGTGTGTGTGTGTATACAAAGACTATCTTTTGTGATTCAATGCGCTCACTAACAAGTTTCAATAATAGCTCATGAAATATAAGGCTCCATTCAATTACTTATTATAAGATTTTATTTCATACACTATAACTAGTTTATAATCGAGAGTTTTAGATGAAATATCTTGAACTCATAGAAATTATTCTCATTAAAAATAATTTTCTATACAAAATTACATTTGGAATAGGAATAGCATTTCTTATTCCATATCATGTATCTACTAATATTTTATACAATTTCTTTTTCCGATGTCTCTTCATTAAGCATAGGCGACCATTCACTCTTTGCATCCCAACTGTGTCTATGTTACATCCATTCATGTACATTCGCTTTCCTTTCTAAATATTATAACCGTTCAAAATAAATCCTTAGTACAAGCTTGCACCAAACTCTTTACAAAAGTGCATTCGGTCATCCTTAACATTTAAGGATATCGAACATGCTGCACTTTACGTAAACTGATCAAACTGACATTTCAGTGATCGAATTCCTAAATCTATATTGTAGTTCTTGGTCCACATTGCTTTTGACACAATAAGATAATTATTGTATATTGAACACATAATCTTGCACTATGGTTTTCTTGCTCATTTCGAATGATCCAATTTTCGTTCAGGTTCTGTACATTACGAATTGCGACTGTGCACCATATAATATTTATATGTGGTCGAATATGGATCGGATATCCTTATTCTGGCATTACTTTATAGTTCAAAACTCATGGAAGACAATGCACATACTTGGGCAAATAAAGACATAAGAAACCAACGTACGAATGTATTTAGTAGTTGTATAATTTGGCTCTTGCATTGGTCTCGACATGACAACATGCCATAGGATTTATTAGTAAGTATACTTTATATTTTTATGTCAAATCTTAATACAGTTGATTTGTGTATTTTATTTAATAAACATTTTATCAATTTATATTAGTTGAACAAATTTATTGATATAGATTATTTTAACTTTACATAATATACGCTCTTACAATATTAGGGATGTCAAATGTTATCATTTCATTTTTCAAATCAGGCTCCCACTAGATTTTATTTTTCTCAAAAACCTAAGAAAAATATAGAAATATTTTGAATTTTCTAGCGGTCATTAGGACTGGCTTGCCTTAGGACTCTGTCCTTAAGTTTGCTCAACGAATCATAGGCCCACAAGCGATGAATAACACTTTATTCGTTATATCATATAGAACTCCTAACTCATGGTCTTTTCCCTAATTTCAATCTCGATCTTGAGTTTGTTTAACAAATCAAAAATGATTATACACTCATACCCACCATTTCATGATGACCTAAGTATAATGCAAGTACCTTATGTTTTCTCAACGAATATGTGCATATATCTTTCCTTGTCTAAAATATATTAGTAGTGCACATAACATATTTGTCTTGAGTTTGCTTTACAATAATGAATTTGTACGTAATCTATTAATATATAAATGGTAGAGGACAACTTATATATTAAGGATTCATAATCTTATATATATAGTGATATCGATTCGCAATATGCACTTATACCAAAAATCCATTTTGGGTTTATTTCAGATCCACTTAAGTTTTTACGTGTATAGTTATATGAATTTTTAATTTATTTATAACTTTTATAATTTAATTAACTTATAATATATATGTATATGTTTGTGTAATTAAATCACATTTAATTAATTTATATTAATTGAGTCATATTTAACTAATTTTAATTTTATTAATTAAATCACATTTAATTAGTTTAATTAATACAAGATTTTTGAAATTTCATATTGTTCATCTTAAACTACTAAGATAAATAATTAACTAACATTTATAGTTTGTTGATATACACATATCAATATTTGTATACATTTTAATTAATTAACTTTTAAGTAATTTTGTTTGTTAAATCATTTAATTAATACTTTAGTTAATTCTGATATTTTAGTTTAGTTTATCTTAAACAAATTTAAGGTAGATACACAACTATAACAATTATAGTTAATACATATATCAATATAAGTGTGTGTGTCTGTGTGTTTTAAATAATTAAATTTTAATTATTAATTTAATTTAATTTAATTAATCAAATTAATGAAATAAATTAAAATTTTGAAATTATTTATTTTTATTTTCTTAAAATAATTTTGAAAAAGTCAAATACATCTTATAATTTATATAAAATTTCCTTTTACACTTTAAATTTAACTTTTAAATTTAAAATATATTTTAAATTTTCAAACTGAATATTGAAAATTAGCCCAAGGCCCACATAAATTTGGGACTTACAACTGGTCCAACCTTTTGGACTTACTCCATCCAATGGGCTAGACCGGTAGCCAAAGAGGGAAAATACTTGATTAGTCAACCCCAAGCCTAGGCATTGCTTTTTCTGACATCCATCAGATAGGTACGTTTAATTAATTGGCCCCAAAATTGCTAATTCGACCGCATAGACCATTTGGGCTCTGATAACTATGAAAGAAATGGTCCGGTCTATAGTGGGTGAAATAGGTAGATTTCAAAAAAAATTCTGTTTGAATCATAGTGGGCCTACGAAGTCTAATGGTTTACACTAGATCCAATCTAGTAATGAAATAAAATTATAATTTATTTAAACTTATACTACATTTATCAATTAATCGTATTAATTAATTCAATCAAACGTTTATTTGGATGTGTCATATATACATTCAATAATATAACAACATATATTAATGACATGTAAACATGTTTACAACTATATATACATGCATATATGTATGTATGTACACACATACATATAGATATTGAGATTTATATCTGCTGTATATACATATACATTATACTTACTTATGCATATGACAATTTCATATGAATAACTTTGAGAATTTTGCATTTGCCATTTTGTTAAAAGCGAAATGAAACAAATAGATATTCAAAATTCATAGAAAATTAAGAAACATATACCAACCAATCTTCTACTTTCATTTCACTAGGGTTCGCTTTCTTGATTTTGTAAATCCATGATTTGTAAAATTGAACATGTCGGTTACTTTTCCCAAATCGACGTTGGGTCGCTGACATTGATCGTGTGTTGTCCGAAAGTTTATTGTTGTAGCAATTCATTACTTTTCTCTAGAACTTTTCACTGCTTTGGTCATTTCCTCTAGTTGAATTTTTGGAATAGCGACAATATATGTAACGCAAATCATAATCTTCTTCACTTTGTCATGGGATGCAAGCTAAGAGGTGTTTTACGTTGCTTCGATTGTCTCCAAATGCAAAATTATTTGAATTTGATGTTTTTGTGAACTCCTTAAGCGCTGATGACAATTTACATATTGAATTTGATGTTTTTGTGAACTCCTTAAGTGCTGATGACAATTTACATATTGAATTCGATATAAGATTTAATGGTTTTAATGGAAGTAGTGTAGATTATGATGTATTTTGAAGATTGGAAGTGTTTATTTATGTATGTTTGAAAGAAAAGAACTGTTGTAAGAGGGAACTAACCGTTATGTTACCATTGAATCTTGAGGCTTCTTTAATAGGCGCTTAGAGTTCAAATGTAATAGCCATCTAACTTTAGGCGCCAATTAAGTAGGTGTCCGGATTTAATTCAGTGCAATATTCATCATTGGAGAGCCTCCTGAATTGGATTGCTTGAATTATGTCATGAATCTACAGCCATTGGAGATGCTTTTAGAATTATTGCTTCTATTTACTAATTTATTTATAGTTTATTTCGAGCCTTAACATCAAATCTTTCTTCGCAAATTACTGGTAAATGATTGATTACTAGTTCTTGTTTTCAATCTGAAAAGATATATTCAAATTTTGTTAATTATATTCATACACCAATAATATATTAATATAAACAAGAAAATAGTATATACAAAAAATTACTTTACATATACCATCTCTTTTATAAAACTGCCCTTATTTTTATCCCCATCGTATGCTCACTTTAAAACTTAAAACTCATTTACACAAAACTAGAAATTTCTAACACTAAATTAAGTAAAAATTCAATAAAATGAATGTATTTATTTACACAAAACTAGAAATTTCTAAACTAAATTAAGTGAAAATTCAATAAAATAAACGTAATTTTTGGCACAAATATTGCAACTTCTTTTAGTTTTTTTCTCTAGAATATTCTTAATTTTAATGAAATCAACTTTAATTTTGAAAAAAATATAAATTTTTTAACTAAAAGGATTAATTGTGAAAATTTTCTAAACTATATTTATGTTTCATTAACTTCATCGAGATTTGATCAAATATATTGTTAGTTTCATGTTAGGTGATTTATAGAATAAATAGAATTTGCCTTAAAATTTTAGAGAATGTTTTTTCCACCCAAACAATTAATTAATCAGATAAACCAATAATAAAAAAAGTTGCAATTCGCTATTAATAGTAAAATTTCCAATTCTCTATCAAAACCCGAATCTTAGGCACTGTTTGGTTTTCTATTTTTAGTTTTGTGTTTTCGTTAAAAAAACCCACACAACGCATGTATTTTTGGAAAACAACCTATTTGAAAAATGAAGGCAGCATGTAAAATAGAAAACAAATTTATTTTGTTTTTCGTGTTTGAAGAAATAACAAGTGAATAGAAAACAATCCACCTCCTCCATCGGTTCATCCATTCCCTCCACCATCTCTCCATCCTTGTCGCAGTGGTTCAAAATTTTACATTTCTCTTCCGTCATTAACATATTTTATTATGAATGTTGAAAACCCAAAACATAAAATGAAATTAAACAGACCCTTTATTTTTTTAAATCCCAAATTTTGGATCCCAAGCATTACAGCCTAGAAGATTTTAAATCGATTCAGTTGTAGTATTTGAACAATGCAAACATGATAGGACATTTTGTCCATGAAATGTGAAACAAATTCTATTATTGATATTGATGGTGATGACGACGATGGAATGTCAAGTCACTGTACTGCAGCGACGATGAGAGAAATATGTTCTTAATCATTTGTTACATGTTGCAAAATATACCGTGGTCGCGGCTCCAAATTGTGCGTTCCCTTTGGCTAGACACGTTTTTTGCTATAAAGGTCGCATCATCTTTCTTGGCTCTGCATAATTTTCAAGGAATTACCCAACAAACATTTTTGGCTAACAATGTGCTTTTATATACTGCTAACATATTTTAATCCATTATTTCAATTTCTTCGTTGGAACGTGAACGTTCAAGAACGTAAAGGTTTAACCAATACTTCTAAAATGATCAAGCTATCCTTTCAAGCATGATCTTGCTACTTGGTTATCTGTTTATTTTATACATTTGAATATTTATTTGTAATAGTGTAAACGCTTACATTCATTACTGTAATTTAAAAACGCTAGGAATAAAGATTCAAATCTCGAAACTAAGGTAATGTTTGGTTTGAAAGCATATTTTGGATTTTCAGTGTCAATGTCGAATGGCGTGGGAGGAATACATCAAATAGCGTGGTAGGAATGGAGGAATCAGAAGTTCCTAATCACTCCAACAAAGAGAAAAAGAGAAGCTGGAACGATAGTTTTTATATTTTTCAAAATATGAAGAAAAAAAAAGTTATTTTTAGTTTTATATGTTACACATTTTCCAAATTGATCATCTTCAACTCCTTCTCTTATTCCGTTCATTTTAAGCATTGAAAGCACAAAAGACAAAACTCTTATTAAACCAAACGTTACCTAAATCGTTTGTGTATATAAGAAAATGTTGTTGAAAGAAGATGCTGAGTATGAGTCGCGCTAGCTGTATGAACAAATTTTTTGACATACTCGAATGTATATTTGGTGCAGAAATGCCTCTTCGGGCCTTTTATTCATGAACAGTTAGACTTTGCTTGTGAGTTTGTACTACCGTTTACGAGGGGTCCTGAAAGGATTAGTTTTAACAGTTAATGATCAGGGTAATTTTGATTGCTTCATATGAAGTATTGTTATGACCAATCAATATGGGTTTAAGAGTTCAGTCTACACTAATTTTAAAAGTTCTTTACAAAGTAATATTACATATATATTGTTTTATTTATTCATTAATTTAGTTTTGAATGTGAAAACAAAAATTTTAAATATATAATTAAAAAAACCATCAGAACATCCCAGTTTGGTGGGTTTAGAAAAACCACCAAGATTGCACTACACTGGTTTTCACCGATTTTATGACCAATAACAAAACTAGGAGAGAAAAAAACTTGTAACCAAGTTATATGAAAACATTTGAAATATAAAGTCATCCAAAACTAGTCAAAACCGGTAGAAGAAATAAAAAATTCTCAAACTGACCTCAAGGATTGTAGAATGATTAACACAATAAAAGACATTGCAGTTAGCGACGGCTAGAATGCGACGCCGGCCGTCGCTGGTAGTTGCTAGCCGTTGCTAAAAGGTGATGCAATAATAGTCAACACCAATAGGTTTAGCGATGGCTTTTGCGACGGCACCGTCGCAAGTTTAGCGACGGTCAGCGTCGCTATAGTAAACACGTGGCAAATCCAAAGTGATCGCTGGGCTATCGCTGACCGACATTAGTCGACGCAAAACTGGGTAAATGGGCCATAGCAAACCGTCGTTAGCCGACGCAAGCCTGGACAAGTGGATCGTCGCTAGTCGATGCAAGTCGTCGCAATATTGGGTATTTTTTTAATCTGCAGCTTCTATTTGAGCCATCCAACCGCGCAAATATCATCATATCTCTATACATCTCATCTACAACACATATAAATCCAATTTCGCAACTACAACCATCGCTTATCACACATAAGCAGGTATAAAACACAAAAATCAATGTCTACATTAATATTCCATCAAACAACGTCTATATTCCATCAAACAAAACAACCATACTTAAAAATACTCATGTCCATCAAACAAAACATCCACAAATCCTTCATACAACACAACCATACCGACAAATACTCATGTCCATCAAACAAAATATCCACAAAACCATCAAGTAACAAAATCGTCAAACAAGTATCAAATCCATTAACACATGTCAAATAAATGCAAAACAAAATGAACAAAATCCATCAAACACCACAATCATACCTACTCATCATCATCTCCCGACACATCCTCCACAGGCATTCTCCCATGCTCTACTAAATATGCCACAATCCGATCATCTAGAAGTTGCGCCAATCCTCCGCTCTTCAGCC
The DNA here is from genome assembly GCA_030737815.1 of Allium fistulosum. Lineage (NCBI taxonomy): Eukaryota > Viridiplantae > Streptophyta > Magnoliopsida > Asparagales > Amaryllidaceae > Allium > Allium fistulosum. Next base: position 1,250,672,198 of record CM060901.1, read on the forward strand.
AATCATTGAACTCTACCATCTTTTGTTTGAGCTGAGCTATCTCCTCCTCTGCCTGGGATCTCTTATAAGCCGTCTGGGTCGTTATCGCCTGTAAATAGTTAATGGAGTGTTATAATTTTGTTCGATATTAAATAAAATTTATATATTAGTTAATGAAGCAGTTTACCTCCTGATTTCCGTAACTGTAACGCTTATTTCGTGAAGGAGGGCCAATCAAAGCATCTCATATACGGTTCGACTCCTCCGAGGTCAACTCACGGCCAGTGGACAACGCCACTCGGGCTTTCTCCACTTCATATATTTCCTGCAATGACGAACAGAAGTTTGCTTCAATAAATATTCAATTTAAAACTTGTGAAATGTGAAGTAACAAAAAAATTAAGCTTGTTTACCATTACAGATTGAGATTTATTGTCCGTCCAAAAATATGAAACTTTGCCATCCTCGTCTGTCTGCTAAACGGCATGCATGTTTGTGAAGACCTCTGCCATTGTAGGCTCACGATTATACTTCTTATACTAAAATTATATATATGAATAAACGATGTTACCAATATGATTAAATATCAATAATCTATTTATAATCGCAATTTATAAATTTACCAATTCCTTCCGATGTTGTTGGAAGGATTTAGAGCGACCGCAGTGTACAGTAGGATTTTCATTACTGTTTGCACGGTTCCGCGATGATATTTCCTGTAAATTTAAATATATTATTAGCTAAATTAATACAGCTAACATATGAAATTTAAACAAATTATAATAATAATATAAAATTAAATAACTTACTTTAAATTCAGGAGTATCTCGGTGTTGGAGAAATTCAGCCCAAACATCAACGCTCATCCAAGCGGGTTTTTTATTCGCATTCTTTACCTTTGAGAGAATGTCGCTAAAAATTTTCCACATCTTTTGGTTCCAGTGATCTATAAAAACATCCATATCTTTCGGATCAACACGATCCGCTTGATATGTTGCTTCATCTTGAATATTATTTCCGTCAAACGTAAATCTTACCATTGTTTTAAAAACAGCTGATCAATCTGCTTTATCTCTTTTAATGAGAGCAAAATAAACTTGTAATGCTTGCTTCGCTAATACGAAAGGATCATACTTATAGTAATGTGAGGTATTCTTTATTTCAATAAGCTTATAATCTTTGTGTGGTTGATTTCAGCACCCGGAACATTGCTGAACCAATTGCATTTGAATAAACAAAAACTTTTTCTGGAGGTTGTATATAATATGTCAATTCTAAAACCTGTGTTAAGATGCCGTAAAAATATTTTATATGGTCATCTGCATCATTACTACCTTTGACAAATACACCGCTGTTGTATGTTAATTTTTCAGCACCATAATCATTGGTGTTGAATTTAAATTCGTTGATGAAGAATCTCATATAAGTCTTAAGATTTCTTTTTGGTCCAAGCACAAGATGTTGTAATCCTTCATCAACGATACAAGTTCTTGGATCATAAACGTAGTTCGAAAACCATTAACCAAATTCTTTACTAAGATCGCCAGATTGATGTTGTGATTCGTAAATACTGCAAATATATATAATATGTTCTGTTATAATTAATACGTAAGTATAATTGAAATAAATATGAATTTATTATTACATAACAAATGGTGCAACTTTCGCACAATTAAGAAAAACATATGTGTGTGCTACATAGTGATCTCTATCGTCTAAGCATATTTCCACACATTTTCCAGCAAGTCGGCCATATTGTCTAAAAATAGATAACATTGTTTGAGAAGAATCTTGTTCAACTACTTCATCATTACGAGGAACACTTACAAATGATAAGTTCACATGGTCACTGAAGTAATGAGAGAAAAAGAATAAAGCTTCTTCTTCAAGATATTATTTGCAAATCGAACCTTCAACTCGTGCTTTTTGTCTAACTTTTTTTTCAGATGATTCAAGTACATATTACAAAATTAATTCAATTTAAATTTACTTATGTAAATCTGAATTTTAAACTAAAATAAATATTACGGATATTCAATATTACTTCTCAAATGGATGCATCCATCCATATTGCATAGGTCCTCGAAGAAGTGCTTCAGATGGAAGATGAATAGGTAAATGCTCCATTACATTAAAGAAACCTGACAGAAATATTTTCTCCAGTTTGCAGAGCGGTATAAAGATTTCTACATCAAGTTTACGTATACTGTCGACTTTTAAAGTCGTCGAACAAAGCTGTTTATAAAACAAACTTAATTCTGTTATAATGTTCCATACTTTTACGGGCAACGGTTCTTTGAAAACCACGGGTAATAAATATTCTATCACGATATGGCAATCGTGACTTTTCATCCCACTCAATTTATTATTTTTAAAGTCAGCACATCTACGGAGATTAGAAGAAATTCCACCACGACATCTTAGTCCTTTCATCCATTTTAGCACGAGTTTTAGTTGCTTGTTGTCTAGCTCATAGCATGCTTTGGATTTTTTACTATCATTGGGTTACATATGAAGTTCGGGACGTTTACAAAAGTGTGCTATATTAGTCTTTAATTTGATCGTTCTTAGTTTTCCCCTTAACATTCAAAATTGTATTAAGCACGTTATCAAACACGTTTTTTCATTATGCATCACGTCAATATTATGTCAAAGTAAGAGATCTTTCCAATAAGGCAACTTCCAAAATATACTTTTTTTGCACTAATTATGAATGTCTGATTTACCTGAAATTTTAGTCTGTACTCCAGTTTCATGTATCTTTGGATAGTCCTTTACAATTTCATATATTTTTTCGCTTGACCAAATCTTTGATGGTAGCATTCTCTCTTCTTTGTTAGCTTTAAAGATTTTTTATCTCTTCTAAAAGTATGATTGACAGATGACAATCAAACCATGGAATTTTCTTACCATACCATAAAGAAAATGCCCATTTTTCTTCCATGCAATAAGGACAAGCTAGACAACCGGCCGTACTTCAACCTGAAAGTATTGCATACGTAGGATTATCACTAATAGTCCATAACAAAGAAGCGAACATATGAATTTTTTTTTGAAATGTCGTATGTTTCAACTCCTTCATGCCACCATATTTTCAACTCTTCAATTAATGGTTGTAAATAAACATCGATTCCTTATGTCGGATTATTAGGGCCAGGGACGACAATAGTGAGAAACATATATGGAGTTTTCATACACATCCACCGAGGTAAATTATAAGGAGTAACGATAATAGGCCAAGATGAATATTTACTACCAAAATAAGAGAATAGTGAAAATTCATCCGTACATAAATTAAGTCTGACATTACGGCTCTCTGCAGCAAATGCAGGATACGTCTTATAGAAATGTGTCCATGCTTCTCCATCAGATGGATGGGTCAAAGTTCCCTCTTCCCATGTTCCCATAGTATGTCATCGTATATGACATGCCATAGCTGAAGACGTATATAACCTCTGAAGTCTAGGAGTGATGGGTAAATAATGCACTCTCTTATATGTAACTTCCATTCCTTTTTTTCTTGGTTTCTATCTTTCCTCATTACATATTTTACAGTTCCTAAGGTTAATGTCATCTTTCCAATACAACACGTAATCTTTAATACATGTATCTATCTTTTGGTACGACAGACTGAAAGCCGACATAAGTGTTTTCACTTTATAATGACTATCGCACTTTAGATTATTGGGTGACTTATGTCGTTTTGCAGCATGTACAACTGCTATAAATCCAACTTCTATAAAGTTGAATTTTGATTTCATAGTGATGTATTCAACGGTTACTGATAATTTGGTTCCGCTTTTACAACCACCCCATAGCGTCCTCTTAGCAGCATCCAATAAATCATAAATTCTTTTCGCTCCTACATTCGGTTCTTCTTTGATATTTACGTTTTCATCGTCAACTTGAATGGTAGGAAACATTGATCGTGCTGCATCTTCCTAAAAGGGAGTGCGGATTAAGGATCTTAAGGCTAATTTAACACTAAAGGGGGGTGAATAGTGTTTAATGGATTCTAAGACTTATATGGACTAATTTAAACATTATGATATAAACAAATGCAGAACTTAATCACAGAACAATCACAGAATCAAACACAAATCTAGAAAGTAAATAAAAAGCAGTAAAAGGAAAGAACACACCGGATTTTATACTGGTTCGGAGTTACCCTACGTCCAGTCCTACACCAAGGCAAACACCTCGTATAGATTTTTATTATACCAATGTCGAGATTACAATCCTCAATTTCTAAAGTCCTTGAGGTACCCTCCTGTCTTCGAGTCCGAGGCAAACTCTCTTAATTTACAGGACACAAGATCACCCAATTGATTTCCAGGCACAACCACAACTTATAGAGAGACTCGATAAGCATTTGATTACAAATTAATCCTATAACTCTGAATAGCACTTTGATCTTCGAGAGAGGACAGAGAATCAAACAAGAATGAGATTCTAATTTGATTCACTTGAGAATTCGGCAGAATTTCGGCACAATCTTAAAAATATGAAAATTTTACAATATGGATTTATAAGAAGAAGGAGTGAAGAAAATAAGAAAATAGTTAGTTAAAAAAAATTTTTGTGAAGGCTATTTATAGACCAGTAACGGTCATAACCATTCTGAAGAGATTTAAACGAATAGACACTTCTTCTGAAAATTGAAACTTTTGAATTTAACGGCCACCATGTCGACATGGGGTATCCCATGATGTCAACATCCCTTAGTTAAAAACAATGTAAAATTTGTTTTGAAAATGGTATTGAAAGAAAATCAAGATGAAATGATTCTGGAGTAAAATAAACTAATTTTCCTATGATTTTGAAGAGTAGAAAAATATATTTTTAGAATGTATATATAAATTTGATTTTAAATCTCAAGTATATATATATTATAAAAGAATTTTTAAAAATCAAAAGATAGTTTAAAAAAAATGAAGTTTAAAACAAGAGTTTATTTAAAAACAAAAATAAAGAATATTTTAAGGCTAAAACATCTTTTGAAAAACCATTTTGAAGTAGTTTTGCAAGCTTCTTCCTGCAGAATATTTCATCACATCAGGACTCGAGAACTTGTACAAAACCAGGATATTCATGGGTTTGTAAGCCACTTGTCGTATGTTTGTAAGCTACTTGTCGTGGGTTTGTAAGCCACTAAGAAGGTATAAATGGGTTCCATCCCAAATGAAATTTGGAATGAAGATTTCCATGCTATTATGAAGTTTTAACAAAACTAGACACTTATCTTGAAATCTTGATCTTGATACTCATGAGCCTTCAAACTTGATTTCTTCATTCTTGATCTTTATACTATACAGTCTTTGATAATCAGTACCTGCCTTGTATATATCCTGCATAATAACATTCATATATATCCAGACAATAGTGTTAGTATATAAGTTATAATAAAATAAGTTACAAAGGTTGTTGTCATCAAAACCACTATCTCCAGTTCCTAACAATCTCCCCCTTTTTGATGATGACAACCTTATAAAATATACTTACCACTTCGATCATACCATAACTCCCCCTTACTCCAAGCCTACTATTTTATATAACTTCTCCCCCTTTGTCATCAACAAAAATAAGACCTATAAACCTTGAACTTAATAGAAAATGAGATAAACAAACATATGACAAAAGGATAATAACTATGTATGAGTGATATAAAATATAGCATCCTAAATTAAATGGAATTCAAGATTATTTATACACTAAATATTTTTTTTAGAAGAACATTAGTTTTATTAAGATAACATTTATATACAAATTAACAAACCAATATATAATCAAGAAAGAGAAAAACGAAAACGAAAAACGCTTAACGAGGACCCTTAACTATTGGTGATTTATGGACCGAACAATTTGGATAGTGGAGACAAAAGTTTCCACGTTGTTCGACCAAGTTCCCATTAGCGTCAAAAAGGACCTCTCCAACGCAAATTACGCCATCGTCTTCGTCCATATGAACATCCGGATCCGGTAGAGGATGTTCTTCTTCTTGATCCTCTTGTGGTTCTTCTAGAGGCTCTTCTTCTTTAGAATCCATGGCTTGTGATGATTCTTCGATGACAATGGGATTGGCATGGTTATCCATAAGGAAGTTTTGTTTGTGACGATTCTTCGATGACAATGGGATTGGCATGGTTATCCATAAGGAAGTTTTGTAAATTCCTAAGGATTGTGCCTTGCCTATCTTGTTCTCTAGCCATTCGCAGTTGACTTACTTGAATTTCCATCATCATTTGATGCAAATCTTTCAGCTTCTCTTATAATTTGATGACTCGTACGTGTGTGGAACGTTGAAAAGGACCCAAATGAGGAGTAGTGGGTAAAGAAGGTTCATTATTAAAAGAGAAAGCTATTAATTTACCGTTTTAGAAGTTTATTACAGAGAATAGAACAGAGAAAAGGAGTAAAAGTCAAAATATATAAATATATAACCAAATAACTAATTTTAGAGGGAAATTTAAATTTGAAAATCTCGGCCTGTATGTCGACATAGGGGGATGGGTCATGTCGTCATGCCCAGTTCAATTTTTGAGAAATTTTTATTTATATTAATTATTAACTATACTTGTATTATTTATAATTTATATTTCAGTCGATGAACATATACCTAATTCTCTTCTAAATTTAGTAAAGTTTAGTTCATTTAATGGTTTGGTTAATATATTAGCAATTTGTTTTTCAGTATTAATATATTCAAGAGTTATGACTTCTTTACTTATATTATCTCTAAGAAAATGATGTCTAATATCAATATGTTTTGTTCTAGCATGATGAGTTGGATTTTTAGATAGGTTTATTGCACTAGTATTATCACAATAAATTGGTGAGTTAGTTATAGTTAATCCAAAATCTTTTAAATTTTGTTGCATATATATAACTTGAGAACAAGCCAAAGCAGTAGATATATATTCTGCTTCAGTCGTCGACAAGGATACAGTGTTTTGCTTCTTACTAAACCAGGAAACCAGAGAATGTCCTAGAAAGTGACAAGTTCCACTTGTACTTTTTTGGTCTGATTTACAACCAGTGTAATCAGCATCACAATATGAAATTAAATCAAATACATCATTTTTAGGGTAAAATAAACCATAATCTAAAGTATGCTTTACATATCTTAAAATTCTTTTAACAGCTTTTAAGTGAGTTTCTTTAGGTTGAGATTGGTATCTTGCACAGAGACAGACACTATGCATTATGTCAGGACGACTTGCTGTTATATAAAGCAGCGAACCAATCATTCCCCTATATAATTTTTGATCAACATCTTTTGATTTATCTTCTTTACTTAAAGCTACATTAGTTGTCATTGGAGTTGGTTTCCCACTAGAAGTGGTCAATCCAAATTTATTAATTAAATCCTTAGCATATTTTTCTTGACTAATGAAAATTCCTTTATCTAATTGTTTGATTTGAAGTCCTAAGAAGAAACTTAGTTCTCCCATGTGACTCATTTCAAATTCTTTAGTCATTATATCTGAGAATTCTTTATTCATTATGTTATTAGTTGACCCAAATATTATATCATCTAAATATATTTGTACTAATTGAATATCATTTTGTTTCTTTTAATAAAAAGAGTTGTATCTATTTTACCAATTTCCAAACCAGATTATAGTAAATAAGATTTTAGTCTTTCATACCAGGCTCTAGGAGCTTGTTCGGACCATATAAAGCTTTCTTTAATTTATATACATGATTTGGAAATTTATTATCTTCAAAAAGTGGAGGTTGTTCAACATAAACATCTTCTTTTACAAAACCATTTAGAAAAGCACTTTTAACATCCATTTGATATAACTTGAAATTATTATAGTTTGCGAAAGCAAGTAGAATCCTGATAGCTTCTAGTCTTGCTACGGGTGCAAAGGTTTCGTCATAATCAATTCCTTTTTCTTGACAATAACCTTGCGCGACTAAACGAGCTTTATTTCTCACGACCTCACCAAGTTCATTCATTTTATTTTTATAAACCCATTTTGTTCCAATTATACTTTTAACCTTAGGTCTAGGAACAAGTTCCCAAACATCATTTCTGGTGAACTGATTCAATTCTTCTTGCATAGCAAGAATCCATGAATCATCAGATGATGCTTCCTTTGGATTTTTAGGTTCAATAGTTGATATAAAAGCTACATTACTCATACTATTTAGTTGATTTCTTGTTTTAACTATAGATTCAATATTTCCTAGTATATTTTCAACAAGATGATCTTTTAATAGCTTAATTCTCTTATTAGGTTGAATGATTTCACAATTAGTTTCATTAGGTTCATTATTTAAAGTTACAAAATCTTCTTCATCTTCTATTTGTATAGTATCTTTAAAATTTTCATCAAAAGATACATGCATTGTTTCTTCAATAGTGTTAGTTCTTAAATTATAAACTCTAAATGCTTTACTTCTATTAGAATATCCGATAAAGATACCTTTGTCGGATTTAGGTTCAAATTTATCTAAATTATCTTTTGTATTAAGAATAAAACACTTACTACCAAAAACATTAAAATAAGCTACAATGAGTTTCTTATTGTAAAGTAATTCATATGGTGTTTTATTAGTTAATGGTTTAATTAAAATCCTATATAATATATAACAAGCCATAGCGACTGCTTCAGCCTAAAATATTTTAGGTAAGTTACTATCAGAAAGCATTGTTCTAGCACACTCTTTAATCGTTCTATTCTTACGTTCTACCACTCCGTTTTGTTGTGGAGTTCTTGGAAAAGAGAAATTATGAGTAATTCATTTTTGATTATAGAAATTCTCAAAATTTTCATTTTCAAATTCTCCACCGTGATCACTACGAATAGTTTTTATTTTTAAAGAAAGTTGATTTTGAATTCTTTTAGCAAAATTCTTAAATAATTCAAAAGCATCACTTTTAAGTTTAAGAAAAATTGTCCAAGTATATCTAGAATAATCATATACAATTACAAAAACATATTTATTGTGATTAATTGATCGGACTTGAGATAGACCAAATAAATCTAAATGAAGTAATTCTAGAGGTTTAGAAGTAGAAATCATATCTTTTAGTTTAAATGAACTTTTCTTAAGTTTTCCTAATTGGCAAGCATCACATATACTATCTACTTTAAAGTTTAACTTGGGAAGACCTCTAACAAAATCAAGTATTAATAACCTAGATAACAGTTTGAAATTTAAATGACCAAATCTTTTATGCCAAATCCAAAGGTCACTTGTATTAGCCAAAAGACATAAGTTACCATTTGAAACTTTCATACTAAGGATGTAAATGTTTTTCTTCCTAATTCCTTCAAAGATAATATTTGACATATTATCTTCGACGTGACACTTATCTTTTCCAAATTTAATTTTAAATCCTTTATCACATAGTTGACTTATACTAAGCAAATTATGTTTTAAATTCCTAACTAGCAAAACATCAGAAATAAGAGGAGTTTTAGAATTACCGACATTGCTGATGCCAATCACATATCCTTTTGAGTTATCACCAAAGTTGACTAATCCACCATCTTGATATATAATGTCATTGAGTATCTCGGGATTTCCAGTCATATGCCTTAAACAGCCACTATCAAGTATCCATTTATCTTTCTCAATTTGCATAGTTTGTCCATTTGTTGTTGATTCTTCAAAAGCCATGTAACATGTCTGTTCCTGCATAACAAACCAATTTGGTAGATAACTTGATTTTTCATAAAAACTATATGCAGACTTATGATACTTTGATGAAATGCATAAATTCAAACTAGTATTAACAAAATTTCCTAAAAATGCCATTTTAAACTTTTCAAGTTTCAGATTATGAAAACTATGAAAACCTATGCTCCGATACCAATTGAAAGGGAGTGCGGATTAAGGATCTTAAGGCTAATTTAACACTAGAGGGGGGTGAATAGTGTTTAATGGATTCTAAGTCTTATATGGACTAATTTAGAAATTATGATATAAAAAATTGCAGAACTTAATCATAGAACAATCACAGAATCAAACACAGATGCAGAAAGTAAATAAAAAGCAGTAAAAGGAAAGAACACACCGGATTTTATACTGGTTCGGAGTTACCCTACGTCTAGTCCTGCACCAAGGCAAACACCTCGTACAGATTTTTATTATACCAATGTCGAGATAACAATCCTCAATTTCTAAAGGCCTTGAGGTACCCTCCTGTCTTCGAGTATGGGGCAAACTCTCTTGATTTACGGGACACAAGATCACCCAATTGATTTCCAGGCACAACCACACCTTATAGAGAGAATCGATAAACTTTTGATTACAAATTGATCCTATAACTCTGAATAGCACTTTGATCTTCGAGAGAGGGCAGAGAATAAAAAAAATTGAGATTCTAATTTGAATCACTTGAGAATTCGGCAGAATTTCGGGATGATCTTAAAAATATGAAAATTTTAGAATATGGATTCGTGGAGAAGGAGTGAAGAAAATAAGAAAATAGTTAGTTAAAAAATTCATTTGTGAAGGTTATTTATAGACCAGTAATGGTCATAACCATTCGTGAAGAGATTTAAACGAATAGACACTTTTTTGAAAATTGAAACTTTTGAATTTAACGGCCACCATGTCGACATGGGGTATCCCATGATGTCAAAATCCCTTAGTTAAAAACAATGTAAAATTTGTTTTGAAAAAGGTATTGAAAAAAAACAAGATGAAATGATTCTGGAGTAAAATAAACTAATTTTCCTATGATTTAGAAGAGTAGAAAAATATATTTTTAGAATGTATATATAAATTTGATTTTAAATCTCAAGTATATATATATTATAAAATAATTTTTTAAAATCAGAAGATAGTTTATAAAAAACGAAGTTTAAAACAAGAGTTTATTTAAAAACAAAAATAAAGAATATTTTAAGGCTAAAACATCTTTTGAAAAACCATTTTGAAGTAGTTTTGCAAGCTTCTTCCTGTAGAATATTTCATCACATCAGGACTCGAGAACTTGTACAAAACCAAGATGTTCGTGGGTTTGTAAGCCACTTGTCATAGGTTTGTAAGCTTCTTGTCGTGGGTTTGTAAGCCACTAAGATGGTAGAAATGGGTTCTATCCCAAATGAAATTTGGAATGAAGATTTCCATGCTATTATGAAGTTTTAACAAAAGTAGACACTTATCTTGAAATCTTGACCTTGATACTCATGAGTCTTCAAACTTGATTTCTTCATTCTTGATCTTTATACTGTACAGTCTTTATTAATCAGTACCTTCCTTATATATATCCTGCATAATAACATTCATATATATCTAGACAATAGTGTTAGTATATAAGTTATAATAAAATAAGTTACAAAGGTTGTTGTCATCAAAACCACTATCTCCAGTTCCTAACACTTCCACCATATCTTCTATTGGATTCGTCATAACATAATTGTTCTCTGACATTACAAAATTAGGTGTAGGTGCAACAAGTTCTCCATGACGATCCCATAAATAATAATTTGGCACAAAACCATATTTATACAAATGTACTTTAACTGTATCTAGTTTTCAATGCTTCAAATGTTGGCACTTACTTCAAGGGCAACGAAGTTCTTCGTTATTTTGACTATTAGATGTAAATCTAATAAATTCGTGTATGTCATTGTAGAAATGTTCTTTCATCGAACTTTTTATACCAGTTCTGACTTCATACATCCAAGTACGGTCGAGAAAATAATCGAACATTATTCCTAATTTAAAAATATATGTTAGTAATTTCGACAACACCTAAATTCTGTCTAAAACAAAATTAAAGCCTTTTGGGACTAAAGACTTCATACACCACACTTCTATCTAATTTCGACAGCGCTTCACTTCTCTTCTACGCATGAATTTGCATCCAAGGGTTATATTGTTGTTGTTGTATTTTTTAAAATAAATTAAAACCTTTGGGACTAAAGGCTCTAATTAGTTGTTGTTGTATTTGTTAAAATAATATTTAACGCTTATTTTCAAACTAAAATTTATTATTTCTTAATTTATTATTTCACTTCACTTCATTTCTCAATTTTATAATTCATTCAACTATTTAAATATTTTATTACCTAAATTTGAAATTTTAAAACATATTATACACTTATTTTCGCGTAAACTAAAAAAACATTATTCTAAACTATAACCGCGTAAACTTTTTTGATAGTAAGAATGGTACTTTATTAAACAGAGCGCTCATTTTGATGTCTTCGAGGTTCGAACCCATGACCTCCAACTCCTAAGGCTCGAGCGTCATACCACTAACCAGTTGAGCTAGTGGTGCTTGAATATAACCGCGTAAACTTTAAAAGTTATATTCATTTCTTAGTTTTTTAAAAAATCGATTTTAGTATAATATTTGTTTCAAAAAATATATTATTTCAAACTAAAATTTATTATTTCTTATATTATTTCACTTCACTTTATTTCTTAATTTTTTAATTCATTCAACTATTTAAATATTTTATTAACTAAATTTGAAATTTTTAAACAAATTTTACAATTCAGTTAGCTATTTAACTTTTGAACCGATTTTGTAAACTAAAATTTGAAGTTTGCACTAATTTTAATCAATAATTATACACTCATTTTTGCACTTATTTTAATCAATAATTATACACTAATTTTAAAACATATTTTACAATTCATTTAACTATCTAGCAGCATATTGATCAATAATTATACACTAATTTTTGCGTAAATTATAACAAACATTGTTTAAAACTGTACTAAACATCCGCGTAAACTTATCAATAAGTACAATAATTATACACTAATTTTTGGATTTTAAATCAACCTTGCTTTTTGGTGTGCAAGAATGAAAGTTTTCAGATTCGTGGGTTTTTGATCTGTGTACACAGATTTGCATCGACTAGCGACGGCTAACGTCGGCCGCTTATTATAGCCGTCGCCGGCTAGCGCAAAAGGCTAGCGTCGATTTTAGTAGAATATTTGTTTCAAAAAAAATTATTATTTCAAACTAAAATTTATTCTTCCTTAATTTATTATTTCACTTCGTTTCTTAATTTTATAATTCATTCAACTATTTTAATATTTTATTAACTAAACTTAAAATTTTAAAACATATTTTACAATTCAGTTAACTATTTAAATTTTTAATTTACCGATTCTGTAAACTAAAATTTGAAGTTTTCACTTATAATAAATTTATTTTATACTAACCACTAACACTTATAATTAACACATACTAATTAATTAAAAAATATTACATATGTTTAACCGTACCAATCTAGCATCATATTAATCAATAATTATACACTAATTTTCGCGTAAACTATAACAAACATTGTTTTAAACTATAACAAACATTCGCGTAAACTTATCAATAAGCATATTAATAAAAAATTATACACTAATTTTCAGATTTGAAATCAATCTTAATTTTTAATTACAAATTAAACAATCAAACCACTAATTAATATCCCCAAATTAACTAATATATTATCATCAACTAATACGCAATAATCATCAATTTCAAGCCCGTAATCAACTGATTTTTGAAATTATGGTTTTAATTATATCTCCAAATCAACTAATACAGTATTATCATCAACTAATACGGAATAATCATCAATTTCTAACCTATAATCAACCAATTTTCGAAATTAGGGTTTTAATTATACCTAGATTAAGCTGAAATTGGAAAGGAATGAGATACCGACGAGCTTTGAAGGGTTTAGATGATCTAGGTGGCTGGCGGCGGCGACTTCAATTGTGGCGTCGTTATTTTTTTTGGTGGGAGGAAATAACATTTTCTAGTTTGCGGGTTCGAATCTGTATATCCAAATTGTGCGTCGGCTAGCGACGGCGAACGACGGTCTACTATTTTAGCCGTTGCTGGCCGATGTAAAAGGCTGCCGTTATAAGCAGTCTTTTTTTGTAGTGTAAGGTAAATTATGGAGAGAAATATGCAGAGTTTGAACCATAGTAACATTATAATATACATTCTTTGAAATATCTGCGTGTATATTAGAACTTATAAAGAATACTTATCTTTCAAGGTTTATTTCTTAGATCATTCATTTTCAATTGGTTAATAAATAAAACGAAAACTATTATTATATTTTGTATTGATTAAGGAGTAATACAAAAGGTTTAGTTCACATGGGCGTATGGCCCAATGATGGTAATTTTTTAACATCTCAAGAAAAAAAATTGTTGTCCTTGCTCAAGTTTGGTATAAAACTGCAGAAATGCAACATTAAAGGCACCGAGTGATAAGGATAGCTATATCTAATCTACCTTATCTTGTGCGATCAAAATGTACTTATATGTCAAAGTTTCATATGTGAATTCATAATGGAATTCATCACTTATATATTGGCCACTGCACAGTAAATTCTTGCTAAACAAAGTTTGGTGTGTATTTCAACTGTTATCACGTTGGAATGGAAACTGAGTTTGTCCTGGCTAATAACAAAAGGATTTATTACTAGATAATAATTAACGGATTTACTTATTGCTTTATTGTCTTAATTAGAAATATACTAGCATTTTTCATTAGATTTCAGATTTTTGGTGAGACGAAATTATTTCAGGAGTCCCATCAACATTAACGTCTGAATAACTATATATATCCCTTTTTTTTCTTTTTTTTTCAAAGAAAATCAATATATAAATAAGAGGAGAAAAAACCTTTCTCTGAGGCCTTACAAAATAACAAGAAGCAAGGAAGGACGAAAGCCTCCCAAAATAAAAATCGCCAAACAACAGCGGAAGAGGAAAAATATAAATACAGAAGAAAAAGCCACAGCAGCCAGCAACAAATCCACCGAAGAAAGTGGAGTAGAAGGGACAATCGCACCACCAACATTCACAAACCCGCCTTGACCCAAAGGAGAAGGCCAGACCACCAAGCCAATCCATAAAGAGAGCAATCTATAAGGCGCAAAACCAACAAATCCAACGAAAGCTCACTCGAAGATAGGGAGCAAGAAGCGACGAAGAAAAAATGCCCAAAATGGATGAACTGAAGACGACGGCAGGGGCTGGTGGCAATCGGAGCAACAAAGACGCCAGCAACATAAATCCAGCAGCAAAAATATAAAGCAAGACCATCCGTAAAAGCCAAACTACCACAGAAAAACCACCAAAGAACCAGCGAATAAAAGAGAGTCGGCACCCGATACTAGTCAACCAGCTCACAAACCGGGCCAAAGAAGTAGCCAAAGAAACCTGAATCTGGAAAACTAACAACCACATTAAACACAAAAAAAGGGGGGGAGGGGAAGTGAGCGTCGGGTGTAGGCCAACGCTCGAACGCGATGATCAACCTATTCCCAATCGAGCGCGAGACATATCACACGAAATAGAGAGAAGACCAACAAGACGCTCCGCACGGGAGCTCAAACGACCCCTGAAAGGTCTACCACGGAAAGCAAGGAAGACGTCGTTCCTCACACACCGAATAATAGATGGAGGGTCCATACGAGAATGTTCGAAAGTTGCCTTGTTCCGCGCGCACCATAGGTGCCAGCAGATGAGGCAGGGAATCAAGCGGAAAAAAATAGCACGAAGAGACTTACCAGCATTCCCAGACCACCAAAAATTACGGAGATCTGAAGGCGAGCTGGCCAACCGACGAATACCAAGAAGGTTTCCGAAGTAATTCCAGCAACATCTGGCCGAAAAACCACAGAAGAACAAATGATTCAGGGATTCGGAGTCCCCATTGCCGCAGCATCTACAACGAGAAACGAAAGGAATGCCGATAGTTTGGAGGTTCTCGTCAAGTGGCAATCCATCATGTAGGATCCGCCACATCAAAATAGAGACCTTGGGGGGAATATGAGAGTCCCAAATGAAAGAAAAAACAGGACGAATCGGGCCTGGTGTTCTAATCGAAGACCAAGATTTCAGAATGGAAAAGGAAGAGCCATCCCATCCTGAAGATCCACCATGAGTGTCGGAAACCGGCTTCACCGACTGCATGTGCTTCCAGGTCTCACTAGCAAAAGACGGAGAACCTGTGTAGTTAGCGCCCGCAAGACTGCGGTATTTCGCATGGAGGAAGGTAGCCCATAAGGAGTTGTTAGCGCCAAATCTGTGCCATAACTTGCAGGCAAAAGCTGCACAAAGGTCCTTAGGATTGCGCAGACGCAATCCGCCTTCATTTTTGGGGCGACAGACCACGTCCCACGACACCCATTGGTGGCGACGGACACTGTCCTTGTTGCCCCAGAAAAAAGATGAAATCAAAGACCGATATGACTGGAAGAAAGAAGAAGTAGGGGTCATAGCTGCGAAAACATGAGTTCCCATCGAGTCTAAAACCGGCTTGATAAGAACAAGTCTACCAGCTTGAGAAATAAGAGAAGCATTCCAGCGTAAGATCTTACCCCTCACTTTATCAGTCAAAGGGTCGAAAATAGCATTGAGCTTTCTTCCGCGGTACAGGACAACACCCAAGTATGGAAGAGGAAGGGAGGCTTCCTTGAAGCCCGAGACAGACTCGATCCAGATTGCACGAGTGGGGGGCAAATCTTTCGCATGGACGAAACAGCTTTTGGCAAGGTTGACTAACTGGCCCAAAGACCGCTCATATTGATGAAGAAATCTGAGTAGCCGTCGGACAGAGGAGACGCTGCCATTAGAGAAAATGACAACGTCATCAGCGAAGGACAAGGAAGAGACTAGGGGGCATCCCCTCGGTATCTCGAAGCGCTGAATATGGCCGTAGATAGTTAAGAATTGGAGACCGCGAACGAAAGCCTCTGCCGCGATCACAAAAAGAGATGGCGACAGTGGGTCTCCCTGACGCAAGCCCCTACCTGCCTTAAAATAACCATTAGCCGAGCCATTAATGAGCACAGAAAACCAGCAGTTGGAGATGAGCCTCCAAACCAAGTCAATAAGGGGTTCCGGAAATCCGAAAGCCCTTAAGACCTTGATGATGAAAAACCAGGACATGCGATCATAGGCCTTAGCCATGTCCAGTTTGAAGACAACATTAGAACCCCTGATCTTCCGGTCGATCTGGGATATCAGTTCCTGAGCGAGCAGGACGTTATCAGTAATCAAACGAGTGGCTTGGATTTTAGAAATCACTTTGTTCGAAAAGTTGTAGAGACTGATAGGTCGGAAATCCAAACACGACCTAGGGTTCTCACATTTTGGAATAAGGATAAGGTTGGTAGATGTCCATCCAGAAGGAAGGGATCCCCCAGAAAAAAAAGATTGAACAGCAAGACAAAAATCCTCCTGTATAATAGACCAGGCACACCTGAAAAAGACACCGTTGAAACCATCCGGACCACTGGCACTGTCCTTGCTCAGAGCAAAGACAGAAGCACGAATCTCCTCAGAGGTAGGGAGGACTGCAACAACGTCCCTTTCCGGAGAAAGAACCACACGAGGAATGAAGGCCAGCAGTGCCGGGTCAGATTCCGATACCGAAGGAGAGCCTAGAAAAGATTGGAAATGGGACAGGATGGTCTCTTTAACATCTTCAGGCGAAGAGGCCGTTGATAGATCCTGACGCAAAACCTCACGGATCGTGAGGAGGTTATTCTTCTTACGAATAGAGGAATGGAAGAATTTAGAGTTGGGGCATTTTACCAGAAGGACAAACTTTGCAGTCCAATTAGTTTCTAGGACATACATTCAAATAAATTACTTTAAAGGCCAAAGTCAGTAGAATAATTACTTTCAAGGACAAAGTCGGCAGTCCAATTACTTTCAAGGACATAATTTCATAGGTTTTAGGCCCTAGAAACTAATTATTTTGCGTTTTGTCCTTGAAAGTAATTATTTCAGTTGTGTGTCCTACAAACTAATTACACTTGCTAAAGAAGCCCTTATGGCTAATTTCCACTTTAGAGTTTGTGTCACCGACAACTACCCACTTGATCCTAGCCTTTTGACGAAGGTAGTCATTCTCGATACGAAGTTCCGAGGAGAAAGTGGTTTGAGCAAGAGCCCAAGCCTCCTTGTTAGCCTCGGTAGGATCCTCGTCAAGAAAGGATTCAGCTGCAATAAGAGACTCTTCGGCCAAGCGAACGCGATCGAAAATGTTCTTAAAGACCTGTAAGTTCCAGACCTTAAGGCAAACTTTAAGGCGCTTAAGCTTACGACCGAAAATCTCACAGGGAGAAGCAATAATAGGAGCGCTCCAAGAATTAGCAATAACTTGAAGAAAAGAGTGGTGAGAAATCCACATACTCTGGAAACGAAAGGAAGATGGCCCCGTTTAAAATCGGAGGGCAAAACAGAATATATATCCCTTGTATTTACTATATACATTCTGTTTTGCCCTCCGATTTTAAAATTGTATACCTTTTAATTTTGTACAATTAATAAAGTTGGGTTATTAAGCTTTCATTGGTATTTTCACTTTATTTTTCAGATTCAACTATCAAGCAAAGCTAAACAAGCATTATAAGGTCAAAAGTGAGTTTTTCAAGAAAAGTTCATGTTTGTGTTCCTACTCAAGTACATAATCTTATTTTCTAAGCAAGCATGTCTTTGTATGGAACACTTACATTACAGTTGATTTATTAATCCTTCCGACAAACTAATGACTTAACTACTTTTAATTAAGAACTTTATAAAAAAATATCTATTAAGTAGTCCTCACTTAAAGCAATTGTCGACCATGATGTCCTCTTTCTTAAATATTGCCTCCCTAAAATTATGGGAGATGCATGAATTTTTATCCTAACGCCCTTTTAATACATAAATCATTAAATCTAAGTATTCATAATATGACTATTGGTGTAATTAAAACAAAGCAGTTGTTCACCAATATATTTACCATTGATTATAACATGTATAACGTACTGCTATGTTCTAAATAATCATTTACAACTTAATTAAGGTCCCATTTGGTATAGCCTTGGCCCTTAGACCATTTACTAAAGTATAAAAGTAAATTATAGTTTAGGGCCTAAAGAAGAAACACTAACAGTAAGTACACGTTTAGACTTTCTATTGGTCGGTTCATGATCCCTATAGAGCATCTATATGCTTTATATACTCCACCATATTATATTTCTCGCCTCTTCTTCTACACAAAGTACTTCTTCAAACAAGTTCTTCATACCACACCTTAAAGCAACATAGTAGCAATATTAGAATTTGTGTATCCTGAAGTGGGAAAGCTATTATCTTTTACTGAAAAATTTTAGGTGATGGTGGCAGAGGAGGAAATGGAAATGGGATTCGAAGCGACTGAGCTTCGACTAGGACTGCCTAGCAGCAGAGAGGAAGCAGAAATGAAAAGTTCAAGCAAAAGAGGTTTTTTAGAGACCATGGATTTAAATTTGAAGCTTGAAACCTCCAATAACAACACTGAGAATTCAGCAAGGTTGTCCCCAGGATCAGTCAGTGAAGGTATGAGTCGAGTTGCAAGCCAGAAGAGTCTTCAGATAAATTCTGACATTGATGATCCTGCCAAGCCTTCTGCTCTGAAGTATGTCTTTTATTGATTAACCAACTTAATTTTGTAAAACTGGGATTCGTATTCTTATCATTTATTCAAAATTTTCATTGGATTTGGATAGATTTTTGGTTTAAGAAGCTTTACAGTTCTAACTTAAATTTTATAGATATGAATATGTTTGCGACTTTGATAAGTTTAAGAATCTCACATAAAGGAAGATGAAACAAAAGCTATCTAAATATAGTTCCATATGCTATTATAGGAATAAATTTGTTACACTGTAACCTGAAATATATTCCTTATATATGAGAGAACATGCAAATTGACAAGGTCCACTATTTACTATGTCTATGTGCATGCACACAATGCCATTTAGATATGAAATTTATGGACACCTTTGTATATTTCATTTTACTCATTGTTATAATGTAACAAGTTCATTTACATAGCTGTTATTGACATGATAAGAATAATTATTAGGTCTCAAGTAGTGGGATGGCCACCAGTTCGATCATATAGGAAGAGTTTGATGTCTGTACAATCTGGAAAAGGAAGTAAAGAAGAATCCAGCAGAGCTCAAGCAGCTTTTGTGAAAGTGAGTATGGACGGTGCTCCATATTTACGGAAAGTTGATCTCAAAGTGTACCGTAGCTACCAAGAACTTTACATGTCACTGGAGAAGATGTTCAGCTCATCAACAATTCGTAAGAGCAACTAATTATCCTTTTGGCATATCATGTGAAATTTGTTAGTTTCAGCATAAATTTTGTATCCCTTGTATTTTTCCATCTAACTAAACATAATATAACATGATTTTAAAAACGGGATCGGAATTGTAAATTGTTGGTTTAAATCTGTAATCGAAATTGGTGTCAAACCTTGTTTGCTAGAAACATTTCTCTATTAGGTTATCAAATAACATTTCTGTAAATTTTGATTCTTCTTTGATGTTTGAGAATCTATGTCTAACCTTAAACTTGATCACTTCTCTTGTAAACTCATTCTCAAAAAAAAAAAAAAAATATATATCGTTTCTCTTGTTCTATCTTTATTTTGATAAGAAAAACATTAAATTTTATATCCAACAATTAAATAAGTACCAATATTTTTGTTCCAGCATAGCTTAGATTTTTCTTCAACTGTGCTTTTTAATCAAATTTTGAGTCGAAAAAATGAATATCAAATCCTAATCGGATAGATTCGGTTTGAAGTGGAATTCAAAACATATGATTATAGTACTTGTACATAATAATCAATTGACTCAAAGATGATTTGAAAACACAACAAATTCTAATAAAGAAGTTTTGTGCTAAGCATACTAGAATTTGAGTTAACTAATATTTTTTATTTAATCTTCATAAAACAAAACTTCGCATGTAAACTTTGAGGAAGTCATACTGAACTCATAACACATATTTTAGATCATACTTGTACGGAGACTCTAATTCGTAATATTTGATCACTTAAACACATTGCATACAAACTGGGTAACACTATGTGGTTCCTAACTAGTATTTGTGCTAAGCATACTAGTCATCTGATTGCTATTTGAGTTAATTAAAAGAAATATCATAGCATAAACCTCTTTGTTAAACACATAGAACGATATTATATTAGCTATATTATAAGAAGAATACATTTATGATACATAAAAGAATCAAAGATGTTGATGTGAAATTAATTTGGAAGCTACCAAGAAAAGGATAGCAAGCATGGAGAACTTAATTAATTTGGACATGGAACAATTGGTAGGGTACATGAATTAATACGGCGCCTTTTAATACACGAACAATCATATCTATTTACATGTGATTGCCAGAGTATGCATGGTTTCTGAAAAATGCAAGTTGTGTACACTTACATGCATCTATATAAGATACTAGCTAGCCAGGTGTATTTTATTTTATTGCCTACTCAATCAAGATATAGTAGTAGTATTGTCATTGTAACATTAGTTATTAGTTTAAATGATTCGCTCCATTAAATTTGTTTAAACGAATGGTACATATGCTGTTGGTTGTTAGATAAGATATGTATATCTACAAAAAATATCATTCTTTAAGGTACAAATTATTCCCCATAAATTCAAGACAGTGTTTATTGTACTGACTCACAACTAGCTAAGATGCTTAATGCCGGTGGTGGTTGCAATAATTTTGACCCAATTTAATGTGTAATGTGCTTGATAGAATAAACATCTAGTTATGTAGATATGCAAAATCTATTTTGATATTGTTTATTTAAATAATTTTTCAATATAGGAAATTGTGGGTCGCAAGATCTGCTAAATGGTTCAGAGTATGTACCAACTTATGAAGATAAAGATGGGGATTGGATGCTTGTAGGTGATGTTCCCTGGGAGTAAGTTCTTGATTTTATTATTTACTTTAGTTACCTACTTAAAAGTTCATCTAACTTTTCTTCAGATTTATATATATACATATGTATATATCTATAATGCATTCAAATTTACAGGATGTTTGTAGAATCTTGCAAGCGTTTAAGGATCATGAAAGGTTCAGAAGCCGTAGGTCTGGGTGAGTGTATATATACATTGTTTACTCTGCTATACATACTTCATAATATGAAATCAAAACTCATGTGTAGTATCAATATCATTATGAGTTTCAACATCAAAATAAAAAGTGAATAATAAAAGTCATGAGTTCTAATTTTATTTTATTGTTATGTCTAACCAGCTCCAAGAACAATGGAGAAATGCAAGAACCGTAGCTAAGCCAAGATTCAGGGTTATAAAAACTGGACTTAAGTGTCCGATCTGAATTAAGCATTGCATTACAATTGTGTGTATTTCATCATAATATGTGTACTAAGTTATAGTATGTGATGATCAGTGTTTATAGAAATAGGATTATAATTTTTGTGTACGGTCACCATGAATATTAACTGTGAACGTCCATCGTGTCTTCTATGTATATGTTTGTTTTTGTGTTGTTTGTATAATTTGAACTCATTTTTTTGTTTTATAGTATCATCCTCTCACGCATTGTGTGTGTCTATGCGCCTGCGTTGAAACACAAAATGGGATAGATGTTGGTTTGAATTTCATTCGGATTACGAGGAGAGGCAATTGAACATTATTGTCTTCGTTTCCTCTTCTAAGTTGAATAGCGCTATTCATGTTCAGTCGTTTCCTTGTCCATGACAAATCTGATAATGATGTATGATATATAATTCTATATGTCCTTGTTTCTATAATTAAGTGTGTGTTTGTTTGTTTTTGTTTTTTTTTTGTCCTTTTTTTGTGATTTACATATTTCTCTGGACGTTGTGGATAGAATCAAGAGTAGACCCGACAATCGATGCATTCGAATGTAGATAGTGACGTATATGCATTCATATTCGAAATCATTTTCGACTATCGAATATTAATATCCACGTATATGGACGGGTATCGAATATTTATCTTGTTTCGCTCATAATTAATAAACCTAAAAAAAAAAAATTGATATATCGTATATCTTTTTTATTAAAAATGCTAATATCATATAAAGAATAAAAAATACGATGATAAAAAAAGGTTTTGGACAAATGATAATTTATACACGTATAATATGAATTATTACCTTGATAACAGTAAATATCAATCATTTCATGTACCAAACTATACATAGCATGCTATTATCTTAATAAGTGTCGGATTGATAATTTTCAAACGCAAATACTATCATATCCGTATTCGTATACTCTTTTCGGAGTTTGAATATTTTTTCTGTTTTCGAATATTGACCGAAAATATTTTGAATTTTTCAAACATTCATTCACAGCCCTAACCAAAAGAAAACTAATAAATTAAAGGATAAATATATAACCAAAACCATCACATCTTAATGCAACAATGGAAATTATAATATGTAAGTTAGTTAAATTGCTTCAGATGCTACGTACAAGATATATGTTCCGTTGAAATTCCAAAATGAACATTATTTGAGCATCTAGTATTTATGTTTATCTCAATAAATTGTCACTTTCATAATATAAGCCTAAAAATAGTGATGTTCGTTTTAAATAATGTAGAGCACAAAATAGTAGCAAAAATTCAATCGTTCAAACGGTTTATATCATTTATTCATGTAATAAATATCTGTTTATAAACAATCAAATTAATAAATAAGCGAGCAACATTGTTTTTGCAATGTGTAAGCGTAAAGTCATAATGAAAACAACCAAAATTGCGAAAAACTGGGCTCGTTTGGTTTCTTTTTGAGTTTTGTGTTTTGTGTTTTCAACATACACTACAAAATACAAGAAAACATGAGAATTTTTTTTACAATTTTTAGCCATTACAACAATGAACGGAAAATGGAGGAGAGAAATTGTTTTCCGTCATTTTGTTATGTCTCAAAACACGAAAAATCAAATAAACTTGTTTTCTATTTTCTATGTTAATTTCATTTTTCAAAATTGTGTGTTTTCCAACAATGCATAAGAATTGTGCATTTTTGTTTAGACGAAAACACAAAACTAAAAACAGCAAACCAAACGGGCCCTAATGATTTTGAACATTTTATAATTTATATTATTATTTTCATACTATAAATGTAATTTTAACTATATGATGAAAGTCAATTTCGCAAAAATAATAAATTCAAAAATTACATCTCACTTTAATTTTATGGTTGAAAGGAACAATGAAGCCAGCAAAATTGAAAATCAACCACATGAATTCAAAATATATTGATAATCTGCATCATTTCTTTGTATATAACAGATTACTATGATTACAGTTATACAATGCAAGTAAAATCGGAGAATATAAATAAATGTACATTTTTTAAAAAGTTTGATTGATTGTTTGCATTTGTTAAAATGCAAGCCACTGGAATATTTATATATGTAATACGTTTTTAGATTTCACAAAATGTAAGCAGCTTTTTTCAGTTTCGCTGTCATAAAATTAACTAACTGTTGAAAATTGTGTCGATGATTAGAGAACGATGAAGATGATAACTGCTGTACTTCTGACTTCAAGGATCTATGGAATAAATTCTTTCAGACAATAGTTCAACCCAGCAGGTATAAACGGGTTATCGAACTATCGACTTTCAGGATTCAATGAAGCCTTGAAACAGCGTAATCGGATTCAAAACTTGTACGATTTTGATCCGACCAAGAACACTTAAATTTTGGTCTCTGATAATGCAATTTAGTAGAGAATATAATGAAGAAGAAGAAGAAGAGAATTGATCTGCAACGTTTCTGCGTTTGTAACACCTTACAGGCGTCGCAAACTGCAGTGGAAATGACAGTGTTTTGCAATACTTTCTGGGCGTCGCAGATCTGGAGGAAGAAGAAGAAGGTACAAAGAAAAGAGATAGTTCTGTTTGACGGTTCTTGGGCGTCACTATTTATAGTACTAAGAAAGTGTCCATTCGTCAAGCGTCGCATCCTTTCCAACAGTCCAAAACCGTTACAAACGGTCGAGCCTTTTCGTAACAGTTTGAAACTGTTATTAAACGGTCGCGTCCCTTCATTCAAATGACCCGTCAAATCTGTCCATTCAAATTCAAATTCTGGATCCAACCCGTTAACAAAAATTAATTCGTCATTTTAGACCCGAACCCGGTCGGTCGGACGGACGGCGGCGGCGCGCGTGTGTGGTGGTGATGTACAACTTCCCTCCTCACATCAAAGCAAAGCTTTGGGTGCCCAAAGGGCCCAACCTTCCTTAGAGAAATCCATGTATAAATCAATATGTTCTCTTAACTTCCTAGATGTGGGACTATTCATCCCCTCTTCTTTCTTCCTCTTTCATCTTCTTCTCTCTTCAAAAACAAAACCCACAATCCAAAACTAATTTTAAAAATTTTCCAACAATTTCCCCCAATTTTCAAAATAAGTAAAAGAAATAAAGTGGACGGCTGCATCACTAGATTGACTACCTACATACCCAAGTGGGATGAAGCCAATGTAGTCCCAAGATCAAGTTTTGCATCATCATGGAAACCAATACATAAATGATAGATATCTTTTGGATTTGAACCTTCACTTAGTGTAAACCATTCAAAGTTCTATCGAGATCTATGGTGAATGTATCTTGAACCAAGTACCCCTAGTGATAGTACCGGAACAGTCACACATACTGATTTTCGTATATAGAGTGTTCTGTATTCTCAGCACATTAATGGCCATGTGCTTAAATCCTGAGTTCATGATTCTACTTTAGAAAGCGGTCTTACTTTCATAGGAAAATGCCTGATTTCCATACTTATATAGGTAAGTCCCTTTATAAGGTGTTTCTGCGATACACCTTGTGATTTTAACTGGACTTATTAAGGATTTTTATCCATCCTCTTTCATGCAGAATCCAACACTAATTATGGGCAATTCAAATTAGTGTTCCATAATCATTCTCTTAACTTGTTGGTATCCATTGAACTTTGTCTATCCTTTTCAAGACATAAGTTAGGTTTCTATTAAGGATGACCAACCTTCATTCACAGACCTTAGCCCCTTTTCTTTTGACTTTATAGAAACCATAGCCTTTGGAAGAATCTTAGTAAACGGGTCAGCCAAGTTTTTCTTCGTTTCTATGTAACCAACATTAATTACTCCTCTCTTGTGTAATTGCCTTATCATCCGATGTCTAAGACTTACATGTCTCGACTTTCCGTTATTTAAATGATGTTTAAGACTTACATGCCCCATATTCTAGTTGAGAAACAGTACGTCCAATATTCTTCTCCAGTTTAATACTATGATCTAAAGGAGTCGGTACTGGTTTATCATTATAATGACCATATTTAATGTAGTGAGATTGGGTTAGTACCAGCTCTCCTTCTTTTCTTAGGATTTTAATCCCTAAAATTACATCAGCCTCTCCTAGATCTTTCATATCAAATTTAGAAGATAGAAACCTTTTAGTTTCTTTTACACAAGATATATTAGTCCCAAATATCAGCATGTCATCAACGTATAAACATATTATAACACAACCTTTTACATCCGATTTACTATAAATACATTTGTCAGCATCGTTGACAATGAAGCCTTGTGACAATGCTACTTTATCAAACTTCTCATGCCATTGTATGGGTGCCTGCTTCAGACCATAAAGAGATTTAATCAGTTTGCAAATTTTCTTTTCTTGGCCTGGATTTATAAAACCCTCTGGTTGTTCCATATACATCTCTTCTTCTAAATCACCATTTAGAAAAGCAGTTTTCACATCCATTTGGTGTATAACAAGATTATGAATGGATGCAAGTGCCACTAAACAACGGATTGAAGATATGCGAGCAACAGGAGCATATGTTTCACAATAATCCACTCCATATCTTTGCTTATAATCCATTGCTACCAATCTGGCTTTAAACTTATCAGTGGATCCATCGGTATTCAACTTTTTCTTGAATATCCATTTACATCCTATTGGTTTAGCACCAAGAGGTAAATCTGTCAAAATCCAAGTTTGGTTTACCAAAATTGAATTCATTTCATCATTGATAGCTTCCTTCCAGAAATTAGCATCTCTGAAACTCATAGCTTCAGAATAAGTTTTCGGGTCATCATGAACATTCATTACGTATCTAGTGATGTTAGGAATTTCATTCTTATTTCCTTCTACAAGATATGTTATGAAGTCAGGACCAAAGTCCTTTTCTATTCTTGCTCTTTTACTCTTCCTTCATTCAATATCCATTTCGGGTACTGAAACATCCTCGTTGTTTTGATAAGATGTATAATCTTCATCATTGTTATCTCTAGTTTCAGTATGTTCTGAACTAGATGATGTCAATGGATTCTCGCTAGTTTGATATTGGGCTATATACTTGTTTTCAAAGAATTCTACATCTACAGACTCAATTACTTCAAAAGTATCAAGAATAATAAAACGATAAGTTACATTATTAGGAGAATAACCTATAAAAGCACACTTATATGTTCTATTTCCTAATTTTTGTCTTTTGGGATCTGGTTTTCTAACATAAGCTAAACATCCCCAAACTTTAAGTTTAGTCAAATTAGGTTTTCTATTAAACCATAGTTCATAAGGGGAAAGATTAATCTTTTTCAAAGGTACTCTATCTAAAATATAACATGCAGATAACATAGCATCACCCTATAAACTATTAGGCAAATTAGAACTTATGAGCATACGTTAACCATTTCTACTAAAGTTCTATTTTTCCTCTCAGCAACACCATTTTGTTGTGGTGTATAAGGGGCGGTACATTGATCAACTAAACCATGTTGTTTACAAAATAAGGTGAATTCATTTGAGAAATATTCACCACCACAATCTGAATGTAATACTTTAATCTTAATTCCTAATTGTATTTCTACCTCAGCTTTTGTTGGATTCTGCATGAAAGAGGATGGATAAAAATCCTTAATAAGTCCATTTAAAATCACAAGGTGTATAACAGAAACACCTGATAAAGGGACTTACCTATATGAGTATGGAAATCAGGCCGTTTCCTAAGAAAGTAAGACCGTTTTCTAAAGTAGACTCATGAACTCAGGATTTAAGCACATGGCCATTAATGTGCTGAGCATACAGAACACTCTATATACAGAAATCAGTATGTGTGACTGTTCAGGTACTATCACTAGGGGTACTTGGTTCAAGATATGTTCACCATAGATCTCGATAGAACTTTGAATGGTTTACACTAAGTGAAGGTTCAAATCCAAAAGATATTTATCATTTATGTATTGGTTTCCACGATGATGCAAAACTTGATCATAGAACTACATTGGCCTGATCCCACTTGGGTATGTAGGTAGTCACTAGTGATGCAGTCGTCCACTTTATTTCTTTTACTTATTTTGAAAATGGGGGGAAATTGTTGGAAAAATTTTAAAATTAGTTTTGGGTTATGGGTTTTGTTTTTGAAGAGAGAATAAGAGGGAAGAGATAGAAAGAAGAGGGGATGAATAGTCTCACATCTAGGAAGTTAAGAGAACATATTGATTTATACATGGATTTCTCTAAGGAAGGTTGGGCCCTTTGGGCACTCAAAGCTTTGCTTTGATGTGAGGAGGGAAGTTGTGCATCACAACCACACACGCGCGCGCCGCCGCCACCGTCCGTCCGACCGACCGGACCGTGTTCGGGTCTAAAATGACGAATTAATTTTTGTTAACGGGCTGGATCCAAAATTTGAATTTGAACAGACAGATTTGGCGGGTCATTTGAATGAAGGGACGCGACCATTTAGTAACAGTTTCAAACTGTTACGAAAACGCACGACCGTTTATAACGGTTTCGGACTGTTGGAAAGGATGAGATGCTTGACGAATGGACAACTCCTCACTACTATAAATAGTGACGCTCAGGAACCGTCAAACAGAAAATACTTTTTTCTCTATACCTTCTTCTTCTTCCTACAGATCTGCGACGCCCAGAAAGTGTTGCAAAACACTGTCGTTTCCACTATAGTTTGTGGCGCCTGTAAGGTTTTACAAACGCAGAAACGTTGCAGATAAATTCTCTTCTTCTTCTTTATTCTATTCTCTACTAAATTGCATCATCAAAGATCAAAATTTGAGTGTTCTTGGTCGGATCAAAATCGTACAAGTTTTGAATCTGATTACGCTGTTTCAAGGCTTCATTGAGTCCTGAAGTCGATAGTTCGATAACCCGTTTGTATTTGTTAGGTTGAACTATTGTCTAAAAAAATCTACGCAGTACATCAATTATCGTCCTAATCGTTCTCGAATCATCGACACAATTATCCAACAATTTCACTAACTTGTCCAATAATGGACTTATTATCAGTTTCACTAACGGAGTTCGCCTCTTGCACTATAGCCACAAGCGAGTTTTCGACCACATTCACCTTTTGTTGTTTCTTCCACTAACGGCAGTCTCGGGCATAGTGGCTGGGCTTGTTACAGTAGTAACAAGCACCTTTCTTTTTGTTGTCAAAAATTTTCGTCTTAAACGGTGTCTCATTCTTCGGCTTTAGCTTGTTAGTAATTTGAACATTATTTGCCTTAGAATGGGACTCAGTTTGTGGATTATCACCTAGTTCACGTTTACGAGAGTCCTCTTCAATACGAAGATGACGCTGTAAACCGTCTAAATCATAATCTGTTTCCACATGCTTTAATTTTTTCTTATAATCATTCCTAGAATTAGAAAGTCTTGAAATTATAACTCCAACAACAAAAGATTCAGGAAGATTTATTCGAGCATCTTTAAGTTGATTCACTAACAGTAGAATTTCGCGTACTTGACCAACTATGGACTTATTGGCAACCATTTTCAAATTCATAAAATTACAAATAAGGAAGTTTTTGTTACTTGCCTCGGATATGCGGTATTTGCTTTCTAGTGCAGCCCAAAGTGCCTTTGCAGTTTCCAAAGTCCTATGAAAACACATTTAAATGCCCTATTTCCTCACTTTGGTCATTTAGGGTCTGGTTTTCTAACATATGCTAAACAACCCCAAACATTAAGTCTTGTAAGATTAGGTTTCCTATTAAACCATAATTCATAAGGGGAAACATTATTCTATTTAAGTGGTACTCTATTTAAGATATAACATGCAGATAACATAGCATCACCCCATAGGTTATAAGGCAAGTTTGAACTTATGAGCATGGCATTAACCGTTTCTACTAAAGTTCTATTTTTCCTCTCAGCAATGCCATTTTGTTGTGGTGTATATGGGGCAGTGCAAGTACAAACGGGTTATCAAACTATAGACTTTCAGGATTCAGTGAAGCCTTGAAACATCGTAATCGGATTCAAAGCTTGTACGATTTTATTTCGACCAAGAACACTCAAATTTTGATCTCTGATGATGCAATTTAGTAGAGAATAGAATGAATAAGAAGAGAATTGATTTGCAACGTTTCTGTGTTGTAACACCTTACAGGCGTCGCAAACTGCGGTGGAAACGATAGTGTTTTACAACACTTTCTGCGCGTCGCAGATCTGGAGGAAGAAGAAGAAGGTACAAAGAAAAGAGATTGTTCTGTTTGACGGTTCCTGGGCGTCACTATTTATAGTAGTGAGGAAGTGTCCATTCGTCAAGCGTCGCATCCTTTCCAACAATCCGAAACCGTTACAAACGGTCGCGCATTTTCGTAACAGTTTGAAACTGTTACTAAACGGTCGCATCTCTTCATTCAAATGACCTGCCAAATCTGTCCGTTCAAATTCTGGATCCGGCCCGTTAACAAAAATTAATTCGTCATTTTAGACCCAAACCCGACCCGACCCGGTCCGGTCGGTCGGACAGACGGCCGACGGCGGCGGTGCGCGCGTGTGTGGTGGTGATGCATAACTTCCCTTCTCACATCAAAGCAAAGCTTTAGGTTCCCAAAGGGCCCAACCTTCCTTAGAGAAATCCATATATAAATTAATATGTTCTCTTAACTTCCTAGATGTGGGACTATTCATTCCCTCTTCTTCCTTCCTCTTTCATCTTCTTCTCTTTTCAAAAACAAAACCAATAACCCAAAACTTTTTGAAATTTTTTCAACACTAACAACTATATTTCATATAGAAAATATAGAAATCTACCTTCATTTGATCAAACACTTTTACATATAATTATCTATAGAGTAACGTAGGTTGGCGGTGGTTTAAGGTAGTTTTAACGAAGGAAGCGGACCAGAATTTTAGGTAGGAGGACAAACTTCAATACTCAAATGCTACTTGTTTTTCTTCGATGACAATGATGGCAGCTGCCTGGTAGGTGATGGTAGCAGCGTGGTAGATGACAAAGGTAGAACTGTCAACGACGATGACATGGAATTGTCGACGATGACGGCTTGTGGTGGATGACGTTTATGGACTGCGAGAATCCGAGCTCGAGATTGAGCACGAGATTTGATTTTTGATGGAGACTGAACGATGACGAGGGTGGAGGTGGCAACGACAATGGGACAACGGTGTTGATGGTGGAGGCGGCGTCTTTGCCGACAGGTTTTTGTTAATATAAACCACTAATGTTATATAACATTTGTTGTAATACAATATTTTTGTTCTGTGTGCATGTATATAGCATTACATTGGTATAATGCTATTAATGTTTAGCATTTTATAAACTGTAGGATTGAATTTCAATTTATTCAGATAATGCTAATTTTGTTTAACAATTTTCATATTTGTTTTTTTATATTTGTTTTTTTTGTGTAAACCAAGCAATGATATATATAAGATTAACATTTTTGGTGAATATAGCATTAAATGTGTAAATACTAGTTGTAATTGTTGATTTTATATATAAATGTATGTATGTGTGTGTGTGTGTGTGTATATATACACACATACATATGTACAAATATATATAATATAGCATTACAGTAGCATAGTGATATTTTAATTTAGCATTTATACACTACATAAATGGATAAAACAGATAATGCTAATTTAATATAGCATTTTTTAACGTGTAAATGTGTTTGTAATTATCATTTTTATTCTCTATACATAAGTATAACATTAAATTGGTATAATTCTAATTTAATTTAGCATTTACGCACTATATAACTAAATAATACAAATAATGTTATATTAATATAGCATTATTTTTGCTGTGCGGTTGCAATTATGTTGGTGGAGGGGTTTTGAATGCAGTTGATGATGGTTAGGATTTTGGATGACGTAAGGTTTTGATTTGAGGTGGATCAATAGGGATGAGATGGAGCTTTGAGCGACGAAGGCTTGTATGGGCTTTACGATATTTGAAGTGAAGTTATCACGGCGATGGTGAGCATATGCAGG
The DNA here is from genome assembly GCA_030737815.1 of Allium fistulosum. NCBI lineage: Eukaryota > Viridiplantae > Streptophyta > Magnoliopsida > Asparagales > Amaryllidaceae > Allium > Allium fistulosum. Next base: position 1,250,704,249 of record CM060901.1, read on the forward strand.
CGGCGCACGATGAAGTCAAGGCAGGCGGTGCAAAAGAAAAAAAAATTTGTCATTCATACTAAACTGTCGAGGCTCTTGATTCAAAATTTTCTCAACTTTATCATTTTGACTAATTTACTCTTATTTGTACCCCATTTTCTAAAGGTGAACAGAAAAGAACTCCATCATCATCAGATTGTTTCTTTGTCAATCTAATTTAATCAATATCATTTTTGTTGGACAATCAATCCATTAGATAACAACATATTATCACAAAGCCAATTGATCGCTGATTTTTTTTGAAACCTAGGAAAACTGTTCAATCACTACCGACATTGCGATTCCTGAATAATAAACCTATGGAATAGACGGCTGACCCGCTACAACTGCTATTCCAGGCTTGCCAGACCTTTCGGTTGACAAGGTGCAGGAGGTGGGAATCGAACCTCAAACCTCCCATGAGGGAGGCGTATCGCCCCACCACCCGACCAATGATCTATTAGTATCTACAAAGAATTTATTTTATAAATTGTTCGATGTAGAACTATCCTCAACCTGCCCTATCATGTGTGACGTATCATGAGTCAAATTTGTGAGCATTTCTATTGGATGACATAAGACAAATGTAACGATTAAGCATACACAAATTAAAACGGCTCTCGTAGCATGTTAAAAAACCATATATAGTTGCAAAATCAGTTTATAATACAAAGAATGACTTTAGTAACTATAGATTTTACAAACTGTCCAAAATTTAACCTGTACAGTAAAAGCTCCGTAAAATCCCAGTTATAGCGCCTAGCATTCTCTAACCGCTACGTTATTTCAATTTAGCGCTATTAAATAGTTGGTCAGCTTTAAGTCCCATGTTTTCTACTACATCCGCTAAATCAATGCCTTTTAGCACCCGCTTTAGTAACACTAATATACAAAGGATGATTACACTAGTTTTCTTTTAAACAAATCAACAAAGTTAGGGTAAATACCTAATTTTAAGACATAAACGGTCAATTTAAGTTAGAAATCTTTGTAGTAACCAAATCTAGTCTGCATAAATCATGATATTCTTCTGTTTTCCTATATAAGATTAAAAATATTATTTTTTCTACACAAGTGATGTTTGAATAAAAATAAATTAACTTTAAATATTTGGGTTTATGTCTAATGAAACTTTCTATATCTTCGCTATTTTCCGTTATATCATCGTTTTATATCCGCTATAACTTGTTTTACCTCTACTGCTATAGAATCGCTAAGCGCTTTAATTTCTCTGACCTTAACTAATTTCAACATTAACAAAACTTGCAACCCACTTCTACCCGTCAGTCAATGATCCGATTTGAATCGAACATGATTTTTTTTTCTTATTATTTTCGGGAAAATTAAGTAGCAAAAAAAAATAAAAAAAAATAAACAAAGACAAATTGCATATAGAGACTGATTTTGAAAATATTTTCTTCATTCTCCGATGTGTGTTCAATGAATCGAACTGAAGACGTCTGATTAAAAATTCAAAAGCAGAAGGATCATTGAAATTTGAACTAAGTAGAACTATAGTTGCTACACAAAATCATGTGATAAATAGTCAATTGTTTTTAAATGATGGAGAGGGAAAAAAACCATGTGCACAGTGATGGAAGCATCTTACTTATTTTTTTACTGGTGAACGGTACCATATAAATGTACTCTGTAAACTATATACAGTTAACAAAACATACATACTTGTTATATAGAGTCAAATCATAAACTTAAATAGTCGGTTATTATTTAAAATAGTTGATAAACAAAACATGGACATTGTCGTTCCCAATATTGAAAGTTCAACCAGATGATGTTTTTAAATTTAGAATAATACATATGTGTTATACCATCTTTAAACCAAGCAGTATATCATAAAAGTTGACTAAATGGCTTTTGTGGTCATCAAGGCAGGAAGCCCGTAGAGACGGTTATCAGACTCGGAAATCGATGATATTTGAAACTATGGACAATAGTTGGGCGAATTCGGACCTGGTACTAGTCAAAGTGCAATCAATACGAAGTGACAAGAAAGGCCATGTGAGGCCACATTTCAAATTTCAAGTCAATCAGAGTTTGCATACTCGAGTTATGGACAAAGGAATTTATATGGATCGATCGGGAACGATCCATAAAGCAGCGTAAATCGGAGGTGTTGGCTCATTCACATCATAGGAGGGTGGCGATGTACAACATGATGAAAAGCCTTATATCTTCGGTTTGTGTAACATGGAGGTAGTAGGTACCGAAGTTTAGACACTCCATATCTTCGGTTTGTGACTTGAGTAGGGAGTAGATACCGAAGGGGCTCGTGGAGGGAGTCGTGGAGTGGAGGAACATGGGGGTTCTAGATAGTGGAAATTGTATTGAGCTAATAGGGCTCAGATGGATGTGTATGTGCTAAGGGATCGTTGATGACTCAAAGTGTTTTCTGTTGTACTCGAAGCATGGGTATTGTATAATGAGGATGCCCATGAATTGGTAGCGAGGATCTGTGTACCCTAGACTATTTGGGTCTACTGTTCTGTTTTGGGCTATGAGACATGTATCCGCTTTAGACTACAAGGTATGAGAGTACAGCAGAGAACTGGGATTTCCACTAGTCTCTGGCATGGGGGTCGTACAAGTTATCATATAATCAGCATACTGGGTGACAGTTAGTATTGTTTTATGGATGCTAGGTTTTTCATGGTTGCTTCACTAGCCACATGTCACTATAGGAATGTCACACGAGGTAGGTATTGTGCATAGTGATACCTTGATGCCCTAGAGAGTTTACTTGGTATGGAGTAGGTATTATGGATGGAGATACCTAGGCACCCCCATAGTTTAATGAGTATGGAGTATCCCTTTTATGATGTTATAGAGTAGCATACTATCGATGCTATGTGCCGACTCTTTGGTTGTAGGGACCGGTCAGGTATGATTTGTATACCCTTTGTTCCATATACTATATCGACTTTATAGTATTTTGAGATTGTTTATCGCTCACACCATACTATTGTTTGATCCGAGGTTTTATGCTTTGCTTCTTATTATCTTGGGTATTCTTAAATGAGTAGGCTAGAGAGCAAGTGTTGATGATATATGGAGTTTTCCAGATAGACTAGAAGGAGTTGATTTTTACTCCTACTTATATTTGAGTCTGTTATCGTATATATCATTATGTGACAATATGGAGCCTTAAATGTGTTGGACATACTATTATTTAAGACAGTTTATCAGCTGAGTTTATATATCAGTTGTGTAAACTCTATTACTATATTGGATAAATCTATGGATCTTATACTCTGATGATTAGTTCACATTGTTATTACTATCTTGATTGTTCTATATATGTATTGGACTATATTTTATTAGAGGCGATGTGAGATATATGATAGGTTATGTGATTATTTGATGTTTCCTTTTCTTCTTTTTCATTCTCTTCTCTTCTATTTCCTCTTCTTTACTTCTTTTCTATCCTTTGACAACCGTTCTGCATCGTAGATGCAAGGCAGTCGTTACACCTTATGACCTCTTGCCTTTAGAAGGTCACAGTAGGTCTTCATCTTGGTGAGGTATTCCCTCATGGTCATGCTTTCTTTCCATGAATTTTGCATTTGCCTTTTATAGTGCATTATTTTTACTGCTGATTGTATATTAAATATTTGTTCTATCATTAACAAAATTTCAAATGAAGATTTACATCCTACTATTTGTGGTAGTAAATTGGAACTGACTAATGATAATAACCATGCACTAAGCAGACTATCTTGCCTTAAAAATGTTGTACATCCTTTATTGGTTACAATTTTTCTTTCGCTGTACTCAGTAAATCTTACCGGTGTAGGCTTTGTTCCATGGATGAAACCCTCCAAACCATATCCTTTGATGGCTGTTTCTACTTGAAATTTCTACAATAAGTAGTTGCTATCATCAAGTCGATTTGCGATGAGCAGACTTTGTGGGCTTACTATTGTTTTCAAGCTTTCATCTATGGTTGATTGTTGTTGTGTTGATGATCATGGAGGATTGGATGATGTTGAATTATTATCTTCTGCCATTCTTAAAGGCCAACAAGATCTGTACTGATGATGACCAGATGATGAAAAGGAAGCTTTTGGGATGATGAAATTTCTGATGGTCAGTAAGATGCAGTCGGAGTCAGCAAATACTTTGACTGGCGAGGCACTTGGCATGGAGATAATGCTACCGGTTATCAAGATGAAGTTAGAATCTATTCTCTGGTGAGGAACTTGATGATATGAAGCTGTAGTTGATGATAATTCTTGAAGCTGCAGTTTTAAGGCAAGAATAGGCAAAACTTGACCCAAGAAAATGGCTGATTCAGATGATGATCTCAGATCTGAGGAAAATCCACTATGTAGCCAAAGATCAGATGATGATCTTGACTTTGATGGCCTTTAGGCAAGAAACAACCGTTAGGCTTTAGAGTAGCTCTGATACGAAATTAGAAAACTGATAGAAAATGCCATCTGAAGTTTTATTGATAATCTTTTCATTGGCACAACGATATATACATGCTTGTGTCTATAGGATTCGTATAGAATTACTAGCTAATGTAAATGGGATGAGCTTTGTGCGCCTTGCATGGCGTTTGGGTTCGAATCTTTGCATTTGAATTGCTGACTTGGTATTCCAGAGAATAAGTCTCCCTTTATATCTCATTATTTGTTCATTTTATTCAATATTACACATACTACCAAAGGCAAGAGCTTGATATTGTTTTTGATAAATATTTGTCAATTATTTGGTAATACCTTAATGTTGTGCTATAATTATATGAAAACAAACGGTGAAGCTTTAGTGCTCATTGACTCAAACATTCTAAACATAAAAAAATGAGTGTTTTACTAGAATAAAATAGCAAAAAGGTGAAATTTTATATGTTGTCTATTTGATTTCAAGGCCAATGGCCAATGGCCAATGCACAAGCACGGCTCCCACCATGTCAAAACCAAACAAGTTTGCTACAAAAACTTGTCGTTGAAAATATATTTCTTTGATCCATACTTTCATAAATAACAACATTGCACATTCATGTACGTTTATGTGCATTCCTTAACCATAGATTTCATGCTACTCAAATAGAAAATTTTAATAATCCAAAAAAATTGAATTTGAATTTTTATTTCACCATAAACATACACAAACATATGTTAAACGTTTTGGTTTAACAGACTGAAATTAAGAAGTGTGATCTAAATAGAATAAAAACATTAACTTGAAAGAAGTAAAAGATGATAATATAAAAAAACAGTGAGTATATGATGAAAGAAACAAAATGAAATTAGCTTGGATGATGATATCTGTAAGTTGTGGGTTAAAAGTGCAAATAACATCAAAGGAAAAGGTAAAGAAATACCAGGAGAAATTTATGGGAAATTTTTAATATATAAAGAATCTTGGTGGTGGAATGAAGAAGTTAAAAATGCTTTACAATTGATAAAAAAATTATAAAGTGTGGCAAAATAGTAGAAAACAAGAAGATTTATATGACTATAAAAACATAAAAAGAAAACAAAATTGTTGTTAGTATAACCAAACAAAATGCTTATAAAAATATACACGATAAACAGGGTACAAAAAAGAGGAAAAAGTATACTGTATATTAGAAAAGAAATAGAAATAAACTAACGAATGATTTGGAAAATGCATTTAAGATTTGAATAATAATATATTAGTAAAAGATGTAGATGTACCAAATTGGCGGAAAGTGTATTTTGAACAACTACTTAATAAAGAAAACCCTAAAGATGAAGTATAACAAGCAGCAATAACACGAGGATGGTATACGAAATAAAAAAGTTCAGGACACAATTATATGAATGGAAAAAAGGCAGTAGAACCCGTTATTATACCTATAGTGGCACGGGAAGCATTAGGAAATAAAACAGTTGAATGACTTAAAAATTTATCTAATGAAATATTAATGGGAGATAAAATGCTAAACGAGTTAAGTAAAAGTATGTTGACATCAATTTTTTAAAATAAGGAAGATATACAAAATTGTGGTAACTTTAAAAGAATTAAATCAGTGAGTCACACGATGAAACTGCGAGGAAGAGTGGGAGAACAATGATTAAGAAGTGAATCACCGATATTGCATAACCAGCTCAGTTTTAAGCTTGTTCAATCTACAGTATAAGTAGCACACTTAATTGGACGATTATTTGAGCAGTGTAAGAGTAAACAAAAAGATTTGCATGTGGTTTTCATAGATTTAGAAAAGTGGAAATTAGCCACAAGGGCCTCTTTAGCAGGTGGAATTAGTTTCTAGGACACACAATTGAAATAATTACTTTCAAGGACAAAACGTAAAATAATTAGTTTCTAGGGCCAAAAACTTATGAAATTATGTCCTTGAAAGTAATTGGACTGCTGACTTTGTCCTTGAAAGTAATTATTCTGCCGACTTTGGCCTTGAAAGTAATTTCTTTGAATGTGTGTCCTAAAAACTAATTGAACCGCAAAGTTTGTCCTTTTGGTGAAATGCCCCTTTAGAAAAAGTGTATGATAGAGTACCATGGGATATAATTTTGTGGGCGCTAAGTAAAGAAGAAACTTCGACACACATAATAGAAGCTTATTAAAGATATGCATGAAAACTCTATGATGAATGTACGAACTACATATGGAGAGACAAGTGAGTTATTGAGAAAGGTGAGATTATACCAAGGATATATTTTGAACGCAAATTTGTTTGAGTTAGTCTTGGACAAAATAGCAAAAGTAATAAAGAAAGATATACCATGGTGCATGATGTTTGCCAATGATACCATGCTAATTGATATCTCAAATGAAAAGGTATAATAAAAACCTATATATACTATACTATTAAAACCGAGTTCCTTTACGAGCTCTTTCATTACATCGTGTCTTTTCCACTTCTCATTCCTTTGTTTTTGTATAAAAAATAAATTCTAATATATTTTATATATTATCATATAAAAAAGGGAATATTGGACTCTTTATATTCTCATCTCTCACTCTCACTCAAAATACCTTTTCTCATCAATTTATAGAAAAAATTCATTTATCTCTATAAAATTTAAATGTACTCATTTAAAATCAAATGTATTTGCATTGTAAGATAATCATTTCTCTAATACGTATTATAACTTGGTTTCACATTTATGCCACTTCCAATGTTCATTACTCTAAATAATTTAAGTGACATTATCTTCCTCTTCTCTACGAGTTCAGTGTAGGAAAAAACATATTACTTTCTTTTTTATTTCATATATTCACTTTCTTCTTCCACTTCTAACAACTGTTTCTTCCACATCTCTAATTTCTTATGTAAAAAATTTAGTTCTTTTCTTCACCTCTGTATTATCCATTCATGTTTTGAAACGATTGTTTTTCTGCCTTGTGCATTTAGGTTATACTCTGGTTTATTATACTAATCCTTCGCATGCAAGAAATCTTTGTCTATGCCAAAAAATATATTATTGATATATGATCACTAAAGAATTTTTTGGAATATAGAATCCAATATATAAATGTATGTATGTACGTATAAGAACATATTAAAATTTCAATGATATATGACATATGATAAGCCATATAGCATTATTTATACATATACATTTTCTGAATATTATTTATGGTTTGAAAAATTGTTGTCTTAACTAGTGTAGTAAAGCACTACATTAATAGAGCAGCAACATTCGAGAAGGAGATGGAAATGCTAGTAGATAACTCTAAATTCTATTTCAACACAAATAATTACTTAGTAGCTCCCCCTAAAATAAATAAAATTTTAAAGACTAAAATACCCTTAGAAAGCTGCGTACTTTCTTTATTCTTAATTCCATTATCTTCTTATGTCAGTTTCTTACTGTCTAAACCACCGCTTCTTCAAAACCCTAGTTTCTAAATCAGTGAAGAAAAAGTACAATTTTTCACTACTAGCTGATGGATTTTGAAGAAGAGAATGAATTGTTAACGCAATCACAGGAAGTAATTCAAAAAAAATTTGAAAAGATTTTAATTTTTTGCCAATAGAATCGTAGGCTGTCGATTACGGAGATTGGTGATAATTCACGCAGGGTGTATACTAGGTTTCTGGCTTAATCGCACAAATAAACACAATGTGAATTTTTACACATCCACACAGAAAGCCTATGTGGTATTGACACGAACCACGGAGTCACCTTGCGTGGTAGTTCATTTTGTTTTTGTTTTTTTCATGATGGGAAGGGTAGTTCTGGAAATGGTAGGGGCTACAAAGTTATTTTTTGATTTTACAGACTTTTTTAATTTTTTGGGGGCTACTAAGTAAATACTTGGGTTGAAATAGAATTTGTCGAATATTAAATACACTGATATGCTTTTATAGCAAAGGATTTGTTTTAACTTCACTCCTTGCATGTACCATAATAAAATAATTAAATTTTGAATTGTCAACTACTGTTAAAGGTTTTACCTTGCCTTTTATCTCAAAGGCATGGGTTTTCCTTGGCATTATATTCAAATTACTCCGGCTTATGCTTTTTTGTCTTGCTACCCCAACTATTTTTCATAGCAAACACTACTATGGAATTACTTTTTTTCCTCTTACATTTTTCTGTAACGTGCATTTCATTAAGCTGTATTTCTCTACCATAGTGCTACCGCAATGTCTGAATTAATTTATCTCGGTGGTTTTTCTTCCATTTTCATTATGATAATACTTAACCAATTAAATACGATATGATAAAGATTGAAAATTATCAATGGTCTAATCATTTACAGTTTTATATGTTTTACAGTACTAAATTATATACTATACTATTAAAATCGAGTTCCTTTACGAGCTCTCTCATTACATCATGTCTTTTCCACTTCTTATTCCTTTGTTTTTGTATAAAAAATAAATTCTATATATTTTATATATTCTATCATATAAAAAAGAGAATATTAGACTCTTTATATTCTCATCTCTCACTCTCACTCTCACTCAAAATACTTTTTTCTCATCAATTTATAGAAAAAATTCATTTTTCTCTATAAAATTTAAATGTACTCATTTAAAATCAAATGTATTAACATTGTAAGATAATCATTTCTCTAATACGTATTATAACTTGGTTTTACATCTACACCACTTCCAATATTCATTACTCTAAATAATCTAAGTGACATTAACTTCCTCTTCTCCACGAGTTCAATGTAGGAAAAAACATATTATTTCCTTTTTTATTTCATATATTCACTTTCTTATTCCTCTTCTAACAACTATTTGTTCCACATCTTTAATTTCTTATGTAAAAAATTTAGTTCTTTTCTTCACCTTTGTATTCTCCATTCATGTTTTGAAACGATTGTTTTTCTGCCTAGTCCATTTAGTTTATACTCTGGTTTATTATACTAATCCTCCGCATGCAAGAAATCTTTGTCTATGCCAAAAAATATATTATTGATATATAATCACTAAAGAATATTTTGGAATATAGAATCCAATATATATATGTATGTATGTATGTATGTGAGTATAAGAATATATTAAACTTTTAATGATATATGACATATGTTAAGCCATAGAACATTATTTATACATATACATTTTCTGAATATTATTTTTTGGTTTGAAAAATTATTGTCTTAGCTAGTGTAGTAAAGCACTAAAGTAATAGAGCAGCAACATTCGAAGGAGATAGAAATGCTAGTAGATAACTCTAGAACATTAAATACACTGATATGCTTTTATAGTAAAGGATTTGTTTTAACTTCATTCCTTGCATGTACCATAATAAAATACTTAAATTTTGATTTGTCAACTATTGTTAAAGGTTTTACCCTACCATTTATCTCAAAGGCATGGGTTTTCCCTGACATTATATTCAAATTACTCCGGCTTTTGCTTTTTTGTCTTGCTACACCAACTATTTTTCATAGTAAACACTACTATGGAATTACTTATTTTCCTCTTACATTTTTTTGTAACATGCATTTCATTAAGCTGTACTTCTCCACCATAGTGCTACCATAATATTTGAATTAATTTATCTCGGTGGTTTTTCTTCCATTTTCATGATGATAATACTTAACCAATTAAATACGATATGATAAAGATTGAAAATTATCAATGGTCTAATCATTTACATACTAAATCAAGAAGCATAATACAGATTTACGAACAATGCAATCATTTTTGACAATGGATAAAAAAAGTTATATTTATCGCCATTATCATTTAGATCAACACAGTTCATCTGCCTGAAGTACAAGTACATAAGAAAGACAAAGTGATGTATTATTAAATAAGAATTGAATTTAAATGAATAACATGTTTGAATGTATAACAGATGTTTTCATTCAGTTAATTATTTATAGGATTTTGCGGGCAAATAATGAATATCAATGATGAACATTACTGATATTAAAGTTTTAATTTTTCTACTAATGGAAAATAATTAAATATTCAAAATCAAATGAATAAAATTTCGGGTCGTTACACATTGTGTGGTCAAATTTTTGGAATAGCCTTCCCTTTTACTTTAAATATTCATGCAAACATTGTAACTGAAATAATATGATAATACGCATAACAAAATGTGAATTAGTTTTACTATTAAACAAAATACTTGTAGATGTGGAAAAAAAGACTTTATACCGCATTTCATTGAAAGAAAACCTAGATCAAATAATGTAAAGAAACACAGTCAACATAGCAAAGTAATGAAAATAGATTATCATTCAGATTTATAAAAAATAAGCACCCATATATATATATACATAGAAGCAAAAGGTATTTAAATAAAAGTAGGAATTATATGTAGTAAATGATGACTTATAAATTGCAATAAGTACCGAAAGTTAATTTCATTTTATTATGAACCAAAATCTATGGGTTACCCAGAGCTAAATTAAACTATTTTTAATTATTAAAATATTGGTTTAAAAGGTTTAATAACTTAAATTCAAATATAGGGATTATTTTAAAAGTTAATATCTAGAATTCAATTATAAGGATTGTTAAAATATTGAATAGAGAATTAATATTTGAATAGTGTTTCAATTAACGATATTTACAATTGAATGTTAATTTTAGTTGATTTAATGGATTTGTTTAACTCCTTTTAAATTTTAAATAATAATAGTGAATTCAAATTGTAAATTTATTTACAATAATAAATGCTTTAAATAAATAATCATTAAATTTATTTCTATTAATGACTCGATTTTTGTTGACGTGTTTTTAATATATTTTATTTGATTTTTCCATGATTTTTAATTTTAAAAATATTTAAATTGTCGTTTGTCGTTCGGCAAACGGCAGTGATTTTGTGATTTTACAGAACTCAGTAACCAGTGTATATTATTATTGTTTTAGGGTCGTGTTGCTGTTCTGAGCATGACAATATTTTTGTTTTGTCATTCGGGTTTCGTACGCGAACGAAAGACTATGTTGCGGGATGTTTGAAAAATTGAATATAAATATAACCTAACTCAACATTTCATACAAGCAACATACTATCCTTCTCTTTCTTCATTTGATGCTTACCTCGTTTGGACCTGTTGCTCTTAAAATCAAAGACAAGAGAAAATTCAATCTTTAAAAATCAAAACAATTATAATAAAAATCAGAAAAATTAGAAAATTTAAATCTCTATGGTTAGAGGGTGTTCGAAGGGGTTTGGGGGGTTGCGACTATGTTTGGTGGTTTGGCCAGTGAAGGTCGTGCGTTTTATAAACTAGGGTTCGGCTTCATGGGTTTGGTGAGGCGAGAGGCTTCAGGAAGAGTTGCAATAGGTTGCTTGGGGGACGGAGCATTGAATCACATAGTTTCGTGGTGTGCGGCACTAGTTTGGCGATTGCGACTGTGCCAGGTCAAAAGCGGAGGGGGTTTGGACGCATACTGATAGGAGGCCGCGGTGGTGATGGGATTGTGGCAAGGAAATGGAAATTTTGATGGAGAGAACGTTCGTGTTGTCGGTTTGTGATTTCGTTGACCATGGAGGAAGAATTTTGAGATGATAGTGGTCGACAATGGTGGAGCAAGGCACTGGAAATGGTGGGATTGAAATTGGAGAAGAAGGTTTAAATATAATTAAGGGAAATTAGTTTTAAAAAGGTAATTAGTGTTTAATTAATTATATTTAAAATCGTTAACTATAAATTCAATTAACTCTCTCATACGAGATTCGATTAAGACGAAACTTTTTGCATTATACTCGTAATGACGAAAGCTTAGTGATGGAACCAGTTTGGTCCAATTTGAAGCAAGTTGAAATTTGGACTAAAATCGAACTTCATTCAATTTTAGTTCAAACTAGAGCGCTTCGGCGACAACTGAAATTTGGGTGAGTCTAACTCACCGTTTTGGTTATCGGTAATGTTTTATAGTGGATAAAAATTGTTGATTGTTTGCTTGGAAATTTCGTTGGTTGAATGTTTGGTTTCGATGAATAGTCGTTTTTAAAGCGGTCAATATATAGAATTAATTCCAGGGACTTAACTGATGTACATGAAATTTGTAGAGGGATCCAACAGATTACTCGCCATTGTTGCATCATTTTCAATAATATTTCTTTATATGAATTATGAAATATCAATCCTGATTGTTTGGCCCTGTGAGATATGATACTGTTATATGTTGAAACTTAACCTCCGTAGTGATAAAATTCAATATCAACATTTGTTAAGTGATGTGGTGGCCGTTGGCTTCAATTGAGTATTTTGAAATACTATTAATTTCTAGTTTAATTTGGCAAGGTTCGAATTCGGAAACATGATTTTTAAATCTAATCTTTGGGTTTTCTGGAATATTTTTATTTAAGAAAAATTTGAACTTCTCTATTGTCACGTACCGAAATTTTCGACTTTCGAAAATTCGACATCGATACTCACTTTATCGACTGTCGAGCAAACGAGTGCCGGAAACTCCAATAGTGAGGGTTTTAAGAAAAAGAAAAAGGTAGAAGAAGAAGAAGATAGAAGAAAAAGAGAAGAAAGAAAGAAGAAAAACAACAGAACAACATCAGAACAGAAAACAATATCAGAATCTTACATATCACAGCGGAACAATATATAATAAATAAACACTAGTCTTTTAAAACAAAGAGCTATATCAGTTTATACATACATCAATCATCAGAGTCAATATACAACAATGGACAATTATATAACTTGTCCTCATACAGAATACACAGCGGAATAAATACTATCAGATACAAATACTACGTCTCGCCATCCAGCTTATCTCCAAAGCTCCAGAATATCCAGAATATCCTGATAACATAACTCTAGGCTGCCCGTGTGGAAATTGATGGGCACCCAGAGTTTAGAAGGGAACAATAAACTCCGAGTCAGTCATGGTGACTGGTGTGAGATCGTAAAACAGTTTATCTTTAAAATAAATAGCAGAGAATTTCAAAGTCAATTCGCAATGCTTTTGGAAAATGAAACTACCATAAGACCTCCCGCCACACACACAATGCAAACGCAGACTTGGAGGAGATTTCTTCTTATGATAGTCAAAGATGCTTACTACGCAAAAATCAAATTCTTTTTGATATTATTATTAGTGCATAGTGTAGAAAACATTTCGAAAGTAGAATATAAATCTTAGCCAGCATAGGTACCATTATAGTATGCTTGCTATAGCTGCCATATTAGATGGCAGGTTCTACAACTAAAACCGTACAAGTCACGTATTGTTTCTTTGGATTTCCAACAAATGGTCAGGCTAAGGAACTTCCTATCCACGATGGGTACGTCCCTGGAATAGACGACCCGAGAACCTAACCGGATCTCTGCCAACACAAGGCCGGGTTACCTCTGCAAAAATAGGTAACTACTGACACGCGTATGCCATCCCCCGATCGTCACCGATCTTCCCGAGGATCCCCGATTTCCAACAAACCGCAAAGTAATAAATTTGCAGCAACCACAGAGGTTAAGTATCTGGGCTCCATACCATGATACCACCTTTATCCAGAAGGAATGACATACACTAAGGGGCGCTACTCCCTAAAACCTTGCTGCATCCTTCCTGTTTCGACCATTTCCGGGGTGTGAGGCTCGATGAAGTCTCGTCCACAAAGCTACGCTTTCTACAAAGCCCTGCTTCGGGTCAAACAAAAATGATCAACCTATGATCACAAAGATATAAGATCAAACAAATGATCATATCGCAAATGATCAAACACTGATCATTTCACAGCAACACTCAGTATGCCACGTTATCAAATTGGGAGTATATCGCTGATAAATTTCAACTACATAACCTCTGAGCTCGTACGTCTCAGAGAAGGGTGTTAAGCTAAGAGAATAAATTCTCCGCCACCAACAGAAATGTATTTGAAAGAAATCAGCTTTATATCTCAAATTTGTAACGTCAGACACACAATCCATACAAGTCTGTTCCGGGATCGAACAGAACCGAAGGCACTTCTCACGAAGCCCTTTCATATCCGGATAAATTTCTAATCACGTCCGGACTTCCCGTCACTAAGGGTGATAAAACCTCTAAACCGGAGATCAGCCGATGTAGAGTAACTCGACGGTAATCCTTCCGTTTTCAAAAATATCCGGTCTTCAACACCGGTCTTCGAATGCAATTCATAACGACGTATCACATATTCGGAATGGGTTATACGACCCCATGGTCCTTTCCCGGCTAACCCGAATAGTGAGCGATTATTCAAAAATAAGTGTGGCATTCAAATTCATCCAATTCACAACAAATACCTATCTAAAGGTAATTATTGATAGTCGGTTATTTAACTATCAATAAAGATGTGTAACATCATCAGATTCCAAATAATCTTCCAAATTATTTCTTTTCCAAAATATCTTTACTAGATATAAAATTTCCACACTTCAAAAATAAATCAATATTTATTTTTCTAAAACAATTCCCCTTCCTTTTATAAATCCCATATTGAATTTATATTTTCAAAATATCTACTGATATTCGATTTTCACATCGATTTCAAATATTCAATTTCGATTTATCTTTACAAAGACAAATCCTAAAACGTTTCATTTCATTTTGGAAAACATTCCCATACTTATTAATAATAAGAAATTCACAAATCTATTTATTTTCAACACTTGGAAAATATTCAATATACTTAAATCAATTTTAAGTATAAATTCATTCTTTAAGGAAATCAGTTACTATAACATCTATTTGAGTCAAAACGAATGTTACGTAAAACATCGTTACGACGACTCAAAAATCACTAGTATAGGGATTCGAAATTAAGATAGATATGTAAATCCCAATACTATATAAAAACATTTCCTTTCGGAAATCATTTACTATAACAACAGTGTTATAGTCCACCATTTCCTTATTTCTCGAAAACGTCTATTTCAACAATGAATGTTGAAATCTATGATTTCGATTCATAATACCTTTTAAAACATCTTTAAAACGTTTAACTTTATTTTTAATATCCCTTCTTCGAAAATAAGTCCATTTTACTTAACAATATATTCACTGTCCCAAAATCGTGAATATACTTCACTAACCAAATTTCAGTCTTTCCTTCACATTCAATTTAAGGATAATTCGCTATCCAAAATCGCGAATATATTTCCTTTAATAACCTTCTACATTTAATTTATCAAATTCAATTAATTCCGAATTTATAAACACGTTTATAAATTCTATTTCTCTTTTATAACAACTTTTATTTATAAATTTCCTTTATAAATCAATTTGATAAAATATTCCATTTAAAGGCAAAAAATCCAATTTCTAAGTGAATTTCTTATAATCTTTTATTATACAATTTCATTCATTTTATAACTTCATACTTTATAAATCTATAAACTTCATATTTTCACAATTTATAATTCTATAAATCTCATGTCTTCACAATTTATAATTCTAAAAATTTCTAACACTTATAAAAACTCGTTTTAAAATTCCAATACTTTTAATTGATAAATATCAATTCTGTACATCTTTTATATATACATCATTTTTAATAATTCAAAAGAAATCAAAACTTAAACTATTTTATAAATTACTTGACTATTTATTTCAAAAATCATCTTTTGGTTATCTTTCACAAACATTATAATCTCCATAACTTTAAATTTATAACATTTATTTTTTTAAAGTAAATCAATTCAAAATTTCAAATAAAACGTATACTTAAAAATCTCTTTTAAAGTTAAAATCGTTATTTTTAAACTTCAAAATTTTGAATCCAATGATGCAACGCATCAATTAGTCCATCACACATCAAACATCATATATCATCATATGAGAACAGAATATATATCAATATCTGTAAATAAATAAATACAGTTGAGGAATCCAGTTGGATCCCTCCAACCTGTTTCCCTGCATCCAAAGATGTTAGCACAATACCAATTCCGCTCCAGTACGGAATTATCGCGGTATATGGGTTTTATAAAAATCCGCTTACTAACGGCGCAATAGGGTCTCATCCGCTATACGAGGTGGGAAATCAATCAATCCAATATATACATATGCCAATATGTATATATTGCTATATATATAGATATATCCTACTATATCTAATATCACATCCAAACAAATCAAACAAATCAATAACTGCAATTCAAAATTTATTTTGAGTGAGAAGATCTCACCTTAGCTTTTAAATTTGCAATCCAATCCAAATCCAGATTTATTTTTCTTCGTTGTATTCGACCTTGTATAAACAATTATACAATTTTATTAATATTCGAATTAGTCGAACTATCAATTTTCATTTTTATCTTTATGTTTGGTAATTTTAATTATCTAATAACTTTATTTTAAATCAATTTCTTTTAATAGAATTTTCTAACAAGAAACTAAATTTAAAAACTAATTTCTCCTTTGACAAATCTTTTCGGCAACTTAAATAGTTTCTAGATAAGTCAAAATACATTCATATACTTTTTCAAGCTTTATCTAAATAAATAAATAAATTTTCTATATATATATATATATATATATATAAATCTGCATTTATAACTTACTGTTAATTCAATTACTGTGGTAATTTTATATATATGTATTTCTTAAAATCCTGTCTCTATACTTATATAAAATTTGAAAAATAAATTTTCTATTTTGATGGCTAAATTAACTAACAGTTTTATCTTAACCAAATTTCAAAAAGATTAAATTCGTATATACCTTCCTTTACTATGCCGAGCATCGTGACTGTATATCGCCAGACCCATCGTGAAAATGAACTCGCCCCCATCCTCTCGAGCTAGCGAACCCTAGCTTTGACTGACCTCGTCCTCGGCCTCCTCAAGTTGCCACCACTGCTCGCGATTCTCGCCGCCATCAAATCTCGCCCACGGCCCCGAGTCGAATGACGCTACTCCATCCCTCCACGCGCGCGTCGCCTCCCCTGGTTGCGAACTCCGCCAGCCACGCGACTTGCTTCCCCAATCCCAGTGCCCTAAAATTCGATCGAACTCGAGAAACCCAAAATCCACGTCGAACAACCCCTCACCGCCGAGCGCCTCCATCACGATGCCTCCACCACATCTGTTCACCACCGCCATCAAGTGAGCGCGAGACCTCCTTGTCGCGAGCTTCGCGGCATCGCGCTGCTGCTTGGACCCCGCTCGAGTCGACATCGATTCATTGGGAGGTTTGAACGAATTCAAACTGCTTTGATTTAATTAGCTCGGCCATTTTCTTGTGAACGAGATGGGGTTTCGATTTGTTTTTGAACGAGATGTCTTTGGATCGGGGGAAATTTACGCGATTTCAAAACGTCTGAACGGAGGGGAAAAACTCGTGATTTTGAACGAGATATGGAGTAGAAGTACGCAGCCATTTTCTTTTTCTTCTTCGCTCCAGATTTTAATTAACAGAGAGGAGGGACGAGATACTTAAAAATTGATCCAAGCATGGTTTGCACGATTTCTCTTCGTGATTTCTGGCGTGATTTTAGGCGTGGTTGAAGGGATGAACGTGTGTATGTTGACTAAATATTTAAAATTTAAATTTTAAATTGAATTCGATTTAAAATCCAACACGTTTACTCACCGTACGGTCACATATCAATTCCAAAAAATACGAAAATTGAAATCCGATAATAATTCAATATTACGGACCCAATGGAACTGGTTTCGTCGAATTCCGAGACTGTACCTCGGAACGCTATTTTTTTAAATATCGGTTCGAACGATAAATTCAAAACTGAACGAAACAGTTTGAAATCAGATTATGAAGCTTCCGTTATCTTCAGTATCATCAATACGAATTTTAAAAGCTTTCGAAATATTTTTCTTCAACTTTAAATTGAAGATTTAAATTTTTATTCAACACTATATAGATTAAATTTTAATGTTTAATCGCAAATTTCAAAGTTCAATCGGGGATTCAAATTAAATCATCGTTCAAATATTTAAAATTAATTAAATATTTCCAATTTAATTTGTTCAAAATTCTGGGTCGTTACATCTATTTTACCTTAAACTTTTTATTGTCTTTCTAAATCATTTAGATATGTTTTAAAAGTGTTTTATTATATTTAATGTTTAAAAGTTATTTATCGATATTTTATGTTGTGAAAACTTATTTATTAAATAATTAATATTGTTTGTAGTTAATAATTATTTATTACTAATGTTTTGTAATTTATAACAGTTATTTATCAATAACATTTCATAATTTATAATGATTATTTATAATAATGTTTTGGAAGATAGTTACTATTTATATAATAATGTTTGAAGATTAATTATTATTGTTTCATTAATAAGGTTAGGAATTATTAACTATTATATTTATAATGTTTTGAAGTTAATAAAAATTATTTATTTAAAATGTTTTGAAGTTTTTATTTATTATATTAAAAATGTTTTGGAGTTGATAAATTATTTTCTTAATGATGTTGGAAAGTTAATTTATTATTTAGTTAAGGTGTTTAAAGTAAATTAATTTATTTGATAAATTATATTTATAAATAATAAATTGATTTATAAAAGGAATCTCATTTAATAAAAGAGATTTATTAAAGAGTTTATAAAAGAAAACGAGGTTTGAGTTTAGAAGAATTATTAAAAAGGCTTTATAAAGAATTTTTATAAAGGGGTTTTGGTAAGAATTTTTATAAAGGATCCTTGTAAAACACTTTTATAAAAGAATAAAGTTTTATAAATGAGTTTATAGATTTATAAAAGAAGTATTGTAAATAGTTTTAGAAATTTATAAAAGGAGTTTTATAATCGCTTTAGAAGTTAATAAAAAGAGTTTTTCTAACAGTTTTAGAGATTTATAAAAGAGTTTTATAAATGGTTTTAGAGATTTATAAAAGGAGTTTATAAAAATGATTTTTGAGTTGTATAAAAGAAAATTTATAAAAGGGGATGGGATTTGATTTCTGTAAGCGATCTTTTAACAATTATGGAGATGTGGAACAACTTTTCATATTTAATATCAACTAGGAAATCTTTCTTACTGTTTTGTGAATATACTTATATCGATGAAATAAGTATATTAGTCTCTCCTAAGTATTAAAAGTTATTTTGTAAATATTTTTTTTAAAAGATATTTAAATCAAGTATTTATGGAGAGGTTAAATAAATGATTTATTTAAAAAGAGGTTTAATAGTTGCTTATGTGCCGAACCAATGTTGGTTTCCCTATGGAAATAAATCCCAGATTTGATTGATGCTTGTTTGTTTATTTGATAGTAAAATAACCGACTATTAAACTTGACCAGTTTAAATTATCATTGTCGGTTCGGAGAGACCGGGTTTAGATATATTATCCGAAAACCACTTTGAACTGACATAAGCGTTTGAATTGGAACATCTTGAAGATGACTGAAGATGGAGCTTTTGAAGTGCAAGGGCTACTTGCTACTAATCCTGAGGGTAAATGGATGTAGTGGAGGTAGTGCCTTGGGTTTCGTTCAGACCTAGAACGAACTTGTATGGATGAGTGCTGCATTGCATTTCCACCTGGAGGGCGGTGTTAGCATCCAAAGATGTTTATTATATTAAAGGTAATCATAGCCTCAAGCCTCACCAACCAGGAAAATTACTAAAGCAGGGACATGCAGCATGGCTATGTGGGTCGCTCCCATTAGGGTATGATATTCCAAGATCTAGTGTCGATATTTATGTATGCTTCAGGGCCCATTATGGTTATTTATCAACCATGGGGTGATCATATTCGGCGCTATACAGTAAGGGGTAGGGCCAGTTCTGAGTAGTAGAGGTGCAATGTGTTGTAGCCTCCCATACGTTTTATTTAGAGGTGTACAGATTCGATGGGTAGATCCTTACACTTTCATAGTTGGAATCCATTCTCCAATATGAACCTTCAGATTTGAATGTATACCTATTATGCTGGAATTTAACTAATGTGACAATTTCGGCTATGATTAATATGTATTTATATCCTGGACGTTATTATAATATCACTGCATTTCCTATTGAAAATGTTTTGGTTATCATAAGGTAAAAATCCATCTGTGTTTATGTGTGGTGTGGTCTTACGAGATACCTATTTCCAAAAAAAATTTATAACATTAAAATTCAATTGGGGTGTGTTTCTCACGCCGGTTTCCCAGATTGATCCGGACGTTATTTTTTTATAATGCTCGGGTCAGACCGAGCGTATTTACAAATTCAGTTTGGATACTTGGCTCTTTAGGAGATGAGCTGGATGCCTCCAAGTCGTATTTACGTATATTTTATTTCCGCTGCATTAGTTGTTTTATTTAACAATATTTGTGAGGACAGGTCATTATAACTGTCCAGGCTGTTGATTAATTGGTCGACTCTGATTGATATATGTATAATAAAGTTCAATTTTTCTTTTGTAAAGATCTGTTATATATTATTGTTACTCGTCATGATGTAAGATCATGTTCTGCCTTTTCTTTTTTCTTTAACAATCTGTTTTTCTGGCACTTGGAAGCTCGGTACGTGAATACCGTGAATGTATTAGTGTCGACTTTTAAGGGTCGAAAAGGCGGGTCGTTACACAATGTTTATATTATACATAATTCTCATGTCGTATTACACTACGTGCATTAGAAAATATAACATTTCACATCTATAGTAATATATTCTCTAATTTAATTAGTATTGTGTAATGTTATAAAGTTTAAGGATGAAAATGTTGAAATGTGATTTCTTTGAATCAACTTTAAACATTATTTCACTTTGAACACAATTTCACTATTCTAGGTTTAAAACACAATTATCATACCAAATTGTGCATATATTTAAATTTATATGTTAAGCATTGAATAAAATTATGTTGATTTATATTGCTTACACTTGAAAATTAATTAATAGGCATGTTTAGTAATACAATGCTTAACAAATAAGGAACAACTAAACTTGATGTTCAGCCTCAGTTTCGAGCCCTGTTTTGCACACAGTTCTCGTAAAATATAGTACCCGAGGGTTATAAGTGTCATAAGTTGAAGCAGACATACACAACTTAATTCTTCTTAGGAGTTTGCTGGTCCGTCGAGTTCTCCTAAATATAGTTCAAAAAAAAATTATACTTATGTTATCGTTTGTTGAATAAAACCATTATGCTCAAAAGTATTAATTATAGTTTATATGCCATCTAAGATTTGTTAAGAAAATTTATCAAAAAACGTTTGTCGGTAGCGTTCAAGAAAAAGCTAATTTAAAATATTACAATATATAAACATACATTTTCAACATAATATAGCTGAAAATTCCAAAAAATGCACCATCTAAACTATATGGTGAAACTCGTATGCATAGCACGAGTTCGCACTAGTAATTATCTATAGAGTAAGGTAGGTTGGCGGTGGTTTTAGGTTCTTTTAACGATGGACACAGACTAGAATTTTAGGTCGAAGGAGAAACTTCAATACCCAAACGCTACTTGTTTTTCTTCGATGACAACGACGGTTGTCTGGTATGCTACGGCAGCGGCGTGGTAGGCAACAGAGGTGAAATTACCGGTGACGGTGGCGTGAAATCGTCGGCGATGATGGCTTGTGGTGGATGACAACGTTTATAGAATACGAGAATCCGACTTCGAGATTGAGCATGAGATTCCATTTTTGATGGAGACAGGACGATGGCAATGTTGGAGGATGCAACGGAAATGGGACAATGGTGATGGTAGAGGAGGCGGCATCGTCGCCAATCGTTTTTGTTAATACAAACCAGTAATGTTATATGTATATAACATTTGCTATAATATAGTATTTTTGTTCTGTATGCTTGTATTAGCATTACATTGGTATATTGCTATTTTTGTTTAACATTTTTTAAACTCTAGTATCGAATAGTTATTTATTCAGATAATGCTACCTTTTTAACATTTTTCATATTTGTTTTTTTGAATGTAAACCCAGCAATGCTATATAAGATCAGCATTTTCGGTGAATATAGTATTAAAAGTGTAAATGCTAGTTGTCATTGATAATTTTATTATATTCACTCACACACAGAGAGAGCATTACATTGGAATAGTGTTATTTTAATTTAGCATTTATACACTATATAAATGGTAACAGAGATACTGCTAATTTAACAGTTTTTAACATGTAAATGTATTTGTAATTATCATTTTATTCTGCATACATGGGCATAGCATTAAATTAGTATAATTCTAATCTAATTTAGCATTTACACACTATATAGATAAATAACACAGATAATACTATATTAATATAGCATCTTTTTGTGCGGTTGCGATTAGTTTAGTGGTTGGGGTTTCAGATGCTTGTAGTTAGAATATTAGATGATGAAAGGTTTTGATTTGAGGTGGATCGATGATGATGAGATGTAGCTTTGAGCGATAGAGATTTGTATGGGTTTTATGGATCTGAGGTGAAGTTATGGCGGCGATGGTGAGGAAATGTAAGTGGCACACGATGAAGTCAAGGCAGCTGGCAGCGCAAAAAAATTATATGTAACGACCTAGAATTTTGGTCATTTAATTTTGAATGTTTAATCTAATTTTAAAGGTTGAATTTGAAATATTAATTTGTTTGAATAGGGAGGTTTTGATTGAATTAGCGAGACAGTTTAAAATTTTCAAATATATCGATTTAACAAATTGGGTGAATAGTAAGTTAATATTTGAAATTGGGTAAGTATGGAAATCTGGAGTTAAATGTGAATTGAAATGATTTCTAAAGTTGATTTAGACTCTATTTGAATGAGAGTGATGATAGTGGATTTTTGAATGGAATTAAAAGTCTATAATGGAATTTTGATTTAATATAAATCGGAATGATTTTTAATATGGATATAGATTCTATTTAAATTATAAATAAGTCTGCAAGATTTTAAAATTCGAATTTCAAGCAATTCAATTTTGAAAATCGCTCGATTTAATTGACGCGTTAAAATATCCTTCCGGGGCACAGTCTCAGAATTCCACGAAACCAGTTCCATTAGATCCGTAATAGTGTATTATGATCAGATTTCAAATTTCGTAGCGTTTAGAGTCACCGTTTGAGTGTACGGGATAGAAACGCGTTGAAATAAATATCGAAAATTTGATATTTTATCGATATTTTAATTCGATTCGAAAAACTATCTTCCACATACGATCGAATTAGGCCTCGAAACAGTTCCATTGTGTTCGAAATAGGGGTAAAACATTATAAACGCCAGGCGGCACGTCTCGTTTTCAGTTCGTTCGATAAAGCATGTAATTTGTGAAAATAATATTAAAATAATATATATATATGCCTATATATGTTGAAACAGTAAAACCCTAGTTTGATTTATGCGGCCGCCAGTTACGTTTTAATGGCCGAAATGCTCCAATCTTCTTCCCCTCTAATCTCTCCATCCACCCAATATTTTTGAAAACTTCCAAAATGAAAGTCGAAGAGCTCGTTGAGCTCTACGAGGTGAATGGTGGATCTGGGCTACGACGACTCGAGGAAGTGGCAAATCGATGGGAAAAGGTGGGCGTTCGAGCACGAAATTCTAGGCATAGGGATGACCCACTATGCTATGCTTCCGACCGTGGGTGCGAGGCAATGTTAGGTGGCCTCTGATCGACTTCCAATGGAGTATTGGGGTCGTGGCGGGTTGATGTTCGAACGACATGGTAGGTTCAACGACTTGGAAGATGAACGTGAAGAAGGAGAGGAAAACAAAAAGGGTGCAGCCAGATCTTGATTTAGTTGAAACGAACGGCCTGATTTGTTTCTAGGTATTAAAAAAATATTTTTATAATTTATATTTAAAACTTTAAAAATTCATATCTTTGTCATACGAGATCGGAATCAAACGAAAGAAGCGGCGACAGAATCGTGGCGACGAGCACTACGCTCTGAAACAGATCTGGAGATGTTTGGAGTGAGTTAAAATTTAGGTTAAATCAAACGCGTTCGATTTAATTTAAAATTGGAACGTTTGGCAAATTAAAACCACAAGGTGAGTTAATCTCACTCAATTTTGGACTACTGCAATTAATTTTAAATATTTAAAATTAATTAATGATTGATTTGTTGAATTGGTAAAAAAATTGTCAGTTGAATGTGATATTATATATATAGTGGTATATATATTTTGGAGTGATTGATATTCCCGCATATATATAGCGGATGAGACCCTATGCGCCCCGCATAATAGCGGATTACCCTATATACCACGATATTCCGCCTCGAAGCGGAATTGGTATTTTTATGTTGTATTAACATCTGTGGATGTATGGAAATAGGTTGGATGGATCCAACTGGATTCCTCAAAAATGTTGAATTTAATTTCATATATAGTGATATATGTTTTGTTGGAATAATCTGTGATGGATTATTGTGTGATTTGAATTGATTGGATGCTATGGCAGTTTTAGCCTGGATTTTGGTATTTTTAAATACCAGTAATATATGGTTTGAATTGAAAAGAATTTTAAAGGGATTTTTGATATAAAATATTATATAGAATTTTGGGTTAATTGATCTGATAAAATAATGGTTTTCAAATCTGTACTTAACTAATTCGGGAAATTGTAAATAGAGATATTGAATAAAGTATATAAAAGGATTTTTAAATAATAAATTCTTAAGTGGTACTTGTCTAAATATGAAAGGGTTTAAAAATCAAGATTTTTAATAGATTGGAAGGATAGAAGTGAATTTGGAAATAAGTATAAAATTGGTTATACTGGAGTTCAAGTAAGGTTTCCAAATTTACGAAATGAAATTAAAGTCGAGGAATTGGGCTTGTTTAAAAAGAGGGTTATTTTTTAAATTATTAACCAGGTAACTTTAAAAATGTTAAAGATATTCTGGAAACTAGTTATTTGATTATTTTAAATCGTTTAAAGAATATCTAATTATTAATTAGTTACCTTATAATGATTGTTAAAATTTATTATTATTATTTAAGAATTAGTCAGCATTGTTGTTTTAAAAGATAAATTATTAAATATTAATATGGCTTTGTATAATAACTTTTATTGAAGTATATTTGCCTAGATTAAACTTGAAAATTTATTTTAGAAACTTATAAGCATTATTTTGAGATAATTATTAAAGAAAGTTTTCAGAAAGTAATGGTATACCCGCATGGCGAAATCAGAAGCAATGAGTGCCTGTAGTTAAGTCTTGGATTTCTCAAGGATAGAGACGTAACCATTGAGCTGTGAATCCATGGTTGATACCGAAGTGGTACTTCCCACATTATTTTCAAAAAGGGTTTCAAATATTTTTGAAGGATAGTTTGTGAATTTATTGAATTCGATAAGATAAGTACACATATTTTGGATAAAGAAATTTAATTTATTAAAATTAAATTAAAAAGAGATTTGGGGTTTTTCAATGGAAAATGGAATATTTGGTTGAATGATTGTTTATTTGATAGTTAAATAACCGACTATCAAATCTGGACCCAAAATATAACTTTGAGAATATCTAGGGAAAATACGGGAATTATATGGTACAGTTACCGTTCGAAGTGCTATACTGTACGTGTAAACTCGTTTCGTTCTTCTAGGACGTTTATAAGGAAATCCGTCCACTAACGGTTAGGAGGTGATCTCCGATCTTATTTTGTATGTTTATTTCCTAAAGAACCGGGGTTGAGTTTACCGGAAAATATCGAACGTTGTTTCGAAGAGACCGGGATCAGATAAGTTATCCAAAAACCACTTCGATCCAATGAGTACGTTTTCGAAAGGAAAACAGGAGCATGGAGTCGAAGATGGAGCAGTGAAGTGCAAAGGTTAATCGCTACTAATCTTGAGGATTTTTCCAAATGGACGTAGTAGGAGTAGTGTCTTCGGTTCCGTTCGGACCCAGAACGGACTTGTATGGATGAATGCTATCAGTACATTGTCATTGGGGGACAATGAGCATTCTAAGTGAAATTTCCTTAAAAAGGTAATCGTAGCTTCAAGCCTCATCAACCGGGAATGACTGAAAATCAGGAGAGATGCAGCAAGGCTAAGTGAGTCGCACCCAATTAGGGTATGTTTATCACCTTTCTAGATAACCTCGGATATCATTTTATTACTACGGTATATGGAAGGAGCTCGAGAAAGGGTGGGAACACCCGGGGTGATAGCATATTCGGTCTATCTAGGTTAGGGATAGTCCGGTCTTGTGTTGCAGGGTATCCCGGCCTGGTCCTCGGTACGCTGTTACTTGACGTGTACCGTGACAGGTGGTACCCCAGTGCCTAGCCATTCGTATGGAATCCATTCTGCAATACGTATCTTTACGGTTTTAATCGTAGAGCCTAATATGCTGGAATTTAATTAATGTAACAATTTCCGTTATTTTAATAAGTATTTGTACTTAGACACTATTATAATATCAAAGGATTTGATATGAAATGTTTTGGTTATCGTAAGATAAAAACCAATCGTGTTTATGTGTGGCGCGGTCTTACGAGATACCTTTGATTTTCAAAGGATTTTGATAACTTTAATAATTCAAATTGAGTGTGTTTTCTCATGCTGGACTAACTTGGGTTTATTTTATTATAATGCTTAGGTCAGACCGAGTATTACAGGTTCATGTTAGGATGCTATGGAGCTCAGGAGACGAGCTGGAGATCGAGACGTATTCTCGTACTTATTTATTCCGTTGTAGAGTTTGTTGAAATTACCAGCAATTGTGAGGGCAACTTGTTATAACTGTCCAGACTGGTAATTATTGATTTGTGTACTCTGATGTGAGATATGTATATTACAGTTTGATTTGTGTAAAGAACTATTTATATTATATGTTATTCATTCCGTTGTGAGATTATGTTTTTGTTTAGTTTCTTCTTTCTTCTACCTACTTTCTTTCCCCTCAACAATCTGTCTTTCTGGCACTCGATCATTTGGCATGTTATACAATGAGCGTATTTATGTCGATTTATGAGGGTCGAAAGGGGCGGGTCGTCACATTATATGTCCTTCATATGAAACTTTTGAGGCTTTGTCCTTGTGTAACGACCCAGAATTTCTATCATTTGAAATTCGTATATTTAATTGATTTTAAATATTAACAAGTAAGATTTGTAAGTCGAATGAATTTAATTTCGAATATAGAGATTTAATTGGATAATTAAATCGATAATTTAATATTTGAAATTCCAGAAATAATTGGAAATTGGATCAAATGTGTATAAAAATGATTCATAAAGTTATATTAAATCATATTGGAGTTAGAATGATGTTATAGAACTTTTAAAATTGAATTAAAAGTTAATTTGTGAAAATTGAATATTTTAATATTTAATTGATGACTAAAAATAGTCATTTTTCAAACAGTCACGGATTTCAACAAAACCAGTTTCATTGGATCCATAATGTTATATTATTGTAAGATTTCAAATTTCGTGTCAATCGGACGAACGATTTGTCCGGGGCGAGCCAAAACGCATAGAAATCATTTTAATCGATTTGAATTTAAAATTGATCGTTTAATTCCGTAACTCGCACATATGATCAAATTAGCTCCCGAAACATGTTCCATTGTGTCCGGAACACAGGTAAAACTCTAGAAACGTCAGCCGGCACGCTTTGTTTCGAGTTCGAAAATTTTTGAGATGAATAGTGTTTTGCAATTTTCTATATAAGGACCTAGATTATTTCATTTGCACACAAACCCTAGAGCATTAGGGTTAGCCGCCAGTTCCAATTCAATGGCCAGAATTTGTCAATTTTCTTCCTTTAATCTCTTCTAATCCATGCATCAATTCGATCAACTTCCAACTGACAAATTGTAGAGCATTGCGTGCTCTTCGAATCAATACGGCTATGATCGAAAACGAGGTGATGGATCGTCGGAAAATTGTTCATGAAGGAAGGCGTGTCATAAGCGTTTCTCAAGGCAATGGGTTGACCGAGCTCACTGAGATTATAGCCGTGGGTAGCGCACGTGTACGCGGAGGCGGGGGAGTTCTCTGATCGTTGTCAATTCGAGTATGGTGGTCGCGAAAATTCGAAGAGTGGCGGCGACTATGGGTTTCTTCACGCGTTCATTGACCTGGGGAGTTTTCACGCGAGGGAGGAGAAGCACTTGCGTGCGGCCCAGATTCTAGGGCAAAGAAATCAAAGGCTGAGATCATTTCTAGGTTTAAAAATAATAAATAAAATTGTAAATTTATTTATATTAAAATTCATAGTAACTTTAAAATGCCATATCTTTGTCTTACGAGGTCCGTTTCTGACGAAATGAATCGCGTTGGGTTCGTTTTGACGAGCACTACATTATGGAGCTTGTTTGGAGTCGATTGGAGCTAGTGATAATTTTGTGTAAAATTAACCGTGCGTTTAATTTTATTCGAAATAAAACACTGCAACTATTTTGGAAAGCAAGGTGAGAACTCCTCACTCAATCGAATTTTGTTTCGATTTAAATTTTAAATAGTTGAATTTAAAATTGCTTGATTGTGTGATTGGATGTTGATTGTTATCTATTGTGTAGAAATAGACCCTATACGCCGCATATTAAGCGGAGGTTATTTATTAAACACATATACCGCGATAATTCCACCGTTAAGTGGAATTGGTATTATATATGTATTTGGAGTTGATTCCCCGCATTATATAGCGAATGAGACTCTATTGCGCCGCATAATAGCAGATAGTATTTTATAAATCTCATATACCGCGATATTCCACCTTGAAGTGGAATTGGTATTGTGCTAACATCTGTGGATGTAGGGAAACAGGTTGGAGGGATCCAACTGGATCCCTCAAACATTTGAATTTATTTCAATGTTGTGTGTTGATTATTTATAATCGCAGTGTGATTATATTTGTGAATTGGAATTGTTGAAGGCTATAATTTAGCCGAATATATTTTTGGTATCATTGGATACCAGAATAAATAAAATTGGATTTTTAAAATTCAAGTTGAAAATTTATCGAAAAATTTATTTTGAGAATTAGATAAATTTAAAAGAAATTTTAAAAAGATAAAAGTCTTATTTTTGAACTATATTGAATTAAATTTCAAATTTTGAGAAAAGACTTTAGTAAAGGGATTTTTCAATAATATTATTATAAGTTGAAGAATTTATTTAAAAAAATTTGGATTTTTAAATAGATTTGAAGAGATAAAGAAATTTATTGTAAAAAGGAAATAATTTGGAAATTCATTGAAAATTTGATTTGGTGTTTTGAAATAAATTTGAAAATAAATTTGAAATTAATTGATTATTAATTTACCATAACTAGTAAAATTGATTTATAGAAATTTATCTGATTTAAATTAACCAGATAATTAAATTAATCTTACTTATGGATGTTTGGATTATATTGGATGTTGAATTGTTTAACATCTCTGATATGTGATGTTTTGTGATATATCCTAATTTGTGTTGTGATATGTAATTTGTTTATCTATGATATATATATATATATCTGTGATCTGTGAATGAAAGATAAGCGTTATAGTTTATACCGCTTATCAATTATATTGTTATATTTGATCTGTGATGGTTGAATGTTGTTGCACTATTGTGTTAAACCCTTGGACTACACAATACACACACAAATGTGGATTTCACGTGGAAATCGGTTAAGTCACAGATTTTTGACAATTCTAAAGATTGAATTTTTGAATCCAAAATAGTTTTGGAATTGGAATTGAAAGTTTTTTTGAAAGTGAGTTTCAATAATAAGAGTTATTTTAAATAACTTAATAAAAATTGGAATTTAAATCATTTTATTTAAATTTTGAATTCAATACTTGAAATTGAATTCAATGATTTGGGAATTATGGTCTAAAAGATTTTACAAGTGTAAAAGGTGTTTATATGGGTTTTTAACCATTTAAAATATGGTTTTGGAAAATTTAAATTTAAATCCAAGATTTGTACTTGGATGGCTTTAACCTGTGTAATTGTAACCAGTTTTTTCCAAAACGAAAACTATTTGTTTTCAAATAATAATAGCCTTCATAAAGTGAAAAGATTTCCAATTTGTATCGAAACATTTCAAGTTGAAATGAAATTGTAAATAGTTTGGAAAAACTATGAATTAACCTTTGTAACGATGATTAAATCTTGTTTTGAAATAAAGGAGTATTTCAAATGGTGTATCTTTTATATTATAAAAGACTTGAATTGTGAATAGTTTTGAAAGCTATAAGTTAAATCTTGATTTAAAGATTTAATGGGTTAATCCAATTGAAATGGGAAATGATTTGGGAATCTGTGAATGAATCTTTGTGAAATTGGGTGAACTTTGTGAAGTAAATCTTTTTGTTTAAAGGTTTAAAATGGTAATTTGTTTAAACCATTTAAAGGAAAGGGTTTGGGTAATAAGTTGTGACTTAATTGAAATCCCTATATCCATATGTTTTAAATATGGTGCTCACTATTCGGTTTAGCCGGGAAAGGACCTTTGTGTCATATAACCCATTCCGAATAAGTGATATGACGATATGGATAACATTTGAAGACCAGTGGTGAAGACCGGGTATTTGTGAAAACGATAGGATGACCTATCGATTGTCTCTGCACCGTTAGCTACGGTATAGAGATTTCCTTTGTGATGGGAAGTTCGATCGGGATTGTGAATACCCGGATTACAAGGGCTTCTTTGGAAGTGCCTTCGGTTTTGTTCGAACCCGGAACAGACTTGTATGGTTACATGTCTGACATTACATTTTGAGATATAAAGCTGATTTCTTTCAAATACATTTCTGTTGGTGGCGGAGAATTTATTCTCTTAGCTTAACACCCTTCTCTGAGACGTACGAGCTCAGAGGTTATGTAGTTGAAGGTTATCAGTGATATACTCCCAATTTGGTAATGTGGCATGCTGAGTGTTGCTGTGTGATGATTACTTATTGATCATTTGTTGATCAAAGCGTGGCTTTGTGAAAAAGCGTAGCTTTGTGGACGAGACTTCATCAGACCTCACAACCCGGAAATGGTCAAAACAGGAATATGCGGCAAGGTTATGAGGGTCGCTCCCTTTAGGGTATGTCATTTCCTTCTGGAAAAGGGTGGTATCAGGTATGGAGCCCTGGTATTTAACCTATGTGGTTACTCCAATCTCATTTACTATGTGATTGTTGTTTTGTTGAGGCGCCTCGGATAAAGGTCCCAAAGGACCGGGGGGTGGCATATTCGTGTAGTAGTTACCTAGTGTAAGAGGTAACCCGGCCTTGTGTTGGTAGAGAGCAGGTTGACTCTCGGGACGTCCCGCCAGAGGCGTACCCATGTGGCAGTAGGAAGTCCCTTAGCCTGACCATTTGTTGGAAAATCCAAAGAAACAATACGAGCCCTTTACGATTGTAATTTGTATAACCTATCTCCTCAGGCGGCAGCTATAGCAGGCATAATATAATGGTACCTATGCTGGCTAAGATTAATATTGTATTTTCGAAAGAATTTTCACACTATGCACTAGCAATAATATCAAAAGAGTTTTTCTTGCGTAGTAAGCATATTTGACTATCATAAGAAGAAATCTCCTCCAAGTCTGCGATTGCATTGTGTGTGTGGTGGGAGGTCTTATGGTAGTTTCATTTTCCAAAAGCATTGCGGATTTCAATGTTGAAAATTCTTTTGTTGTTGTTTTAAAGATAATAACTGCTTTAAGTTCTCACACCAGTCTCATGACTGACCTGGAGTTTATTGTTTACTTTCATAAACTCTGGGTGCCCATAATTTTCCACACGGGCAGCCTAGAGTTAGATTTTCAGGTCATTCTGGATTCAGGAGATGCTGTGGAGCTCAGTGGCGAGCTGGATGGCGAAACGTATCACTTGTACATGATATTATTATTCCGCTGTGTATTCTGTATGAGGACAAGTTTGTATAACTGTCCATTGATGTATTGTGTGTATATTGACTCTGATGATGATGTGATGTACAAACTGATATAGTTCTTGATTTAAAGATTATTCATTGATCTATTATATGTTGTTCCGCTGCGAATGTGAGATTCTGATATTGTTTCTGTTGCTTTTTCTTTTTCTTCTTTCTCTTCTACCTCTTCTTTTTAACCCTAACAATTCAGTTTTCCGGCATTCGATTGCTCGGCAGTTGATACAATGGAAGTATTAATGTCGATTTTCGGATGTCGAAAATCCTGAATCGTTATGTGTGGTATCAGAGCATATGGTTAAGCGATAACCTTGGCTCTGTTGGGTGTTACTCATTAGAGATAGAGTCAGTAGTACTCTAGAATGAGTGTGAGTGTAATAATAGATATGAGTGCATGTTTGTTAGTGAATATGAAATTGTTTTGTATTGGGTTGACTTATCGGTTGATTGTTTATAGATTCTGGTCGGTGTAGTCTAGCTAACTGTATCGATAGGGGTTTCTAAACTCTTAAACAAGATGAACCGACATAGTATCATTTTAAATTGGGTAAATGAAATAATTTTACCTTGATTATATTTTACATATAAAGGAAATAATTCTTTCAGAATTATTAAAGTGTATATAAAATTGAATTGTTTGGTTGTTGAAAATGTAAGAATATATATGAGTTAATAAAAGTTGTTTGAATAATCTAAATAAAAACAACAATTGTAAAAGAATGAAGTATATAAGCAAATGAATTATTAAGTATGAAATTATAATTAAAATGATTTACAATTGTGAAATAATCTTGTATAAGTAAAGTAAAATAGTGAAATTATATGAGAAAAGGATTTATAAATGTGATTTATAAATAAAAGGAAAATTCTAAAAGAATATTAAGCACTGAATTCACTACTGTCATTGGGAAATAATAAGGGTGATGACTGCAGCATCATCAGTATCATTTTCGAGTTTTTGTGTGATGGATTTGCTACCATAATAAATTGAAAATTTGAAGTTTTGTTGTGATAAACAAAATTTAAATTAAAAATCTAAATTGAAATTTATGAATATAAATGAAACGAGTTTTGAACTTATAATATGAAATAAAGATTTTAGCTTTGGTAAAGTTAAAGAATTTGAGTTAGCATAGTAAATATATGATGTGAATTTAACTAAAGGAAAGTTAAATAAATTGAATTGGATTTGATAGGTGATTATTTAATATGATTTGGAAGTTTAAATATATAAGTTGTATAACTTAAAGAATGGGTAAAGGTAAGTGAAACCAATTATTAAAATGGTTAAACAATTTTGTTAAGAAAAACAAAAATCTGAATTGGATTTTAAGTGGAAATTTAAGTTAAGTTAAACAAATAATGTTTAAAAGGAATATAACTTAAGTTGTATAGTGAAAGCAAATGTAAGTGGAAATTTGAAATGGAATATAGCTTAAGTGATGTTAAATGAAATTGATTTTTGGTGTCGAAGTGAAATAACAAAGTGAATTAAATGGATGTGAACTTGAGTTATATAAATGAAATTCAACCTTATTTGTAAAATGAATTAGCAATTGAATTAATAAATGGATTGAATGTTAATCAATCTAATGTAAATGAATTGATATGGAATAATGAATGTAAGTGTTAATTCATTAAAGCCAATTGAAAGTGTTGAACCAAATTGAATGTAAATTTAATAATTTGGTTATGTTTGTTATGATTTGATTGTTATATGATTGTATATAGTATAATTCACTAAGTATTGCTGAAATTGAATTGATAAAAATTGAAAGCTATGTAATTGGATTTAAATTGAAAGTGAACCAACTTGAATTTAAATTAGTGAATGTAAACTAATTGAAAATGAAGAAATGAATGTCATTGTATATGAATTGGTTGTAAACAATTACGAGTGATGTCGAAATTATATAAGTCGCTTATAAACCTTGTTTAGTATGCATTTCTTTTAATATGCATATGTTGTAGTTGTTTAAAAGAGTAAAATGTTAATAGATTTCATATATATGTGGCACTTACATATTTAAATTGAGTAAGTACAGGTACCGGGGCTACCGTTCGGTTGGATTTGGTTGCGCTAAAATGCTAAATAAATAACTGCTTTGCTTAAAAATGCTAAACAGGTACGCCTACGCAATAAAAATAGGAAATATGAACTATTTTTCTGCTTTTCCGACCGTGTGGGTCGATGTATATATATTTATGTCTATTGTGATCCTACTACGATCGAACCGCGCAAAGGAGGCTATGGCGAATTTTTCTGAAAATTTAAGGCGTTAGAAAATTTTTGGGAAATTTTGGAAAATTTGTGAAAACTAAATTTTGGATTTGGAGTTAAAAGTTAAACGATATAGTTTGTTTTGAAAAGTATAACTAAGTATAGATTTGAAAAACTAAGTAAAGTTTTTGAAAGAGTTTAACTATTGGATTTTGGGGAAGTTGTACACTTAAGTGATTTTGAAATCTAATTTGAACGAATTGTTTGAAAAGTTAATGGATTTTGGGGCATTTCTCTTACTTTGCAATTTCGAGGACGAAATTCTTTTAAGGGGGGAAGATTGTAACGACCCAGAATTTCTGTCATTTGAAATTCGTATATTTAATTGATTTTAAATATTAACAAGTAAGATTTGTAAGTCGAATGAATTTAATTTCGAATATAGAGATTTAATTGGATAATTAAATCGATAATTTAATATCTAAAATTCCAGAAATAATTGGAAATTGGATCAAATGTGTATAAAAATGATTTATAAAGTTATATTAAATCATATTGGAGTTAGAATGATGTTATAGAACTTTTAAAATTGAATTAAAAGTTAATTTGTGAAAATTGAATATTTTAATATTTAATTGACGACTAAAAATAGTCATTTTTCAAACAGTCTCGGATTTCGACGAAACTAGTTTCATCGGATCCTTAATGTTATATTATTGTAAGATTTCAAATTTCGTGTCAATCGGACGAACGATTTGTCCGGGGGGAGCCAAAACGTATTGAAATCGTTTTAATCGATTTAAATTTAAAATTGATCGTTTAATTCCGTAACTCGCACATATGATCAAATTAGCTCTCGAAACACGTTCCATTGTGTCCGGAACGCGGGTAAAACCCTAGAAACGTCAGCCGGCACGCTTCGTTTCGAGTTCGAAATTTTTTGAGATGAATAGTGTTTTGCAATTTTCTATATAAGGACCTAGATTATTTCATTTGCACACAAACCCTAGAGCATTAGGGTAGCCACCAGTTCCAATTCTGTGACGACCCGACTTTTTCTCCACAGAAAGTCGCATCATCATTAAGAAAGAAAGGGATAGAAAAGAGAAAAGATAGAGAAGAAAGAAGAAACACATCAGAATCTAAACAGCGGAACGAATAAATTATATTAATAACATAAATATTACATAGTATCATATATAACAGCTATCAGAGATACACAGCTTTATACAACACATACTAGACAGTTATAAACATCTGTCTAGTTATTACAACTCAAAATACAACTTAAACAAACGACTCAGAGATCAACACAGCGGAAATACAGATATCTACACGCTGAAGCCTCCTGCTCCATTGCTCCTTCAGAATTCGTCAAAGCAAACCTGAATCCCTTAGCTACTCGTAAAAATTTGAGTACCCAAGAGTTTACAAAACAGAAATAAACACTTGGGTCAGACATGGGTCTGGTGTGAGTAAACGGTTTAAATTGCTTAACTTCAAAACCTTTTGAAAACAAAGGTATCACGTAAGACTTCCCACACATAAACATGGGTAAGTTTTTACCTTACGCTAACCAAAACATTTGATAGGAAATCAAGTTATATTATAATAGGGTCTAGGGTTTTCAAGTAAAATACAGAAATAGCTGGAATGCTTACATCTCACGTTCCAACATAGTTGGGCACAACTAAAACGTACGGCACTTATTGGATTTTGGATTCCATACAATGGCAGGGCTACCGGGTACCGCCCGTCACAGTACGTGGCCTAGATCAACGTACCGAGGATCACGCCCAATCCCCTGCAACACAAGGCCGGAACATCCCTTACTGGATAATTCCCGCATAAGAAACCCCGTGGTTGCGGCCAAACAACCACCCACACAGCCGAAATAAAAAGGGACTCTAGACAGAGGAATCTTATACTACTTGGGCGCTACCCACTAACCTTGCTGCACCTCCCCTGTTTTAGCCATTCCCGGTTGATGAGGCTTGAGGTCACGATTACCTTTAATCAGAACACATCACTTAGAATGCTCATCGTCCACCTGACGATGTGTTGAAAGCATTCAATCCATACAAGTTCGTTCCGGGTTCGAACGAAACTGAAGGCATTATCTCGTTACACTCATTTTGGAATCACCCTCAGAGTTAACGACAATAACCCTTGCACTCTGAATCTTCATCTTCACTTGAGATTCACGACCTAACGTTTAACTTGGATCGATGTGGTATTCGGATACCCAAATCTGGAAACCCGATCCCGGTCTCATCGAAATCCAAACGTATTTTAA
Organism: Allium fistulosum; assembly: GCA_030737815.1. NCBI lineage: Eukaryota > Viridiplantae > Streptophyta > Magnoliopsida > Asparagales > Amaryllidaceae > Allium > Allium fistulosum. The sequence goes on from CM060901.1 coordinate 1,250,740,938, forward strand.
AGGCCAAGTTGTTTAAAGGTTTAAACAATTCAATTCAATACTTGAATTCACACAGCATTTAACATAGATAAATATCACACATTTATCATAGATATATCCCATATCATATCACAGAATATCACAGCATATCATCCAATAGATATCATCCAATTCAGATATTCTACACAACAATCATATATAAGCAACAATTATTAACCCTATGTTATAATTAATTTAATTAACTTAAATTAAATTAATTACTTAAGAATTAATTATCTAACATTTAATTAATCAATCATTAATTAATTACAATCCTTTAATTAATTAATTGCTCATTAAATATTAATCATCCTTGATTAATTATTCATTAATTACATAAAGTAATCATCCCTTAATTAATTTCTTCCATTAATTAATTAACTATAATTAATTACATTGACCCTTAATTAATTACATAAATTATTTAAACTTTAATTAATCACTTCTATTAATCCACCTTAATTAATCATAAATAGTAATTATCATCCTGTAATTACTTACCTTAATTAATTAACTTCTTAATTAATTATATTAATTACACCAAATAATTAAATCCTTAATTACTTTTATAAAGTAATTATACTTCAATTACTTTACATTAAGTAATTTCCCTTATATCAATTACATCCAGTAATTATACATTTATTACTTATACTAAGTAATTATACTTATCAAATCTCATTAAGTAATTATACTTAATCAATTACTAAGTGACTATCATTAATTAATTAACAAATTAATTAACTTAACTTAATCACATTCATCTCATAAATCATAGCTAAGTAATTTATCCTTTAATTACTTTTTAAACCAATTAATTAATCTTTAATTACAGATTAATTATTATTTTAATTATTAACTAATAAACCTTAATTATCAATTAATAAAACTTAATAACAAATTAATTAATCCTTAATTTCCATTTGATTAATCCATAATTAATCTTTAATTACAAATTAATCATTCCTTAATTAATAATTAATAAAACTTAATTATTAATTAATAAAACTTAATAACAAATTAAGTATTCTTAATTACTAATTTATTAACCTCTAATTACTAATTAATTAATTAATTACAAATTAATTTTAGTCATACATTAAATCAATCTTCATCATTGAGTTAATTAAATTTATTAATTATTCTTAATTAATTTCTTAACTAATCCTTAATCATTATTAATTAAATTAATTGATTATACCTAATTTCCTTAATTAACTTAATTAATACCAAGACATTAAAACTTTAATTATCTTAAGATTAAACCATCTTATCTTAATAACTAACTTTTCTTAATTAAATCATTAATTAAGGTTTAAAATAAATAAACATTTAACTTGATAAATTAAAGTTAATAAAACATAACTTCCCTTAAATGTCTTAAACATTAACAAGTAATAGTTTAAACTAGTTTTCAATTTAAACTTTAAAACTTGTTTTTATAAAAACCTTTAAAATTTCATTTTAACTTAAGTTTTAAAATAACTTTAAATTTTACTTAATAAAATTTAAATTAAACAAATTTCAAAACTTCTAAATCAAATGTTAAGGAGAACATATTTTATTAGGAATTTATATAAGGAAACTTAAACTAAATTTATTTCTAAAATTAAAAAAAAACTTAAATTTATTTTATAAAAACTTTTAACATGCTTAACATTCCCTTAATCTTGCTTCGGGTAAAACCTTTACCCTACTCGAGTCCAACCCGAGTTCCCCTCCATCTTCTTCTTATGTTTTTTTTAAAAAAAAACAGTATTTAGTTTAAATCTTAAAACTGTTAAAAACCATAACAGTTAACACTCACGAACACGATGCCAGACTCGAGTTTATCTCCCAAAATCCCGAGTCTCCCTTCGAGTCGCCACGAACCCATCCTCCCAGACATCACAACATCGCCGTGCACGTGCACCGATGATCAACGCCACCTTGACAATCGCCGACACCTCCAACCCAACGACGTTCATCCCTACTGACGATCTCGACCACCAATTCTTCACTATAAAGCCTAAATCGAAAACGAGCTACTCAAGTCAAACCTGGAAACTAACCCCTCTCCTGAATCTTCCACGAACCCACGACGCCAATCACCAGAGGTCGCGCAACCAGGGCCACACACTCACATGCCTTCCACGCTACTTCTCCCCAAGTCCTGTGCAACTCGAACCACTAGAGACGCCACAGTAGCCTAGTCTACAACCCTGACCAAAACTGGGTGTTAAACCCTACTTCGATCCAACTCCGCCGCCACGGTGCTCTATTCACCCATCAAATATTTTTTCCTGGACCACAAGGCTCTCCTCCACCTCCAGTGAAGTTCCCGACCAACCCGAGGCCACCTATCGCCAGAAAAGCCCCAAAGACCATTTCCAGTTCAACCCTTAAATTCTCTTTCAAATCTAAGTTAAAATTTTTGATTCATCTTTTAAAATTCATGATTTTAGATAACAAAACAGATTATAAACTTGAAACTATGAATTATTCAAGTCGAGGATTTGATAAGTTTATAATTTTCACTGTCTTTCTAAATTTCCAACTAGTTTTCAACTTATCATGCTTATATATATTTTTAAAACTTAGCTAAGGTTTAAACAAACATGATTCGTTTGAATTACTAAACCTAACAGAGACTAAATAAGAAGAATTGGAATTTTTGAACAAATATTTGAACTCCGTAACTTAAACAGAGATGATCTCTGATACATCTCTACATGCACACAGTTCTATATTCATATACACATATATTCATATTCACAACAACATGCATTTATATATTCAACATGCATCACACTTTTATTTCAAACATCTATCACATAAAGCTAATTAAAAACTGTTTAAACTTAATTTACTCACAGTTTTTAAAAGATTAACAGAGCTAACAGTTTATATAACATGCACATTTCAATTATCCAGACATCTACTTCATCATCATGCAACAATATATATATCAACATTGATAATTTATTTAAGCAACCAGATTTAAGACAAAACAAGTTGGGTTTACTCACCTATTTGAAAATGCAGAGAGCTTTTTAAAATGAACTGGGAAGCTTTTGAAACAGGAATGAACTCTGCATGCATTTGTTTTTTTATTCCAGAAAACTGAATTTCTTTGATTTGCTTTAAACTGAATTGCTTGATACATTAGAAACTGGAAAGCTTAAAACTTGAAAATTTGAATTAGAAGGAAATGCTTGACTGGACTGGAACATGATGATTCAAGATTTGATTCCAGGTTGTAATTTGAAGATGAAATCTTTGTTACAGGCTTTTGATCTTGGTTTACAGAGATTTAGACTACAGGCTTTTAGAGAAATGACGGATTTTCATTTGAGTTTTGAGAGTTTGTTTTAAGGAATGAATTCAGGTTTTGAACTGAGCATTTGTTATAGGGTTTTGAACTTCTGGTTTGAGAAAAGGTTTTAACAGGTTTGGTAAAATTTCCTTTGTTTTAGAACGTGGCTGCAGTTTTGATTTTAAAGAAATGTGATGGAAAAATGAAAGGAGAGTAAAAAGTAATGTTATATAGATTTAGTTTTTGATTTATTAAAATTAAAGAAATAAAAATAAAATTTTGACACTTGTCACCTACCATACTTAATTATCTTACACATGGTTTTTAAGAGATTATTAGATTAACACATGTAATTTTACATGCACAATTAAATTTTAAGTGATTTTCTTAAAGCTTTTAAATTACATTTTCTAAATAGATAAATACATATCTTATTTTATAAATGCTTTTCTTAATTTATAAAAATAAACTTTTTAAAAGAAAATAAAATAAAAACCAATTAGATTTTAACTAAATCATATGTAGTATATTTAATCCATTTTAAATGCTAATATAAAACTTTTATATTTATCTACTATCAACTAAATACTTTATAAATTCATATAAATAAATTCCTTTAAGGAAAATGATATAAAAGAAATCTTATTTTTAAATAAAAACTTTATTCATATATTTTAAATCCATACTATATTATTATTTTTATTTTAAGATATATATATATATATATATATTTCTTTAAATTCAATTCTTAAACCAAATTCAAATGTAATTTAAAAATCCAATTTAAAATCAACTCAACATATATATAATTAAATAATCACATTATTAATTGTCAATAATTATCCTATTTAAAGTCAATTTTAAATACACATATATATATTTTTAAACAATACATATTTAATTTGAAAATAAGTCTATTTAAAAATCTATTTCTACTTATTTTTAAAAACAACTCAATATTAAATTGTTTGAAAACAACAACCTTTATCAATATTTAATAATTAATTTAAAAGATTATCTCATTTTAAATTCTCTGAAATCCCGGGATATCACATTCCTTCCCCCTTAAAAGAATTTCGTCCTCGAAATTTAAAACAAAAGATAATCCAAAGTTTTATTTTATTTCAAACAATCTAAGCATATCTATCAGCCATATACAACCAAACAAACAATTTCATCCAAACAACCAATTCAATCAAAACAAACAATTCTAGCTATCCGGAAACAAATCCGGATAAGCTTCCTAAAATTTCCTCGAGTTTCCCCAAGTATATATATATACCGGGATACTCGCTCTACAAATCCAAACAACCAATTCTACTGAGCTACAGAGCTCCTACACAACTAGATCTATAAAACTAAACAGAATATCAGACCACAGATAAGTCTAACTTAACTACCAATTCCTTCAGAACTGTTGGTTCCAAAACCAATGATGGATCCTACACGTACTTCCTCAAAGATATGCGATATACTCCGAATCCCAGTTATCCAAACTGACCATTCAATCCTATGGATCAAACACTTATCCAAATCAGAATATAGAAGAGATCTAAAACAACTTGGAGCTGACTTCCCAGACTTACCCAATCTTATAGCTCCCTTTTACCAGAGAAAACTTCAATAATAACGAAGTCTCCAACTTCGAATTCCAAATTCCTCCATCTCTAATCTTCAGAACTTTTCTGACAATTCTGGACTGCCTACATCCATTCCGATCAGCTCATCCTTTGCCGATGCTTCTCGAAACAAACAGGACCAAAAACAATCCAACAAATGATCTCCTCAAGATTAACTAGAATCAAGAAACACAAACTCTACTCCTCAATATCAGAAGATTACATCTTACTTCTCCTATCTGGAAAAGACAAAACAGATGCACTAACCAATCTGGACTTAAATCCAGAAATATTTCCTGTAGAAATTTTCTAATCCCAAAACACTGCAACTTCCGGTTTCTTCCATTCTAGAACAGCTGCCACCTTTCTTCCGCTGCACAACTCTGATCTGGAGAAGATGAGAATACCGTCGATGAACTCGAGCACAAACTAGACAACACATTCCGGAAATATGGTTCAACAGATCCATAAAAATAAAACTCAGAAGTTCCATCAAATACTGAGCTGTTTCACCCAATCCTTTCTCTAGGAGACATCCTTCTACTAAGTTGAACCACCGGTACCACTCCTGAAATCAAGTTGATACGGAACTCAATCTCAAATGCAGACAAACTTCTGACTTCGCTAAAGATATCCAGAAAATCTCTGATAACCCAAGAGAACACTCAGCAATCGCAAGTCACTTTTGCGATCAACCCAGCCCAAATCCAAAGAAAACTGTTCTCTCTTAACCAATCAGAACAGCTTATGCTATCCAATCCATCAAAGAAATGGATCCACTCTGCTGCTTCTGAACTCCGTCTCCAGAAAATGCTCAGCCAGAAGACTTCCCGCCGGCACACAGATTACTCCGAGCTGCACTGCTGACACAGATGCCAAGACTCCCTATCCAAAGCTTCGAGAAACTCGGACTCCAAACCAAACAGAAAAGACTCTGCTGAACTCAGCCACAACACCGAAGCAGACACATTTCTTCAAACTTGCTCCAAAAGAAAACATTTTCGGAGACATCCATAGTCACTACGTCTCAGCACGCAGCTACTACTTCCTGAGTTACCCAGATACCATCACTTGCTTCAGCTCATCCGACAGATCCAAACTATAATTCAGCCAAACTGGCACTTCCAAGATGGACTCCGAACCTTTAACCGGTTTCCTTCAGAGATTGATGAAATCCTTACATCATAGCAAAGCTCACTCGAGACGGTATTAGGTCTACAGTCTCGACATATACACTTCCAACCTTAACCATCCAAACTCCAACCATTGGTAGTTGTGTTACACACACACCACTACCTTATCTACCTTTATATCTTATATTGGAAAACCCGAACAGGTAACCCAACAAATAGGTAGAAATAAATATATATATAGTTATATAAAAATTACAAATACGCTCTCTCAAGATAGACACCACTCCAGAGCTTAGGTATTCACTCAACCAAATGCTCTGATACCAACTGTGACGACCTAGGCTTTTCAACCTTCAGCAACGGTTCACGACCGGTAGGCTTTTCAACCATCCCAGCCCCGCTGTGGCTCACAGTGATACCTCGGGTTTGCTTTTACGGCCACCCTCTCGAGTCGCAACCAACCCCAAAAGGCCTTATACTACCCCCGGGGACATGTAGGGGTAAGAGTCTCCCGTTCGCCACCTAACGCAAAGCGAGAACCCCCTATCACGCTGTAATGTAGCAAACCCGATCCCGGTCTCATCGAAATCCAAACGTATTTTAAAGGCCAAGTTGTTTAAAGGTTTAAACAATTCAATTCAATACTTGAATTCACACAGCATTTAACATAGATAAATATCACACATTTATCATAGATATATCCCATATCATATCACAGAATATCACAGCATATCATCCAATAGATATCATCCAATTCAGATATTCTACACAACAATCATATATAAGCAACAATTATTAACCCTATGTTATAATTAATTTAATTAACTTAAATTAAATTAATTACTTAAGAATTAATTATCTAACATTTAATTAATCAATCATTAATTAATTACAATCCTTTAATTAATTAATTGCTCATTAAATATTAATCATCCTTGATTAATTATTCATTAATTACATAAAGTAATCATCCCTTAATTAATTTCTTCCATTAATTAATTAACTATAATTAATTACATTGACCCTTAATTAATTACATAAATTATTTAAACTTTAATTAATCACTTCTATTAATCCACCTTAATTAATCATAAATAGTAATTATCATCCTGTAATTACTTACCTTAATTAATTAACTTCTTAATTAATTATATTAATTACACCAAATAATTAAATCCTTAATTACTTTTATAAAGTAATTATACTTCAATTACTTTACATTAAGTAATTTCCCTTATATCAATTACATCCAGTAATTATACATTTATTACTTATACTAAGTAATTATACTTATCAAATCTCATTAAGTAATTATACTTAATCAATTACTAAGTGACTATCATTAATTAATTAACAAATTAATTAACTTAACTTAATCACATTCATCTCATAAATCATAGCTAAGTAATTTATCCTTTAATTACTTTTTAAACCAATTAATTAATCTTTAATTACAAATTAATTATTATTTTAATTATTAACTAATAAACCTTAATTATCAATTAATAAAACTTAATAACAAATTAATTAATCCTTAATTTCCATTTGATTAATCCATAATTAATCTTTAATTACAAATTAATCATTCCTTAATTAATAATTAATAAAACTTAATTATTAATTAATAAAACTTAATAACAAATTAAGTATTCTTAATTACTAATTTATTAACCTCTAATTACTAATTAATTAATTAATTACAAATTAATTTTAGTCATACATTAAATCAATCTTCATCATTGAGTTAATTAAATTTATTAATTATTCTTAATTAATTTCTTAACTAATCCTTAATCATTATTAATTAAATTAATTGATTATACCTAATTTCCTTAATTAACTTAATTAATACCAAGACATTAAAACTTTAATTATCTTAAGATTAAACCATCTTATCTTAATAACTAACTTTTCTTAATTAAATCATTAATTAAGGTTTAAAATAAATAAACATTTAACTTGATAAATTAAAGTTAATAAAACATAACTTCCCTTAAATGTCTTAAACATTAACAAGTAATAGTTTAAACTAGTTTTCAATTTAAACTTTAAAACTTGTTTTTATAAAAACCTTTAAAATTTCATTTTAACTTAAGTTTTAAAATAACTTTAAATTTTACTTAATAAAATTTAAATTAAACAAATTTCAAAACTTCTAAATCAAATGTTAAGGAGAACATATTTTATTAGGAATTTATATAAGGAAACTTAAACTAAATTTATTTCTAAAATTAAAAAAAAACTTAAATTTATTTTATAAAAACTTTTAACATGCTTAACATTCCCTTAATCTTGCTTCGGGTAAAACCTTTACCCTACTCGAGTCCAACCCGAGTTCCCCTCCATCTTCTTCTTATGTTTTTTTTAAAAAAAAACAGTATTTAGTTTAAATCTTAAAACTGTTAAAAACCATAACAGTTAACACTCACGAACACGATGCCAGACTCGAGTTTATCTCCCAAAATCCCGAGTCTCCCTTCGAGTCGCCACGAACCCATCCTCCCAGACATCACAACATCGCCGTGCACGTGCACCGATGATCAACGCCACCTTGACAATCGCCGACACCTCCAACCCAACGACGTTCATCCCTACTAACGATCTCGACCACCAATTCTTCACTATAAAGCCTAAATCGAAAACGAGCTACTCAAGTCAAACCTGGAAACTAACCCCTCGCCTGAATCTTCCACGAACCCACGACGCCAATCACCAGAGGTCGCGCAACCAGGGCCACACACTCACATGCCTTCCACGCTACTTCTCCCCAAGTCCTGTGCAACTCGAACCACTAGAGACGCCACAGTAGCCTAGTCTACAACCCTGACCAAAACTGGGTGTTAAACCCTACTTCGATCCAACTCCGCCGCCACGGTGCTCTATTCACCCATCAAATATTTTTTCCTGGACCACAAGGCTCTCCTCCACCTCCAGTGAAGTTCCCGACCAACCCGAGGCCACCTATCGCCAGAAAAGCCCCAAAGACCATTTCCAGTTCAACCCTTAAATTCTCTTTCAAATCTAAGTTAAAATTTTTGATTCATCTTTTAAAATTCATGATTTTAGATAACAAAACAGATTATAAACTTGAAACTATGAATTATTCAAGTCGAGGATTTGATAAGTTTATAATTTTCACTGTCTTTCTAAATTTCCAACTAGTTTTCAACTTATCATGCTTATATATATTTTTAAAACTTAGCTAAGGTTTAAACAAACATGATTCGTTTGAATTACTAAACCTAACAGAGACTAAATAAGAAGAATTGGAATTTTTGAACAAATATTTGAACTCCGTAACTTAAACAGAGATGATCTCTGATACATCTCTACATGCACACAGTTCTATATTCATATACACATATATTCATATTCACAACAACATGCATTTATATATTCAACATGCATCACACTTTTATTTCAAACATCTATCACATAAAGCTAATTAAAAACTGTTTAAACTTAATTTACTCACAGTTTTTAAAAGATTAACAGAGCTAACAGTTTATATAACATGCACATTTCAATTATCCAGACATCTACTTCATCATCATGCAACAATATATATATCAACATTGATAATTTATTTAAGCAACCAGATTTAAGACAAAACAAGTTGGGTTTACTCACCTATTTGAAAATGCAGAGAGCTTTTTAAAATGAACTGGGAAGCTTTTGAAACAGGAATGAACTCTGCATGCATTTGTTTTTTTATTCCAGAAAACTGAATTTCTTTGATTTGCTTTAAACTGAATTGCTTGATACATTAGAAACTGGAAAGCTTAAAACTTGAAAATTTGAATTAGAAGGAAATGCTTGACTGGACTGGAACATGATGATTCAAGATTTGATTCCAGGTTGTAATTTGAAGATGAAATCTTTGTTACAGGCTTTTGATCTTGGTTTACAGAGATTTAGACTACAGGCTTTTAGAGAAATGACGGATTTTCATTTGAGTTTTGAGAGTTTGTTTTGAGGAATGAATTCAGGTTTTGAACTGAGCATTTGTTATAGGGTTTTGAACTTCTGGTTTGAGAAAAGGTTTTAACAGGTTTGGTAAAATTTCCTTTGTTTTAGAACGTGGCTGCAGTTTTGATTTTAAAGAAATGTGATGGAAAAATGAAAGGAGAGTAAGAAGTAATGTTATATAGATTTAGTTTTTGATTTATTAAAATTAAAGAAATAAAAATAAAATTTTGACACTTGTCACCTACCATACTTAATTATCTTACACATGGTTTTTAAGAGATTATTAGATTAACACATGTAATTTTACATGCACAATTAAATTTTAAGTGATTTTCTTAAAGCTTTTAAATTACATTTTCTAAATAGATAAATACATATCTTATTTTATAAATGCTTTTCTTAATTTATAAAAATAAACTTTTTAAAAGAAAATAAAATAAAAACCAATTAGATTTTAACTAAATCATATGTAGTATATTTAATCCATTTTAAATGCTAATATAAAACTTTTATATTTATCTACTATCAACTAAATACTTTATAAATTCATATAAATAAATTCCTTTAAGGAAAATGATATAAAAGAAATCTTATTTTTAAATAAAAACTTTATTCATATATTTTAAATCCATACTATATTATTATTTTTATTTTAAGATATATATATATATATATATATATATATTTCTTTAAATTCAATTCTTAAACCAAATTCAAATGTAATTTAAAAATCCAATTTAAAATCAACTCAACATATATATAATTAAATAATCACATTATTAATTGTCAATAATTATCCTATTTAAAGTCAATTTTAAATACACATATATATATTTTTAAACAATACATATTTAATTTGAAAATAAGTCTATTTAAAAATCTATTTCTACTTATTTTTAAAAACAACTCAATATTAAATTGTTTGAAAACAACAACCTTTATCAATATTTAATAATTAATTTAAAAGATTATCTCATTTTAAATTCTCTGAAATCCCGGGATATCACAAATTCAATGGCCAGAATTTGTCAATTTTCTTCCTTTAATATCTTCTAATCCATGCATCAATTCGATAAATTTCCAACTGACAAATTGTAGAGCATTGCGTGCTCTTCGAATCAATACAGCTATGATCGAAAACGAGGTGATGGATCGTCGGAAAATTGTTCGTGAAGGACGGCGTGTCATGCGCGTTTCTCGAGGCAATGAGTTGACTGAGCTCACCGAGATTATAGCCGTGGGTAGAGCACGTGTACGTGGAGGTGGGGGAGTTCTCTGATCGTTGTCAATTCGAGTATGGTGGTAGCGAAAATTCGAAGAGTGGCGGCGGCTATGGGTTTCTTCACGCATTCATTGACCTGGGGAGTTTTCACACGAGTGTGGAGAAGCACTTGCGTGTGGCCTAGATTCTAGGGCAAAGAAATCAAAGGCTGAGATCATTTCTAGGTTTAAAAATAATAAATAAAATTGTAAATTTATTTATATTAAAATTCATAGTAACTTTAAAATGCCATATCTTTGTCATACGAGGTCCGTTTCGGACGAAATGAATCGCGTTGGGTTCGTTTTGACGAGCACTACATTATGGAGCTTGTTTGGAGTCGATTGGAGCTAGTGATAATTTTGTGTAAAATTAAACGTGCGTTTAATTTTATTCGAAATAAAACACTGCAACTATTTTGGAAAGCAAGGTGAGAACTCCTCACTCAATCGAATTTTGTTTCGATTTAAATTTTAAATAGTTGAATTTAAAATTACTTGATTGTGTGATTGGATGATGATTGTTATCTATTGTGTTGAAATAGACCCTATACGCCGCATATTAAGCGGAGGTTATTTATTAAACACATATACCGCGATAATTCCACCGTGAAGTGGAATTGGTATTATATGTATTTGGAGTTGATTTCCCGCATTATATAGCGGATAAGACCCTATTGCGCCGCATAATAGCGGATAGTATTTTATAAATCCCATATACCGCGATATTCCACCTTGAAGTGGAATTGGTATTGTGCTAACATCCGTGGATGCAGGAAAACAGGTTGGAGGGATCCAACTGGATCCCTCAAACATTTGAATTTATTTCAATGTTGTGTGTTGATTATTTATAATCGCCGTGTGATTATATTTGTGAATTGGAATTGTTGAAGGCTATAATTTAGCCGAATATATTTTTGGTATCATTGGATACCAGAATAAATAAAATTGGATTTTTAAAATTCAAGTTGAAAATTTATCGAAAAATTTATTTTGAGAATTAGATAAATTTAAAAGGAATTTTAAAAAGATAAAAGTCTTATTTTTGAACTATATTGAATTAAATTTCAAATTTTGAGAAAAGACTTTAGTAAAGGGATTTTTCAATAATATTATTATAAGTTGAAGAATTTATTTAAAAAAATTTGGATTTTTAAATAGATTTGAAGAGATAAAGAAATTTATTGTAAAAAGGAAATAATTTGGAAATTCATTGAAAATTTGATTTTGTGTTTTGAAATAAATTTGAAAATAAATTTGAAATTAATTGATTATTAATTACCATAACTAGTAAAATTGATTTATAGAAATTTATCTGATTTAAATTAACCAGATAATTAAATTAATCTTACTTATGGATGTTTGGATTATATTGGATGTTGAATTGTTTAACATCTCTGATATGTGATGTTTTGTGATATATCCTAATTTGTGTTGTGATATGTAATTTGTTTATCTATGATATATATATATATATATATATCTGTGATCTGTGAATGAAAGATAAGCGTTATAGTTTATACCGCTTATCAATTATATTGTTATATTTGATCTGTGATGGTTGAATGTTGTTGCACTATTGTGTTAAACCCTTGGACTAAACAATACGCACACAAATGTGGATTTCACGTGGAAATCGGTTAAGTCACAGATTTTTGACAATTCTAAAGATTGAATTTTTGAATCCAAAATAGTTTTGGAATTGGAATTGAAAGTTTTTTTGAAAATGTGTTTCAAAAATAAGAGTTATTTTAAATAACCTAATAAAAATTGGAATTTAATTTATTTGATTTAAATTTTGAATTCAATACTTGAAATTGAATTCAATGATTTGGGAATTATGGTCTAAAAGATTTTACAAGTGTAAAAGGTGTTTATATGGGTTTTTAACCATTTAAAATATGGTTTTGGAAAATTTAAATTTAAATCCAAGATTTGTACTTGGATGGCTTTAACCTGTGTAATTGTAACCAGTTTTTCCCAAAACAAAAACTATCTGTTTTCAAATAATAATAGCCTTCATAAAGTGAGAAGATTTCCAATTTGTATCGAAACATTTCAAGTTGAAATGAAATTGTAAATAGTTTGGAAAAACTATGAATTAACCTTTGTAACGATGATTAAATCTTGTTTTGAAATAAAGGAGTATTTCAAATGGTGTATCTTTTATATTATAAAAGACTTGAATTGTGAATAGTTTTGAAAGCTATAAGTTAAATCTTGATTTAAAGATTTAATGGGTTAATCCAATTGAAATGGGAAATGATTTGGGAATCTGTGAATGAATCTTTGTGAAATTGGGTGAACTTTGTGAAGTAAATCTTTTTGTTTAAAGGTTTAAAATGGTAATTTGTTTAAACCATTTAAAGGAAAGGGTTTGGGTAATAAGTTGGGACTTAATTGAAATCCCTATATCCATATGTTTTAAATATGGTGCTCACTATTCGGTTTAGCCGGGAAAGGACCTTTGTGTCATATAACCCATTCCGAATAAGTGATATGACGATATGGATAACATTTGAAGACCGGTGGTGAAAACCGGGTATTTGTGAAAACAATAGGATGACCTATCGATTGTCTCTGCACTGTTAGCTACGGTATAGAGATTTCCTTTGTGATGGGAAGTTCGATCGGGATTGTGAATACCCGGATTGCAAGGGCTTCTTTGGAAGTGCCTTCGGTTCTGTTCGAACCCGGAACAGACTTGTATGGTTACATGTCTGACATTACATTTTGAGATATAAAGCTGATTTCTTTCAAATACATTTCTGTTGGTGGCGGAGAATTTATTCTCTTAGCTTAACACCCTTCTCTGAGACGTACGAGCTCAGAGGTTATGTAGTTGAAGGTTATCAGTGATATACTCCCAATTTGGTAATGTGGCATGCTGAGTGTTGCTGTGTGATGATTACTTATTGATCATTTGTTGATCAAAGCGTGGCTTTGTGAAAAAGCGTAGCTTTGTGGACGAGACTTCGTCAGACCTCACAACCCGGAAATGGTCAAAACAGGAATATGCGGCAAGGTTATGAGGGTCGCTCCCTTTAGGGTATGTCATTTCCTTCTGGAAAAGGGTGGTATCAGGTATGGAGCCCTGGTATTTAACCTATGTGGTTACTCCAATCTCATTTACTATGTGATTGTTGTTTTGTTGAGGCGCCTCGGATAAAGGTCCCAAAGGACCGGGGGGTGGCATATTCGTGTAGTAGTTACCTAGTGTAAGAGGTAACCCGGCCTTGTGTTGGCAGAGAGCAGGTTGACTCTCGGGACGTCCCGCCAGAGGCGTACCCATGTGGCAGTAGGAAGTCCCTTAGCCTGACCATTTGTTGGAAAATCCAAAGAAACAATACGAGCCCTTTACGATTGTAATTTGTATAACCTATCTCCTCAGGCGGCAGCTATAGCAGGCATAATATAATGGTACCTATGCTGGCTAAGATTAATATTGTATTTTCGAAAGAATTTTCACACTATGCACTAGCAATAATATCAAAAGAGTTTTTCTTGCGTAGTAAGCATATTTGACTATCATAAGAAGAAATCTCCTCCAAGTCTGCGATTGCATTGTGTGTGTGGTGGGAGGTCTTATGGTAGTTTCATTTTCCAAAAGCATTGCGGATTTCAATGTTGAAAATTCTTTTGTTGTTGTTTTAAAGATAATAACTGCTTTAAGTTCTCACACCAGTCCCATGACTAACCTGGAGTTTATTGTTTACTTTCCTAAACTCTGGGTGCCCATAATTTTCCACACGGGCAGCCTAGAGTTAGATTTTCAGGTCATTCTGGATTCAGGAGATGCTGTGGAGCTCAGTGGCGAGCTGGATGGCGAAACGTATCACTTGTACATGATATTATTATTCCGCTGTGTATTCTGTATGAGGACAAGTTTGTATAACTGTCCATTGATGTATTGTGTGTATATTGACTCTGATGATGATGTGATGTACAAACTGATATAGTTCTTGATTTAAAGATTATTCATTGATCTATTATATGTTGTTCCGCTGCGAATGTGAGATTCTGATATTGTTTCTGTTGCTTTTTCTTTTTCTTTTTCTTCTTTCTCTTCTACCTCTTCTTTTTAACCCTAACAATTCGGTTTTCCGGCATTCGATTGCTCGGCAGTTGATACAATGGAAGTATTAATGTCGATTTTCGGATGTCGAAAATCCTGAATCGTTACACCTTGATTCAAAAGTTTCTTCAACTTTATCATTTTAATTAATTCACTCTTATTTGTATCATATATTTTAAAGGTAAAGAGAAATGGATTCCATTGCATCAGAATGTTTCTTTGTCAATTTAATTTAATCAATATCGTTCTTGTCGGACAATCAATTCGTTAGAGAATTGCATATTATCAAAAACCAATTGATGAGTGATATCTTAGCATCAATGTAGAATTTATTTTATTAACCGTTCCATGTAGAACTAATCTCAACGTGTCCTTTCACGTGTGGCGTATTATGAGTCAAACTCACGGACACTACCATTGTATGACATAGGACAAAATGTAAACGTCAAGCGTACAAAAATGCTCTTTTAGCATTTTAAAAGACTATATTATCGCAAAATCAATTTATAATACAAAGAATGACTTCAGTATTTATAGATTTTAGAAACTGTCCAAAGTTTAAACTAATCTCAACACTAACGAAATTTGCAACCCACATCTATCAGTCAGTCACTGATCCGCTTTGAATCAGCAAGAACAGGATTTTTTTTCTTCTAATTTTCTTATAATTTTGGAAAAGTAAAGTGGTAAAGAAAACTAAAATAAAAAAATAAACAGAGAGAGATTGCATATAGAGACTGAATTTGAAAATATTTTCACCATTCTCCGATGCGTGTTCAACGAATCGAACTGAAGACACCGGGCTAAAAATTCAAAAGCAGAAGGATCATGTGATCAATAGTCAATTGTTTTTAAATGATGGGGAGGGAGCAAACCATGTGCACAGTGATGGAAGCTTCTTTCTTATTTTTGTACTGGCAAATGGTACCGTATAAATGTATTCTGTTAACTGCATACAGTTAACAAAATATATGTATTTATTATCGAGAGTCAAATGACTCAAATCATAAACTTAAACAGTCGGTTATTATTTAAAATAGTTTATAGCCAAAACATGGACATTGTCGATCCCAATAATTAAGGTTCAACCAGATTATGTTTCTAAATTTAGAATAATACATATGTAAGTTTTTAAGGTTTTATTTAATATTTATGTATGCTTGCAGCCGCAAGCGTATGGTCTCTTATGATTTATCGTCAGAATATTTGCATGTGGCAAAGAAACTAATTGTGAAATAGTTGGCATGTTAAATTTAATAACAATTCATTGTCAATATTAATCATGAAGGTCAAACATATTACACATACTACCAAGAGGCAAGAGCTTGATATTGTTTTCCATAAATATTTGTCAATCATACCTTGATGTTTTGACTTAATCATATGAAAATAAATGGGGAAGTAATTTTGTTGTGGTATTAAACAAATCTAAAATTTATTTACCATTAAAGAAAGTTGGCCAAATGTAGTTTGGTGGATAAAATCATGGGAGAATAAATTATGAATTTTAAAATTGATAAAATAAATGGATAAATATTAGTATGATTAGTAAGGTAATAGTATTCAGCTAACAATTAACCGAAACAAATCATAGTTGGTGAACCGTAAAATAACTCTTTCTTTTAAAGAAAATAAATTAAAATGAAAGTTTTTGTCCATTCAGAACCATTTGTGTATTATGAATATTGAGGAGTAAATAAACTTAAAAAAAAAGCTACTGAAGGGAGAGTAATTTGTTATCCAAATAAAGAAAAATTCAGGATCCTAAAACTATAAGGATAAAAAGTACATAAATTAACTTCAAATGTTAGAGAGGCATCCTTTTATTATCTTTTAAACTATTGAAATCTTTCTTCTTCTATTTCCCACTTAAAAAACACGGAAATGTAAAAAAAGAAAATGTTTAAAATGTAAATTAATCTCAGCACCATATGCAGACATTTGTACAACAATGCCACTAATCCATGGACCACTTTACAAATTAAATACAAAGTATTTACCATTGGTTAGATCAATGTACAGTTTAAATACTCAAGCACCGTTAACTTAAGCGTCAAGTAGTGCAGTAAAGTTTTAGTGGTCGTTGATTCGAACCTTTTAAATATTAAAATTGAGTGTTTTAGAACAAAATACCACTTTTACTCTACAAATAATAATAAAAACAAACTAAAATTTTAAATGCTGTCCATTTGATTTCAAGGCCAATGGCCAATGCACAAGCACGGCTCCCACCGTATCAAAACCAGACAGGTTTGCTACACAAACTTGTCATTGAAAATATATTTTACTTTCATAAATATATTTCTCTGTACCATACTTTCATAAATAAGAACATTGCACAGTCATGTATGTTTATGTGCATTTCTTAACCATAGATCATTTCACGTTATTCAAATAGTATCTGTTTCATTTCATTTTGTGTTTTGTGTCTTGCGTTTTCAACATTCTAACAAAATATAAGGATAAAGAAAAAGAAATATAAAATTTTAGACTATTGCAACGATGATGGAAAGACGGCTGAGGGAATAGATGAACGACGGAAGATATAGATCGTTTTTCATTCTTTTGTTATTTCTCAAAACACGAGAAACAAAATAATTTGTTTTCTATTTTATATGTTAGCTTTATTTTCTAAATTGGTTGTTTTTCAAAAATACATACGTTGTGAGTATGTTTTTCTGACGAAAACACAAAAACATAAAATGACAAACCAAACGTAGCCTTAATATTCCAAGAAAAATTGGATTTGAATTTTTTATTTCACCATAAACTTGCACAAACAAATATTAAACGTATGGTTTAAGAGATTGAAATCAAGTAGTATGATCTAAAGAGAATAAAAACATTACATGGAAAGAAGTAAAAGATGATAATATTAAACAAAAAAATTAGTGAGTATACGGCTAAAGAAACTAAATGAAATTAGCTACGATGATAATATCCGTAAGTTGAGGATTAACACCGCAAAAAACATCAAAGGAAAAGGTAAAGAAATACCAGGAGAAATGTAGGGGGAATTTTTAACTAAAAAGAATCTTGGTGGTGGAACGAAGATGTTCAAAAAGCTATACGATTGATGACAAGAGTTTATAAACTGTGCAAAAATAGTAGAAAACAAGAAGATTTAGATGACTATAAAAACTTAAAAAGGAAACAAAAATGTCATTAGTATAGTCAAACAAAATGCTTATTAAAATATATATGATAAACTAGGTACAAAAGAAGGACAAAAATCATATATTAGAAAAAAATAGAAATGAACTAACAAATGATTTGGAAAATGCATTAAAGATTTGAATAATAATATTTTAGTTAAAGATATAAATATACTAAATTGGTGGAAAGAGTATTTTGAACAACTGCTTAATAAAGAAAACCCTAAAGATGAAGTATAGAAGTAGCAATAACACGAGTATGGTGTACGAAATCAAAAGGTTCAGATTATATGAATGGAGAAAAAGGTAGTAGACCGAGGTATTATACCTATAGTGGCATGTGAAGCATTAGGAAATAAAACAGTTGAATGACTTACAAATTTATTTAATAAAATATTAATGGGAGATAAAATGCTAAACGAGTTAAGTAAAAGTAGGTTAATACCAATTTTTTAAAATAACAAAAATATAAAAAATTGCGGTAACTTTAAAAGAATTAAATCAGTGAGTCACACAATGAAACTGTGAGAAAAAGTGGCAGAACCACGATTAAGAAGTGAATCATCGATATTGCATAACCAACTTTGTTTTATGCTGGTTTGATCTACAATAAAAAGTCACACACTTAATGTGACGACCGCCCATGACCCCTGCACCGAATCTAGAGAAAGTGCGCTGTAAAGTGTGCCAGGCGACCATGGACGATTGTCAGGGTAAATTAAAAACAACAGAATCTATCGTATTACTCACAGCGCATGGACAAAATACAATAGAACATATGTATAGTGAAGCTTTACGGAACAAAATGCCATCATATAAAACTCCATAATAGTTGAATACAAACATCCAAATAGTCAATACATCAAGCCTCACTACATATCTCTCAGAGAATACAAAACAGCGGAACATCCAGTACGTATAAGAAGATAATATGCAACTCTCTAGCTCGTCTTCGATATCAGCATCGTGAGAAGAGAACAACACCTGTCACCTGCTACCTAGTCTGCCCGTCCCAAAATGGACGAACAGCCCAAGGCAATAAGAATTAAAAACATAAAGCCTTGACTCAGACAACAGTCTTAGTGAGCAGTAAATTAACTAACAACATACCAAAAGAGCATAAAGGAAAAGGAATAGGAATACAACCCTCCCACTCCACCTCTTACTACAGTGATAGCCCCCAGACACACACTAAGTAGAAGCAACATAGCAGAGCATACAATTTAAAGTAAAGTAATAATCATTCGAGTCAAGGGCGATGTTTTCCAAGTACCAAGGCCTAAATCAGATAAGCACCCAGAAAATACCGCTCTTGGGTCCGAATGACGATACAACCAAACATCCATGACTCTGGCTATCACTGTTATTATTGCTTCGATATCATCGTTAATTGAATGACCGCCACATTCTTTCAGCCGGCCGTCAAGGGCTAATGGAAACCCCGGTTCTAGACATAACTCCCGCACGTCGTCGCAGCCCGTGCCTAGGACTATCGAATCTGCCCAGAGTACTCGACCATCAACAGTTAGTCGTTGGGACTATCGAATCTGCCCAAATGTACTCTTGCTTAGAGCATGCTAGAACCTTCAACAACGATGCTATCCAAGCCTCCTAGTCATCCTCCTCGACGACTATTCTCATATCCATTCATTATCCTCAACTCGAATCATATCACCGAGTTATCAACATGCTTGGAATGATCCCGTCTGGATTAGACCAAGTCTTCATCACATGATTGCCTCGCTTCATCACATCCTCGCAAAGCCTCATCTCAACATCACATCATCAAATCTATGCATAAGAGCTTCATCATCCCGCTACATATGCCACGAGCAGCTTTCCCAATTCAAGAGCCTTTCCCTTAGCTTTTGAATCGTCTTCGGTCTAAATCAAATCATCAATCATCTAATTCATAGCGATCAACCAAGTCAAACATTAATCCAAACAATCAAGCATTCAAATATGATCTAAGTAGACAATTATAACGATAATGGCATTTTCGTAATTAAAGAGTTGAAAGTCTAACAAGCATGAAAACATGAGAATTATCTCTACAACTTGATGAATGAACTTGCATAGGTTAACATATGATAAAATGGATGAAACATCATCATGAACAATGGATCTATATGGATCTACACTTAGGATGAAGAAAATGCATGGAAATCACTATTTTAACACCAAAACGAGCCAACAATCTGATATACTCCTTTGGATCCGTGTGAGAGATAATCACCACTCACCAAATCACCTAAACAACCCCAAATCAACACGCTTCAGATCTGGACAGCGAAGGATCAAGCTTGATCTATCACGAATCCGCTTCAAACGAAGAAATCTCTCTTGAAAAGATGAAGATCTTCAATCTAAGCTCTTGAATCTTCAATCTGGATCTTCAACTTGGCTGGATGTAAGCACTAGATTAGAGTGGAGAAAAGAAGTGAAGAAGTGTAGAAGTCGAGCTCTCAAAATGGCAGCACTTCGTCGCTTTGAAATCCGGATCCCAAAAAATGGAACAAAGCCCTCCTATTTATAGCTTAAATTCTTATCTCGGCTGCCTTCTTAAGTCGTTGCCGACTTAACACTATGTCGACCTACGACCTAAAGCTTTACCGACCTAAAAACCCACACGACTTAACAGAATCTCCGATCTAACAGCTCTACAGGGTTACGACCTACGACCTAACACACAAGCACCTACCGACCTAACACAGATCGCGACCTAACAACTCACGCGTCCTACGACCTAATGCGCGCGACCTATGACTCAACGCAACACAAGCGCGCGACTTAACAACAAGTACGACCGAACACTTAGGCAAAGCCCAGCGACTTAACACATGCCGACCTAACCCATAGGTCGCTCTCGACCTAACACTTTAAGCCAACACGCGACCTACTGACTTATGCGACCTAACCACTTATGCGACCTAACATTCTTAAGTCGCTCCAACGACCTAACACAACTCCTAAGTCGCTCACTGCTTATCCACTAGGTCGGTCATTCCTTATGTCGTCAACACTTAGGTCGCTAATATTCTATAGGTCGTTCCAACCGACCTAACTCTTAACCAGGCTACGACCTAACTCTGCTGACCCGCTAGCTACTAGGTCGCTGCCCCCTATCTCTTCGGTCGTAACTTCCTTAAGTCGTCCCCGACTTACCCCTTAGGTCGTTAACTCTCCCAGCCGACCTAACACTTAACTAAATCCTAGGTTGCATAATTCTATTGGTCGCCCCAACTAACCCACGACCTAACACTAACTCGTCCAGAACCCATAAGTCGGCTACGACTTAGGACTTAGACAAAATTCTGCCAAAATCTGAAACTTAACAGAAATGCAACCAAAGGTCAACTCCTTTACGATGTTTCGATCCGTGAAAATACGGGTCGTTACATTCTCTCCCCCTTAGGAATTTCGCCCCCGAAATTCCAAACAACAAAGCAATCAAAGACTATTCTGCACGCCTACCAACCATAGCAATCAACAAACCATGCATCCAATTCTAGCTTAGCGTACAGAATTCTAAAACTAGAACAAGTTACAATATCGCGAGATGACATGACACCTTAGGGCCATACCTTGAAGAGTTCAGGATGAGCTGCCTTCATACTCTCTTCCACCTCCCATGTGCAGTCGTTATCATCATCACTCCATTGTATCTTGAGCAACTTAACTACCTTCCTCCTAAGCTGTTTCGTGTCGGTTTCCACAACACGAAGCGGCTTACGAGGTCTTCTATCGACTGGATCAACTTCGAAATCTTCATAGCTATCAGCAAAAACCACTGTATTCGAGTCGTGCACATACTTCCGTAGATATGATACATGAAAAACATTGTGCACATTCGACATCTTCTCTGGTAACTCCAATTTGTAGGCGAGCTTTCCAATTCGCTCGATGATCGGGAATGGTCCAACAAATCTCGGAGTCAATTTTCCTTTCTTCCCGAATCGAATAACATTCTTCAGTGGAGAAATCTTCACAAAAACCATATCTCCTACGTCGAACTCCAAATCCTTACGACGCTTATCGGCATAACTTTTTTGACGATCTTGGGCTGCCTTCATTCGTTGCCGAATGATCTCTATACAATCTGAAGTCTGCCGAATCATCTCTGGCCCAAGTATCAGCTTTTCTCCAGTTTCCAACCAACATGTCGGAGAGTTACACGGCCTTCCATACAATGCCTCATACGGTGCCATACCAATGCTTGACTGGTAACTGTTGTTGTATGCAAACTCCACCAAATGAAGGTGATCTTCCCATGATCCTCCGAAATCCAAAACACAAGCTCTGAGGAGATCTTCCAAAACTCGGTTGACTCTCTCGGTCTGACCATCTGTTTGAGGGTGATAAGCTGTACTCAAACACAACTTGGTTCCCAAAACTTCCTGGAAGCTCTTCCAAAATCCACTAGTGAACAATGGATCTCGATCGCTCACTATACTCTTCGGAATACCATGGAATCGAACTATCCACTTAACATACAACTCAGCCAACTTTGATGCAGTCCTAGTCGATCGAACAGGAATGAACCTCGCACTCTTGGTCAGACGATCTACAATGACCCAAATCCCTTCATTTCCCGTTCTGGTTCTAGGCAATCCATCAATAAAGTCCATCGATATTTGTTCCCACTTCCATGTAGGAACTTCTAATGGCTGAAGTAATCCACTTGGCTTTTTATGTTCAGCCTTTACCAACTGGCAGTTCATGCACTTGGAAATAAAATCTCCAACATCCTTCTTCATACCTTCCCAGTAGTAGGTTCTCTTCATATCCCGATACATCTTATTTCCACTAGGGTGAATTGTCAACTTCGAGTGATGACTTTCCTTCAGAACTTCACTCCTCAATTCATCTATATCGGGAACAACTAGTCGTCCTTGCTTTCGAAGCCAACCCTCTCGATCGACCTCGAATCCTTTATCCTTTTCTGGATCCAATCCAGATTCCAATTCACGGATAATCTTGACAAGCTTATCGTCTCGCTTTTGGCTCTCGCCAATCCTTTCCACAAGAGAAGGTCTTATCGATAAGTTTGCCAACATCTCAGGTTCCAATTCACATCTAGGCTTGAAGTCAAATCCAGCTAAATACTCGAGACTCTTCCATTCTGAAAACATGGCTCCCAATCCTGCATGTCTTCGACTTAACGCATCTGCCACTGCGTTACCTTTTCCCGAAGTATAAGCTATACCAAAATCATATGATGCTAAAAACTCTAGCCAACGTTGCTGCCGAAGATTCAAATCCTTTTGGGAGAAAAGATACTTCAATGACTTATGATCTGTAAACAACTTGAATCGGACTCCCAGTAGATAATGTCTCCACATCTTCAGAGCAAATACAATCGCCGCTAACTCCAAATCATGAGTCGGGTAATTCCTTTCATGCGGCTTTAGTTGTCGACTGGCATACGCAACAACTTTATCCTTCTGCATCAGCACTGCTCCAAGTCCCGTACCACATGTGTCGGTGTAAACCACCATCTCATCATTCCCACTAGGAATAGTCAAAACAGGAGCACTCGTCAATCTCTCTTTCAGGATTCTGAAAGCTTGCTCACACCTAGCATCCCAACCAAACACTTGGTTCTTCTTCGTCAATCCTGTTAACGGTGCAGCTACCTTGGAGAAGTCTTTGATAAACCGTCGATAATATCCTGCTAATCCAAGAAAACTTCTCACATCAGATGCATTCTTAGGTCTAACCCAATCCTGGATTGCTGCCACCTTAGCGGGATCAACCGCTATTCCACTTCCAGAAATCACATAGCCTAAGAACCTCACTTCACTCTTCCAGAAGTGACACTTCGAAAACTTAGCCTTCAGCTGATGCTTCCGTAAGATCTCCAAAACAATTCGCAAGTGCCTCTTGTCCTCTTCTTCCGTTCTGGAATAAATCAGAATATCATCCACGAACACAAGTACAAACTTGTTCAACTGATCTCTGAACACTCTATTCATAAGATCCACAAAATATGCTGGCGCGTTAGTCAATTCAAACGGCATTACCAGCCACTCAAAGAAACCAGATGGTGTCCGAAAAGCAGTCTTCGGCACACTATCCTTAGCCACTCTCAACTGGTGAAATCCCGTTGCCAAATCCATCTGAGAAAACACCTTGGCTTCGTGAAGTTGATCAAACAAGTCATCTATTCTCGGCAATGGATACTTGTTCTTCTTAGTCACCTTATTCAGCTCACGATAATCCACACACAATCTCAACGACCCATCTGCCTTGGTTGCAAACACAACTGGTGCACCCCACTCGGACACACTACGCCGAATGAATCCTTTCTGTAAAAGGTCATCAACTTGCACCCTCAACTCTTGCTGTTCCCTAGGCGCCATCCGCCTAAGAGGCATCACAACAGGTCTGGCTCCTTCAACTAGATCTATACGAAACTCGATCTCTCTATGCGGCGGCAACCCTTTGACTTCGTCAAAGACATCCTCGAATCCATTTGCGATTGGCACTAAAGACAGTCCATCCCGTGGAACAACTAGCGAATACATGAAGCTCATGAAGACGCCTTCCTCATGCTTACATCGTATCACAATCTTTCGCCCCTCCACATTCTCGACTGTCACCTCCAGCCTCTCACAATCAAGCTTAGCCGCATACTTCCTAAGCCAGTCCATACCCAGGATAATTCCGAATCCTGCAAAGTTCAGAACAAAACAATCACAAACAAAAGAGCAACCATGACTCGACACAATCAGACCACGGCATAACATACACAAACAAGACGAACCCCCAACTGGATTAGTCACAACCAATGGCCTATCAACAATATCCGGTTCCAAACCTAACCGGCCTACGAGTTCATTACAAACAAACGAATGCGACGCTCCAGTATCAAACAGAACTCTAACTGGAACACCACATAGGAAAAGAGTACCTTGAACAACCACACTCTTTCCTTTCTCTTCAGCAGTAGGAGCTTTCGAAGACGACGGAACAGCTCCCAAAGCATAAGCTTGCACAATCTGCTTGTCCTTCCTCGGTTCTGGACAATTCTTCCTGATGTGCCCTGGCTTGTCACAGTTGTGACACTTCATTGGCACCTTCGGATTCTTACAATCCTTAGAGAAATGGCCCTTCTGCTGACAATTGTAGCAAGTCACCTCGCCTTTCGGCTTCTTCTGGCCATCCTTACCCTTCTGTTGCTGCCGCTTCCTCTTCTGGTTTCCACCCTGCTGTGGTTTAGACTCTCCCCTGGTAACAGCAACAACAGGTCCTTCCTTAGGAAACAGACTCTCATGCCTAAGAGCTTTCTCCACAAGCTTCTCAAATGAATCGTCCAAATGATCCACCAACTGTCTCCCAAGATAACTGTCCAAGCCTGTCACAAACTTCTCATTCTTCTGATAAGCAGACTCAATATACGACCGGGCATACTTGGACAAAGCTTCGAACTCAGAAACATACTCCAGAACTGATCTTCCACCTTGCTTGAGCTCCACAAACCTCTTGAACAGAACAGACTTCTGAGCTGTAGAAATGAACTTAGCTTCAAATCTAGCTTGGAATTGCTCCCAAGTAATCTCTTCCTCCGCAGTATTGATGGTAATAGAGTTCCACCAATCAGAGGCTCTCCCTTGAAGCTGCCTTAATGCCAACTTCCTCTTGGTTGCATCATCAATTCCCAAATCACCAAAGATCCTTCTACAAGCATCTATCCATCTCTGGACTTCGATAGTTGATTCTGTTCCCAAGAAAACCTTCCCTCCAAGAGCAGTATAGTCCTTGCACAGCTTAGCAAAATCCACTGGTTTCGGAGTCTGAACCTGAACTCCAACATCAACTGCCGCCCCCGGAACTGGTATCCTTCTCATGATCGAAGTCATCATAGCTTCGAACATGACTGCATAATCAGCAGTCTCTTCAGTAGCACGGCCTTCCCTAGCAGCTGGTCTCCCTCTTCTACTCATTCTCAATATCTATAAAAAGGAATGATTAGAACATCTAGAGAAACAACTGCATAAAGGGCTCAAACTCAACTAAACTACTATATTATATATAGTATTCATCCATCAAAATACAATTACGTCTCTCATACGTAGTTACGACGGCGAGCGTTGGGTAAAATCGATTAACCAATGCTCTGATACCAAATGTGACGACCGCCCATAACCCCTGCACCGAATCTAGAGAAAGTGCGTTGTAAAGTGTGCCAGGCGACCATGGACGATTGTCAGGGTAAATTAAAAACAACAGAATCTATCGTATTACTCACAGCGCATGGACAAAATACAATAGAACATATGTATAGTGAAGCTTTACGGAACAAAATGCCATCATATAAAACTCCATAATAGTTGAATACAAACATCCAAATAGTCAATACATCAAGCCTCACTACATATCTCTCAGAGAATACAAAACAGCGGAACATCCAGTACATATAAGAAGATAATATGCAACCCTCTAGCTCGTCTTCGATATCAGCATCGTGAGAAGAGAACAGCACCTGTCACCTGCTACCTAGTCTGCCCGTCCCAAAATGGACGAACAGCCCAAGGCAATAAGAATTAAAAACATAAAGCCTTGAGTCAGACAACAGTCTTAGTGAGCAGTAAATTAACTAACAACATACCAAAAGAGCATAAAGGAAAAGGAATAGGAATACAACCCTCCCACTCCACCTCTTACTACAGTGATAGCCCCCAGACACACACTAAGCAGAAGCAACATAGCAGAGCATACAATTTAAAGTAAAGTAATAATCATTCGAGTCAAGGGCGATGTTTTCCAAGTACCAAGGCCTAAATCAGATAAGCACCCAGAAAATACCGCTCTTGGGTCTGAATGACGATACAACCAAACATCCATGACTCTGGCTATCACTGTTATCATTGCTTCGATATCACCGTTAATTGAATGACCGGCACATTCTTTCAGCCGTCCGTCAAGGGCTAATGGAAACCCCGATTCTAGACATAACTCCCGCACGTCGTCGCAGCCCGTACCTAGGACTATCGAATCTGCCCAGAGTACTCGACCATCAACAGTTAGTCGTTGGGACTATTGAATCTGCCCAAACGTACTCTTGCTTAGAGCATGCTAGAACCTTCAACAACGATGCTATCCAAGCCTCCTAGTCATCCTCCTCGACGACTATTCTCATATCCATTCATTATCCTCAACTCGAATCATATCACCGAGTTATCAACATGCTTGGAATGATCCCGTCTGGATTAGACCAAGTCTTCATCACATGATTGCCTCGCTTCATCACATCCTCGCAAAGCCTCATCTCAACATCACATCATCAAATCTATGCATAAGAGCTTCATCATCCCGCTACATATGCCACGAGCAGCTTTCCCAATTCAAGAGTCTTTCCCTTAGCTTTTGAATCGTCTTCGGTCTAAATAAAATCATCAATCATCTAATTCATAGCAATCAACCAAGTCAAACATTAATCCAAACAATCAAGCATTCAAATATGATCTAAGTAGACAATTATAACGATAATGGCATTTTCGTAATTAAAGAGTTGAAAGTCTAACAAGCATGAAAACATGAGAATTATCTCTACAACTTGATGAATGAACTTGCATAGGTTAACATATGATAAAATGGATGTAACATCATCATGAACAATGGATCTATATGGATCTACACTTAGGATGAAGAAAATGCATGGAAATCACTATTTTAACACCAAAACGAGCCAACAATCCGATATACTCATTTGGATCCGTGTGAGAGATAATCACCACTCACCAAATCACCTAAACAACCCCAAATCAACACGCTTCAGATCTGGACAGTGAAGGATCAAGCTTGATCTATCACGAATCCGCTTCAAACGAAGAAATCTCTCTTGAAAAGATGAAGATCTTCAATCTAAGCTCTTGAATCTTCAATCTGGATCTTCAACTTGGCTGGATGTAAGCACTAGATTAGAGTGGAGAAAAGAAGTGAAGAAGTGTAGAAGTCGAGCTCTCAAAATGGCAGCACTTCGTCGCTTTGAAATCCGGATCCCAAAAAATGGAACAAAGCCCTCCTATTTATAGCTTAAATTCTTATCTCGGCTGCCTTCTTAAGTCGTTGCCGACTTAACACTATGCCGACCTACGACCTAAAGCTTTGCCGACCTAAAAACCCACACGACTTAACAGAATCTCCGATCTAATAGCTCTACAGGGTTACGACCTACGACCTAACACAGATCGCGACCTAACAACTCACGCGTCCTACGACCTAATGCGCGCGACCTATGACTCAACGCAACACAAGCGCGCGACTTAACAACAAGTACGACCGAACACTTAGGCAAAGCCCAGCGACTTAACACATGCCAACCTAACCCATAGGTCGCTCTCGGCCTAACACTTTAAGCCAACACGCGACCTAAAACATCACGCGACCTACTGACTTATGCGACCTAACCACTTATGCGACCTAACATTCTTAAGTCGCTCCAACGACCTAACACAACTCCTAAGTCGCTCACTGCTTATCCACTAGGTCGGTCATTCCTTAAGTCGTCAACACTTAGGTCGCTAATATTCTATAGGTCGTTCCAACCGACCTAACTCTTAACCAGGCTACGACCTAACTCTGCTGACCCGCTAGCTACTAGGTCGCTGCCCCCTATCTCTTCGGTCGTAACTTCCTTAAGTCGTCCCCGACTTACCCCTTAGGTCGTTAACTCTCCCAGCCGACCTAACACGTAACTAAATCCTAGGTTGCATAATTCTATAGGTCGCCCCAACTAACCCACGACCTAACACTAACTCGTCCAGAACCCATAAGTCGGCTACGACTTAGGACTTAGACAAAATTCTGCCAAAATCTGAAACTTAACAGAAATGCAACCAAAGGTCAACTCCTTTACGATGTTTCGATCCGTGAAAATACGGGTCGTTACACTTAATTGGATGATTATTTGAGCAGTATAGGAGTAGACAAAAAGATTTACATATGGTTTTCATAGATTTAGAAAAAGCTTATGATAGAGTACCATGGGACATAATTTTGTGGGTGCTAAATAAAGAAGAAACTTCAATACACATAATAGAAGTTAATTAAAGATATGCATGAAAACTCTAGGATGAATGTACGAACTAAATATGAAGGGACAAGTGAGTTAAAGAGAAATGTGAGATTACATCAAGGATATATTTTGAATGCATATTTGTTTGGGTTAATCTTGGACGAAATAGCCAAAGTAATACAAAAGGATATACTATGGTGCATACTGTTTGCCGATGATACCGTGTTAATTGATATCTCAAATGAAAAAGTATAATACAAATCTATCTATGATATACTATTAAAACCGAGTTCTTTTACGAGCTCTCTCATTGCATCGTGTCTTTTTCACTTCTCATTCCTTTGTCTTTATATAAAAAATAAATTTTTATCTATTTTATATATTCTATCATATAAAAAAAGAATATTGGACCCTTTATATTCTCATCCCTCACTCTCATTCAAAATACTTTTTTCTCATCAATTTATGAAAAAAAATTCATTTATCTCCACAAAATTAGATGTACTCGTTTAAAATCAAATTTATTTGGATTGCAAGATAATCATTTCTCTAATACCTATTATAACTTGGTTTCACATCTACCCCACTCCCAGTATTCATTACCCTTAAACAATCTCAGTGACATTCTCTTTGTCTTCTCCATGAAATCAATGTAGGAAAATACATTTTTTTATTTCACATTTTCACTTTCTTCTTACTTCTTTAACCACAGTTTCTTCCACATCTTCAATTTCTCATATAAAAAATTTAGTTTTTTTCTTCACCTTTATATTCTCTATTCATGTTTTGCAATGATTTTTTTTCTACCTAGTGCATTTATGTTCTAGATATTTATGGAAAAATTATCTTAAAACCAGTAATAACCTTGGTTTAATGCGTCGATGAACTTGAACTAAGTGTAGATCATTATTTTATTACTTATTTTTCTTTTAATTTGAGTTTAATTTTGTTGTTTTTGTGATAAATTTCTGACTTTGGTCTTTGATTCAAATTTGTGTACAAATTCTATTTTCCTGTTATATTTTTTTCAAGTAGAATGCTTATAAATTTGGTTTTCTTTATTTATTTTATAGGAGTTTATTGGATTTATCCATAGGCATCTTAGAATGTTCAGTTGTTCTAAAAAAACGGTATAGGTAAACTTGAACTATTTTTTAGTCTTCACGTTTTGTGTAAAACGTCATTTTCAATTTATTTTTGTTTTTGTTGAAGATTATGAATTTGGTTTCTTTCACTTATTCAATAGAGAATTATTATGTTAACATATACATATACAAAAACTTTTAAGTTTCATGTAATTAAACAGAGGTAAGTTGTTTGTTTTTCATTCTTAAACATAAGTATATAAGAAAAATCAAGTCAAGAACTTCTAACTAAAGTGGCTAGAGGTAAGGTGCTTTAGACTAATGTTCTAGAGGTCATCGGTTCGAGTCTTCGAGACATCAAAATGAGCGATCTGCTTTGATAACCACCACTCTTAGTCTAAAAAAATAATAAAATAAAGTTGGAGAGAAAAATTATATCAAATGCAAATTAGGAATACATAAAAATTAATTTGTAATAAAATATCAAAGGGAAAAAATATGTAACGATATGCCTTTCTTACACCTAAAGACGACACTTAACACATCCTCGGTATTCATGTCCTGATTATTTAAGTGTCCGAAAGACAGGTCAATTAGGGTTAAA
The DNA here is from genome assembly GCA_030737815.1 of Allium fistulosum. Taxonomy (NCBI): domain Eukaryota; kingdom Viridiplantae; phylum Streptophyta; class Magnoliopsida; order Asparagales; family Amaryllidaceae; genus Allium; species Allium fistulosum. The sequence continues at coordinate 1,250,772,171 of CM060901.1, forward strand.
GAAAGAAAAGACAGAACAAAATCTCACAACGTGACGAGAAATATATAATATACACAAGATCTTTACAAAAAGAAATCATCTTTATTTTACACAACATCAGAGCACACTAACCTATATCGGCCTGGACAGTTATAATAGTCCGTCCTTACAAAATCTTACAAACACTAAATATAGGATAAAACAACAAAAGAATATAAAATACGTGACTACGTCTTAGAGAATCCAGCTCGTCTCCTAAAAGCTCCAAAGCATCCATCTAATCTGGAAAATACGCTTGGGCTACCTAAGCATTATAAGAAAATAACGCCTGAATCAATCTGGTAAAACCAGCGTGAAAAAAACTCGAAACGAATCAAACCATATTGATTTCTATATTTGAAAACCTTTTCAAAATAAAGGTATCTCGTAAGACCACGTCGTACATAAACACGGATGGATTTTTACCTTACGATAACCAGACCATTTTTATTATAAAATTCAATGATATTATAATAACGTCTAAGGGTTTAAAGTATACATATCAAGTAGCTATAATGTGTATACATCACAACAATAATAAGTATAAAATCAAAAATCGATGGAGATTATTGGAGAATGGATTCCAATAAATGGCAAGGTAAGGGACTACCTTTCGAAAAATGGTACACGTCTAGATAAAATGTACCTAAGGACGAAGACCTTTCGGCCTCTACCAACATAGAACCGGCCTACCCCTTACTGAATAATATCGAATATTTCATCACCCCGGTTGTTCCCAACCTTTATAGAGAGCTCTCATGCATAACCAAGTCCATAATATGATAATCTAGAAAAGCGATGACACACCCGTATTGGAGCGACCCACATAGCCCTGCCACATCTACCCTGTTTTAGTCACTTCTAGGGTGTGAGGCTTGTGAGGTAACGATTTACCTTTCTTTATAAATTCCCACATGGAATGCTAGCACTACCTTCCAGGCAGAAATGTAATGCAGCATTCATCTATATAAGTTTGTTTTGGGTCTGAACGAAACCGAAAGCACTACCTCTACCGCATCCATTTTGGAATCACCCTCAGGATTAGTATCAAGTAGCTCTTGCATTTTAAAGAGCACCATCTTCAATCATCTTCAAGATGACTTCCATTCGAACACTCGTGTTAATTCGTAGTGGTTTTTGGATAACATATCCAATCCTGGTCTCTCTCGGTTCTTTAAGAAGTAAGCGGACTATACCAGAGTCCCAAAGGATCTCTAATATATCCCTTAAAGCTAGAGATGTTTCACCCAGATGAGTTCTCCCGAGGAAACTCAACCCATATGAACATGCGAAGCTTTTATTAACTTCCTAAGTCAAAAGTGACCAAGATTTGATAGTCGGTTATTTAACTATCAAATAAACAATTAACAACAATTTAGCAATTTAATTACCCATAGCAACCACTAAGCCTCAAAATAATTCTTCCATTTATTTAAATCTCTTTCCAAATTATTTATTATAATATTCATATACTTATCTCACTGGCATAAGTATATTCACAAAAAGTTGTGAAAGATTTCTTACTCCAAAATCATATTAAAGGATCAAATAAAGTTATTTTAAAAGAAACGAAGATAAAGATAAACCCAAACACTATTCCTTCGGTGTTAAGCATGTAATAAATGTCCACACCACCAAAATTAAGAAGGTTAATTTGGGGAAATCCAATCTCAATTTTTTTTATAAATTTCTTCAATAAATCCTTTTTAAATAAATCTCTTTCATTTTATGAAATCTCCTTTATTTAAATTCCAAATCCATTTATAAAAATGCTTTATGAATCTCCAAGTTTATTTATAAAAATCTTTTATAAATATCAAAAACATTTATACCCTTTTATAAATATTCAAAACCATTTATATAACTCTTTATAAATCTCAAAAATCATTATTAAACTTCTTTTATAAATATCCAAAACCATTTATAAAACTTCTTTATAAATATTCAAAATCATTAATAAAACTCTTTTCCAAATTTCAAGACCACTTTTCATTTATAAAAATTCTTTTTTAAACTTTCCTTATTTAAAACAAAAATTCTTAAATAAACGTTTAAATCAATAAAGTTCTTTTGATAAAATCAATTATTTAAAACACCTTGAAATAAACAAGATATTATTTTTAAAACATTCTCTACTTAATTTTATTTTTAAACCACATTACAAAATAATTATTTTAACAATCATTTAAAAAAATTAAATTACTTCAAAACACCTGTAAGAAAAATAATTGCTAAATTATCCTTTAAATATCTTAAAATGGAATAAGCTTTAAACCATTATCAAAAGGATAAAATGAAGTATTTGATTTCATAAAAATCAGAAAGAGGCTTAGTGGCCACAATGGTCTTCATTTAATTGAGTTTAACTTTCCAATTTATATCACGGTTACTTACATAACAATCAGATATGTAAAAGGAATCAACCAATAATAGCCAATCAACATATATGTAAATGTCCAAGTTACCAAAATACAAGAACTGGGTTTTTATTCTGCTTAAATAGAGGTCAACATAATCTATTGGATAAATTATAGCAGAACTGTGATTTATTCTACCAACATATGTCAAATACAGTTTAGTTAGCATAATAGTGATTTATTTTGCTAAATAGATGTTATCGGGTTTCATATTCAATTAGGGGTACATAAGGGTAATCGACAAAGAAATCCCATGGAATAAGAACATTCTTAAAAGAGAGTTGCTTTAAAAACAAAACCGATCTTTAGAAATAAAGTAGTTTAAACCTTTAACTTTTATTCAATAATTTAATAACATTTAAACTCTTTATTTAATAATAATTTAACCCATAATTAAACAATAATTAACTTTTAAATAAATAATTAAATAATAGTTTTCCCTTAAATAAATAATTAAATAATTATTATCTTTTAAATAAATAATAGTTAATCTTTAAATATTAGTTAAATGAATAATTATTCTCTTAATTAATAAATAAATAAATAATTAGTCCTTAATTAATAATTAAACAATAATTTAAACCTTTATTAAATAATAACTTAAACCTTAATCGAGTCTTAATTAAATCTTAATTAAAATTTAACTTAATTAGTAATTAACTAATAATTAATCCTTTATAAAGAAATAATTAATTCATAATCACCTTCAATAAGTAATTAAATAACAATTAAGCCTAAATTATTAATTAAATAATAATTAATCCATAAAAAAATTATTAATTAATAATTAATCTTTAATTAATTTACTGAAAATAATTAACTTACTTAATTAATAATTAAATACTAATTTCTTTTATTAACTAATATCAAGTATTATTTACCTTACTTAATTAATTAAATAATATATAAATAAATAATTGATTAAATAATTACTTTTTATTACTTATAAATTGTTTTAAAAACACTATTCAAAAGATACTTGTGTTTAAAAACTTTTGATTTCAAAAAGAGTTTTTTTTCACGAACTACACCCATAATAACTATCGCTATATGACTCGTAATTTCAAAACTTTATTTTTATATCAAATAGCTTTAAAATCATTATCTTTCTATACCTTGACTACTTTATAGACTTAGTAAAAGGTTTTTGAAAACAAATGTAAGGTTTTGGAAACTAAATGAAAGTTTAAACTTGTAAACTTTTCAAATTCAATACTTAAGTGAAATCACTTTTAAACCAAGGGTCTCGATATCGCAAAAACAACAACTTTTCATGCTACTTCATTATAGCATACATAACTAGCACATATTCATGCATTCACAACACACAACAAAAAGGTCTTAACTTGCAATTACTACTTAAATTTCAACCTCATTTTTCAAAGTGATACCACTTATTTTACAGAAACACATATATACACATACAACCAATATCATTTACAACCTAACAACCAATGGATTATCAATCAAGTTAAGCCATGAAATAAAGTTTAGAGCTTTAAATAAAAGGTGAACTTTTCTCACCTAAAAGCTACCAAATCTAACCAAGCCTTTACTAACTTTTGCAACCACCCTAGATCCTTGCTTTCTTTAACAAAAATGGAGTCTTTGTGGGTATAGGGTATAGATTTCTTCGGCCAAGAAGAGAATAGTGGTTGCCATGGGTGAAGGAGATGATAGGGCCTTGTTTTGACAAAGAGGATGTTGTAGAAAGGAAAAGAGAGGTGTTTTAAACAAGTCTTTAAAGTATTCAAGTAAATGAAACTCAGATTTTAAACTTCAGAAATCTTTGGAAGCCATGAAAGTTTAAGAGGCTAAAGAAGAAAGTGGAGTTTGAGAGAGAACGGAAATGATAAAACGAGAAGGAAAATATGAAAATTGCTTTTATATAAAATGCATAAGGTAAATGATCAAAACACCCTTAAGTACACTACCCTCCATAAATCAAATGCCACCTCATCTTGTCTCCCCTCCACATCACATCCCAAACCACCATCTTGTCCCCTATTGAGCAAACAAGATTTTAATACCTAATGTACTTATGTTTTTAGGTGATGCGATGTTCACTTTTTTTTACATCTTTTCAATGTTTTAATTTTTAATTTAAACTTATATATTTACTTAAGTAAACACATTCTACCATATATCATTACTTACCATATTTATGTTATTTGTATATGTAAGTGTATACATATACTAAAATGTTTTCAACATTTATGACAACTTTTAGATGATGAAAAGTCGAAAATTCGAAAAATAATTTCTGGTGACGTTTTCGATTTTTCTTCGAACTAAATATTTTTGTAAAAAAATTTTAAAAACCATTTCACCATCATTATTTATTATTTATTAATTAAAAGTGTTTTATTTCAGTTATAAAATCTATTATTTGAATATTCAAAATTAGTTAAATATTCGGAAATCAAAGCGGTGAAATTCCGGGTCGTTACAAAATATAAATGCACAAGAAAAATTTTTGTTCTATCTTCGCTAAATAACTTTAAAATATTGTGAAAAGTTTAATTTTAAATACTTGTATTGCGAACTTAGTTTTTAAATTCTTTTTGTTGTCTTAGTCACCTCAACTTATATTTTATAAATTTAAGTATTATCCTTCTTAACAAATCTACACTTTATATATTATTCAATTCCATTGTTTAGTATATAATGAAATATTCATAAAAAACTCATATTCATGGTTTTCACTAAATCTTTAGTGATATTATGAAATAATGAGGTAATTATCAGTAATTTTGCATGAAATATGTTACAATATTCTAAATTTGTAAGTAGTGGAAATGTTCATAGATAACTATGCATTGGAGATGTAATTATTTATAATGATTATAAGCCAACTATTTTTGAATAGGTAGGATAATATGGAATATTATTACCATGCAATTTTTAAATGAATTATTTGCTTTAGCTAAAAGTTTATTACAATTAATTCTACTTTGATTGTAATTCAACTAATTAGAAAAATAATTATATGCTAATTATCTTTGATACTAATCACTTATAGAATTGAACTTCATTCAATTGGTTCCTTCTAATTATTTCCATAAGTAATTCCATATAATTGATATTTTTTATGTGTATCCACAAGTAGTTTTTGTTTTAAATTGGATACTTAGGCGATAGTACACAGTTGTACAACAAGTCTCAAGTAGTATATAACATACTACAAGTCAATATATAACGGTGGTTCGAATCACATACTACGGAGGATTCTAACATCATGGACTAAAACTAGAGGGTCTAATTGCTAGGAAAGTAGTGCTGGGCATTTAAGGTAATACATTATTTTGCTTTGGATTATGTTAATTTTCATGGTGTTACAGTTATAATGTCTGATTTATATCTGAATTAAAGGCAAAAATTATTTGGTTGTTCCAAAAATTAGACTTCATCGGGTTTATGTTCTATATATATTTCTCGTGTTACGTTATGCTATATGTGTTAAAAAACATGGCAATTACATTATTTTGCTTTGAATTGTGTTAAAACAAATTAGTTGCTTTTGATTTTTATCGGTTTGAAGTCAAAGTGATTAAAGAACCAATTACAATTAATTCTATTTTAATTACAACTCAATTAATGAGAAAAATAATTACATACTTATTCTCTTTACTATTAATCAATTATAGAATCAAAATACAATCAATTGATATCTTTTAATTATTTCCATAAGGAATTTCTTGAAATTAATATATTTTATGTGTATCCTCTATAGGAAGTTTCTTTTGAAAGTGTGTACTTAAGTGGTAGTGATTTCTATACATTAGGGATGAAGTTATGTATAATGGTTATAAGCGGACTATTTTTAAACAGGTAGGATAATATTGAATATTATTACCATACAATTTTAAAATTAATATATTTTATGTCTAGTAGTTCGAATCACTCACTACATAGAATTTGAACATGCAGCCTCATGGACCAAAGCCAGAGTGTCTAACCACTAGGACAGTGGTATTGGACATTTTATGGCAATATATTATTTCATTTTGAATAATGTTAAATTTTTGTACCGTTTCAGTTATAATGTTTGCATGTATATTTCAAGTAAAGGCACAATTATTTGGTTGTTCCAAAAATTAAATTTCACAAGGTTTATGTTTTATGTATATTTCTCATGTTATGTTATGCTGTATATATTAAAAGCATGACATTTTATACTATGGTAATATTTTTCTAATTCGATTAGTATTGAGTAATGTCAAAATTATGATTAGCTCTTTATTTTGCATGTTTCTCCTTGCAACATTCTTACTCCCATCTACAACAATCATGCATTATCATAATTTCACTACCATATTGACTTTTTAATTCCAATTAGTTACACATTCTCCAAATTGACCTTTATTAAATCATGTTGTGTTGCTCCAATTCATATTATTTGCACATTTTCTAATAAACTAGTATTGTGTTTAACCGATTGGAATCACCGCAGGTGGAAAATACATAGTTCACAAGCCTATTCTCTTTTAGAAGCTAATGTTCTAAAAAATGATTTATTAACTTTAATGATACAGCAAATGGAAAAGTTAGTAGGTCAAGTGGTAATAATAAATATATCCATTTTTATATTTATTTCTTGGCCAAATTTTTCTATATGATCAGTCATCTATAAATTGAAATGAGTTCTATATAATTTATTTTTTTATTTTTATGTTTATTATATTGGTGCAGATGGAGTTTATTATAGCATTTATAAACTTCAATTGTATACTTGCTTCAAAAGTGAAAATGTAACAGGTGAATGCATAAATTACTGTGCTTTTGGTTATAAGTATAATGTTACTTTCAGTTTTCTTAATGTTTTAATTTTCTAAAACTCTTAAATTCAACTCTAGTAAATTCTTAAATCATAGAAAAGTACACTTAGGTTGTTTTAATAATATATATATATATAATTATTAGAGAATCTATGAGTTTCGTTAATTTAAAACTTTACATTTTTTAGCGTTTAGTTGATTGTTAATATTATTAATCACTTTAGTCTAAGTTTCAATTATGATGCATATTTTCATCTTTAATTTTCAATTAATTAATTGTAATTGAATTCCCAAATTTACAGAAATTAATTTATTTAGCAAGCATTAAGGTGAGCCGACTTAAAAATTAATGTGTAACCAATTCTCTAACTCAATTTGGAACCAAATGTATCAAAAATTCATATTGTAAAATATTCTGAATTAGTTTGAATTAGTAAATATCTTTATCATAATTTACTTCTACTCTCAACTCCATACGGAATTAAATATAAATTCAATTTCATGTGTTATTTATTCATATATTTATAAATTGGAATAATGTAGGGGTGTGATAGTTTTTAACACTTTAATGATCAACATTTTCATTAATTATTTGCAAACTAAAAAGTTTTCGTGCCCTAGTGATTCTTTCTCAAAATACATGAACGTCAAAATGACGATACTTCATTTTAAAACTTCTTTTGAACTATTAGAAACAAACTTAGTTTAAAATTTTAATTTTTATAAATTTATTAAATATGCATTTTTTACTTAACATGTTTATTTTTTTAGTATAGTTGGCAGTTGATATTAAAGTAGGCAAATATATTTTTATTGTTTTAAAAGCAATATTATCTTTAGATTTTCTTATGCTTGAAAGGCAACGTTATGTATTCAATATATTATGGAACATGATTATATATATTACTTGACATGAATAATAATACGATTGTGTTGTAAATTACATACCATGTTGATAATTTTATATGCGTATGAATAATATTAAAAGAATTAGTACCAATATTGGATAAGTAATACTCTAGGAAAAGTTCATGTCAATTTCTGATTGAACTGATGAAAAATTATGGTCAATGTTTGCAGCCATGAACAAAAAAAAGATAAGGTGAAAGTGAGAATTATTGAATAAAAAAGCCAAAATTAAATGGAAAATATGTTTGAATGTAGAGTTAGGTATTAAGTGACACGGGTTTGTTGAAGGAGGATAGATATGATATGTGTTTCTGTTCCATAAATTATCTTAAAGAATTCTAAGGAAACTGATAAAGGTATTTAAGCAAATAATAAAAATGCAAGTTTTATTTAAGATTTTTGTTGAAAATTGAAAAATTATCTCTAAGTAAAAATAGTTTCTACAAATTTTAGTTTACAATAAATAAGTTAACTTTATCTTTTTCTTGCATTTTATAAAATCATTATCTTACCACATAACATTCTTACTTTCATTTCAATATTTGTTGCTTCCATGCATATGTAGGTGCCTATTTTATAAAATACTTTGTTTTGTATTGTAATATAAGCATATACTATAACTTATCCTAATAATCAATAACTTATTTTTTAATAGTTTGTTTCATTGATTGTGTTTTCTTACATCATTTGATCTAATTTTCATCTTTAATGAAATACTATGTATTATTTTCATATCATATTACGGTATATGAGTTACAATATACGATTTTTCCTAGCTACTGTGATATTTTTTTTCTAATTCAGTTAAAACTGTCTAGGTTAGAAAGCAAAGAAATGCAACTATATACCACCACCTAGGTACCGGATTTAAAAAAGTATAGTAATGCAAATGTTGAAATTTCATTTTTTTTGAACCAAAGTTGGAATATTACTTTACATAGAGCATATTTTCTATATTTTAGGTTTAGGATGCTATTACTATAGCGAAAAATTTACATATTAAAATTTATATGATACACATAGGATAAACCCACATTGAACTTATGTTGTTTAGACTTGAAAATTAATAATCAACCTTAGTAATGTAATGCTTACCAAATTCATAATAACAAATACTTAATTTTAACATTTGTTTTATGAAGTCAACGTGGTCCAAAATTATTAGTTACCTTTTGCATTCGAGATTACCTAAATAGATTTATCAACAAAAGTTTGTTAATAGTGTTTAATAAAAAGCTATGGAAAATTACAATTTAGAAGTATACGCTTTCCTCTTCATATAACAGCAGATCCAAACATATAGCGTTAAATAAATTATGTGGTAAACCTCGTGTGCATAGCAGTGTTCACACTAGTTAGAAAAATGGATAAGTGTACTATAATCAAAATGACATAAATTTAGTATAACCGACACAAAGCATATATAATGTGATATTAGTACAAAAACTATGGAAAATAGTACAATAAATATAAAGATCAATTGATCAACAAGAAGATTTGCGATGGATGACAGAGTAAAGTGTGTGTCCTAGAGGCAATTACGTAACTTGATTTTGTATATATGTATATATGTAAGAATCTTATTTGAAATAAAGTAAGCTTTTGGTTTTATTTTATATCGTATATATTATAATACTAGTTTATGCCGATTGTTTTCCATTATGTGTTATGTCTATTCTTCAAATCTTAGTCATTTTGACTTCATGTACGAGTAAAATGCCCAACCTACTCGAGGTATAAAATAGCTATATCTGTATATGTATGTGTGTGTATAAGTATCACAATCCCCCATGGACAAGGATGCATTCCGTGCTAGTATCTGTAACTCTACACCGCGTCGGGCATCCAACAGTGTCTAGGCCAAATTGCCCGTGTACGCCGAGCAACCTCTCATTACTGCCTAATAACAGCATTACAACTATTTATCCGTATTCTAATTTGTCCCAAAGACTTAACTAGGGGTTATCTAGCCCTGCCTTCTGTTGACAAACAAACTAACAAACAACTTTAAGGCAATTGCATATCCCATACGAAACCTACACTAGTATGAAGTGTAGTCCGTCTCTATGTATAACCCAAGCGTTTTTTTACTGCTCAGGACCGATGATACTCTCGACCTAATGTACACAGGCCTACTCCTCAAATATATGGTACTAACCTTACTGACATAGCGCCAAGCTTTCACCCACTGTCCCATTCAGATTGCCAAATGAAAATCAAGGAAATGCCCACAGTGTTACTTAGTACCCCATGTTGGGATTGAAGCAAACCCTAATTGATCATTTAAGACTTCAAACCTGAGGCAAACTCCTTTTGATATATTCCTTACGGCTATACGCGAACGTATATCTCTGTGGGTTCTATAGTTAGAGATGTCCCATATCAGTACAATATATACACAACTGCCAATAGCCCCTTGTAGATGGCATACTTCTATTGTGTAACATTACTGACCTCGCATCCCAATCCATACTAATAACTGCATCATTTATAATTAACCTAAGTATTGGTCAGACCCACTAATACACACCCGTCATAAACGTATTCTTGAGGCTATATAATTTCAATTGGAAAATATTAGGTCTCCTAAGTTCAAGTACTAATATTTATTTACATGCTGTGAACTTACTTCTTATTTTATTAACGTCAGTTAAGTATCCTTTAATACTTATTTTTCAATTAATACAATTAAGTTCCATTTACTGTTTCTTTCCAATTAATACAATTTAGTATATTTGCTGCTTCTTTTCAAGTTATACAACTAAGTATATTTACTGTTTCTTTTCAATTTGTGCCCATTTTAATGAGATTACTATAACTTCTCTAAATTTTTAATTTATTGTCTTATTCATGTTTAGGATTATTATTTATTTTCTAGCCAATATTGAATGACAATGGGATTATTATTATTTCTGTTTATAACACTTTAATTTTACATTTATGGATTTTACATTTTAATTCATTGGAACTGAATCTTCTAAATAAGGAAATGTTATCATTGTATATCCCAATAAATTATTCAAAAGAGAAATTATGCTTTGTTCGGAATTACAAGGAATTACCCTTTCTATTTTTATTGAAATAAACAGTACAAAATACAATAAACATCCATATTTTGTACATCCCTTTCCTTTAGGCATATTTGTTGTTATTTCGAACGACGCACTTTTTGTATATAATTGTAAGGTTGGATAATTTATAGGAATTCAGAAAGAAACGTTCTTTATTACAATGAATTAGAATATAAACTTAAATCCAAAATCAGAATAGAATATCTTCAATTTAAGTTCAACGACTTATAAAATTAAATTAACGAAATCTGGAATTTATACCCAATCTTATTTAGATAATTTATACCATGGCTTTTAAAGACTACTTTCACCCTTATGTTCCAGAATTAGGTTTATAAAACATTTAATTAAAATTAATAATCTACCGAATATGTAGGCAAGAATCTCAAGTTCATTTTATGCATATATATTTAAGCATGCAATTCCATAAAGTTAGGTGTAAAAGAAACAGACTCACAAACGAAATAAATCTAATATTATGTAAAATATGTACTTTCCTACTCACATTTATAGTTTTTCCTCTTCTTGCCTTTAGAATCCTCTCCTCTTGATTCTTAAGCTTTTGTTTGTTGAATTCTTTTTTTTGAACATGATTAATTAATGTCGACAAGTATCGATCTCGAGGATCGAACTTGTGATCTTTAATCTTATAGTCTAAACTACCAACCAACCTTGTTGGCCACTCTTTTTCTTTTTTTGTTCGATTTACTTTTATTTTACTTTTGAATGAGAATTTTTCTTGATAAAGAAGAAGAATATGAAAAACTTTTAAGAAGTGGAGGTTAGAGTTTTTAGTGAATAGTGGAAGCTTATGCCTATATTTATAGTTGAAAACTAGGTCTAAAACAATTACATGTTTATCCACAAATTTATTACCTCTATGGATACGAAGAATTAATTTTCTTTTATGTTCATTTAAAAAGCTAAAATCTTTATCCTCCCTACTAATGTTATTAATTGGCATTTACTATAATTAAAATTATAATTTAAACCAATGTCACTAAATACAATTCCAATTAACATCGTTAATTTATATTCTGCATATATATATATATATATATATATATATATGTATGTATGTATGTATGTATGTATATATAAAAAATTTGGGCCCTTGTTTACTTATTTAGTTAATACTTCCTTAATCTTTAAGTTTTGTTTACTTAAAATTTTCTTTAAGCCTAAATAATCAACAAACATTCTCTTTATTATTAATGTTAATTAATATTTAACTCCTTTCCTTTTTCTAATGTTTTAATTACCCTAACTAATTTCACAATCAATTTTTAATTAATTGATATTTATGTTTCCAAGTTCAAATTGGATTCACCATTTTATTCTTCACTAATAAGGAGATGGCGTATTTTATCTTCACTTTTGAAACAATGATTTGCTCTATATTTTATTATCTTCACTTCTATAACATTAAATTCATTCTTTTCTCCTTAAATGTATCATTACATTATCTTCCTGACATATGTAACATATACTTACATTAATTATAGCAATAAATTCCATAACATGGTAATTAATGCTTCCTCTCTATGCATTAAATATCTTCTTTCTTTTTTTTAATGTTCATTAACAAGATTGTACTCTTTTTAAAGAAATCCATACATATTTAATTTATTTCTTATAATAGCTAAGTTGGATTGATTCTTGTAATTGATTCTTATCCTTAATTTCAAGAATAGGCATAAAATGCGAAATACACGTTACAGTAACAATCCATACTTTCTTCATACGGTATCTGTTTCTAACAGTTTATATATGAATTTGCGCTAAAAAATCCACTTGACATAATGGAAATGTTAGATTTTGAAAATTCCTTCATTTGTATGAATTTACTATTTTGTCCTTTTATGTAAAATTATATTTTTACCCTTATTAATATTTTAATTTCTTATTAAAGTTTCCACGGTGTTATATTCTTCTCCTCTTTGAACCAAAAATTGCACAAACACCTAAATGAGTGTAGTAGAGAAAAATATGAAGAAAACAAATAAAAAAAGAGAAAAAACATGTAAATCTTGTATAGTGGTTCGGCTAATCATCACCTAAGTCCACATAGCTTTGTTACTAATTTGGTGGTTGTTTACAAGTACGGTTCTTATGGCTCGGTAGGGATCCTCGAGTGTTACAAGGGAATTATGGAAACTTGTTAAGAAGCCAAAAAGATACTCAGAAATGATCCTTTATTCTCCTATATATAGCTGTAGGTTGCCCAGATATGCTCCTCCATGTTCTCCACCACGTTTCCCATATGCCAGCAGCAGTTCAACTTGAAGAAACATAGCCAATCAGCATTTGTGATGGATCGGTACCGATCCATAAGCATGGATCAGTACCGATCCATAAGCATGGATCGGTAACGATCCATAAGACAGCTTTAAAGATTGATTCTAATGCTTCATGTTGATGCGACTTGTTGTTAGCTTTGTGTTTTCCATCTTGTTTTCATAGTTAGAAGCTTGTTTCTGGCTAATAGGATGGATGGAGGAACGAAGTTCTTGACTTTAAGTGCTCAAGGAGATCAATGGTAAACTGCATGCTATCGATATTCCGAGGCTTGGAGTGGGTTTTAACCAATAACATATGGAACTAGAGTGATTTTGAGGTAGTTTGAGTGAGATCCTATGGATCGATACCGATCCATAGGGACGGATCAGAGCTCGTGGAGTTTTAATATGGTTTTGCATTCGCTTTGTGATCATTGCCATACTTGGTTTCTAGTCTTGTTTATGTAGATTTAAAGTGGTGTTGGGAAAAAAGTGGGGATTAGTACCGACCCATAGGCAGGGATTAGTACCGATCCATAACTTTGTTTGAATGTTGAACTTCGATCCTGGTACTTGAAGCAGTGTGACGTGTGGACCACTTCGGGAGGTTGTTTGCATGTTGGCAACCTTGTCTCTTGACTCTGTTTGGCATCCAAGTTTAGCGTTTATCATTCTATATTCTTGGTTGATCGGTTCAATTCATGCGAATATAGCTGGTCAAAATGCTGGATAACACTTGCCCCAAAGCACGCCTTACGAATGGAATGTCTGTTTTGCTCAAGAATAGATATCGAAGTCGATGCAACATTAGTAATTGAGTTTTCTTGCTATCAGTCGATCGAGCTGTGGCGAATCATCCCGTTGCTTTGGATTCACCTGTAAATCAAAGATCATTCCAAACCATGATAGCTAAAGACTCAAGTCATTGCTTGAGTGTTAGTCACAAACAATGATTCTGTGTTCTACTGGAATCGGTAAGTCATGGGTCATGTCATGAATTAGGCTCACCCCTTGTTCGTCCGGGAGTTAGCAGTCACGTGCTGGAATCAAGGACTCGATTCGATAATCGCTAATGAATCGTTTCAAGGTCAAATGACGTTCAAAGCCAAAGTTTAGATATCAATTTCTCTGGGTCATGTATTCAATGATTGTTTCAATTCCTGATCGCTTTAGAATGTTAGTTGAAAACTTGATCTCTCTAGATCATTGATAGAATCCACAGCCTTTCTGGGCTGTTTGTTAAATCCGCGATCTCTTCAGATTAATAACTGAATCGATGGCCTTTCTGAACCGATAATTAATTCTACGATCTCTCCAGATCGTTAATTGAATCCGTGGCTACTCTGAGATGATAATTAAATCCATGGTCTCTTTGAACCCTTATTGAGCCCAATTCACTTGCTCTCTAGTGACGAGACTCAGCGATCAAGCAAGTCCATCCGCTCACTCTCCAGTGAAGGACTTACTTTTCGTACAAGTTCAATCCACTTGCTTTCCAGCAAGGGAACTTGCACCCTGCACTTCGGTCCCGACTCTCCGATCGAGACTTAATGCGATCAATATCGTACAAGTCCATCCACTTGCTCTTCGGCAAGGGAACTTGTACCTTGTGGTCATCGCCCTATCTCTTCGAACGGAATTACCATGATCAATATTGGTCATCACATTCGAGTGGATTTCCATAATCAAGGATCCATCTACTGGATTCGAATTCAAACATTAATAAAAATAAAGTCAAACATCATTATAACCGCCTTATCAGGTATTACTACCTAGCATCCAGCTCAAAGCATGCCTGGGGACCGATCGAGGTCCCATACACGAGCAAGTGGCTTGACTGTAATGTTGCATCATTTATTGAGAATGAGAAAGTCCGAGAAGCGAATCTGATTTCCCACCACCCAATTCACGAGATGACTTTCCTTGACCTTGATCTAAATCCATTTCCATTCACCGTAGATAATAGCTGCTTCTATTTTATCATCATAGCTTGATTTCTCACATACGGTTGTAATTGATTACTTTTGACATGTTCCTCGATCAAATTACGCAAGTGCATGCAATCAGCTATGTTATGCCTATCCAGCTTATGGAATATGCAATACTTTCCGGACATCCTTTCACGGTCAGTGGGCTCTCTCCTTGCTGGTTTTTGATAGGGGATCTGTCCCCTAATCTCAAGGTAAATCTGCTCTTGGGTTTCATTCAAATCCATGTAAGTGGAGAATTTCGGTTCCCTTCTTTGTTGCTTTGATCCTTCAAAACCATCTTCCGTTTTTTCTTCCTCCGGATGGTCCTCCGCCATTTACAACATTAATTTCTTCCTTTTCAACTTCGGCTTCCTCTTCGCACAAGTATCTTTCAGCCTCATTATAAAACTCTACGAGGTCCATCGGTGGATCCTGCTCCGAAGCAATCTTGAAATCCATCATACTGGCTACTAATGAAACTACCGCCATCATAACCATTGATGGATCCGGCCTATCAACTGCGGCAGCTGCCACATTAAACCTCATCAAAAATCTCCTGAGGGTCTCTCCGGCCCTCTGCTTCACATTTAATAGAGTCAATACATTTTTAGCTCATGAAATATGGACCCAGAACTATTTCATGAATTTGTCCACCAACTCGGTCCACCTGCTTAAGGAACCATTTTCCAGCTATTTAAACCATAATGCCGCTAATTCCGTCAGATACAAAGGGAAGCACTGTCCCAACACTTCTTTAGATGCACCCAACACTTCCACGTGCCATATGTACCTCATCAAATGGACCGTCAGATCTGTCTTTCCATCATACATTTTCAACGCTGGTAGGTTGAAATTGGGCGGATTCCTAACGTAATGAATGTTCAGAGTAAATGGACTCATGTTCACATCCTCCAGGTTCCGGTTAAGCAGTCTACCTTTCAATGCTTGTCTCACCATCTCAACAATTTTGTCATTATCATCTAAAGGAATTCTCAAGTTTGCATTCTCAACTTGCCCTCCGTTTCCACGAGGGAATTCTGGCACAAATTCTTTCAGTCGTGCATCCACATTCTAATTTGCATTCAAAAGCTCAGTATTGTTTCTTGGGCCGACGTCATATCTATCGAAGTCAACATTGGCCATCCCCCATGCTCTTGGGGTCGGTACCGATCGATGCTCGAGGGTCGGTACCGACCCATACAACTCCTTTGAGGGTCCTTCCATGTTGCTCCATTTTGCTCCTAGGTGCATGTGTTCTTGCTTCTGGCCTTCGGTTCTAGTTTACAGCTACTCCGAGTATTCCTATCTGCCCCATTCTCCTAAAGAAGCTCTCTATCATCTCTTCCTAGTGGGCTATCATCCTTTTCTGCATTTCATTCATCATGATCTCTATCTCATTCATGGTTATGTAGATGAAAGGGGGTTGGATCCTAGGGATGTCACTTGTTTGTCCCCTTATTGATTTCCTCCAGCAGCGGTCTTCTTAGTTGATTGTCTCGTCATCTCAAACCTCTTCAAATCTCAAATCAATGAGTTCAAGTAGGTCTTAGTGAAAGCACCAAAATGTTTGACCCAAAAATAGCATTAATACCCAAATGAGTATATTAGAGAAAAGAGTGAGTAAAACGAAAAAAAACAAGAGAGAAAAAAACACAAAAGTTTTATAGTGGTTCTGCCTTTTATAGTGGTTCTGCCTACGTCCACTTAGCTTTGTTACTGATTTAGTGGTTGTTTACAGGTACAGTTCTTATGGATCAGTAAGGATCCTTGGGTGTTACAAGGGAATTATGGAAACTTGTTAAGAAACCAAAAATATCCTAAAAAATGAGCCCCTACCCTCCTATTTATAGTTGTAAGTTGCCGAGATATGCTCCTTCAAGATCTCCACCACGTTTCCCTCATCCTAGTAGTAGTTCAACTTGAAGAAATATGGCCATGTCAGCATATGCCGTTGGATCGATACCAACCCATAGGCATGGATCGGTATCGATCCATAAGGTAACTTTGTGGATTGATTCTAATGCTTTGTGTTGACGTGACTTGTTGTTAATTTTGTGTTTTCTATCTTGTTTTCACTATTAGGAGCTTGTTTCTAGCCCAATAGGATGGATCGATGGAGGAATGAGATTCTTGACTTTAAGTGCTCAAGGAGATCGATGGTAAACTGCATGCGATTGATATTCTAAGGCTTAGAAAGGGTTGTAACCAACTACATATGGAAGTAGAGTGATTTTGAGGTAGTTCGAGTGAGATCCTATGGATCAGCACCAATCCATAGGGATGGATCGGTACCGATCCATCACTTAGATGGATCGAGCTCGTGGAGTTTTAAGATGGTTTTGCATTCGCTTTGTGATCTTGGTTATACTTGGTTTCTAGGCTTGTATGTGTGTATTTGAAGTGGTGTTGGGAAAAAAGTGGGGATTGGTACCAATCCATAGGCATGGATTGGTACAGATCCATAACCTTGCTTGAATGTTGGACTTCAGTCCTGGTACTTAAAGTAGTATGATGTGCGGACCACTTTGGGAGGTTGTTTTCATGTTGGCAACCTTATCTCTTGACTTTGTTTGGCATCCAACTTAATTTAGCAGTTATCGTTCTTAATTCCTGATTGACCGGTTCAATTCATTCGAATATGACCCGGTCAAAAGGCTGGATAACATCTCCTCTTAAAAGAATTTCGTGCTTGAAATTCCTCTAGGATTGAATCGTGTAACATAACATGCAACCATTTTAAATTATCCATCCAATTAGTTTATAATAAATTTTACAGCCAATCATGTACAAGTGCATGGTGTATCACAACACATATGATATATATGCAGAATAATACTAAATCGGTGCCTCCTATGCGAATGCATTCTTTAAAACAATTTTGAAAATATGGTGCAAACAACCTATATACTGGCAGTTCTATATGTATATAAGTTTTAAAAATCAAAATCTATGTTTCCACACAATAATTTTCCATACTACTATAAACATGAGTATGGTTCAACTAATTTGGCATCAAATCCTTATCATCCAATACTTAGCACACCATTTCTAACATCCAAAAATTTGAAAATCCAGTTTTTCTAAATCTACACCATTATGCCAAGAAAGAAATTTAGATGGAAAATCAATAATCCATCCTTCTTTTGTGTACCCCTTCCGTTGTACCATGGAACCTTCTCTTTTTCTCTAAGATCTTTTCCAACTTTTCCAAGTACAGTTCGCACAAGGAAATTTATTTTTAAAATTTTAAAATGGAAATATTTTATAAACAAGTTTTGTTTTGTGGAAATTAGCCACAAGGGCCTCTTTAGCAAGTGCAATTAGTTTATAGGACACACAGCTGAAATAATTACTTTTAAGGACAAAATGCAAAATAATTAGTTTCTAAGGCCTAAAAACCTATGAAATTATGTCCTTGAAAGTAATTGGACTGCTGACTTTGTCCTTAAAAGTAATTATTCTGCTGACTTTGGCCTTGAAATTAATTTCTATGGATGTGTGTCCTAGAAACTAATTGGACTGCAAAGTTTGTCCTTCTAGTGAAATGACCCTTTTGTTTTACTATCAACAAGGTATGGAAAACGAAATTCCAAAGCTAAAACATCTTTTTCCCTTATCATTATCCATGTTTTAGATGTCGTCATACTTACTGAACAGTAAAATTCATATTTGTCAATTCGTCGACTTGCTCTACTCTAAGCATGTGGCATTTCTAAAATAAGAAAATTTTCTCCTTTTCCATTCAAAATCATTTCCAATTGAATGTGTAGAATAGTTGTAATTTTTTAAAATAAAACTTACTTTCCAAAACTTTTTCAAAATTATTTTATATTTTAAAACTCGGAGATTTTTAAACAAAATTTTTCAAAAGTATTTATTTTTAAATTTTCAAAAAAATTAAGCAACATCCCAACGAAATCGGGATTCAGTCGATGAGTTAACGCCTATGGTTGACCTTAGCCTATTACACAGTAAATTTTCAAAATTTGAAAACGTTTTCTTTTACTTTAAAATAATAATCAGCGCATAAGTACATTTATAAATTTTAGCTTTTAAGGCATAGGGATAGTGACTCGTGGTTCCACAACAACCCTTCACTATCATTCGCTTGCTAAAATTTATTATTTCCCAAAATTCTGCAGCTTTTGGGATCCAAACATTATTTTACTTTTAGTTGATACTTTATTAAATTTCCTAATTTATTTTACAAACTTCCAACTTTATCTTTGATTTTTCATGCGAGTATACTCTATGACTAGCAAAATTGTGCTTTTGATACCATTTCTCGTTCCTTTGTCGGTTCTTTTTAATAGCTTTCACGCATGTTTAATGAACCATTCCTAGGCTCATACCAATATTCTTTGCTACTTCACGAGCATTTATCGCTATTTTACTCATAACCTTAACTTCTACCCTATCTTTCCTAGGTAGTCATCCCTATCTACTCCATATCAAAGTTGGTTTGGTTTTCACTACTCTTTATAAAATTATTGATCTTCACAATTATGAAGTACTTAACCCAAAATTTTTATCTTTAAAATATAAACTTAGAACCTTTAAAACTAGATTTTGGGATTTATGAAGCAAGTTTATTTATTAGTTCCAAAAGTCATTATTAAAAATTTAATTTCAAAAGATCCTTTCCTTTAAAGCTTATTCACAACAAAGATTTTACTTCCTAAAAAGTATGGGTTTTAACTCAAACTATTTATTAAGTTTTGAATTTACAACTACATTGTTATACCAAGCCATTTTTCAAAAATACACCATTACAGTATTTCTAAAACATCTTTTATAATTTTAAACAATAAAAACAGCAGTAGACAATGACCATCTTTATTCTATTATTTTCCTATTAGTCATGCTATTTCCACTTCCAACCTTAGCGGAGACTCTAAGAATATATGAGGGGGTGTTTTAAAAGTGTGCAGTTACTGCACATATTTATGGAAATATCTTTTTTCTTTGTTTTTCCTTTAATTTCCTATATTGTTTCTAATTAGATTACTAACATTATTTTAACATAAATTCCTTACGTCGTTTCTATTTAGTTTCCTAATATTACGACTATTAAAAAAATTTCTACCTAAATTGATATATTTAAATTGCTTCTTCTTATATAGCTCTTTAATGTATAAATCTATTTCAGTTATTTTTCTCCGTATTTTCCTTATATGGGAATATTCTTCCTATCTTCATTAGCAACTATTCCAAAATATTGCTATCCACTCAGTATGCCTACATTTTTGCTCCGAAGCATTTATATCGCGTTCTCTATTAGGCACTTATGCCCTTCCATTCTCTTTACCCCCATTTAAAACTAGTACTGCTTCCTTTTGTCCACCCTTTAAAAGTATTTTAAAACTTTGAATTTGCAGAATTAGAAAAACCATCGAGCTATACATATGCTCTATCATCTGTTTATTCCAAAGGAAATGCCTCTTTACTAAAACCCTTTTTAACTGAAATTTTTGGTCTAAAAAATTTTAGTTTTAACTAGAAATTCTTTAAATAAAATATAAAGAGATATTATTTTTTGCAGAAAATCTTAATATATACTTACTTTTCAAAAATAGGGTTTTTCTACTTTTGAATAAATAAATCCTTTGAAAATTGTTTCAAATATTTTTAAGAAAATTTAAAACCTTTTTATTGAATTCTCCCATATGGGGTTGGACTCAGAGTGGGTTTCATTTGACCCTTCTTTTGGACTTTTCTTCTTTTCCACTTACTTTCTGACTTTTTTTCATTCAGAATATATTAAATCCGGATATCACCTTAGAGCGATTACTGCACACCTTCTTTTGGAAACATTCTCAATTCTTACTTTCAAATATCTACAACATATAGTTTCTTTACTTCCCATTTATCTAGATCTAATGTATATTGTCAATTGGCAATCCTATGGGGATCCACAACTATAGGGCAATCTAGGCCCAACAAGGGAGTTAAGTACTATCCACCTTCAGGGACCATTCTATATGCCGCATTCATGCTCTTCTAAAGTCAATGCTTTCCAGTATGACCTATCTCTTGTAGGGTAATCGAGATAGGCATACATTTTTAACTCTATTTATTGTTCCAACTCATAGTGCCTTATCCATTTTTTCAAAATATGGTTGCAACTACTTCTAAATTTGGAATTTGTAGAGTTTGGCACATAATATATATATTTAGGAAAAATTGCAAATACATTAACTCAATGTATTCTAATTCTATGATCGACTAACCTATGCTCTAACATCAAATGTAACAACCCGCACCTTAAAAGGTCCAAATTTTCACTGAATCAAAAGTTCAAGTCCACTAGTGTAAGGATTATTGGCATTAGTATCATGTAAATAAACAAAAGTATGCGAGAGAGCTATTGATAATAACTCACATCGGAATAATAAAGTATAATAAAACATACATAGATGTATGTATGTATACATGTATGTATATATGTTTATATGTACATACACACACACACACATACACTGACCAAGTGTATCGATTTGTATTCTACGTAATGGAGGATCGTAAATATTTTTATTTTATTCATATTAGGATGTGTGACTTTAAAATTTTGGAAAGTGACTCTTAGGAATATTTTCCACTTTTATTATTTTTTTAAAATTTCTATATGACCATTTGTCCTTAAAAATTTTGTTTGGACTATAACTTTTGATAGAATCCGAGATAGGGTCTCAAACCACTTTCATACTTCAAGATGATGGTTTTCCATTTCATAGAGTGGTCATAATAGAAAAAAAACTAACCATTTGAAATTTATGGCTATTTCAAGTTTTGGCTGTTGTTGGCCTGTATTAGTGGATAATTAACTAGGCCCATACTTAGGCCCACTAATTTATCTAGAAAATTGTGTTAAGAGGAGGCTGTAGGACCGATCTAAGTCATTTCCATCTATTCTAAAATAGCTCTAAACCTTCATTAACTCTAATTTCATCAAAAAGCTTACCTTTTCCTTACTAAGCTTAGCCAAATCATTAATTAGAGGGGTGATTAGCATATAGATGCTTGAGAATATCATTTTGGATGATTTGCATTCCTATTCCTTGCTATTCGCTTCAAATTTATTGGGAGGAAATTGGTATTTTAGGTATTTTGTGAGTGGTTCTTAACCCTTTACTCTACTATGCATGTTTATTTAGTTAAAACGATGTTTCTAACATGATTTTGACCCTAAATTATTTTCTAACTTTAACCACATTTTAATATATGTTTATTGCCGAATTATAAAGTTTTTAAAGTAGGTTATAAATGATTTTGCAACTCCTTTTGTTTATGTTCATATGTTAGTTTCAAAGTTAGATTTATTTGGATTTGCTTGATTATCATGCTCTTATGTGTTGCATGTATGAATGGATGTATATGTATGATATTCCATGTTTGTATGTTGTGCTTCGATATGCTTTGATAGTGCTTTTAGGTAGTTAGAAAAGAGGCGGTCAAATTGGCAAATTGAAGGCAAAGATAGTCAGAATTGGATGAAACTTGGAGGAGGGGCTCTGGAACACTGGGAGAGCTCGGGATTCAAGTAGCATTAAGATTGAAGTTAACTGAAAGAGTCGGTACCAAGAGCTCTTGTTCAGTGGAAATTAACTCTGTGGGTGATGGATCTTCAAGTTGAGGCTTAGGGTGATGAGCAGAAGGCAAGTGCCAAAGTTTGGCTAAGTGATTGAATAAGCATCGTGAGCTTTGGATGGCATGTAAATGAGAGCTTTGGGAGTTAGCACCATGAGCTTTCGAGTTAATGCCTAGAGCTTTTAAGAGGAGTGGTCATGGTCCAATCACTTAGAAGATGGAACACTAGAAGAAGTGGAAGAAAGCTAACCAAAATTGGCTAAGTGTGCCACTCGGTGCCGGGATGTCAATTTTGATGCTATTAGGGTGGAACTTCCAGGACGGGGAATGTATACTCTACAGGTCATGCTTAAGGTATTTGTTTGTTCGCTTAGGGTTTGATGGTGATGTAGTAGCACAATGGTAGCTTCGGGACATCGGTGATGGAAATTCAACGGTGAATGGAAATAGGTCCGATGATGGCGGTTCGATGTGGAATGGAGTCATGAGAATGTTTGTCCACAAAGGGCGGGTTCTAGGAAGGATAACCCATGGATAGAACGTGAGAATGGTTCTATCATGGAATGGAGGACTATGAAATGGTTCCTTGAGAATATGGAAACTAGATGGAGCAAGGAAAGGGCTCGAATAAGCATGCTAAGGGATCGTCGATGCTTGGAGTGTTTTCTGATGTACTCGAAAGCAGGGGTATTATTTGTGCACTCATAGATACTTAGAAAGGCTACCCTAGATCATTTGAAAGCATCCATATACCTAGGACCATGGGAAAGGGTCTAGTATTAGCTTCGGGCTGGAGACGAGTACACTAAAAATAGAGATTTCCATTAGCCCCTGGCACGAGAAAGGCCATGCATGTTATCATTTATCTAGAGTACATTGTGTGATAGTGAGGATTGTTTGATGGATGCTATGACTGCTTGGTTGTCTTCTTTCATAGTTTTTTGCTCTAGGGATGTCACTGGAGATGTATTGGGGATAGGGATACCTGGACACCCATCATTATACTTAGTTTGCAATATACCTTTACTATATTCATAGAGTAGCATATTGTGTTTGTTATATGCTAACTCTTAGGTTATAGGGACAGGTCTGGTATGGTTTGTCCTTTTTCCTAACTATATCGACTTTTATAGCATTTTGAGACTCATTTACCACTCACACGAGACTGTAGTCTGAACTATGGTGTTATGCTTTGCTTCTAATTACCTTCGGCAATCTGAAATGAGTAGACTGGATGGCAGGTCTAGGGGGGATGCAGTAGCGGTGTAGAGGACAAGATATATGGAGCTATCTTGTATTATATATAGATTTATATGCTTATTCTGCTGCACAACATTGTGGAGCCTTGACGGTGATTGCTTATTACTATTATTATGAGATAGTTATTCGAGTTTAGTTCTGTTTTGTATAATCCCTATTACTTGTTGTATAACTCCGTGAATCTGTACTCTGGTACTTGGATCACTTAGTTATTACACTCTCTCCTATTTTACATATATGATGTATATTATAATTTATTCCATACGCTGTGAGATATAAGACAGGTTCTATGATGTTTTATTTCATTTTCTCCCTTGATGATCCTCCTACATCGGTCAGGCACATAAACAGCGTACTATATAGTTATATTGGGTATCGGTGGTGTAGGACCGTCGTCACGTTTAGTGTCAAAGTTTAGGTCACACGATTAAGCTGAGTTGATACCGTGGTCCAATGGAGATATGAAAGGAGTATCACCCTAGACTGGATCGAGAGTGTGTGTGTGTATATACACACACACACGAGAGAGAATGCATACTTTTTATATACTTTGGTTTTCAAAACTATATAGTAGTCTATATAGTATATAAGTTGCATACACATGCGAGTACCATCAACACAGTTTTCTTTTTGATAGACTAACCATTCTTGTTACAGATCAAGAATGAGCCTGCAAACAAGAAACACTTTAAGGAACTTCATCTTCGGAGAAGGAGCGGGTTCAGAGGCTGCTAACCCTAACTTGCAAGCTATGTTCAGTGTGATGATGGCAAACATGCTGTAGAGTGTCCAAGTTGCTGCTCCAAATGTTGTTGTTGTTGGTGGTGCTTAAGTGCAGGCACCGAGGGATGACTTTGCCAAGCAATGCAAAGATTACTCCATCATGGGAGGCAAACTATTTGTTGGAACAGAGTTAGCCATTGAAGTGCAGGATTGGTTGGACACCATCGAGCGTGTCTTTGGTGATATGGAAGTAGATGATGCCATGAAAAGGAAGTTGGCCTGTAGACAGCTTCAAGGGCGGGCCATGAACTGGTGGAATGCCCATCACTATTGCTACACCCGAGGATCTGTTCACTTGAGATAAGTTCAATGCTAGGTTTGAGGAGAAGTTCGTTCCACTGCCAAGAAGGTGGTGCTATTCAGGAGATTCGCCGATCTAAAGCAGAGAGATATGTATATCTTTGAGTAAATTACTAAGTTCGACGCTTTGTCGAAGTACGAAAAGAATGAGAAATTTCTTATGGGTTTGTACGACTATCTCGGGGAGAAGTTAGCGAGTCATATCGATGAGTTATTCGAGAGGCTTGTCGAGAAAGCTCTTCACCAGGAGAGTTTATACCCTATATCTAAATCAACTATTGTCACTAAGGAAGAGCCAAAACTACAACAAGGCGGTAAAGGCCAGAAGAAATGGAATGGGAAGAGAAAGCAGTTTTAGGGAAAGAATGCTTAAAAGAAGGCTAAATGGGAACCATTTGTTTTGGTTGTGGATATAAGGGTGACTTGATCATGGACTGCAAAGCTGATGGGAAGCAATGTTACGACTGCGGAAAGTTAGGACATATAAAGAAGAGTTATCTAAAACTAGCACAGCGGAAGATGGTCGTAAAGGCATATGCTTTGGACGTTGTTCTAACTTCATCGAGTGCTCCCTCGGCGAAAGAGAAGGGGAAGAGTGTTGTTATTCAAGGTATGCTTAACATTTATGATGTTACCGTATGTGTTTTACTCGATACTGGAGCTTCATATTCCTTCATATCTAGTGACCTAGTAGATAGATTTGGAATGAAACCCGAAACAGTTGACCGACCTTTGATTGTGATGAACCTTGTTGGATGCTCCACCAGCCTGTGTATAGTTTGTCATGGTTTGGTATTACCAAGTCATGGATGCTCTTTTGTTAGTGATTGCTTTTTTTTGAATTTCGTTGGGTTCGAGATTATCTTAGGGATGGATTGACTAAGTAAGTATCCGGTGGTAGTGGATTGCGAGAAGTTGTTAGTGGTGATCGAGGCCGTGGAGGGGCAGACGGTACTGATTGGCTACATACCGGAGGATGGGGTTATGGTTAGCTTTGTATATTCGCTCAAGGTTCCACAGGATGGTTTTTCATCTATGCCTATTGTTAGAGAGTGTGGATGTGTTTGAGGAGGTGACCAGATTATCGACGCACTGAGAGATTGAGCTTCGTATAGACTTAAAGAAGGATTTCAGAGCGATAGTTATGCCTCTGAAGCATATGGCACCCAAAGAGCAAAAGGAGTTAGGGGTGCAAGGAAGTGACCCATTGAAGAGAGGGTTCATTTGTAGGAGTGTATCCAAGTAGGGATCACCTGTAGTATTTGCCACTAAGGTTGATGGCTTTCTGAGGCTATGTGTAGATTACCATGAGATGAATAAGGTGATGAAGAAGAACATGTATCTACTCCCATATATTAATGACTTATTCAATCTGCTCCATAGTGTGAAGGTGTTCTCCCTATTATATTTGGCGATGGGATTTCACCGGTTAACAGTAGCAAAGGAGAGTGTGTCAATAAACGCGTTTCATATGCCTCTGGTTTCTATAAGTAGTTGGTTATGCCATTCGGGCTAACCAATGCTCTGGTATACATTGCTGATCTTATGAACCGCGTCTTCAGGGATCAGCTAAATAAGTTTGTATTGTGTTGGTGGACGATATCCTTGTTTATTCGAGGACAGAGGAAAAACACCAATAGCATTTAAGGATTGTGCTCGAGGTGTTGAGAAAGCACCAATTGAAAGCAAAGTTTTCAAAGTGCCACTTCTAGAGGAGGAAAGTGGGATTATTGGGTTATGTCAAGTGATAACGGCCCTACACCTATGGTAAAAAACACACATAAGATAGTGCCTTACTGCCATGCCAGTCCAATTTAGGACAATTGCCAAGGATGAAAAGAAAAGAAGGCCAGATACTGATCCTATAGAACATCTCAAAGCTTATAGGTAAAATATAATATACCTACATAGATGTAAAAATGACGAGACAATGATATAATCAAATGAACCATAAATAAGAATATCAGAGTACAACAGGTTCATAAACTAGATAAGAACTAAAATAAAGAGTTTATATATCCCATATCTCCAAAGTAAACTCTAATATTGTCTCTAATAATACAAGTACTGACACAGCTCCATACTATTGAACAATGGAATATAAGCGATAGTAAACTCCAATCTGAAAGTGTGGCCTCCTACTCGTACTCCATACATCTCCATGCACAATCCATACCTATTATCCCCAATCTACTCATTTATGAATAATCGAGGTAATAAGAAGCAAAGCATAAAACCTTGGGTCATACAACAGTTTGGTGTGAGTGATACATCATCTTAAAATACTATAAAATTCATATATAGTAAATATGGACATAAGGCATGATGAACCATGCCTGACTTGTTCTCGAATCTAACAAGTTTGCACATAACACGATATATGCTGCACCATAAGAAAAATACTTATATCAAAGAAATATATAGTAAAATAATGTGCTAGCATACATAATGCCTCAAAAATCAAAAATCTGGAGGCTTGAACATGTTGTTGAACTAAAAATTTCGAGCATACTATGTTAAATACAAACTCATTAGTAAAATAGCTCGTCGTAACTCACAAAACTTCATATATGCATGTTTTACTATTATAGGAATTAAATATTGCATAATAAGATGATACTCGCATGTTTTTTTACATGCAAAGTAGGTGGTTTGAACAGTGACAAGGCTACCCAATCTAGTTACAAGATAGGATGGAAGTTTTGCATCCTTTGGAACTTGACAACATCTTACTTTTGAATCTCATCCCTAGCAAATTTACACGATTGTTTTCCCTTATCAAACATTAAGTTGATAAGATGCTCTGCAACATTCTTCTCAGTGCACACCACATAAATAATAGGTCGTACTTTATTGCTACTCCAATAATTTAAATCATAGAAAATTGAGTTTTTATACCAAGTTGATTTTTTTATGTCACCATATCCATCCATTAAGGTCTATATATAGTTAGCTTCAAATATCGTTCGCTTCTTATTCTGTGGTAACTTTCCAAGAAAATATTTTATATAATCAAACTTTTCCAAAAGGGACAAACCCCTTAACTTCTCGATTTCCTTATATTATCCTTGTTTTATTGATCTATATGGCTGGTCGTCCTTCAAAAATCTTCTATACTTTAAATAAAAAACCTTTTTGCCAATGTACTCTAACTCGGTCTCCAAAACACAAATTAGATAAGCTTTATAACCATGAGTCACACAACTAGATAAATTACAAAATGCTAGTAAGTCGTTGATTCCCAATAATAATATTGCCTTCATTTTAAACATTTCTTCCTTGTCCATATCAAAAGAATTTACACCTTTCATCCAAAGTTTCTTCGATTTACATGACGATGGGCAATAGGTGACCCTATAGAGCATGAGGCCAATTGAGGGAAGTGAGTCCATATAATGATGATGAAGTACAACTAGATGTGTGTGATAATTAGGAGTAACACGATGACAGGACGTGAGGTGATCAAGCAATAGACCCATTTCATGTTTTATTATTATTTTTCCAGTATATGTAGAGTAAAAGTATGGTTCACTCACCAGAGTTATGTCCAAGCTCCTCATAATATCCCCTTTATATATATCCAGGTTGATGGAGTTTGGCCACGAGACTCTATTAGAGACAAAGATTCATTTTTATATATTGTGTATGATGTAAATAAGTGTTGTAACCTAGATTTGGCTATTGGTATGTATTGGGCTGCAGTTGTATTTATATTGTTCAGACATATGTATTTAACATTTTACATTTGTTATGGTGATGTGGCTATGGTTATTATTGATGTATTATATTTTATTTCCTTTCGTTGTGAGATTCTGAAAGTAGATCGTTAGAACCACATCATTTATATGCTTATTTTATGTCAACCATAACGACTCATCCTTTGGGTTCTTGGGTTGTCGACATTTGTTCGGGTGTTGGACCTAGGGCTAAAAAGGGTGGACTATTACATTTGGTATCAAAGCTTAGGTTAGAAATTAGGATAGGAATTTGGGACGTACTGAGAGAGCATATTCATATTTTGATTATACACACACATATCTGTGTGTATGAATCAAGAGTATATGCACACACCTAATTTCTGTTCTAGCTTTATTGATTGTCTATTGGGAAGTTACAAATGAACCCTATTTTTATAGATAGCTAAAATGAGTAATTCAGTCTAAACTGGAACAGAGACCAACATAGCCAATGCAGGTGGGATAGAGACTAGGGAGGGAACTAGAACGCGAGTAGATGTATTGGATATTCCTTGAGTTAATATTTCAGTATATTCAAATGCTATATTCAAGAGACGAGCAAAGCTAGTGCCAACCCCACTGAACCCATAGCCACCACTACACTGCTAACCAAGGTGTGATTCCAGCCCTAACACCACCAATTGTTGACTTTCCTAAGCTATGTAAGGATTTCTCCAGCCTTGGTAGAAAGCCTATTCTCAGGATGGAATCATCCTCAATGACTCGGGCATAGCTGAATGATTATGAAAGGATTTTCAATCTATTAGGACTGGTAATGGTACTAAGAGAAAATTAGCTACTTGGTATTTTAAAGGTAAGGTGGCATATTGGTTGGAGGTGGTGATAGTTAAAGTAGATTGGAATACAATTTCTTGGAGGATGTCAAGACAAGGTTTGAGACAAAGTTCTTTTCTAGTGCTAAGAGGGATCTGTTATTGGAGAAGTTTATTCATTTGAAGTAAGGAGAAATGACAATCAGAGAGTATGAAAGTCAGTTTAATGAGTTGGCTAGATTTTGATTTGAGTTAGTGAATACTAAGGAGAAGAAGACATTGAAGTTTGTGAAAGGTTTGAATTCACCCTGAGAGAACTAGAATTAAATCAGTTTCCATATGGAGCGATGTTTAACGGACCCTTGATGGCATCGCTATTGAATTCTCTGAATGGAACTTACGTTAAGGATCGAGTTAAGGAAGGAGAGGGCCAAAAATAAGGAAAGCCAAAGGAAATGGACAGCAAGGAAGGCAAGGAAAGAAGCAAGTGGTTACTTGTTATAGATGTTAGAAAGTCGGACACATGGCCAAGAACCATAGGGTGAACCTTTCGAAGGGCAAATGTTATAGTTGCAACCAAGTGGGACATTTGGTGAAGGATTGTAAGGCAACCCCAGCTTAGAAGAGAGTGAAATGTTATAATTATGACTAATTCAGATATATTAAAAGGGATCGCATAGGTTTGAAAAGTGAAGGTCAGATAGTGAAGGCATATGCTCTGGTTTCCATTCCTACCTATGTTAAAGCACCACTATTGGCTTAGGAAAAGGGGAAACAGATTGTGATGGAAGGTGTATTGATTTTATTGTATTCTCCTGTTCGTACTTTATTTGACACATGTGCATCTCATTCATTCATTGCTAGTGCATTAGTTGATAGTTTAGCCCTAAAACCGAACCTTGTGCATGAATCCACATCGGTGTTGAGTCCTATCGAGTGGTCGACCCATGTATCAATGCTATGTCATATCTTAAAGTTGGTTATTCGTGGTGTGGATTCCCTTGTAATGCATATGTACTAAACTTTTCGGGGTAAGGGTTGATTTTGGGAATGGACTGGATGTCTCTATGGATCAGTGTTGGATTATGGTAGGAGGATGGTTAGATTGAGGAAGTGCGAAGGACTAGATTGGATTCTATGTTATGAGCTCATTAATTCCATTATGGAGGCATATTTGTATTCACTCGACCTGTCATAGGAAGAGCTATCGTGTATACCCATAGTGAAGGTCTATCCAGATTTATTCAAAGAAGTTTCTTGCCTCCCTCCCCAAAGAGAAATCAAATTTCGTATTGATCTCGAGAAAGACGTAAGGTCGGTAGTGATGCCTCTTAGGCACATGACTTTGAAGGAAAAAAGAATATTGGATAAACATGTTTTGGAATTATTGCTTAATAGCTTTATTTGGAGGAAGATTTCAGAATGGGGAACACCTATCATATTTGGGTTGACTAATGCTTTAGCTTATTCTATGGATTTGATGAGTAGGGTATTTCAGGTCAGTTGAATAGGTTTGTTGTGGTCTTCGTGGATGACATTCTTATCTATTTCAGAAGTGAGAAAGAGCATGAGATTCATTTGAGAGAAGTGATGGATGTGTTAAGGAGGAATCAATTAAATGTTAAGTTCTCTAAATGTCACTTCTGGAGGAAAGTAGTTGCAGTTAGAGATTATAAGACACATAAGAATGCTTTAGAGTTCCGTAGCATTTTGGGTTTGCTCGATTCTATTGGAAGTTTACTAAAGATTTTGCAAAGATATTGGTATCTCTGACCTATCTAATGAAAAAGAATCTGATTTATACTTGGAGTCTAAAGTGTGAAGCGACGTTTGTTAAATTCAAAGAGATATCGACGAGTGCTCCAGTTTTCGCAATTCCCAATGGTACCAAACCTTTCACTCTATTTACTGGTGCATATGGTGCCGATCTTGATGTTTTCCTTATGTAAGAAAGGAAAGTAGCGACGTATGCACATCGATAGTAAAAGGATCACAGAGGAATCATTTGACGCACGACTTAGAGTTAGTTGCCATTGTATTTGCATTGAAATCATAAGGGGACTATCTATTGAATGAGAGATTCGAGTTATTTACGGACCATAAATCTCCTAGTTACCTATTTTCTCGGAAGGATTTGAATTTTAGATAGCAGCGGTGGATAGAATTATTTTCATCATATAATTTTAGGATTTTACACTCTAACGAAGGGAAATGTGGTTACTGATGCTTTGAGTAGGAGACGCACTAAAGTGAATGCCATGTTGTTAGAGCGGAGGAATTTGGAGTTTCTATCAGGACTTGATTTGCGACCTCGGTCAGAGTATGCACCTGGATTGTTAGCAAAATGGAGGTTAGACCTAAACTGATGAATTGTATTAGGTCAAGCCAAGGGAAAGATGCATCAGTGGTTGGCATTATAGAGCAGTAAGGACGAAGTGAATGATCGAACCATCTAGATTGCTAATACAAAGACAAAACGAGATATTTTTAATGAGACGGGAGCACTACAAGGAAAATCACTTTTGACAACAGCTATTCTCAGCGTTTCTCCCTTAAATGCGGTCGACCAAAATTTGGAGGGAATTTTTTTACGTGTGAACGCTGAGAAAACCTAAATAATATAACTTTGCCGCCTCATTTTTCACTTCGCCTAATTACTTTTCTCAGCCTTTCATCTTGTTAACACCTCCATCACCTAAAAAAGAATTAAACCACTCTTCCAGTCACTGAAATTCGTCTTCGTCACTGCCGCTTCATCGTTCAAACATCTCCATTCACCATCCTTTCGATTTTGAATCCAAATCATCGCCGCTAACTTCTCTTTCTACATGTACTTATTTCAACTATTCGTCGATTTTATTTAGGTTTAAAACGGGTTCTTCAATTAGTTTAATCATTCATCAATTTCGATTTTGTTATTTCAGTACCGTTTCTTCGATTGCTAAATCAAAATTTGTTGGATCGATTTTGTTAGTAAATTGATGTTAATGGGTTTATTAAGATTGTTGTATGTTAATAAGTATACTAAGATTGTTGCATGCTTCTGCCTAATTTTCATTTTTGTGCATATGCATGATTTAGTGTTTACACTTAATTTATCCTTCTGTGTTGTTTTCATTTTATATTTTCTTCTAATTTCTATTAGGAGACTGAGAATATCTGCAGTTGTTCAAATTCAAACAAGTTAAAATATTGTAATTTTAAGGCTGATTTTTCTTTTCCAATATTTGAAAGTATGCATTTAGAAAGAAAATGAGAATCATATTTGATTAGTATCAGTCAAGCTTAATTTAAACTAAGGTCACATTAACATTTATCTCCATTTTGATTTATCAAAACACTAATATATATAACATATTTCTTAACAGATTTAAAGCGATTAGATAAAGTTCCAACCAATGGGCAAAGCAACAGGATGGTTAAAAAGCCTCCTTCCTAGCAAAAAAGAAGAGGGAGAATCCCCTAAATGCACTGAAAAGAAGAGATGGAGTTTTAAATCAAGCGGAAATTCGACTGAGAAAGGCAGTATTGTAAATGCGAGCAATGCAACATGGAATGAATCTTCTGAAAGCGATAATGAACAGAGAAAACATGCTATTGCAGTTGCAGTAGCAACTGCAGCAGCTGCAGATGCTGCTGTTACAGCTGCTCAGGCTGCTGCTGCTGTTCTTAGATTGACCAGCCATGGTAGATCTTCTTCTTACAACAAGGGGAGCCTGAGTCATTTCGCTGCTCTCAAAATTCAGACTGCTTTTCAAGCTTTTTTGGTAAGCCTATCTTCTAATAGTTGTTATTTTGCTCATTTGTAAAATCAGACCATGGCAATGGTTCAATATTTGCAATTTCAATTGGAAGATCATGTATGTTTGTGTTCATATCACATATGTTTCATTTTTAATGTACTGTGCATAATGCATACACCCAATTAGTCAGGCATTAATCATACTGATGTAGAAAATGATACTTATACAAGAATGGGAAACAAATGGTGCTGGCACCATTTGTACATGTAAAGATCACTGTAGGATTTGCTGCCTTTGATATATTGATGTTCAAATTGTTTGTATTTTCTTTTGTCTCGTCATATGCATTTATTACTCACATATGCAGTCAGGTACAATCATTGTACTAGTATACTAGTATTCTAGAACTGTAATTTTTTGCTGGACAAAATATATGTATTTTTTCTAACATCTTTTTTCCTTGATTCTTTTTTATTTCTTTTTTGTCCTTTTTTTGTTGTTCATGGATGTCTAAATATTATAAAAGCACTTTGTGAAATGAATTGAAATGTACCAGGACCACATTATTTCAAATTGAGAATCAGTATGGATATTTTTAGGAAATACTTGAGACCATGGTTTCAAAGACCTGCTTATTTTGATTGCACTGTAGAACATTTTTAGGAAATCTTGCAGAAGCATACTCTTTTTAATTTTTAGTTTTATAAGATGCGT
The DNA here is from genome assembly GCA_030737815.1 of Allium fistulosum. Classification (NCBI taxonomy): domain Eukaryota; kingdom Viridiplantae; phylum Streptophyta; class Magnoliopsida; order Asparagales; family Amaryllidaceae; genus Allium; species Allium fistulosum. Next base: position 1,250,806,510 of record CM060901.1, read on the forward strand.
ACGGTAGAAATGATACTGATTGTTCTGAACTAGTCGTAAAGTAGAGTTCTAATCGCAGGAATGTTTTGCCAAACATTTTTGGCCACAGGAAAAGCTGATGCCAATATTTGGTGTTTATATTACCAATTACTGTAATAAGTATTTTTTTTGTAAAATATTCAGTATCTGTTATAAATTAAGAAAGAAATTGATAATAAAGTTTACTGAAAAATTTAATAACTAAGGGTTGTTTTTAGCTTTATCCAAACTGACTTGAAACCAAAGTATAATGATACTTCAAATTGATAATGAAATCCAAGGAGATCATGTACAGTAGTTAGGACCGAAGATGAATTGCATTAGCTTTTGGTATGGGGGAATTATTTTACATATAAAAAAGATTAGATAAGATAATTTCAACACAAAAAAGATCAAACCAGAAATAAAAGCTGATGGTTTAAGCTGAAAATCAAGAAATTAAAATGGCAGTAACAATCTACAATGAATCCTAAAATTATTTCTCTAACCTGCAATATTATTCAATTCTAAGTTACTCAGCCAAAATTGGAAACCTACATTAGTGCCATTATTCTTTTTTGAACCAATATGAACTTTACGGATCCATTTTTCTTGAATTTTTGTATTATTAGACAAGATAGTGTTTTCTAAAAGAAAAGAGAGTCAAAATAGTTAAATTACTTATCTATATGCCATAAATTATACATGTACATGTTACTGTTAAATGAGGGATGCAAGTATCCACATTATATTGCTTATAATATGCAACTATAACATCATAATTGAATCAACATGCAGTCTGATTTAATTGGTCCTGGAGTCGATATATTGGCAGCATGGTCACCTGCGGCACCTCTTTCAACATGGTCAAAATGCTCTCATTTACAGGTTGGTTTTATAATATTCTGCAATACCACTAAAGTATTGGAATATTATGTTTTACTGTGTTTCTTTCGTGTTAATTAACTTCTGTCTTTTTCTTAATGAGATCGGTAACAAATTCTTATCTCCGATGAAATAATTCATGCAAGTCTAAATCATAACATTCATAGAAATATATTGATTGGGATTTGTTAAAAGCCTATAGCCTTACCATGCGATCAACTAATAGTGACATGTCAACACTATCAAAAATGTATCCTCCATTACACTTTATCACTTGCAAGCTAGTTTTGATTTATACGACATATGTTTTGGACTAGTCTAAATAGTTTTTTTAATCTAATTGTCTCCATCTCTTAAGATGGTAATATGCAAGCAACATTTGATTGCTAGTAGCTGGGTAGTAAATGGAATGAGCAATTAAATTAGAGGAGCAGCACTAGCACTAGCAGGTTTTGATTTGACCGGTGGTCCGGATGGTTTTTGATTCGGACTTAGATCTCAGGTATGGTAAGTCGAACTGCATTTTATATACACTTTTGTTAGGTTCTGTGTTGATGTTGAATGAAGCCTAGTTCCTCATAAAATCCATGCCTAGTTCCTCATAAAATTCATGTTTCTTGGAGTTTGGTTATTTATTCATTCAAAATGTAATAAACCAGCTAATTACTTATCAGGTAAACTTTGAGCTTTTATTTGTTCGTAAATATGAAAAAACGCACATGATATAAGTTGCTGCTTTGTTCTAAACATATCATTTTTAGTTTAGAACTTGTAGTTTTGCACATAAGGTTGGTGAATGTGTATGCCCCAGTTTATAATTTTTAATCTAGCAACAAAATTTATTTCTAATTTTAGCATTTAGTGTCAATATTTTAATTTGATTTTTGTAGACCCAAGTCGTACATTCTCGGGCATTCAGATAACTTGATCAAATTTCCTCTAGTAATATAATTATACATATGACCAGTTGCAGTCTCGTCATCCTTAAAAGATTTTTATCATATAAGTTAATGGTTAATACTATTTATTTTTGCTATTGAAGGAAAGAACCTTTTATTACTATAGACAATCGTTGGTTAAAGTAAAATAGAAACATTTAATTTTGTATAACAGTCATATAGCCGGATGCAAGTAAATATGATAATAGATAACAAAATTTTATAAACATTAAACAAGTTTATAAAAATTAACTACGTTTTATAAAATTTTAACTAAGTTAAATTTAATAAAATATAATTAAGTTTGTAAAAATTAATATAATTTTATAAAAATTTAACTAAGTCGACTACGTTTGTAAAGTAACTATACGGACCACATCTCACATCTTTGTGCTATTATCTTTTACTGTCCTTTTTTATGCTTGTGTTTGAGTATGCACTCAAAGTGTCTGTTAAAGTGTTTTTTGTGTTTTCCATTTTATGGTCATTATTCCATTCCACCTTCCATGTTTAATTTATGTAATTCATCTGTAAAATGTATTATTAATAATAAGACATATACACTAGCCTTCCAAAGGGGACAATAAAATGAAATTAGAGGTGTAATATTACCAAGTATCTGTCAAAATTGTCCTTGATAAAAAGGCCAAGGATCTCCCCTATAGCCATTTAAAGATGCACAAAGTATTCAGTTGATTGTCTGTAACAAAGATCATCCTATATGTTGGTGGTAATTTTGTTAGAGAAGTCCCTCTAACCAAGAAAATACTTGTCGGTTGACGACTAGTAACTGTGTATATTAATTAAATTTTGTGTGTTTTCATATTTACTTAGTTTTGTTTTATATCTTGAATTACTCAATGATTTTGTTCTTTTGTACAAATAGGTGCAATTGGGATTACTGTTGCAAACCCAACTGATTTAGTTGAAGTATGACTTCAAGCTGAAGGGAAGCTTCCTTTGGTGTTCGAAAACGTTATTCAGGATCACTTAATGCTTACTTTACCATAATCAAACAGGTTCTACTTTAAAGTCAACTAGTTGTTACCACTTTGCAATTTTGAATTTATTCTGAACATACTATCTACTACATAGGAAGGAGTACGTGCTTGTTGTTGTTTATTTTTGTTTTGCATTTACATTTCTATAAAAAAAACAGAAAAAAAAGTATACACGATTTCAACAACCAAAATATTTTTTTATTGCAATTTTTTTCTTTTCTTTTTTACATTCACAATTTTCTACCACATTACAACCATCACCCTACAAACTGCTCTTCCCTTTCCAGTTCACTGTCTAGTCTTACCACTCTGCACAAACATCCCAAACCACAACTACATCACCACCACTACTTCACCAAACTTCACCACTGCCACTATCGTAGCAGCATCAACCACCTCTTTACAAAAACTGTTAACACATCACAACTCCATCAACCACCAAACCATCAAACTGCACCACTATTGCATCTCAGCCACAACTACTTCACAACTACTTAATTTGCAAATGAAAAAGATTAGTTTGGAATGTTTTTTTTTCTTATTTGCATTTAGATTAAATACGCTCTCTCTATATTTAAGTATATTTTACATAAAACTAGAAAAAGTTACAACCGCTAATTCTATATATATATACATATACAAACACACACACACATATAGAGTCTAATAAATGCTTAGGTATAGTAATAGTGTATGGATATTCTTTTATAGTGAAGAATATTTTTCTTTAACTGTTCACTCAAGTTTTAGCATGTTCTTTCCATTCCAATTTTGTTTGCCCTGCTATTTATAATAGTTATGTAATTGTCAAAATCAACCATGTGAAATTGGGTCACTGAGTTTCGATTTTTATTCGAGAAACATATACTATCTTGGAATAAATTATATACAATTACACGCTACTATTATATTGTACTGGTAATTACATAATTTTAATACTTGTTGATGTGTGCGATTGTGTGCGAGAATTGTAATGGCAAATTTTTTGGAAACAATTTGGTGCTAATGTTGTATATGATTCTGACATTGTTGTATAAGTGGATAAAATTGTTGTTAATGGCGCAAGCCAAGTATCAGGAGAGGGGTAATGCATAGACATTACTCTGGTGCTACAAAATGGCGCCGTTGTAATGGCAAATTTTTTGAAAACAGTTTGGTGCTAATAACAAAATGACTAATTTGTAGAGTTATGTCATTTTCAGTCTAATGTGGCCATGAAGTAGCTAATAACAAATTTATTTTATGCGTGCAGGCTTTGAACAGTTGATATTTGTAGAGTTCTGTCATTTTCAGTCTAGTGTGCTTAAACAACAAGGTATGAAACAGATGCTAAAAACTCTCAAGTATTATCATTATTGTCTATTAGTTTACCATCAAATAATTTCACAATTATGTTTTATTCCCTTCCATATTTCATCAAAAGGCTACTCTAAATTCATATCTTTTGCTGGATAAAAAACTATAATGCCTTAAATCATGCTATTAATAAACAACCAACAAAATATCACTTTGATAAATAAAAATATAGTTGTAGGAGATTCATATATTGTTACCATATAGTAACCAAGTTTTATAAAAGTTAACTAAATTAACCAAGTTTTATAAAAATTAACTAAGTCAATAAAGTTTTATAAAAAATTAACTAAGTTGATGAAGTTTTATAAAAATTAACTAAATTTTGCAAAAAACATAACCATTTTAACTAAGTTCTATAAAAATTATACAAGTTTATAGAAATGACTATAATTCCTCTCTGTGTGCAGAGGAAGCTTTATTAGATAATATGGTATCATATGCAAATTTGTTGGCTAGAAGGCAATTGGCCATGTTGTCCGACCTTTATGTTTCATGAGGACAAAAGGACAATAGTTTTAGAGAAGAAAGTTCAAACGCTTTGCCATCAAAAACAATATAGTTGGAAATAATTGTACACCACTAATACTTCCTAAAGTATCCAAACTGCCTCCATAAAATAAATATAGTTATTCTCATATAACAAGCATATTAATCCAATTAAATTCCCGATAGTTGTACACTTCATTATCAAATACTGTACTGAATGCTTATGATTTCATATTTATTAATATGGTAAAGATACCATCAAGTTTTCTAACACTGATATATGTCAACACACATGGTGTGATGAATGAATAATTCTGTTATTATCTAGGCATTCGTTGATATAATTTTCTGTACACTATTGCCCATCAACATAGCTGGAACTTGGTTGACGTTTCAACCGATTTGATATATTCACTAGAACTGCCTTATCAAGTAAAAGTATGTGACTGATAAAATTACTGCAACTTGAAAAATATGCATTAAATATATCACTGTGCAAATATTGCATAGAACTTCCAGTTACATGTTTATTGAAAAACACATTTTTTTCAACTGGAAATTGTACTCTTTATATTTAACTAACAGTTATACGTCTAAAGCTTACTGTAATTACTACTCACAGGATGTTGACAAAGCCATGGTTAGTGATAGCTCAACAACAAAAAGTCAAGAAAAAAAGACGGAAGGAGGAATCTTGCCGAGTTCAGACTGCCCTGTTGGCAACAATTCAGTAAACCAATGTCTAACTATCTTCGTACTGCCACTTTTCATTTTCAGCCTGTATTTGAACTACTTTTATGCACGTTTTGTCGATAATATTAGATGCAAACTTGCTTTCTAGATATTGTGCATTTGTCTAATTTTGTATGCAGTTGGTTTATAAATTTTATCTCTCTTTACGGGTTTATGTAAACTTTGTTCATGGATATTGTGTTCAACTTATTTTATGGAAGTGATTAATAGTTATGCTTTTATTTTATAATTTTTAGTTTGATTTGTTTATGTTATGTACATTAACTGATTAAAATATAATTAAATGTAGTTTATATTAATGATATGTGTGAATATTGCAATGGCACAACATTGTTGTCAATTCTTTGGAAAAAAAATGCATATCCCTACGACAGCGTTTATACATTGCTGTCAATTCATTGGAAAAAAATGCATATCCCTACGACAGCGTTTATACATTGTTGTCAATTCATTGGGAAAAAAAATGCATATCCCTACGACAACGTTTATACCTTGCAGTAGAAAACTATTAACAGCGTTTATACCTTGCAGTAGAAAAATTATTAACAGCGTTTAAAAAACGCTGTAGAAAGTGGGTTTTTGACAGCGTTTATATTTTGCAGCTAAAAATTTAGGTTCAACGACCGCATGTTGTTATACAGCGTTTTTAAAAACGCTGTGAAAACTTTTAACAGCGTTTTTCAAACGCTGTGAAAAGTCATTTTTGTTGTAGTGGAGGCCATGCGTACCACGGGTTAAAGGGTTGATAGAGGAAGTCTTGGGTGAGTGTCACCATTTAAAGATGACCATTCATCCAAGCGGAGATAAAATGTATTAGGATGTGAAGATGATATTCTATTAGCAAAGGATAAAGAGGTTGGTAGCTGAGTATGCGGCAAAGTATATGACATGTCAAAAAGTGAAGATGGGACAGAAAATGCCGAGTGGACTATTACATCCATTAGACGTGTCACGGTGGAAGTGGGAGTGCATATCTATTGATTTTGTGAACGGATTACCCTAGAGTAGAAGAGGAAACGAGATCATATAGGTTGTAGTAGACCGTCTCCTGAAGAGCACACGTTTTATTACAGTTAAGAGTACGAGAAAAATGACGATATTAGCAACATAATATATTAGAGAAGTAGTCCAACTGCATGTAGTGCCGGCTAGTATGGTGAGTGACCGAGACACACTTTTTGTAAGTGAATTCTAGAGGAGCCACATGAGGCATAAGGATGGAGTTGAGTTTAAGCACGACGTTTCATTCGTAGACAATAGACAGACATAGAGATTAAATAGGGTTTTGGATGACTTGTTGAGAGCTTGTATATTGGATTTTAGAGGATCTTGGGAGGATCATTTATCTATTATAGAATTTGCATATAATAATAGATACCACGCATGTATAGACTGTTACTATCAAATATCCTTTCAAACTTGTCGAAACCTGATTGAATAGAAGACAAAGAAGAATAGGAGAAAGAAGCTCCAGGAAGACCTTTCGAAGGAGTCGAAGGGATGCATAGCGAAAGATTAGAAATATCACACCCTTTCGAAGAGGTCGAAAGGGCCGAAAGCCCCCTTCCGCTTCAAGAGATTCCCTTTCGAAGCAGGTGCTTCCGCATGCATGAAGACCATTCGATTGAGTTAAAGCAACACCTTTCGAAGACAAGGAATGACAACCCTTCATATGTGCGCCAAACCTTTTAAAAATCAAAGGTTTCGCCTTCATTCAAACCACTCAGAAACACGACTTGGTTAAAACAACCCATTCGAAAGCAAAATCAAGCCTTACGAACCGGTCGAAGCCTTTAATATCTAGGGAAGGTTCCACATCAAGTCGCAAGCATAAGTTCGAAAGCTACTAACAAAATCGAAACCATCAGCATTTCAACACCTTCGAAACTGCTGGAAACCACCTGACGACAGAGTCAAAAGCTCCTACCTTCAATTCTTGTGACAACAAAGCAACATAAAAAGGAAAGGCGCAACCACCCATTTCGACGAAGATGGAGGCACTCGAACCCATTCGAAAACATTGTAGAGGGGTGCGTAAGTGTCAAAGAAGTCGGAAGGCATCGAAAGGCATCTGAAGCCACCTGTCGACCAGGTCGAAAGCACTGGGTCAAAAGGTGCCAACCCGCATATATAAATAAGACCCAAGGGGTCTGTTTTTTGGGGGCCAAATTGACTCATTCCAGATTTGTATTTTTCTTAATTTTACAAAGTTGTAAACCCTAATTTGCAAATCAAATTGGGGAAAATTGTTCAGCACAGTCATTACTGGATTAATAAAGGGAAGATTTCAATATTTCTTATTATATAGTTGATTGAAGGCTTTTTACTGGATTTAACTCTATTTTATAGGTATCGACCTCATCGAAAGGCTCCTTCCGAGTGAGTCAAAACCCCAGCCTTTCCAAGTAATCCATGACCTTAACTACAAATCACCATTCACTAAGCACTCACCTTCTAGTGAGTCTAAACCTTAACCCAAGCTGGTTCACCTTAGATTCAGAAACCAAACCTAAGTCACTAACTAACCTAGCTTTTGACAAGGTCGAAACCCACCTAGTCAAACCTTACCCTTGAAACTTTAGAGCCATCCTTTAGCGTTCCGCAACTGTTTCGAGAGGAAGTTTTCGAAAGGATAATCAAACTACCTTAATCGGCTCGATAGACCAAAAAGAAGGGAATTTAAGTGTTTCGACTGGGTCGAAAGGTCAATAAGAAAAGTTTCCACAAAAGAAACCTATTCAAAAGGTTGGATCAAAGGGAATACCCACATCCTATCTTCCACAACTTAACCAAGAGAGGTTAAAAAGGACTAACCTTTTCCTTAAAATCAACTTTGAGGTGTTGACAAGTTTTCTTGCTAACATTTTGGCACTAGAAGGTGAGCTCGTACCTCCGATCTTGTTAAACATCCAACATCACTTATCTCTAACCCTATCCAATTTCAAGCTTAACTACTCAAGACCTTAATTCATCATGACCAGAAGTGTCAAAAGATCTAAACAAGGATCCTCAAAACCACACTTAATAGAATTCTCCCCAAGAACCACTCAAGATTCCAAATTATACGAAGAGCAAATGCTAAGATTGAAAGCTCTAAGTATTATAAAGAAGAAAAGAGTAGAATTATATGATCTAGAAAAATTGAGCTTAAATCCTTTCCATATTGGCCCCACCTTTATCTTTCCCTTAGGAGAAAAGACAAATGGAAGTGGCAAATTATTTAACGAAATGAGCAAAACGATCCAACATTATGCCAAAGGCACAATCTTCGAAGAAAGGTTAATGGCAGATTACAACGCCTTTGCTCACAAATAGCAACAAGCTACAACTAGAACACTTCCAGCACATGAACTCCAAAGGGTGTTAAAAAGAAAAACAACCGATGAAGGTGAAACTATAAACCAAGTAACAAAAAACCTAGAAGCCATTCTCAAGGAATAAGTTTTAAGTAAGACTTCCTAAAAGAATGCTATCTGACAACATCTATAGAGAATGTCTTCTTGCTAACTAAGGATGGGCTCAACTATTGGCCATCAAAAAAGAAGAAACCAAAATATGAAAGGTATCTAGGAGGATCCTACTGCCATTACCATATGATGAATGGTCATGAAACTAACCACTGCAGAGCTTTGGAAGGGATGATGATCAACTTTTTCCATCAAGGCAAAATTAGTGAGTTTGTAAAGAAACATTGAATGAGGTCAATAAAGAACTACTTTACTTAAGAGAATCTACATGGTTGGGAGTAAAATGCTCCTTTCATTTGGACATTACCTTAAACGGTCAAAGCCTCTATCCGCGCCGAATTGGCCAGGGCAGAGCATCTCATAGAGGGAGGAGTGTAAGCCTTTATCTGCGCCACACTAAGGCTAGGATAAAGCATCGACAAGCCCCTGTCTGCGCCACGGTATGGCCAGGACAGGGCACCTCTTGGAGGGAGGAGTGTAATCCTTTATCCGCCCCACGCTATGGCCAACTTAAAGCATCGACAAGCCATTGTCCGTGCCACGCTATGGCCAGGTTAAAGCATCGACAAGCCCTTGGCCGCGTCACGCTACGACCAGGTCAAGGCATCTCCTAGAGGGAGGTTGGGTAAGTCCTTGGTTCCAGCTTGAGAATAAGCTAACCAAGCGCACCAGATAACAAAGGACTAAGATGTCCAAGCCCAAGAAGTGGCATATCTACAAAGGACTAAGATGTCCAAGCCCAAGAAGAGGCATATGAACATCAGATTAAGACGTCCAAGCCCGAGAAGCGGCATATCAAATAGTGGACCAAGATGTCCAAGCTCAAAAGCTAGCCAATCAAATCGCAACTACATACAAAACCAAAAGGGTTTACACATGTCAAAGAAGTAAAAACCTAAAAGAGTGGAACAGAATTCCGTTTATTAATACCTGAATTTTTGTTTCAGGTTTATCATTTCTAAACTTTATCTATTAATACCCGAATCTGGGTTTCGAAACTATTATCGGACTTTACACATTAATGTCCTAATTTGGGCTTGAGATTTCTGTTATGAAGATAATTATCATGGATTTCTGATTGTCCATCACTAATACCCGAATCTGGGTTTTGAGACTATTACTTCACTTCACTCATTAGTGCTTAAATCTGGGCTCAAGACTTCTACTAAGGACTTTATCCTGGATTTTTTGTTATTATTCGCTAAGACCCTAATCTGTGTTCCAAATTTCCTAACTTTTAAATTTCGTTTATTAATGCACGAATCTGGGCCATAGGATTCTATCACAAGAGTTCAGACAATGATCTCTTGAAATCTATTATATCGTCTTTACTAATTTTCATTTAGCTATCTCTAGAGGATAACTTTCTAAAAACATTTGTATCCATGGTTGAGACAAGGGTTTTCTACCATCATACTTTAGATATTTCAGCAATATGTTTAAAATTGAATTCTTGGTTATCTCTTATCATTATCAAAGATGAAATTCAAAACATTTCATCAAAAGCGATTACTTTTCATTTATTATCAAACCTTGGTATAATGATTTATTAATATCCGCAAATGATATGTATAAACTCCTATAGATATTACAAACTAACAATAACAAATACCGCTTATTTTTTTTTCCAGGTAAAGTAGAACAGTAATAAGGATTGAAAGATCCAACAAATACAGAAATTATGATACATGCTATCAACATATGTTTTAGAAACAACATTACAAGGAAAGATCACGAATCAGGTGATATTTACAAAATTTTCACAATTTACACAATTTATAAAATTATTTACAAATATACAAGAACAAATGTATACACTTCATTAATATAAATGGTTCATAAGTCTTGGACAGCTTTATTCAGATTCTCAACGATCAAAGGATCTACAATGTGATGAATAGCGATGCGAAGAACTTCTTTTAGTTTTTTTCTTTCTTTCTCATCTTGTCTTCATCATCAATAGCCTCGATGTTGGTTTTCAAAGCACGGTTAAAGGCTTTGTTCTTACCTTTAAGGGTTTTATTTTCCCTTTCTAAGTCAGCGATACGCTTCTGAAGAAAATATCTCTCACATTAGAGATTTTGAATTTTAGCAGCGTAATCATTTATGCATTGCGAATATCTCATCTTCTGTTGCTCATCGAAAGACTTAATCATTTCGAATTTGACTTTCCTACACCATTCTCCTACTATGTTTTCGTCTAAACCAGGAGGAAGATTAGTCATAGTAGGGAATTTTTGAATAGCAAGAGAAGAATATCTTGTTAATTTTGCAACAGAGGGAACAATGGAAGAAGCTGGTAAATCGACGTTTGAAATATCACTTCCCATAATGAATTCGAGCGATTCACACTGAGCTTGGCTATCTTTCAGCTTAATTTCCAAATCACTTATTGAAGAAGCTCCAACATTTTATAGTCAAAGTCAATTGAAGGATTTGACTTGACTTGATGCTTCAACGTAAAAATCGCTTCACTCTTGCTCTTAACATCAGCCTCTAAATTGGCAATTTGATCATTGGGATTTTTGATGATTGTTTTCTGAAGTAAAAATCTTCTATGCCATTTTAATGCTTCCGTGTTATCTTGAAAATGAGCAGATAAGGTATTGTCGAGAAGCCTTTTCTTTTCAAGATCCGCTAACAACCTATCTTTGATATTGATAACACGTGATGCCGAATCTAATGAGAGAGGCATTGTGGATAACCGTAACTCCTAGTTAAACAAAAAGAAAAAGAAAATAAAGTCAAGACTTAAGTAATTGATCTCTTTATTGTCACAATAAAAAATTACAACTCAAGTAACATTGAAACTAAAAAGTACATTTAGACAATTGCTTCACAACTAAAGTTGGGAAACTACATTTCTAACTTTATTCAATGAATTAGCAGAAAGAATAACTATCAAGTCAAAAGGAACATTAAGTCCTTCCGGAGTAAAAACCGAGGGATATTTACTAGAGTCCCATTCTCCAGCAGGAGGGCTATCACGACCACATATTAGTTTGGTATGATATGTCCGTATCTCTTTATGTAGATTTTCTTTTTCTTTACCGAGAAAATCGAAGCGAAGACGAGGATGTTCCATATAAATTTTTTGCAAATCTCTACGGAAACAATAGCTGGCAAGTTTTGAAGATTTCAAAATTGATGCCTTTTCGAGAAAATCTATTCTTAATCTAACATACTGGCTTAGATAATCTCTAGAGGCAATTTTGTCTGAGGAACATTCACTCTGTAATCACATAATAAAATGCAACTAAGTATAAAAGGAAAACTAAAATGGACATTCACAAATCAATATTATTACATTATTACGATTATTCATCTGCTTCATACAAAATTGATTTTGTAAATAATTCCAAAATAAACTTGTCCTTATAATATTTAAGTTTATGAGGAGGTAAGTGTTGGGGAATTGATCTGGCTAGTGGAAAAATCCAGCATGCTCCAGGATGTAGATCAGACCCAAATTCATTCAAATATCTTTTGTGCAGATGCCTAAGTAGACCCCTACTAAAGTCACATAAATACGAGAAATCTATGGTCGGGTGTCTACAATAGGCTTTGTATAGAAAATTCACCAAAATATTCCTCTCCTCGATCAACATCCAAAAAAGTGCGATCAACTCCCGATTCTCTTTTCAATAAAAAAAGAACTTTTGCAGTGTTTTAAAATTGTTGCCATAATCATTGTTAATGTTTCGAAAAAACGCTGCCTAATGTCGTGCTACAATTGAGTCGGGGAATACCGCAACGTTTTATACATGTTGCTAAAAAAGCTACCAAAGCTTTTATAAAAGGCTGCAGTAAATTAATTTTGCAGCGTTTATGAAACGATGCAAACTAATTTAGCAGCGTTTTGGAGAACATAGTCTATAGTAGGGTTCAATAGAACTAGTAGCATAGCAGCATTTTTGAAACGCTGCAAAAATTATTTTTGCGGCGTTCCGACAACATTTTTATTGCAGTGGTTATGCCGCGTTATGTTTTGATAGTTGCAGCATTTTCATTTTGCTATGGTGTGGTTTTCTACAGCGTTTTGTATTTTTAGTATATAGCGCTTTTGAAACGCTGCGGTATATCAACATTTTTGCTATATTTTACAATTGTAGCAGTTTAAAACAATTCTAAAAACTATATAATGTATTTGGAAACAAATTGCTCAATTTATAAAACATCAATAGATATAATCTAATATTATAAGCAGTTATAAAGATTAAACACAAATGATAGCGACATAAAATCTTACAAATAAACTTTGCTAAAAGAGAAAATATTTATCATGGAAAGTCCAAGCTCGTCTCCTTCAAAAGATCAATATGCCTGTAAGAAGAAGAAAACCAATTAGGATCAACTAAGGAGAATTGTACAATGCATGGGGATAAAGTGGAGCATGTATGCTCGAATGAATTGAATAATCAAAGAAAACAGGTGAAGGAGAATTGTACAATGCACTAAAACACCCAGGCCGTTGAAGACATATGTCGAGCACTAAACACCTAGCTATTGAAGACATTTCAAAGACATCCACCAAACATTTCAACCAGACCTAACTTCAAATACTAAATCAATTCAGTTAATGCCACATGTTTAACTATCAACTGCCTGTACATGCAGTAAACTAGTTTATTTGCAATCGTAATCTGAACATCCACATTTAGTAGTATGTTAGTTGTACGACATTAATTTTTCTTAGTTTCATGTCAAAATATAAGCTCAGCTTTGCGTTACATAAACAAACAAACAAGTAAACTTTAGACATTCAAAACAAATTTACTAGATCCGCCTTGCATGCAGTACGATAACAATAAAATACCTTCTAAGTAGACTTTACCAAGTTAATTATTACCATTCAGAACAACACAAAATATTGGTATTTACTATTGTTAATATTTTAAGGAACCAACCGATACTAATTCTTTTAAAATCATTTTTCAGTCTAAATTGAAAAATGTTTACAAAACTGCTAATTTTAATTTGTTTAAAATTGATATAATAAATTAATAGTTAAGAACCCACTGTCTGATATTCCGATGTATCCATGTCTGATATTTAATTACATTCAAATTCCTATTATAAACCAAGGAAATTAAGAACCCATTGTCTAAAATAATTCAACCCAAATCCCTAAATGTCTTAGTTCCAATCAAGAAGTCAAATAAAGCGAACACCATAAAGATCTTACTTTCTGTTGTGCAAATTTTCTACAAGGAAAAACGAAAAACTATGGACATAACAGTGCTCTAAATTATTGTGCTAGAAAAAAGATCTCTATATAAGTTTTCCCAAATTTCTTTTTTCAATTTGATGTTCATATTAATAAGTGTTCGGTTCCTTTAGTCCAAAAATAACCTTGTATGACCTAAAATGCATGTATATTTATAAAATCATTAAGTTGCCTATATAGAGGAAAGCCGTCATCCCAAACGGTTTGCGTAGAAGTTACTACTATGTGCCTACTTTTCAAACAATTATATGAAAGATATTAAAAAGATGAATAATAAGTATCCTTATTTGTTGCTAAAATTAACACAAATGAAAGAGTAAAACCCTTCATCTATCACATTCTCCATAACAAAAGATTGACACAAATTTTAATTGAAGACTTTATGAAAGTGGAATTATGTCTTTACGTGGATATCCAAAAAATTTTAACATCTGTCGGTATATGTTTCTTATCCAAAAAGTGGATAAATATTTGGAAAACAAATATGGATGCTGATATAGAGACATTCGATAATTATCCATCCGGCTGCTATTAATATTATAGTTTATAATATGTGTATTTTAATATAATGAATGATAATTATTTATTGTTTTAATGAGTTAATAATTTATACTATATTCATATTGGTCCGTAACAACTGTTCAAAACTATTTGTTTATTTTTTGAACTTTTATAATTAACGATATTTAAAAAAGTGTATGTTAAACCAAAATTCAATTTAAGTTTCCAAATTTATCAACGGTCAGTGAATATGATAAATATCTGAAATTCGTCCATATTCGTGAACGAGGATATCCGCTATGTGAAAGTGATTTCGGATGTGAATGCGTGCCTTTTCGAATGCGGATGTGGATATGACACTAACTATAGCCGAATGTACCCGCTGTCAAGCCTGAGTAGAATCAAGCACCACTTTATCTACGAACCATGCTTAAACTCTTTTTCTTCCTTTTCTATATTTTTCTTTAAAAAATATCCTCCAACTTGGTTGATTTTAATCATTAATACACTCATGATCAACAACCAACATCATCTTTTTCCTTTTCTTAATTTACTTTGCCTACCCTCTTTTGATTGCTTTATTTTTATTACAGATTTTGAATTTTGAATTGAATTCGTCTATTGATTTATGTTGGAATATAATGAGCTCGATTATGGGATTTATGTTTGCTTTATTATGGGTCTTTGGATGGGTATCAATGCAATATCGCAGCACATATATTTTTGAAATACAAAGTTTAGTTCTTATGGTAAACCGTGTTATTCATTTTTAGCTTATGATTTGATTTGTACTATATTATAGCAATTTTGTCTTCATGTCTATGTATTTCTACGATTTCAAGAATAATTATTTATTATGAATTGGATATAATTTGAAATATGGCACTTTTAGGCTAGTTAAACAAGTCCCATCAAATTAAGTTAAATAAGTGTTTTAAACATTTTAGGAAGATTTTATGGTTTATTTCTTGCTAAAGTTATTTCTTGAAAGGTGCATTAGCTTACAATTCATGTGAATAATTTTTTCGATTTTATTAAGAGTTACTTTGTGCATAATTTATGAAATAACTGTGTTGTGTCAAATTTTACACTTGAAAAATACATGTTTAAGTGGTTGAGTTATATCAAAGCAATCAAGCTATATTAATGGTTGAGAAAAAGCTATTTTGTAAAATAATAACACCTTATATTAAGCTTATTATATGAAAATTAGTTCTTCATATCCATAGTTTTGTTGAGGAAGAATTTGGTACAATTTTTATTTTAGGATTATATCCTTAATTTTCGTTCACGACATAAGTTTTTGGTTGAGTTGATGCAGTCCTTACTTTCAAACTATAATTTTTGTTTTTAGCATTATAACAACACACTCAACATATGCTTATGAGAGGATTTAAAGGATAACCATATTGTTAATATGATGTCAGGTAAAACTATAGAGGGATTTGTAGTTTGCATCTGCTGAATTTATGAAGAAGTCATTTCCAATTATGAAACGAAGTACTGGAACTAAGTATGGATTAAGTAGAACAGTGGTTTTGTTAATACTTCAAACACGTAGTGTTCAGGTAAAAACTATAACAATGCAAGGTGATTTATTTTCAGCTCATGTGCTATGTAAGGGAAAAAATATGCTCTAGCCTCAACCATGCAACTTGATGCTTAGACTTAGTTGGTTCCTTCGACATCTCAGAACCACATTTGTACTACTACATTGATAATAACATTTTCACTTAACTGACATGCATTTTGATTGCTGAAACATAACAATCTATATTTTTTATTTGTATTTTGATAATAGCTCACTTTGCTTTAGTTGTTTCATTGCACTTTTGTCCCGCAAATAGAAATGCCTCCATCGACACTTGACTATTGGGGCCTGTGAGGTTTTATATTACTTAGATCTGCAACTTTAATGTCTTTAAAACACACAAACTTACACATTAGAACCACTTTACACTCTTATTTCCTTCTGAACTTATTTATCAAAACGGTCAAAATTTTCTCCATAGGTTCAGCTTAATTCAAGAGATAAAATTTGCACCATGGTGGAAGAAACATATGAAACTATCAAATTCAATCTGTAACGGGGGTAGGAAGGTTCTGTTAGTGTTTTCTTTAAATTATTATTTTTATATGCATGAACTACTATTCCAACTACATTGTACTTAACATTTATGATGTATTTGGAGAGTCCATTTATAATTAGTAGCAGAAATATGAGGTTAGCAATACTTCTATAGAATTTAATAATCGAAGATATGCTGTTATTATAAAGTCAAATGAATAATTATAATTGTTGAGTATATAGGATGAAATTTTATTTATTCACATGTTAGTAATACATAATTTGAGAAAAACGTTATGACAATCTACCTGTATAGTGTTTTTCCTAACTGTAAACTTTATGTTTTAAATAAAAAGAAAACCTTTGCAACTATTTGTTTATACAAAAAGCAGGTTAAAGAAGTATCTAGAAAAAAACTTCTTTGTGATGTCTTCATTTAAAGGTTCTATTGATTGTAGACTAGAATCTGTAGTTTCAAATTTGTGCCTTTGTGAGTACTTCTTATAATAGTAGGATCAACAAGACTATTATTTATTCATGCATACGATTCTTACAAATGCATTTATCCAATTATACTATTATTTTGTTCACTTAATCCTAAAATAATGAGCCTTTATACTCACAAAATGTAGTTATCTTCCTTTAATGAATTTCAAAAAGTTGATGAAATTTAAACTTTGAATTTCACGGTTGTTTTAACTTATTAAGCATTAGAAGTACTATGGTTTATTGAGTGTATTTCATGCTATTTGAGATTTCCTAATCGCTTTCTGAGTTAAAATACTATGTTATTATTGTCGTTTGTTATACTTAGTGACTTTTAAACTCGAAGAGCTACATATTTATGACTCTTTTTGAAAAGTTTCTTTTCCGAATTGACAATTATTTTTTATGAATGTTATGTATGAAAAATAATTATAGAGTTTTGTCTTACTTTAAATTCGCACAAGAGGAGTTTGAGATTTTTTCTAAGTTCATCATACTTTTGTAAAACTTAATTGTCTTTCATATTGCTATATATTCAATGGTGGAGCCAACATCAAGAGTTTGGTAGGAGCATATATTTTGGCTAAAAATAGTTTGATTTGTAATATCCAACACAACTTCATTGCTCACTTATATTGGAAATTTTATACATAATACTTTACAGTGTTATGTGGTGTAAAAATTTACCAGAAACAACATATACTTATGGGAAGTCAAGTACATTAAATGTTACATAATCATCCAAAATAGATTCTTCTATTACAATAATGACAAAGTCGTATTGGAAAATTATGATATTGATCTATTTGATTAGAGATTGATAATGAGTTTTCTATTTTTTCAACTAAAGATGTGAAGAAGAGTTTTTTAACAAAGAACGATATTATAAAGTGAGTAAAAGTGTTAAGCTAAAGAATTAACTACCTTTGATATGAAACAAGGCAGAAAGGATATAAGTGCTTGACAAGTGAAGGAAAAATCATAATGTCAAGACATGTGATATTCAACGAGAAGGTATTTCCATTTGATAACAGAGAAGTAAGAAACACAGGAAAGGTTACAAATGCTCAGAAATCAATCCCACCTATACCATTGTATGTACCAGATGAAAAGCAGCATATTAGTTCAGAATTCGGTGCAGAAGGGACTCATAATTCATCAACTAGTGACAGTGAGAGTGTGGAGCTCAGTCAGAATCAGAGTGATGAAAGCAACAAAGACTCTAATATTATGCATGACATACCATCACCAAGTAACTCATCAGATCAGGTCATAGATCATTTGCAGAGAGAAACATCAATCAGGACAATAGAACCACATCAAGGACATCATATGATAACGAGATCAAAGAGAGGCATCTTCAAGCCAAAGATATACACAATTCAGTACTCGCAAGAGGAACCAACAAGCTATGACCAAGCAGTAAAGTCTGTCAGATGGAGAAGGGCTATGGAAGAGGACTATAAAGCTCTAATAAACAATGATACATGGAGTTTAGTAGCACTACCGAAGAATAAAACAGTTATTGGATGCAAGTGGACGTATAGATTGAAGTATAATGCAGATGGAACTGTGGACAAATACAAGGCTCGGCTCGTAGCCAAAGGATACACTCAGCAGCCAGGATTTGATTTTAAAGAGACGTTTTCGCCAGTGGTAAAGCCAACAACGATCAGAGTAATGCTCACCCTAGCTTTGCACAATGGTTGCTCAGTAAAGCAATTGGATGTTCATAACGCATTTCTAAATGGGGAATTAGAAGAAGAGGTGTATATGGAGTAGCCTAAAGGGTTTGAAGATAACAGCAAGCTTCAAATGGTATGTAAGTTGAATAAAGCTATATACGGATTAAAACAAGCGCCTAGGGTATGGTTTGAGAAGTTGAAGGGAACATTGATGAAGTTGGGATTCAATGTTATCAGGTCTGATAGTTCATTGTTTATCAAAAGAAGCAAAACTTGCATTATATACGTTCTTGTATACGTAGACGATTTTATTATAACCGGAAACAACAGCAGTGAAATAGATCAATTAACATTATACCTGAATGAACATTTCAAGCTAAAAGATCTGGGAACACTCAACTTCTTTCTAGGGATTGAGGTGAAGAAGACATCTGACGGAAATCTGCATCTCATCCAAACTAATTATATTCAGAGCGTATTGAAAAGGGCAGGAATGGAAAAAGCAAAAGCAGCAGCTACTCCCATGATCACTAATCTTCAACTGTCGAAAAATGCTGGTGAACCCATAGATAATCCGCAGCATTACAGAAGTATAGTAGGCGCTTTGTAGTACATAACCATCACCAGACCTGAGATATCATTTAGTGTGAATAAAGTTTGTCAATTCATGCAAAATCCATTAAGTGAACATTGGAAGGCTGTAAAAAGAGTTCTTAGATACCTGGCAGGAACTTTGAAGCTTGGACTAACAATGTATCCCAGTGATACACTGAAAGTAAGTGCATTTGCAGATGCGGACTGGGCTGCGGACAGAGATGATCGGAAATCGGTTAGTGGATACTGTGTTTATCTAGGAAAGAATATAGTGTCATGGAATTCCAAGAAACAACCTACGGTATCAAGATCTAGCACGGAAGCAGAGTATCGAAGTGTTGCTGGGGTGGTTTCAGAGATTATGTGGCTTAAGTCATTATTTTCTGAAGTGCTTGACAGTGACATAGGACCAGCAACAGTGTGGTGTGACAATGCGAGCACTGTGTCACTTGCAGTTAATCAAGTCTTGCACTCACGAACTAAACACATCGAGTTGGATCTCTATTTCTTCAGAGAACAAGTAGCCAAGGGAGATATCTATATCAATCATATACCAGCTTTGTATCAGAAAGCTGATATATTAACCAAGGCTCTGTCATCAGCACGATTTATGCAGCTGAGAAGTGAATTGAATGTTGATGCTTTGACAAAAAGGGAGACTGAAGAAAGAACAGAAATGGAGAGGAAGTAGATGAAGGAAGAAGGTTCAGATTGAGGGAGAGTATTAGTAATATTAGAATAAACACTTTCATTTCATTTCCTGATATATGTACGGTTATAACATCCTACTATGCTGTGTGTACATGAGCTATATATAGCTACTGCTGTATGTGATGCAAAGTGAGGTTGAATCATTTTCTTATGAATAAAGTTTGTTATTCAAATAGCAGGCAAATGGTTTGCAAAGAAAGAGCATAAATTTAGGTTGCACTAAAAAAATGATACTAGCAACAAACTAATAGAAAAAGAAACGTAGATTCTGGATTATTTTTCAAGATAGCTTTGGCTAGGTAGGGCGAGAAAATAACTTCATTTGCATTAAGAATCGAAAAGCCCTGGCCTTTTAATCAATCCATGAATTTTCAACTATAGTCTTACCCTAATATACCATGCTTTGCATCCGGCCCCCATCTGTGATATCCATAATATAGTATGTTTTTGCCAAGTTATCTAAGTGATGATATAAGTGTGACTATGGTTTTCCATTTTCTATAATGTAACAGTAATGGTTATTTATAAAATTTAGCGTGTTTTCTTGATATAAATGACAAAATTCTTTGTTTTTAATGATGTAAAATTAAGTTATGAAGATTATATTTATTACCAAAACATAGATGCAAACCAAGTATGCTAATGTGGCTTCCTAAAATTATTTTGTTTCATATTTCTAGTTCTTGGCTTAATTCATGATTTGCTTTAACTATATTTAGATTTTTGATTTTTAATCCACTGGATTCAAAACCTTTCTTGGAGTATGGCCATTTGCATTAGGTTAGCATTTTATTTACAAAGTTTGTACAAAAAAATGATGTTGATTGAACAAACTTATACCTAAACCATCACTTAATGGTTAGTAACAGGCCTTAAGGCATCAATTATCATAACCTTATTTATATTGTATTGGCAATAATATATATATATATATATATAATAGATGAAAGTGCAAGGAGATTTCATTTTTAGTCATTGTCTCATGTATTGCTTGGTTCCTTTAGGTATATTATAATTGTAGTTGTTGATAAATTTTGCACCGAGCATGCAATTATGTATGCCTTTATCAGATGCGTGCCTTAATTTACCATTTCATTATTAATCATTGTTTAAATTATAACTCACTTCTCCATAACTGCCCACAAAATGTTTAAAAAAAATATTAAATGGCATGAAGGAAAGATTAAATTTGCTAATTACATTGACAAGGAAAGTTTAGTCATGATAGAAGTTGAGAAGTTAAAAATCATAGGTTAAAATATGAAAGAAGTATATTTATGAAGCACTTTATTCTGACATTGAAGAACAATAGTAAGATAGTGCGCTAGAGTTGAGACAAGGTGGTAAGAAGTAAATTCATTGCAGTGTGGAGAGCAGCAGGACTGGAGAGAATAGTGTTTATATATATATATCATGATCAGTTTTTGTATCTTTATGTTAAATAACAAGAAAGTGATGTCTTAGCTTGCAGGATAAATCAGGGCCATAAGCAACACTGTTTGAAGTTCTTGGTCAAGCTTACCGACCAGCCATTACATGTTACTTATGCAATTTGTTTTTGCTGAATGACACACACACACACTAAATCTGAAATGCACATGTAATATTAGGTATCGTGTGTCTACTTAAAGTATTTATTTAACTCTATGAATTGAAAAGGATGTAAGGTTTCATGACAACTAATGTTATATTATATTGAAATCATAACTAAGATATGTATCTACTTATGATGTTAATAGTTGTGTGGTACTTTAACAACATAAGTAATATACGGCATGCAATATTTTTATGAAAGACTATATGATTAATATTTTTTCTGCATTTCTTTATTTCTAGAATACAACTATAACGTGAAGTTGGAACTCTTTCAATTCAATAGATCTTTAAATATTTGAGTTTGTGTAATCAACAAAGGTGGATGGCAGTTTCTATGGTCAGTTCTCAATTGATTTGAAAAGAAGATTCTTTCACTTTGGTTACTTTTTCCCAAAGGCATTGACCATTTGGAATTTTAAATCCTTAAGCATGTTTTTCATATTTTATAAATCTCCATTTATGCATGTACTTGCTGACTTGCTAATATGTTAAGGATTCCTTTTATTTTAAATATTTCATGCTTATTAATTTGAAGACTTGAATATAAAATATATTAATAACAAGCATTTATGGATCATGAAGTTTTACTTATTTATGTAAAGTTTTAACTCCTCATGATAAATAATGTTACAAGACTCGATATATATAAACACGCACATCAACTTCAAACATCGGAAGCTAATAAAACTTCCAAAATTTAGTCACCTCAATAATAAAACTATAGTTTTCAACAAGAACCAAAAAATTCCAAAATCCGTCCGTATCTATATCCGAAATATGAAAATTTATCCAATATCTGAAAAATAGATGTGGATGTGGATATGGTCATATCCGCATCCGATAATTATTTTTCCGGTTTTTATCAAGGTTATAATTATATTTTTATGTATTTTAGTATATAGAATGATTGTCATTTACTGCTTTATCTAGGTAAAAGTTTAATATGTGTATAAAAATAAATATTTGCTTCTCGAAATTATTTTTCGTAGCATATTTTTTATTTTTTTGTATTGAAATGGGGTTATAATGAGTTAAAATTTTCTATTTATTTGTTTAGATTTATTAGTTCTGAACTGGTCGAAGAATATTTGATATTCATCTGCGTTAGCGGATATAGATACGGATATGGTACTGTCTAAATGCGCATCCGACCATTTACTGATCTAAATAAAGCTTATATCTTGCTTAATTAACCTTACTCTGTTAATACAAATTGTATTTGGATGTGTGAGTCGCCGAGTAGATATTGGTACTCAAATGGTTATAATTGTGACCATATATCAAAATATTATATCCACATGCTTCTTTTATGCATTTGTCAATACACCGTGTGCATAGCACGGGTTCACACTAGTACATATATATAACTGTTATATTTAACATTTCTTGATTTCAATAATACAATAATGCAATCGGAAACAAGTATCTTCCAATATAACAAATTTCTACAAAGTGAAATGGTTTACTCATTTGTTACTACCTTTGACTCAAACAACTCATCCACTAAAGATCAGGAAAAAGTAGGATTTGTATTTATCTGGCCTTCATTTCAATTCTTTTTATGCATGTGAAATTCTATCCATTAAAAGTTAGATCTACTTTTATATTTTTGGACTAGCTACTCCAAATACTACTCTACTCATGTAGATGAAAATGAAAATGGAATTAATCGTAGCTAAGCTGGTGCGCTTATGCTACCTCGTTTTACATGGTCATAAAGAGAAAATAAAGTTGAAAGCCAAGATTATTTGTTATGCGATAAATTTTTTCCTTTATACCATAAGCTATAATCTTGAAAAGATAACATTTTTTGGAAATACGTACTAATGAGCAAGCCAAACAGATGTTGCAACAACAAGTAATGAATTTATAAGTATTTGATGGTACTGTGAGTCAACCTAGCAACGTAATATGTGACACATTGATACATTAGCCTAACATTGAATTAAACCATAATGCCTCAAGCCTTAAGGTTTTATCAATTTAATCGGTCGAAGTGTCAAACTGTCGGAAGCGCATAATATTTTTTTCCAGATGATTTATAATTTAAAATGTAAATTATAACATAATAGCACCTATAAAATCTTCATAATTGCTAGCTGTTCTACTAAGAATGTGCAAAAGCTAATAGAATATGTTTAAGTAAGCTTTGGGTTCATCCTAATAGAATCACAGTTTATCATATTTTTGCCTAGTTTACTATAGAAATTTCTGAGAATATAGACGATCAGATAGTTGATGCTAGGCTTTAAAACTGGCTCAGTAATTTTGGAAAACACCTACTTCATTTTTAGAGCTAGTCCTGGGTTATCCACATTATACAAATGATTTCTTCTTACCCAAAAATGGAAAGTAATAGTTAGGAAATCATTAATAAAAAGCAAAACCCATTATACATATAATATCACAAGGAAAAATCTACCGATGCTTAAAAAATGATGATAATCAAAGCGGTAGAAGATTTGAAAATAAGGTTCTAATCATAAAACCATACAATCTAGATTAAAGAAACTAGCAAGTCACAACAAAGGATAAAATCACAGTTTCATTTCAATAGTCTACAATGAAATACATGGTTTCATTTCCACTCTAAACTCTGCTATTTCAAAAAATTCAAAAAAGACACATGCATGATAACAGACCTAGAATCACAATATGGATGCTCCAATCACGTACTCATACTAGTAATGGTTTATTCATACCACAAATAAAGAAATCAGATATTGAAAGCAATAATGAAGAAATAAAATAATACCTTCAATTATGGTTTCGAAACTAGAGGGTTGTTGGACAGGTTAAATCGACGGTGGAGATGGCAAAGACGACGGAGATGGCGAAGACGGCGGAGACGGTGGAGACGGCGGTGCATGCGACGTTCGATGTTGAGCGATGTTTGGAATAGTTTGATTTTTAATTAAATTTGGGTTAGAGAAAGAGGTTATTAATTTTCCTGCATTTGGAAAGAAGTATTCATGAGAGGCGGCAAATTTTTGTTTTCCTCGAGTTCACCAAACCACGCAGCGTTTTAGCATTCACGCGGACCACTTCTACTTCGAGGCAGCGTTTTAGAATTAATTTTTCTTTTTTTTTAAATAATTCATCCAGACAACCACAACATTTTTATTAAAACGCTGCGCATTCGTATTGCGAAAAATATATTTTCTTATAGTGTTTAGAAGACCGTCATATCGAAGGCGCACCCTCCTCAATCATGGGGCAGTTTCTCGATGTTTGAAGGATGCTAACACTGCCGCACTTCTTTTCTATGATATTTATCAGAGAGAATGTTGTGCTCCTTCAATTGTCTATCTAACTCCCGATATAAACTATTTATTTCCTCTTGTTTTCTTTCAGGCTTGGTTTTATAGGGATGAACGGATTTCCTTCTTATCTAAAATAAGTAATTTAAACTATCACTATCTTGGAAGCGAAAGATGTTTAAATAGAGAATCCCATACCTGAGAAACAGTAATTGACCCTTGAGAAGCCTGCTCCTTCTCTCTTGATTCGTCAACGTTAATATAAGCAGGCTCCTCCTGAAGGTTTGAAGGTGCAGGGGGGTCAGACGGGCTTGCTTCATGAGAAGATGGATCGGGATTGCCTTTTTCAGAAGTTCTCATGTCATCATCACCATTCTTCTCAGGAGCATTAGACTGACCACCTCTATAACCGCCTGAACCTTGGCCTCCGTTGATGTTATCATCATCGTCATCATATTATCATCTTTATTATCATCATAATTGTTGCCACCTTCTTCTTCGACAACCTCATCTTTGTCGGCTTCGTCTTCGGAGTTAGATTCAATTTCGAAGGAAGGAATTTCAAAAGATAGGATTTTTGAGGCATCGATTTCGTCCCTTTTGACAACTTCGGTCCCCTGCTCCTTCTTCTTGATTTTATCCATGACCCTGTCGACAAGAGTAGGGTCGAGCGAGGGGAAGCTCAAATCTGGGCATTTCTCCACATTATCAGCATAGGCGAGCATCATCGCATCCTCAAAAGAATTCATGATAATGTCTTCAAGAGAAGAGTTAAGAAATTGCGACACTCGCTGCTTTGCATCGGAAATTGTGTCGATTGCCAATTTTAAGGAAGCTTTCCATTAAGGCCTTTTCCACTTCGGACTCTTTTAGAGTCATTGTCAATGCTAATTTTTCATTAGCAAGGAGTTGGTGAGCTCTCCTCTCCTCCAAAATAGTAGACTCTGATTAGGCGAGAGAGGCCCTCAATCGCTCCAATTCAGTTGTAGCTTCATTTTTCTTTATGGATAAGGAGGAAACTTGATTGTTTAAGTCGGAAATTTCCCTTTGAAGTTTGGATGATTCGGTAGAGGATTTTGACACGTATTCATGCAAGGAGAACCAGCTTTTGGAAATCTTAAAGGAAAAGTGCAACATAAGTCATAAATTTAGGGAAAGGCAATAATAATAAAGTTTAGTGAAGGAAAACGTACCAAAAGTTGTTGTTCAATAAAAGATCGGTAATGATCCGACAAATTAGGAACAAAAGAAGGTGGGTGAATCGAGGCAAAGGGCGAAAAGTTTAAGATAGATTGGACCATCTTTTCAAAGTCGCGTAAAGGTATAGGAGGTGATGGTCTAGGAAGATTCAGCTCTTGAATAGGAGTCGAAGTCCCCAAGTCCTTCTGCATCTACTCGATCACACTTCGAGATCTGGAGATGACGATGCGAGAAAGTGGATCAACCTTTGTGGGAGTCTCCTTAGGTTGATCACGAGGAGCTTTGATGGTTGGACTTTCCAGAGATTTTTCCGTATCAACAAGCTCCCCTTCTTCCAATGGTGGAGAATTAGGAACTTCAACAATGTTGGTTCTCTACAGAGATGGTTCCACCATAGACATTTTACCTAATTTTCTTTTTACAGCCATCTTCGATCTAGCAATGGCTTGGGAGAAAGATGGCGCATGAGAAGTTGAAGAAAGAAGAGCCGAATCACTTATGGGTTTTTCAACCTGAGGAGAAGCTGTAGAAAATTCAAACAAATTATAAGTTAGTAAAGTAATTTGAGAAACAACCTGGCAATAAACAACAAGTACAACATATAAACTTATCGAAGTGATCAGGGCATATAGGTGACATTGGGGAGAAGTTTGTCGGATCTCCCAAAGAGAAAAGGCATTTTCTTCGTGATGTATGCTGGACCAAAGGAGGTTGGCCAAGTATCCTTTGACCCCCAAGGAAGAGAGAGTGCTTTTGTAAGTTTGTCTGATTCAGCAGGGTCAATCTGTTTCCAATCTTAGTAGAAGCGGCGATCAACAACTTTACTATCTTCTGATCTTCTTATTTAGCTCTTTAGCAGAGCACATGACAAAAGCATAGGTCAGCAAAGGATAAATAAATAAATGGGAAGATAAAATCTGAGATCAACTTACATGGAGAAGAGAAAGCCCCGCTAATGTTGGGAAAACATTTAACATAGAAAAATTGTGTTTTCGAATCCCTGAACTTATTCATTCCCTTAGAAATCAGCTTTTTCGGAGGGTTGGCTCTGAAGATCTGGTTGTTCAAATTGCTAAGCTTGACAAACCGAACCAGATAATTCAAGACTTAAGGACTGAGCGAAGGAATTCCAGATTCCAATGCCATAAGTTCTAGAGAAAGGAGATACATGTAAGCATTAGGTGAGTTCTGAATAGGAGCAATCCCCAGATAGGCCAAGAATTTGGATAAGAAGTCTGGAAAAGGAAAGAATCCTCCGTGCCAAATATGAACTGCTGTGTAGGCAAAGAATCCTTCAGGAGAATTATGGATAGTGTCATTTTCAGAAGGGGGATGGCCTCTACCCTAGTAATTCCAAAGTCATTCAGGATCGCATCCACTTCATCGTGAGTGGATGTTAAGGAATGTTTTGAGATGGCTTCGATCTTCTTGGGTGAACTCATGATTCTGCCAGGTGAAATCATTTCAGTTAGAAATTATAAAATATTATGAAACTAACATTCTATCAAGGATATTGAAAACCTATCAACACGGTTAGAATATCAAACAAGCAAAACATGAAATTTCATATTCTTAAAAGAATGTTAAAGTTAGGAAAATAAAATCTACTGAGCTTTCGACAGAGTCAAAAGGGAAAATAGAAGTCAACACCCTTTAACAATGTCAAAAGCCAAATGATAAAATCTGCCAAGCTTTCGGCAGAGTCGAAAGGGAGAATGAAAATACACCTCCAATAAACACACTTCAGCAATGTCGAAAGCTTAATAGAAGTTTTGTTACCCTACAATTTCATTTCCGCTTCCCCGGTTTAGTTGGTTTGGAGGATGAATTGATTGGATACCCGAGAACCATAATCTTTCAAAGAAACAGCTTCTACGACGATAGATAGGGGTCAGGTTTGGCTCCTTCGCCCCTACCCTCCGAACAGTATGAGAGCCTTTCAGCTCGTATTGCTCACACTCCTAGATCTTCACGGCGGCACCGAAGACCACCATAGTGTGAGCTGCTCCCAACTCTCAAAATCCCGGCCTACTCAAAAATGAGCTTGAAAGTCAACGTCAACAACACGAAAAAGTACACGTTGGTTGCCCCTAGTATATTATAGGTCTGATCATAGGTGAAATCCAATCCCTTCGCCTCGCCATGCCACTAGATCTATAATGAATGACTGGCGAGTCAGAACATGTACATAACCTCGCTTCGCACCGGGCCGGGAAGAGAATGAATTTAGACGTACCGGGTGGGTTCGAAAATGGCCGGATTAGCAGGAGGACGGTCCCACCCTGAAACAAAGGTGTACATACAAAGAGGCTGGTTATGTTGGCCCCTCCCATCTATCTTGACCGGGAAGAGGGGGGAGGCTCTTGCGCCGCCCTATTAAAAGAAGGTAGTTAAAACTTACATAACAAATTTGAACAAAGTATATGTTATCAATGTTCAATAAACATGGAAAAAGGTTCTTCGACACTGTCGAAACCCATAATATTAGTTTATCCAAGGGAATAGGAATGCTGTCGAAACCTTATGTACCAACTAAGTCGAAAGGTTTTGGGTTGCAGTCATATTGATAAATATAAAAGGGCTTGGAACGTTTCGACGATATTGGAAAATGACAGTGATTATATCTCGGTTAGTTATAGAAAGTTTCGACTCATTAGTTACAGAAGGTTTTGACAGAATCGAAAGGAGTGCATGATTTTGAAAGCATACCAAAAACTGAATTTCAGCCGAAACAACAGGTTTCGATTAAGTCGAAACGTTTAACTTGATTTACAACTTATACAAAGTATGCTTTCTTAAATCCAATTTATAAAATATATCTATCTCTAACTTAAACAAATTGAAAGTAAATTTATACTAAAGGTTGCGAAACCTACGAGACGAAGTTTATGCTTTCAAAAAAAAATGAACTAGGTAATTATTTAGTAAGATGCAATAGCCAACCTCTTCGAAAGGTATCGGGGTCAAAAGCACAAAACTGCTTTCGAAAGATCAGCTTCGTACTAACTAAGCAACCTTTCGACGAGGTCAATTAAATAAGGTGCTAGGTTATCTTTCGACCCTATCGAAAGGGGCTGAAAAAGAGAAACAAAAAATGCTGCCTTAATCCCTTTCGAAGGGGTAGAAAGGTAAAGTTGTAGCGCCAATTTTTGATTCATACAACTCAAAACTTCTAGGCGAAGTAAACTGGAAATTCCTTCTTCCCCAAACTCGATTTCAACCCAGGATTTCAAAAGCTAATAAACAAATGGATTTAAATGCGGATCGACTATTTTAAATTTTGAAATATCTGAGATGAAAATTTGAATTCTATAAAAACAGGGATAACAGTAAAATCTGAATCGGGTATGATTAAAATGAAAATTAGCAGGAAATCAAATCAAATTGTGGAAAGAAACAAAATTACAGAATGCTTCCAAGCAAATAAAAACTTAAATGATATCCATTGAATCCAAAGCAATAATACAGATTCGAGCCAAGAATGTTTTAAGGATCGAAATTCACTGTAAAATGAAAAATTTGGAAAGAAAAACAAGATAAAAGAGACTTACTTTAAATCTGAATTCTTGTTTGTTGGAGATAAAAATTATTTCAGAGATTTTGAAAACTTTGATTTTGCTCGAAGTTAATTTTGAATGCCGATGAATGAAAGAGGAGAAGAGAAGAACGTGATTTACAAGAAAAGTCAGCAAAGATAGCCGAACGCCCGATCAGATTTAAATGAACGGCCCAGATTCACGCTATGAAAAGGCGGGAAACATTGACAGTTTTGAGATGATTAACTTGGAAAGTCAAGGGCATCCCTTCGCGGAGGGTGGGGGGGCAAATGTTACTATCAAATATCCTTTCGACCTTGTCGAAACCCGATTGAATATAAGATAAAGAAGAACAGGGGAAAGAAGCTCCAGCAAGAGCTTTCGAAGGAGTCGAAGGGATGCACAGCCAAAGATTAAAATATCACAACCTTTCGAAGGGGCTGAAACACCCTTCCGCTTCAAGAGATCCCCTTTCGAAGCAGGTGCTTCCGCATGCATGAAGACCTTTCGATTGACTTGAA
This sequence comes from Allium fistulosum, assembly GCA_030737815.1. Taxonomy (NCBI): domain Eukaryota; kingdom Viridiplantae; phylum Streptophyta; class Magnoliopsida; order Asparagales; family Amaryllidaceae; genus Allium; species Allium fistulosum. The sequence goes on from CM060901.1 coordinate 1,250,836,778, forward strand.
GCAACACCTTTTGAAGACAAGGAATGACAACCCTTCATATGCACGCCAAACATTTCGAAACCAAAGGTTTCGCCTTCATTCAAACCACTCAGAAACACACCTTGGTTAGAACAACCCTTTTGAAAGCAAAATCAAGACTTTCAAACCAGTCCAGTCGAAGCCTTTAATATCCAGGGAAGGTTCCGCATCAAGTCGCAAGCATAAGTTGGAAGCTACAAACAACATCAAAACCATCAACATTTCAACACCTTCAAAACGCCTGGAAACCACCTGACAACAGAGTCTAAAGCTCCTACCTTCATTCCTTGTGACAACAAAGCAACATAAAAGTAAAGGCGCAGCCACCCCTTTCGACGAAGACGGAGGCATTCGAACCCATTTGAAAACATTGCAGAGAGGTGCGTAAGTGTCAAAGGAGTCGGAAGGCATCGAAAGGCATCTAAAGCCACCGTTCAACCAAGTCGAAAGCACTGGGTCGAAATGTGCCAACCTGCATCTATAAATAAGACCCAAGGGGTTTGCTTTTTGGGGGCCAAATTGGCTCATTCCAGACTTGTATTTTTCTTGATTTTACAAAGGTTTAAACCCTAATTTGCAAATCAAATTGGGGAAAAAATTTCAGCACAGTCATTACTGGATTAATAAAGGGAATATTTCAATATTTTTAATTATATAGTTGTTTGAAGGCTTTTTACTGGATTTAACTATATTTTACAGGTATCGACCTCATCGAAAAGCTCCTTCCGGGTGAGTCGAAACCCCAGCCTTTCCAAGTAATCTGAGACCTTAACTACAAACCACCATTCACTAAGCACTCACCTTCTAGTGAGTCAAAACCTTAACCCAAGCTGCTTTACCTTAGATCCGAAACTAAACCAAAGTCACTAACTAACCTAGCTTTCGCCAAGGTCGAAACCCACCTAGTCAAACCTTACCCTTGAATCTTTAGAGCCATCCTTTAGCATTCTGCAACTATTTCATAAGGAAGGTTCCAAAGGGATAATCCAACTACCTCAATCGGCTTGATAGACTAAAAAGAAGGGAATTTAAGTGTTTCGACTGGGTCAAAATGTCAATAAGAAAAGTTTCCACAAAAGAAATCTATTCGAAAGGTTGGATCTAAGGGAATACCCACATCCTATCTTCCACAACTTCACCGAAAGAGGTTAAAATGGACTAACCTTTTTCTTAAAATTAACTTTGAGGTGTTGACAAGTTTTCTTGTTGACATAGACATGACACCATTTGAAGCACTGTACGGAAGACCATGTAATTCACCTTCGTGCTGATGGGAGTATATAGATAAGATTATTTTGGGTCCAGATATAGTTAGAGAGACAATAGAGAGGGTGGAACTTATAAGGAAGAGGATAAAAGATGCACAAAATTGATAGAAGTCAATTGCAAATAGGAGGAGAAAAGATTTGGAACTGAAGTAGGAGATTTGGTCTTCGTTAAAGTTTCTCCATTGAAGAGGGTGGTAAGATTTGGAAGTTCAAGAAAGTTAGCACCCAGATTTGTCGGCCCATTTCTGGTACTAGATAGGAATAGGAATTTTGCATACAGAGTAAAGCTTCCATAGAAGCTGGTGGGAGTCCATAACGTGTTCCATGTGTCACATTTGTAGAAATGTGTACATGATTAGACGATTATGATTGCACCTAGTCAAATAAAGGAGAAAGAGTTAGAATCTGAGCTGAGTTCATTCAATAGTCCAACCTGTATTATGAAACATTAGGAGAAATGACTTAGGAACAAAGTAGTGAAATTGGTTAGAGTACAACGGGGGAATGGTCTGGTGGAGAATACATGGGAGCCTTAAGAGAAATTGACGGCTGCTCATCCTTAACTCTTTTTTGGTGATTTCCCTATTTTGCTTTCATTTCATTAGTTTAGATTATTATAAAGTTAAGATTTGGATGTTTTCGATGATTTGGTTATTAGATTTCATGTTGTTGAAAATGCATTCATATAGAAATAATATGTGCTTATACTAGGATATTGTGCATAATACCTGATATGCCATCTTATTGCATTCATATAGGTTGCACCAGTGGCATTTATGCATCGTAGGTGTAGAAATTTCAAGTTCATGGCATCATTCATTCTATATGTTGTTCATATCACCCACACCTATATATTGTTTTATAAATTGTATGATATTTTTCTAATTTGATTGATATATGTTTGACGAATGAGTAAGCGTTATATTACATTTTCCGTTCCTTAGGAATTTCGAGGACAAAATTCATTTAAGATGGGAGAATGTAATAAATACCCTAGAAAATTTGTAAATATTTTAAATAACACTAATAATATAATAATATGAAAATAATCGAATTTAATGTGTTAATAAAATAAATTAAAAATAAAGATGGGGGCAAAATGGTCATATTTCCAGCTTTGGAATTTGATGACGAAACCAGCGCCATTATAACCATTTCATTTTTTCTGATCTGCAAAGTATTTTTATTTGTCTTGTTTGGAGTTCATATGAAGGAATCATGGGCAAAATGATATTGGGTCGAACAGCCGCCAAAACGTAAAGTTTGAAATTTAACTTTTTGAATGAATAGTTTCCCTCCTATCACTTAAATAGCTCACATACTTTAGTTTTCTTTTCAGAAACCAACCAATCACTCCTTCTTTTTCCTCTCTTCTTTCTCTTAACAAACCATGAATCGAAATACAAAATCACTCTTTAAACACAATGGAAATCCACATAGCTAAAAGCATTGCGAAGCTATCGAAGGGGACTGCATACCAGTAATGAACTGGAGGTGAAACTCTAAAGCATGGAGATATAGCAGGCCGGACAATAGAGATCTAGGAAGTGGAGAGCATCTAGGGTGAGTGATTCATCCCTTTCTCCTTATATAATATAATCATGATCCTCTAATAATGATATGCTGGCTAATTTAGAATAGATAAATATTTATCTAAAGTTATGTTCGGATTCAATAGGGATTTGGGAGGGAATTCGCTAATTACAGTAAAGTAGAATTAGGTTTTTTTAATATATGGAAATTTAATTAACTTACACTCGATTTGATGAATTAAAGTGATAAAATGGACATAGAAACGTAGGGATATGCACTAGATAATTTCCTAGGCTACTGTAGGTGGGATGGAGGAGGTTGGAGGCGAAAACGATGATAAAAATTACCGATTTCCATAATTTGGCAACTACCAAGAATTAAGTGCACTGGTCCACAGGTCGGTGTGAGCAGGACACCGATGGCCTATTTTGGGCTTGGATTGAACCTATACCCAGAAAGGCTTAGATAAATAATAAATGGTCGATTCGAGTCTTGTTTTTCTTGTGTCCTAGAAGGAGATTGGAGGCTATTGATGAGGTGAACGACGAAGTTATGAATTGGATAAATTTGTGTGATGATCGGTTGTCATTTGAAATGAACATATGGTATTACAATGCGAATACGTGATATGATGATGAATGTGAACGGGTTTGTGGAACATGTAGACGTCATGGGATGTGAATATGCGTACAGATGTAGAGACATATAGGGATACGAATACGAATGCAGATATAGACTTGTAACACAAGTAGGTGCTCTAGGTATTACGTCACTCTCTTATGGTGCTTCAACGGGCTTGAGGGAGGAAGTGGATGTTAAGCATCCTTGTATGCTACGAGCAAACCATGTTGTGAGTCAAATCCGTATGAGGACAACTGGCTTCTTAATTGGCTTAGTGCGGTTCATGGAAGTGAGTACTACATGCGATTTCATAACAATGGGAAACATGCGACTCTATAGGGCATGAGGCCTTTCTAGGGAAGTGAGTCCATATAGTGATGATGTAGAATGACTAGATCTGTATGATAATTAGGAGAGATGTGATGATAGGACGTGAGGTTACTGGGCGATATCATGCTGTAGTGTTATTTTTGTAGTATATGTAGAGTAAAATTATGACTCACTTGATAGACTTATGTCCGACCACTCTTATTCTTCCTCTTTATACATGAATACATACATGCATGCATACATGCATATACATACATACATACATACATATATATAGGTTGATGGAGTTTGGAGACAAGACGGTATTAGAGACAATGACTTATATTGAATATGATGTAAATAAGTGTTGTAACCTGGATTTAGCTATTGGTATGTATTGAGCTATACAGTTGTAGTCAACTAAGCCTTTAGTCCCACCTTTGGGCTAGGCTAAAGCAACCACCCAAAGTGTTGTAGTCAAATATACATTTGGTCCTACCTCCAAGCCTAGCCAAAGCGAGCTTCCCAGGAGTGATGGTCAATTAATCCTTTAGTTCCGCCTCTAAGACTGCCAAAAGAAACAACCCACAAAATGGTAATCAAATAAAGCATTTGGTCCCGCCTCTAGGACGAGCCAAAGAAACTGTCCAAGGAGTGATGGCTAGTAAAGCCTTTTGTCCTACCTTTGAGCCTGGCAAAAGCAACCACCCAAAGAATGCTGGTTAAATAAAGTCTTTAATCCACCTTTGGGCCTGGTAAAGCAACCATCAAATGATTATGGTTAAATAAAGTCCTTGGTCCTACTTTTAGGCTTGGCCAAAGCAACTGTACGAGGAGTGATGTCAAATAACCTTTGGCCCTACTTCCGTGTATGCGTAACTAACCAAGGATATAAACAAAGAAAAGGAAACAAAATCTCAAAAGGAAACAGAATTCCCACCAAAATGAAACATCAAACGGTTTGTACATATCATCCAAGGAATGCAATTATGACCAAAAAGTTTTTTTACATTAAAATCACTTATAATTTTATTACATGACTTCATTTTCTAATAATTTATCAAAGTAGATCTTATAATACAAATCGAATCCGTTAGATAAAGAAGTCTATGGGGATGGTGGATAAGGAATTGGAGGATGCTGGTATACCAATTCCTTTTCTTTTCCATAAACATCCAAGGTACATAGATGACTTTTTCTAGTCGATGCAATTTCTTAGTTTAAAATTGTTGGACCTCCTATATCTTTCAATCCAATTGAAAATCCATGATGAAAGAAATGTTGGACTCTTTGATAACTGAGGTCACGAAGTAACTCAAATGTATATTTTTTCTAGCCTAGAAATGAGAAGTTAATTTTTAAGTCAAAAGAAACAACTACTTCAATCGATTAATCGACTAAGGAATCAAGTTGAGAGATTCTTCTAAAATATAATTGCAGCAACTTCAACTGTTCTTTAAGTTCCTTAACCTCTTTTCCAATGTCTCTATAGCATAAGAAGGGTCAAAATATGCTGAACTAACATGAGTAAGTATTTCTTCAATTTCCTCTCTTTTCTTCCGATAGCATTCAATAGATAAATCAAATCAATCTGAATAGTAATCGCCCACTCAAATGTTTATTAGCATCTTTTAACCGAGTAATATGATGAGGTAAGTTCTTTTTATTATTTTCTAGTCCTTGTATTTTCAAATTAAAATCATTTTTAATAAATATGGGAAGTTTCATTTCTTCCCCAGTACTAATTGATAAGGAAAAATATATGTAGACCTTGAAACAACAACGATTAATTACTATTGCTATAAAACAAGCTCGTATTTTTCTCATGCTTTAGTGTTTCTATTCGGAAATGGAGGTCAGAGAGCTCATTTGTAAATTTCTTGTCCTAACATTCCTTCAATTTTTTGTCGCATTTTGAAATTCCTACTCGATCTCGATAACTCACACAATCCACCTTCTAATGAAATGGAATGGATTGTTCGACAAGAAGGGATAGCTTTCTCAAAAGGACCCATTTTTGGAGAGCATGCTAGCGTATTGGAAGTCCAGTTTCTCCTTCCGACAAAATAAACTAGTATGAATGGCATTCATTTCAAGATTTAAGAGACTCAAGTTCTGAATCAAATATGGATTAACTAAGTGGGGCTAGTTTTGCATTATATTAAGATTGTTGGGATAGTGACAAAGAATGAGTTCCCAAGTTATGTTTATATGTCAATTCTTGAATATTTTCATCTTTGAGAGAGATATTCTTTTCAGTTCTGAATAAAATATGGATTAACTAAGTGGGGCTAGTTTTGCATTATATTAAGATTGTTGGGATAGTGGCAAAGAATGAGTTCCCAAGTTAAGGCCTTATTTGGCTTGCTATTTTTAGTTTTGCGTTTTCGTCTAAACAAAAATGCGCATTCCTTATGTATTGTTGGAAAACACACAATTTCGAAAAACGAAATTAACATAGAAAATAGAAAACAAGTTTATTTGATTTTTCGTGTTTTGAGATATAACAAGAGGACGGAAAACAATCCATCTCCTCTATTTCCCGTCCATCGTCGCAATGCCTAAGAACTGTAAAAAATTTACCCCATTTTCTTGTATTTTGTAGTGTGGGTTGCAAACACAAAACACAAAACTCAAAACGAAACCAAACGGACCCTAAGTTTCTATGTTAATTCATGGATATTTTCATCTTCAAGAGAGATATTCTTTTCACGCTCTAAGATTACTTCTTGGGAAATCATTAGAGTAGAATTTGGTTGCAAGTATTATTATATCACTTGTTTGCCTCAGCATTATTAATTGAAGACAAATCATAAAATGGGTTGGGAAGATTTTTTGTCCCAAGAGAGGCCAGGATCATAAAGTGATAAAGGTTGATCCTTATACTAGACCAGAATATGAAGTAAGTAACAGAATAAATGTATACTAAAATAAAATAATGTGAACTGAATTCTTTATTGATAATTAGAAACTACAAGCAATGCTATTTGACCAAAATCAAAATGTACATTTGATACAAGCTATTCCTATTAGTTCTTAAATTCTAAAAGAGCATCCCAAACTTTTTGGTGGGATATGAGAGAAATAGAAAAGCTGTAAATGGAACTTCAACAGCAAGGGAAGTATTTGTAAGAGGAAACCTTGATAATCCCACTCTTTGGAAGGGACAGATAAATAAGAAGAGGGGCTCGTTTCACCACATAATAATTTTTTCATAATTAGTTCGAACTTCATAAAGAAAACAATCTTTCTGTTCTCCTAAAAACTACAATTCAAATTCAAAAATCATTTGTATAAGCGACAAAGGTCATAGGGAAAGAAATATCTTCTTGGGTGAGACTTTTCAGTTAGGAGATAATTTTCTCTAAAAGTTCTCTTTAACCTAACCAATCTACTCAAAAAATCTTAAGGAATAGGTGAAAAGGTAGCAATGGATAAAAACTAAGAAACCTACATGCTAAGGACAAATTACAAACTATAAATTTGACCATAATTTAAAGACAAAAGTCATAAATCTTTTGATTAAAGCATATGTCTCCATTAGAATCAAACAACAACTATTATAGAGGTTCATGAAGAATGGATCCTTTATAATATTCATAAATAAACCCATCTTTTATATATTTAGCTTTATTTAGGGGAAGCGATTAATGTTTAGTGGAGTGTTAACTCTGAGTAGATTCCAGCTTTTCTTAGATGATCGTTAAAACCTCATTTATCAAGACATCTTTTATGTAGATGCCTAATCAAACCCCCACAGTCATCACCTAAGAAGGTAAAGTCAATCATCAGGAATCAGATGTATACTAAGGTAGGGCATTTCATTTGTTTATCTATATCATCAATAAGCATCCAAAAAAGGGTGTTAAGCTCTTAGTTTTCTTTACGAAAATTCCATTGGTTAAAACAAGACCTTCGAAAGAGAGGAGAAAATTATTTATTTCTAAAATATTCTAAGAATTTAAAGTGCTTTTGAAGTCTCATATATTTATCATTAGCTTTGTTAATGTCTTTGTGAAGTCTCTCTCCTTCCCCGTTGAGTCATAAGACTTCACACCAACTTCTATCTAACAAAATATCAAAATAATGCCTATTTTTCATTTTAGTTTTGTATTAAGCATGCAGTTTTGAAAGTTGACTAAAGAATTCAAAATAAATTTGGAAGTGACAAAGGTATCAAATTACCTAAGAGGAAGATGCAGAGAGTTTTGATCCAGAGGAGAGAGCCTTCTTTTTTTAAAAGATGATAGGCCAGAGCCACCTAAGCTGTATGAAGGGTGTCAGTCGAAAGGGCCTCTTGGCAGAGTATCATCAATTCTGGGTTTGGAAATAAGAGTAGAAAAGTCTACATCATGGCTAGTTTTATGACTACTATCTTTTGCTTCCATCCTTGGTTGTCATGGTCACCGTCTTTGCCTTTTCTTGATGAATTGTCCTCGACGTCATCATCATCCTTATAATCATCATTGTCATCACACTAGTCATTGTCGTTATCAGTGTCATCTCCCCCTTTGTTTACTCCTTCATCATCATTTAAAGGAGATCATTAAGAACAAAGTATTTGTAACGACCCATAACTCTGACACATTAATTAATAATTAATTTTAAACAGCTTATTAAATTTAATAGGCGATAAGAGATATGTTACACTAGAAAATTTATCCAAAAATTTAAATAAAGGATTAAATTAAAATATAATAAGGGAAAAATGGAATTTTTACAAACGTTTGAATTTGGGTTCAAAACATGCACCGTTGCATTCGTAATGATTTTCTGGACAATTTTTATATATAACCTTTTATAATCAGAGCTTATGAAAAGGTTATAAACATTTGAAAATTCGCAGTCGAAAATAAATAAATAAACAAAATAGGAAATAAATATTTTTTAATAAGGAAACTTGTAACATCCCTCACTTGGAGGCCCAAAACTATCGGCTACGGATGCTGCAGTTATCCATAGTTATTAATTCTCGGTGACCAAATCTGGTAATGTTAGATACATTGATATAACAGAAACACATGGATATGAAATTTTTTTAAAACCATTAAATAAATTTCTCATTCCATTTCAATCATATTTAAAATTCATTACATAATCCCAAATTCGAGAACCACGTTCAGAGAAGATATAATTATTACAAAATACGCCAAGGGCGGCATTTGAAGATGCCCCACTGGATGATCAAAGTTTGTACATAGGCAATTAAACAACTTTGCATTTACATCAAAACACGGTTGAATCAAATAAAAAGAGCTCCTATTAGCTTGTATGCCTCCTGCATGTCTCCGGAAGCTTATTTGTCTAAAGGAGAACTTGAAAATCTCAACTCTCAATCTACTCAAAATAAATTGAACACCCGAGAGTTTGAGGGGAAAACATAAACTTTGAGTCAGACAAAAAGCCTGGTATGAATAATAACCTACCATCTCGAACCATTTAGATATCCAGTGAGACCACGCCGCTTAGCGGAACCGGTTTTCCCCTCACTAGTATCTTACCCAAAAATTTATAATCACCATATACTGTGCTCCTGCATCCACAATGGTTAAAAACATTGCAATTTAAAATATCATGATGATATGCAAACAAGAAAAATATCATGGATTTCCCATCCTCATTCATTTGACTATAGGTCACAGTTATAGTTTCTAGGGTCACTATTAACCTATTAGTTTTCATGGGCTCACTAATAACCTGTTCAAAGCTTATGGACCATCTATCCAGTTTCATAGTTTTCATGGGATCACTAAGAACCTATTGGTCCCTGCCAATAACTTCATTATTTCATGGGCTCTCTCTGAAACTATTGGTATCTCTAATAACTTCTCTTATATCATAGTTTTCAAGGGTTGACTATGAACCTATTGACTTTTGTCAATACTTTATCCGGATATTGTTTTCATGGGATCACTACGAACCTATTGGCCTCTATCAATAACTCTCCCCAAACATAGTTTTTATGGGCTTACTATGAACCTGTCTAAACTGAAAAATTCTTGATCAGTCTTTGGGTATCCTATGTTTTGTTCTACCTGACCTCCTGGATGCAACTCTACTCATACAGGAGTTAATCTCAATTTATGTTCACTACTAGGTCAACCTAGCTGGTTATTCTGCCCTTACTCCCCAAAATACAGTTATGGGTTTAATTATAAAGTGAATATGTTTATTGAAGAAGCACACATACTAACTGATCATAACATAAAGAACATGGTTAATACCTTTAACACATTATTTTTATCAAGGAAAGCTTCTTCAAAAGCTCCAAAATTAAAAGCCATTTCAAAGCCCTTTTATAGTACCATGGGTTTTCTTTTAAAAATGAGATGGCACTACAAGAATATGTATTATTAATGGCATGGGGTTATAGCATTGTATTATAACCTGCTGTTGTTATGCTTATAAGTCATAGGATGATACGAGAAGAACGAAGTACAGATGCTGTGAAAAAAAACAACAGTGCAAAATTTACAGGCGGGATTCCAAATTATTTCATGGCCGCTAATTTTTCAATTCTTCTCTCCTCCTTTTCGCTCCTTCCCTACTCTCCATATCTTCCATGGTCAATCATGAAAACACTAAAAAAAACCTCTCTTTTGTTCATCTCTCTTATCACATCTCACGTAATCAATTCACCTTTCTTCTCCCGCCTCCGCCCACCTTCGCTGCCGCGTCAATTCACCTGTCTTCTCCCGCCTCCGCCCGCCTCTGCAGCCGCGTCTTCAGGAATCATCTTTGCAACCTATCAAAAAAGCTCTTGCCTTTTGTCGATGCAGGGCTGCCTTACGTAAGTTGTTAATCTATTCTCCGGTTGCATCCAGTTATTGTTTCCACTTTCTTCTCAATGACAACTTAACCAAATTCATCCAAATAGCCGCCTTAATTTCTCCAGTCCAATGAATAATATGTCAATATTTATCTAACAATGTTAAATTTATGGCAACGTTTCTCCAGTTGAGAATTTGTAGTTCCCCTGATGCTCTCCGTACTCGGCATCGACTGTGCGGTAAAGCAGTTTCTTCATTATCGGATTATGATTTTTTCTATTCAAATTGCAGCCACGATTTTCTTAGTTTGTCAAGCAATTGTTTTCACGTAATTTCTATTTCCTATAATATGTAGTTTTGCATGATATTATCTAAGATTGACAACCTATTTTGTCCATCACCACCAAATTAACACTGATTCTTCCCCCTTTTTACTATTATTACTTACAGGGACTGCTGGAATTTTTTCTCTTGATAAATTCCTACACCACATACAGTTTATTCTCATCTCAATTATAGGATGTTTAACTTGAATTAGTGTCTAGACTAGGCAAGTGAAAGCAAAGGTGGCCACATTTCACATGTATTCTAATGAATTCTGTAAGTGAGACATATAAAAGCACTAAAGTATGCAGTAATTGTTGATTGCTCCCGTTCATTAGTTCACCAACCTTCTCTATTGTTCGTACAAGTTTAAATTGCATTCAATATTAAATGTTATTACTGAATGAAGTAAGATAGATTAGAGTTGATGATTTTTAAATTGTGCTGAAAAATATTTTTTAGCCAACTACAAGTATTTGACCTAACATATTTTATAAAGTTTCATTTATGCTGTATGAATATGACAATATGTATACCATGAAGTTTTTTATTTTGCTATCCAGTATAATCTCAAAATGGAGATGTGATGTTACAAAACCGTGGATGGTTTGGAGCTTTTGTTTTTGAAATTAGCGGTTGAGATATAAAGTACAGTTTATTATACTGTCAGCTTCGTTAAAGTAGGTTTGAAATTGATAAGAGATATTACCATCAATACATAAGAAGTTTCGGTGGTTGTTCAAGCCACCATAAGCTCTGTCCCATATGAAATTTCGACGAACTCAAGCTGGATAACATATTAGTTTGGTCATGTTTCGAACAAGCTGAACAACATGCTAACAATGAAAGAAACTTCAAAGCGATTCGGGGTTTACTTTGTTCAGTCATTTTATTAAAATAATTTAGTGTAATTATCATCCTTATATTGATTCTCCTGCCATATGATTTTTCTTACAACAGACTATTATTCAAACCTATAAGAATCACGAACCCATTCTTCGCACAACTTGATGTGGAAGCTGCTCATCGCTTAGCTGTATCAGTTGCTGCACATTATTTGGTTCGTAGAGAAAAAAAAAGACCCGATGGCTTATTATTGGATTAGAGATTTGAGGTCTTAAAGTCTCATATCCCATAGGGATTGCTGTAGGTTTTGATAAAATGCCGAAGTTGTCAAAGGTTTACTTGGACTAGAGTGTGGCTTTGTTGAAGCTGGGTCTGTTACTCCTGCTCCTCAGGAAGGCAACCCTAAAACAAGAATTTTCAGATTGCCTAAGGAGGGATAAGCACGTATGATCCATTTTCTTCTTAAATTCTCATGCTATATTTGAGTTAAATTCCCAATTATTTGGAAAATGCCTTTTAGTTTGGCCTATAGATTGGATGAACCAGGTAAGAAATTTTGATGCATAAATTATGAGGTAAAAATGATCTTAATCTAAGTTGAAGTGCTAATCAAATACTTATTAGTGTCTTACGTATAGATTTATTTGAAAAGTATCTCAAAAAAGGCAAAAGATCAATATCACTTGTGAGCTAAAGTTGAATTTGTTGTACAAACAAATACCATTTAGTCTGGATCCAATTACTGTTGAAATCATGTCAAAGTACTTATAATGTATTCAGTTGATGATAAATGATTTCAGATGTAGTTTTAGACATCTTCTCACTACACTATTTATTATTCTTTTTGGATAAAATACGCTTGGCTTAACTGGCCTTTAAGGTCGATTCTTATCCCAAAATGGCCTTACGTTCGTATTGAGATCTCATAACTGGGATTATATTATATATTTTCTTTTATCATTGTGGTTAATGAAGTATATGTAATTGATTTTATATTTGGCAGTGCTATTATCAATAAGTGTGGGTTCAACGATGAAGGGATTGTTGTGGTTGCAAAATGTTTGGGTTCATAACATGGTAAGAGGAAAATGGAAGACATATCAACCGTCGCCCCTGTGTCTACTAATGTACTATAACATGGAGGAAAAGTGGGTCCTTGTATTCTTGGAGTCACTGTTGGAGAGAAAAAGCTAAGTGAGGATACATCAGCTGATTATGTGCAAGGAGTTCATACCTTATCATGGTATGTAGACTATCTGACACTGTTCAGTATTTTGTTGCAAAAATATAAACTTGTGTTAATTTAATATCTAATTTATCCTGAATGTATGTATTAAATCATTCATGATTTATTTTATACTGTTGTCATCTTGTGAAGTCATAGGTAAGATAGTTTAGGATGATTTTCGGGCTGTATAGAATATAGTACTCATGTCTATAATTTTTAAATGATGACCAAGGGCTTTATGAATAAGTGTAAAAGTTTGTTGAAGAAGGTGCATGAAATTAGTCTGGGGTTAGTGGCTCTTATGTATACAAGATAACTAATCATAATTTTTAAATATTGCTGTCCACATTTAGATTCCTTTTACCAAATGGCAATTTAGAATATTATTTTCCAGCTAATTAGATGACACTCACACCATACCCATTTTTTGAACCGCCAGGTCAAAAAATCCAGTTAGCTAACATACACTGACAACACTTAGGCTAATAGGTGTTGATGACGGGAAAACAAATTAGATAAGAGCTATAATTGACAAGGGGGAAACTAGGAAAATAGAATGATTTATATGGGGAAAATGTAAAAGTTTATTATGTGGTTATATATAATTTATAGATCAACATATCCTTAAATTATTTCTATTTATATTATTTAATGAAAAAGTTTGTACTTGAAAAAATTTATAATTTATCTTTCCAAAATTTAAAAAGAAAATTTCCAAAAAGGTATAAAACATCAAATGGTTCTAATTTAAACTTTGGTAACTCTGATTAAGAAAAATATGATGTAGTGTTGTACTTGAAGTCATGGATGATCATATTTTACCTTCTCAAGAAACAAGTTTGTGTAGTTAGAGTCAGTCAAATGAAGACAAAGTTGGAGCATACTGCATTTTACATTGTCAACACTTCCATTTATTTAGTATTCACTAACATTTCTCATGTCTTGTTCTATTTCTGCTGCGAGTATGCACTAGACTGTTACCTGGAGAATGAATTTTCTGAATGATGTATTTTGGAAAATATAAGTGTATACGAGCAGATGCTCAAAGCTACATTTTTAAGATCTCATATATGTTTTGATTAAAAAGTGTTTTAGATAATTTCAGAAGGCCAATGCTTAATACTTCTTTGACTTATAGGAATTGCTAGAGGAGATAGAAGAAGAGAGGAGAAAAGAAGCTTTGCCAATACAGGAACTGCATGTGGTCGAAGATAATGGGGTTGATAATGATATTGTTCTTGTGACTTGTAAAAATGAAAGGTCATGTTTGCAGATGGAAGATAGTATCAATAAAGGCCCAAAAAAGGTAACTTATCATAGTTATGTAGTTTTCCCAACCATTCTCTTCGGTAGCTGTATTTATTGAAACTCCATTGTGGCTAATAGTTGCAAACTCTTTCCTTTACAAGCTGTTTAAGGCCGATCATGAACACTACTAGTGTGGATTGTTTTTTATAATTAAAAGTTCAGTCTAAATCAGATGATTTTCTTTTCCTTTCCATTAAAAAACAAAACAAAACAAAACAACATGTATCCATAATAGCAGGATTGTTTTCAAAAGCAAGAAACGATTGTTTTTCTGAGCATTGGTGGTTGTCTGGGTTAATTTTTGCAAATCTTATTGTACAGATCAAAGCAAAACCCTAATAAGTTGTCAAAATTATGCAAGTAATTGCCAGTAATATGGAGAGTTTAGGGTAATGTAAAATTGCAGCTACGCCCCTCTCTATGTTGAGTATGTTATATGTGCTCTCACATTATTAACTGTTATTTCTGAATATTCCAAAATATCATATGCGTCTCTTCACATCGTGTTAACAAATACTTAACCCCAAATAAGGAGGCTGATTTGGGGTTATACCTCGTCAGCTCACTCTTTAATCACTCTACAAAAGGGGAGGTTGTCCCATAGTGGAAAATATAAATGTCGGACAGCTTTCTAAAAGCATCTTTTTAAATAAAAGTATGACTTTTATTAAATTGAAATTTCGAAGATAATAACAACCATTTATGCCATTTAACATTTTTGTACTTCAGAGATAGCAATGGCTATACCAATATTAAACGTCAACTATATGAGGTGAAAATAAATAATCTGATACATACATAATTGTACATCTGGAGTAAGCAAGCAAACTTTATGTACACCTCGACCCAAGATATAAAATTCCAGGTTTTACTACATCATCATCTATTATGCATACGCAATTGTCAAGAAAGAAATAAAAATAATCTATTATACATACTTCTAGCGCCAAAAGATATGGAGTATATTGTGTTTCAATCTATTTACTCTTTCTACATGCTGCACAAATTTCCTTTTGTACTTGAGCATCAATTCTACTTCCTATAGGTCATGTGGGAAGAGTGGGAGAAGTACTTGCTAGGTAAGGCTGATTTGCACATTTTGCAAAAAGGTAACAAGAATAAGAAAAGATCTCAAGATCCTAAAGATTTTGGTATACTCAATGGAGTAGCTTCAACTCTACTGCTACCACCTGAGCTACTGCTACTACTTGAACTTTGCTGAGCTGCTTCAACTTCACTGCGACCACCAGCTTCATCTTGTGTTGCTGCAATTTCTAAGCTGCTACTAGCTGTCATGTTTGGAATTGCTTGGCCATTGGTCAAGCTAATTAATATGATCAATACCATGAGTGAAGAAACTAGTAAGTTCTCTATACCCATAATACTTACTGTTATTGATATTTGATGAGTAATGATGATGAGATGAGGTTACTATATATATAGCACTACGCTGTGAGTAACTGTTCCGATCAAATGTCTCTGTTCTTTGGATCAGATGATTTATCTATTAAAAATCAGGTTTTGGGCCTAGGAATTGATCACATATCTGTAAAGTTAAATACACAAAATCGAATAAAATATAAAATCTATATTCAATGACATACATCTTCTCATTGGTTGATCATTATTGGTTGATCATATTGCATCATGTATAACCAATGTACAGTGGCTATACTACTATGTATAATCAATGTACAGTATCATTATATCATATTTACCAGCAGTAATCATTGGTTGATCATATTGCATCATGTATAACCAATGTACAGTGGCTATACTACTATGCAGATGGTGCAGGTAAATCATTTTGGTCGTAATATTATAGAAACTGTAGTTTGTGAGTGCAAATTATAGTTTGTACTCACTACAAACTCCCTTTTGCACTTGATGCAAATTAAAATTTGCACTAGCAGTGCAAACTATAGTTTGCAATAGCTCTGACAGTGCAAACTTATTTGCGCAGCTTAAATCTGGCATTGTTAGTGCTAATGTTGGAAATAGCTCTGACGATTTTAAATTTTTACATGCTTCACATTTTCGATGATCTTATAACTTATTAAAACAATTTAAAATCTAGTGTATATGTGTTTGAGGACAATATTTTCAGTTTTAATGTGTTTCAGGCTGGGTTCTTGAAGGGGATGGCACTGATGAGAAGGTGAAGCAGTATGGTTATTTGGCGGCAGTAGGATGTGTCAAAAATAGACAGTGCTATAGGTTTGTGGTGATGTGTAGAAGTTGAAGTTGTGGATGAGGGCATGTTGATCAAGTCTGGGTGTTTGCAAGTGATGGACTGTGGGCAGAGACAGGTAGTGGCAGGCAACAGTTTTTGTTGTTGTGATGGTGGTGTGATGAGGTCTTGGTTTCAGGCGACGTGTGCAGTTGTTTTAGGCGATGTGAGCAGTTGGGCAATATTGTACAGAGAAGTGGTGAGTGGTATGTGGTGATGGCTGTATATGGTAGGGGATGAGGTGTTTCTTTTGCTTGGAATGTTGTGTTTGCTGAGTTTGGGATGTTGTATATGCTGTGGTGTGCAGGGTAGAGCAATTGATGGATGGAAGTCGCCGTTTGATCAGAGTTTTGGTTTGGGATGATGTTTGGTGGCACAGCAGGTGGTTTGTAAGATTTTGTGGTTGATAGTTGGTTACTGTGTGGTGACAGGGTTTGTGGAAAGGTTGATGAATGTTGCTTTGTAGTGTGAAGTGGTAATATGGCTGTGAATGGAATGTTTGAAATGGAACTGTGATCGGTGGCTTTGAAGTGTTATGTCTGTGTTGTATAGGTGGTCAGGGAAGCAGTCGTGTGCTGGTGATAACTGGTAACAGCAGATAGAAGGTGGAGTTACAGTAACGGTATTGGCACCTGAAATTGAGATTCAAGGCAATTCGGAGCATGGGCGAAAGAACTCTTCGAGATGGAAAGCTACTACAATAAAGAATTTGCAGAGGGGCTTGAGGTTATCCCATACACGGCTGAGAATGCTGGTCTGAATTCAACAGCCATTGTAACTGATTGCTGATGATGTTTTTGAGATAATAATCAAGGTGAAATTTACATGTCAATGCTTTTACTTTTATTTTTGTTCTTACTGTGTATAAATTATCTTTGACAGTTTATTCCAAGGTTAAAAGGTAAGTGCTTAAATTTCTTGCACTTTGTTTCTTTAATAGAATATTTCACTTTAGGGATGCGCTTGCATAATCATTTATCCTGATTATTATCTTATCCTTAGTCATAATGAATTGTTAAGAGTTATTGTTGATGCTGTCTCATTATAGGTCATAATGAATGATTTATTGCCATTGCTCATGCCAAATCTATGCTATGATTTTCATTTAGATTTTTTTTCCAGCCATCATTGTTTGCTTTGGTATATTTTGTGCAACATTGAGATTAATGAGCAAATCATAGTTGTGGGCCTGTGATACATCATTTGGGTTGGACTGTAATTAGTTTTATATACCACGTGGCTAAATACATCTGTTTACATACAAAAATGGCATTGTACTGTTGACATTCAAACATGATATGATTGATCACAATTTTAGATATGCAGTTGGTCTTTAATGTTGATTTTATGGCATGTTGTATGCTTTGTATTAGTCAATCGCCTAATGAAATAGTGTGATGAATATTTAGTGTTTGCATTATGAATCCGATTTAATTTTGTGTACACTTTTGGATGAATTGATTCTTAAGCATTACTTTTGCTTTACAGGTAGATAGATGACTGTGATGCAAAAAAGGTTGCAACGAGTTATGGATCGAAGTTATTTTTGCTGCTAGAACTACTTTTTTGTTTTAACGTATGTACTACTTGCTTTTGTTTTGCTATTGCTACTTGTTCTTTATTTTGTTTTTGAACTATTGATGACAAACTATTTATGTTTGGTGTAAGAATATCGTGTATTTTGATTATGAAATTTCATATGTTGGTTATCAAATATGTGTCCAAAATATGGTATTGATATAATATGTTGATTTTGAAATGTGATATTGATATAATATGCTAATTTAGAAATGTGGTATATATATGCACATTATGGTGGATGTTTGCAGAAATGCAATTAAAACATTCCACAGCGTTTTTAAAACGCTGTTAAAACATTCCACAGCGTTTTTTAAACGCAGTTAAAACATTCAACAACTTTTTTAAAAGCAGTTAAAACATTCCACAACGTTTTTAAAACGCTGTTGAAAGTTTTAACAACGTCTTTAAAACGCTATTGAAAGTTTTAACAGCGTTTTAAAAATGTCATTAAATTGTATCTAAAAACATAAAGCACGATCTATTACAACAACGAAACGCTGTAAATAAATATCACAGCATTGAAAAAACGCTACAAAATCTTATCTTAGCACGAAACAAACGCTACGAAAGATCTATAATTGCACCCAGCCAAACGCTGTTAAAAGATTTTATGACACCAGGGAAACGCTGTTAAAAAGGACATTTAACAGCGTTTATTTCTTGTCATTGTATATCCTGACATATAACTGCATGTCGATATACAGCATACGCAAAAACGCTGTTAAAAGCTTTTATAGCGTTTTTAAAACGCTGTTAAAAGTCCTGTTTGTTGTAGTGTGGGGTCCTTTATTTTGAAACTAAGGTTTTCGAAACCTTAGACCTTTACTTTCAAAACCATTAGAATATATCTTTCGAAAGTATTCAAACCTTCTTTTCAAAACACTTAAACATATGCCTTTCGAAACCTTCCTTTCGAAACCATCAAAACATTCCTTTCAAAAGTATTAAAGCTTATCTTTACAACTTATAGAATCATAGCTTCGAAACCATTTGAAAGTACCTCATTCGAAACTATTGGGTCTAATCATAGATTTAACTTTTGGGTCAAAGTGAACATAAGCGAAAGTACCTCTTTTGAAACCATTAACCTTCAAGAAAAGAGTTTGGGGAAAACAGATGGCTTCAGAACCATCCTTTCGAAAGCTTTAGTCTTAAGTAAAACAATTAGAAGGATAGCTTCGAAACAACCTTTCGAAGCCATTACCTTCGAAACCTTTAGTATAAGTGGCTACTAGAGCCCTTTCGAAAGCATTGGGAAGCGGTTTTTATATTTATAAAACAAAAACTTACCTTTCGAATTCATTGAAAACTTCAACCTATTCGAAAGGTATGAAAACCGTAGCAAGGTTTCGACTTGGTTAAAAACTACCCTTTCAAAAGCTTCTCTTTAAAACATAATATACGACAACTCATTCGAAAGCTACCTTTTAAACAAAAAGGCGGCAACCCCTTTGAAAGCTATATAAAAGTAATTCAACACTTTCCAAAGCATCCATTAAAAGCAAGGCAAGCGGCATCACTTTTGAAAGCAAAACAAAGGCCTTCGAAAGCAATTTAAAATGGCCTCGACCCCTTCGAAAGCATGGTTTCGAATTGGTTGGGGACGGAGATATGGGGTCGAAAGGTTGCAACTGGAAGTGGCAAAGTAGTAAATCTGTGCAAAACTGTTTTGTTGCCTTTTTAAGTAAATGCTTTTCAACTAACTTGCCTATTTGTAAAAATATAATTGGTTTCCATAAACTTTACCAAAGTCTTTTCTAAAAGACTATCGAATTCATCCAGAATTAACAAAAAATAATTAACAAAAAAGCCCTTCCCTTTAACAAAAGAATTAAGACATTTCAGTCCTTCAAAGTAATTAATTTATTTTTCATAGTAAATAACTTTGGAAAAATCCCTAAACATCATCATAATTCAGTTTTAATATGTTATCTAACATATAAAAATTTCAGACCCAAAATTCTTTATATAATTGCCGAAATAAATTTTTAAACCAATTATATATTTCTTGTAACAACCCAAATTCCAACGGTCCAGATTTTTCGCAAGAATGCTAAAAACCAAGCCCACTGAAACCCGAGTTGGGTATCTAGTATCCTGCAAAATAGGCAAAGATAAATATATCAGAGCTCAGTTAATTATCTCACAGCGGAATTGACTAAAGTATAATAGTAAGTAACATTCACCAAAATAATAACACTTTCTAAGCAAGTGTCATAAAGCTGAGAAGTCTCTGCCATCTACCTAACCTGTAGGATGTTATGAGGAGGTGGTCAGAATAAAAGTTCTGGTGAATGGATAAGTTATATACTTCTAGGCTTAATTCTACATATACAGTTTTATATCCATTTATTCTTATGTTAGATTCATTAGGTTAAAATACTCTCAACTCTGCTCGTGAACCATGCCCATCTACTCCATAGTAGATAAAAACCTAATAACTAATATATACATATATGTAGCTATATACCTAATGACCATATTGGTCCAAGGTACCACCCATGGTACCTTCTGTATCCTCCTCGAAAAGGACTCCATCATCTAGCTTTGAGAGCATTCCATAACTACATTTATAAAGCACCACTTCGTAAGACCTACAATAAAGATGCTTCTCTAATTACTACGAAAACGTAAATTACATCCGCACTCGTCTATATCAGTGCTCAGATATCCACAATGTACCACCCAATGCGTACGTTGAGGACTACGTAATCGTTTTGTCTACTATTTGAGTTCTGCATACAAGGTCTACCTTGTACGGAACTCAGTTGGGGATTTTCTATATTTGTAAAGGATTGCTACGTTAGGCTTATAATACAGATGTTCTAGTTGGTCTGTCCCTTTCTCTTCGTGGCCATGGCCCCACGCAGCCACCCCTCAACTAATCGAAAGACTTCTAAAGAGTTAAGTGGCCATGCCCTACTGCAAACAATCTAACATCCAATTGGTGGTGCCCCTCCATCCAATGTCTCGATAGTGAAAGTATCATTGGACTGTCGGTATAACTCTAGTCTTTCCTGAGCTCGTTCTTGGTTTTGATGATGGCCGATATTTGCATGCGACTATCCTTAACCTTACTTGCAAGTACTAGACATAAAAATACCCTACTCAGAACACCAAGCCCTTCTGACTGCCTACAAAGGATCCGCTTTGTTAGGCCTACAATGCAAATGCAGCCAAGGCATACTCTTTTCATGGAACACCTACAGACCAGCCTCTGGGGATGCAGCTTCATTAGGCCTACCCAGAGGGCCATCCTAGAGTATGCTCATGTCCCGTTGAAGTATCATACTTCCCTCTAGCCCAAAATCACTAAGTTGGACGTGCTACTCCATTTCTGAAATCTGTGATGAATTGCTTTCTTTGGCGCTTCATCCTTTGGGCTGCTCCAAACGCATTTCGATTCTTTTATTAGACCCTAAGTCTAATCTTTTAATTTGCGTTTAGTTTGCTTTCTTATTCTGTTGGCTGCCTATTTTAATTTAATTAGCATATTCTTGCCCCCCTCTAATAAGGAATGATGTTAGTATGAGCCACATTTACTATCTTGCTTATTTAACTTAATATATAAATTCTTAAGTTCCTTAAAATAAGCCTCTTTTATTATTTCTGTTTTATTTGCTTATTAACTTAATACAAGTTGTTTAAATAAGCTTTTACCATTATTCTCTACTATCATCACTTACCAATTTGTTTTAAGTTTCAAGAGGAGCTTTTCTGTTCTTATTTCATAATTATAACCTATGTTATAATTCTACTTGGAATTGTTACTTTTTCTTCATTTATAGTCCATTATACAATTACAAGCGTTTCTTGCCTAGTCTGCCTTTTTTATTACGATATAGAATTTTCTTTAATCCCCTAATATTACATGATTCACTTATCATAATAATTTCCTAGTTAAACGGCCTGCGTAGTAAATGCAGACTTAGGTTCCTTAAATTTCTTCATAGCCTCAAATTCTTACATTAATAATTTTCTTGTTTCAAATCATACTTTATTTTATTGCCCAAAATTTTAGGAAGTAATTCTATTGTATTCGGTTGGTTATGAAGACTATATAAACCATTTTCGTATTTTAATGTTGAATACCACTATATATAATAATCCGTAACTACAAGGTGTCTCTTTTACTATTTTGGAGTAGTGTAAAATACAGTGGTTTCTCTATTTTACACTAATTTCCCCTTTTTATTTCTTTTATTCTGGCAGTTACGTTTATCGTTATCTATTAGCTATTAAATTATGGGAATGTATCCCATCTTCTAACCATCAAATTATTCTAATAATTACCCCCAAATTAACTTTTCCCGTTTCAATGCAATTTATTACAGAAATTTTATCTCTCAACTTTTATTATTTTACATCTATTTTCTTTCATTTCAGTTTTCTTATTTGTATAATCCATATTCGCGTTTTATCTATTCTAATCCATACGCGAAGAAAGAAAAGAAGGGATGGAAGAAAATCGTCCCTTGCATAAAAATCCAAAACGTAGAACAAAAGATGTAAATAAGGCATAGAAATTAGTGTTTAAATACAGTAAATAAAATGCAAGTTTTCTTATAGTTAATCGTAATTTAATTAATATGATTAATTACCGAATAAAATTTTCTAAATGGAAATCTAACGATAATATATCTTAAACTTAAAAGATATATAAATAAATCCACTCACCTGTCATCCTTAGCTTCGCTTGTGCTCCGCCTGGTTCCACAGTCCTTCTGGATCCCCTTCTTCCAATGCGTATAATATTTTAATTCAGAAGATCTTCTCCCTAGAAATTATTTTCTATTTAGGGTTCAGCCTTAGGCAATGAACCCGTGGCGGAAAATCTAATTGTGAGAAGATAACTAGGCCTAGGGTCCTATTTATATTGGAGTTTGGGGATCTCAGACCGTCGGATTATTGGATCGAACCTAGAGCCACCACGTCACAGGGTCGTTCGGGGCCATAGGATTGAAGAACATATGATTCCGATCGCACAAAAAGGAGAAACACATCACGATATAAATCTGGACGAATTCTAGTCCAGATTGCGTGCGGGTCGACCAGGCGGTCGACCGCCTTTAGTAAGCAATCGACTGTTGCGTCCATTGGATCGACCTATCGTTCGGCCCATATCTGTTTTATTATTATTTTTTTCGATTCAATTACTTATTTTGTTTCGTTCTTAACTCCTTCATATTGATTTGGTTTTAGACAAGTTATATATGGAAACTGATCAGAAAATTACCCTGGACGCAATGGTACAAGTTCCAAAGCCATATTCCGACAATTCCAAAATTATTTATTTTCATTACTTATCGTTATACGTTTAAATTTTAACTATATAAAAATGAGGGGTGTTACATTCTCCCACCCTTAGGAAATTTCGTCCTCGAAATTTGACAAGGGTAAAAATTAATGTAATCTCTCGCATTAATTACAGCCATTTTGTGTACATCCAATTTTGTAACAATCCATGCTTTTGTGCAAAAGTGCTTTTCAAGTCAAAGTATATGCATGTACATAAATCTCTAAGCGGTACCTCCTATATGGAGCTTTTTATTTTAAAAGTTAACTTTTAAAACACGATGCACGCAACCTAAATATACTTGCCATTTCTAAAAATTAAAATATTTTTCACCCAAATTTTCCCACACTCCTATTAAATAGAGGTGTAGTTCAACCAATTTTTCGTCCAAATCCTAACACACAACTTTTAATATTGGAATTTCAGAAAAATCCAATTTTTTGAATTCGAGTTCTTATGTTAGAAAGAAGACAGAAAACAGAGAAACTTCCATTTTCTTTTTCATACATCTTTCCCCGTACTTGGAATTTTTGGTTGCTATTCTATAAAAACCCCTTTTTAATTTTTCCCAAGCATGGTTTACATAAGAAAATAGCTCTCTCTATTTTTTTTTCTTTAGCTGACATTTCCATCGCCTCTTTAATTTGCTATTTTCCTTTTTGTTATTCTTATAACGTTCTTATGTCCTTATTTTCCACTTGTGAATATCACAAAAATAAAGAGAAAAAGAATCGATACTGATAGACTACAATAGAATTTTAAAGGCATACTTACGAGTACAAATTTTATAACTAAAAAGGGAAAATAAACTCCAGTACAATACGATAATAATAGATGACATACGTAGGCTAACATAGCCATCATCTTGGGCTAGGGGGCCTATGCCCCTGTCCACCCTGATACATGAAAGCTCTCAAAAAGGAATCCAAACAGCTAAGGTGCTCCTCCTGCCACTTAGTGCTCGCCTCAAACTCACGCTGAGACCTAGCTAACTCATCATGTCTCCTAATCATCTCCTGCTGCCCCTTAAGAATCTCTACGTGCTCCCTAGAGAGCCGCTCTTACCTCTCAACAAGGGTCCTAAACCGATCCTCATAGCTCATCGGTGGAGGGTGCTGAGAGGGTCCTGCTCCCTCTCCCAAAGACCATATCCATGTCCATATTCCCACGTACTCTTCGTCGTGGGCTTTGATGGCCAAGTGGGCCATGGCGACTCGGTATATCCTATGCCACCTTTAAACGGTGGCACGAAAAAGTGTCGATGCTCATGAAAGTACTGGGGTGCCTGCCAATGTGGTGAGGGTTGTGGTGATGGATGCTGCTCCTGCTCCTGCGGAGCTTGAATCTAGGCCAATCCTATATACATTCTCCTTAGAGTGGATGAATCTATCATGGGGTGGGCCTGCTATCTGTAAGTCTCTCTCTCCATCTCCACCCGGCACACCTGAAGACCCATGTCCAAAGGTGACAGTAAATCATAGTGTGTCGGTGAAGTCCGGTCGCTGTCATATACTGGGCCATAATCGTCCTAGCCCAGTTCACCTACAATCCTCCAAATATAGCGTAGGTGGCCCGCCTCACAATAGGGTATATCTGATCAAAACTCCCCGTCTTGAGGAAAAGGTTATGCTGAAGAATGCGGATAACTAACCTAGCTAACGGGGTCAACTGCCCAACGCTCCAGTCGGGGCGTTGAGGGTCTAAAAGAATCTGCTGCAAAACGGCCATGTCTGTCATCTCAATCTGCCCCACCTCTAAGCCATGCCCTTTGATATGTAAAATACTAGCCAACTGAGACTCGGTGAAAACTATCCTAACTCCCTTGACCACCGACTGGAAGGCCAACTCATCATCCTCATCACTAGTACGTAAGTTAGCATCAAAAAGATGTACTAAATTGGGATACGATCGCTGCTCGAACGTCTCATGGCTAAGAATCTGTTGCAGCCCTATGTCCAAGAAGAGCTGCTCTAAATGTGTGCCCAGAAAATTAGTAAACTTCACCGCTTTTCGTTGCAGAAATTGGTACGCGCTGTATCAGAGTAAGACTGTACTATCCACCCATCACTTTGACACCAAGCTATCTCCTGTGGTGTAAGGTGGGGAAAGAGGTGAACTAGAGAGGGTCTTGGAGGCATGGGGAAAAACTCTCAGATCTGCGGTAATGGAGTATGGATCCGAGTAGATCTCGCGAAGCGCTTTGATTTAGCACTAACGGCGAGTCTAACAGTGGAGTTTTGGAGGAATTTGGGTGGTTGGAAGGGGGGATTTTTGGGTGCGACTGCTGTCCTCGGGGAGGAAGCAAAAATGACGAAGGGGAGCAAAAATGAGCAGGAGAGGGGCAAAGCACGCATATATACACGTGAAATTTGCAAGCGACCGGTCGACCGCACGGTCGATAGGTCGGTCGACCGCTCGATCGACCACTTGGTCGACCTGTTCGGTCTGTGCTATATTTCTTTATATATTTTTTCCGTCTCTTCTGCCTCCCCTTGACTAATCAAAGACTACGCAAATTCTACCCACTACCGGGCTGTCTAAGTCGCGGTTACGACTTTGGCTAAATATCCCTGTCCGCTTTCCACCATCCAAGTGCAGTCTTGACGTCTTCTAAACTTCAATTAATCCTACATTAATGTCCATAAGCTTGCTCCAGCCACTTAAATCGTCTAACCCATAAAATTCTTTTTCAAAACAACTTAACTTTCTTTACAACCAGAAAAAATTATTTTTACGTACTTATAAACCTTTTCGTACTTAAATAAGGATTTCAAAATATGTTTCTACTTGGCTAAGACAGATGTTGCGTAAAACATCATCACTACATCCCAAAATACTAGTTTTTAATTAAAGTCAATAATACCTATATATTTTTTCCTAATTGTATATCCCTACTTCAAATTCAAAATTGCTTTTAAAATTGTTTTTCCCTTATTTAAACCAATAAAATCATAAAGCTGTAAACTTCCAAATTTAGAACTTGAAAATCTTTTAAAACTTTTCAAATTCCTAAGAGTTATAATTGCTGGGCTAGACTAAAAAGTGGCTTTTTAATTTTCTTTCACCTTTCCAAATATCCCTTACTGAATCCAAAAATCTTTGCCATATGAGGTCTTTTAGCTTTTGGAATTTCCTCGTTCCAAGTTTTGATATATTGAATTTTTTCCAAACTTTCTCCAACTATTGATTTACTTAAAAGAATGGACTTCTCTTTGGGGTTTTAAGAGTATATATATATTTATACTAAAATACAAATACATTCACTCACTATCTACTCAGGAAATCTAAACCTAGGCTCTGATACCAAATGTAACAACCCAAATTCCAGCGGTCCGGATTTTTCGCAAAAATGCTAAAAACCAAGCCAACTAAAACCCAAGTTGGGTAACTGGTATCCTGCAAAATAGGCAAAGATAAATATATAGAGCTCAATTAATTACCTCACAGCGGAATTGACTAAAATATAATAGTAAGTAAATACTCACCAAACTAATAACACTTTCTAAGCAAGTATCGCAAAGCTGAGAAGTCTCTGCCATCTACCTAACCTGTAGGATGTTATGAGGAGGGGGTCAGAAAAAAAGTTCTGGTGAATGGATTAGTTATATACTTCTAGGCTTAATTCTAGATATACCGTTTTATTTCCATTCATGCTTATATTAGATTCATTAGGTTACAATACTCTCACCTCTGCTCGTGAATTGTGCCCATCTACTCCATAGTAGATAAAAACCTAATAACTTATATATACATATATGTAGCTATATACCCAATGACCATATTGGTCCTAGGTACCACTCATGGTACCTTCCGTATCCTCCTCGAAAAGGACTACATCGTCTAGCTTTGAGAGCGTTCTGTAACTACATCTGTAAAGGACCACTTCATAAGACCTACAATACAAATGCTTCTCTACTTACTACGAAAACGTAAATTGCATCCGCACTCGTCTATACCAGTGCTCGGATATCCATAATGTACTACCCAGTGTGTACGTTGAGAACTACGTAATCGTTCTGTCTACTATCTGAGTTCTTCCTACAAGGTCTACCTTGTATGGAACTCAGTCGAGGATTTTCTAAATCTGTAAAGGATTGCTTCGTTAGGCTTATAATACAGATGTTCTAATTGGTTTGTCCATTCTCTTCGTGGCTATGGCCCCACGCAGCCACCCCTCAACTAATCGAAAAAATTCTAAAGTGTTAAGTGGTCGTGCCCTACTGCAAACAATCTAACATCCAATTGGCAGTGCCCCTTCATCCAATGTCTTGATAGTGAAATTATCATTGGATTGTCGGTTTAACTCTAGTCTTTCCCGAACTCGTTCTTGGTCTTGATGCTGGCCGATATCTGCATGCGACTATCCTTAACCTTACTTGCAAGTACTGGACATACAAATACCCTACTCCAAACACCACGCCCTTCTAACTGCCTACAATGGATCCTCTTCGTTAGGCCAACAATGCAAATGCAGTCAAGGCATACTCTTTTGATGGAACACCTATAGACCTGCCTCCGGGGATGCAGCATCGTTAGGCCTACCCAGAGGGCCGTCCTAGAGTATCCTCACGTCCCTTTGAAGTCAAGTACTTCCCTCTAGCCCAAAATCACTAAGTTGGACGTGTTCCTCCATTTCTGAAATCCGTGATGAACTGCTTTATAGGCGCTTCATCCTTTGGGCTGCTCCAAACGCATTTCGATTCTTTTATTAGACCCTAAGTCTAATCTTTTAATTTGCGTTTTGTTTCCTTTCTTATTCTGTTGGCTACCTATTTTGATTTAATTAACATATTCTTGCCCCCGTCTAATATGGAATGCTATTAGTATGAGTTACTATCTTGCTTATTTAACTTAATATATAAATTCTTAAGTTCCTTAAAATAAGCCTCTTTTATTATTTCAGTTTTATTTGCTTATTAACGTAATACAAGTTGTTTAAACAAGCTTCTACGATTATTCTCTACTATCATCACTTACCAATTTGTTTTAAGTTTCACGATAAGCTTTTCCATTCTTATTTCATAATTATAGCCTATGTTATAATTCTACTTGGAATCGTTACTTTTTCTTCTTTTATAGTCTGTTATACAATTACAAGCGTTTCTTGCCTAGTCTGCCTTCTTTTATTACGATATAGAATTTTCTTTAATCCCCTAATATTACATGATTCACTTATCATAATAATTGCCTAGTTAAATAGCCTGCGCAGTAAATGCAGACTTAGGTTCCTTACATTTCTTCATAGCCTCAAATTCTTACATTAATAATTTTCTTGTTTCAAATCATACTTTACTTTATTGCCCGATATTTTAGGAAGTAATTCTATTGTATTCTAGCTGTTATGAAGACTATATAATCCATTTCCATATTTTAATGTTGAATAACACTGTATACAATAATCCGTAACTGCAAGGTGTCTCTTTTACTATTTTGGAGTAGTGTAAAATAAAGTGGTTCTCTATTTTACACTAATTTCACTTTTTTATTTCTTTTATTCTAGCAGTTACGTTTATCATTATCTTTTAGCTATTAAATTATGGAAATGTATCTCATCTTCTAACCAACCAACTAATCTAATAATTAATCCCAAATTTACTTTTCCCATTTCAATGCAATTTATTACAAAAATTTTATCTCTAACTTTTATTATTTTACATCTATTTTCTTTCATTTCAGTTTTCTTATTTGTATAATCCATATTCATGTTTTATCTATTCTAATCCATACATGAAGAAATAA
The DNA here is from genome assembly GCA_030737815.1 of Allium fistulosum. Classification (NCBI taxonomy): domain Eukaryota; kingdom Viridiplantae; phylum Streptophyta; class Magnoliopsida; order Asparagales; family Amaryllidaceae; genus Allium; species Allium fistulosum. Next base: position 1,250,865,849 of record CM060901.1, read on the forward strand.
AAGAAGGGATGGAAGAAAACTATCCCTTGCATAAAAATCCAAAACATAGAATAAAAGATGTAAATAAGGCATAGAAATTAGTGTTTAAATACTGTAAATAAAATGCAAGTTTTCTTATAGTTTATCCCAATTTAATTAATATGATTAATTACCAAATAAAATTTTCTAAACGGGAATCTAACGATAATATATCTTAAACTTAAAAGATATATAAATATATCCACTCACTTGTCGTCCTTAGCTTCGCTTGTGCTCCGCCTGGTTCCACGGTCCTTCTGGATCCCCTTCTTCCAATGCGTATAATATTTTAATTCAGAAGATCTTCTCTCTAAAAACTATTTTCTATTTAGGGTTCAGCCTTAGGCAATGAACCCATGGGGGAAAATCTAATTGTGAGAAGATAGCTAGGCCTAGGGTCCTATTTATATTGGAGTTTGGGGATCTCAGACCGTTGGATTCTTGGATTGAACCTAGAGCCACCAAATCATAGGGTCGTTCAAAGCCATAGGATTGAAGAATGAATGACTCAGATCACACAAAAAGGAGAATACACATCATGGTATAAATCTGGACGAATACTCATCCAGGTTGCGCGCTGGTCGACCGAGCGGTCGACCGCCCTTAGCGAGCGGTCGACCATTATGTCCATTGGGTCGACCTACTGGTCGGCCCATATCCGTTTTTTTCTCGATTTGATTACTTATTTTGTTTCGTTCTTAACTCCTTCATATGGTTCGGTTTTAGACAAGTTATATATGGAAACTGATCGGAAAATTTCCCTAGATGCAATGCTACAAGTTCCGGAGCCATGTTCCGACAATTCCAAAATTATTTATTTTCATTACTTATCGTTTTACGTTTAAATTTTAACTATATAAAAATGTGGGGTGTTAAATTTCTTCCTTTAAAAATTCATAATAAATTATCCATAGCTTGGATAATCATGAAAATTTAAACGCATCTCCAATATAATGTTTTACATAACATATTAAATCCTCATGGCATTCAAAACCCAATATATATGATTTTAACCTTAAAATCGAATCAAACATTTATCAAACATTCTTGTTTAAAACAAATATGGCATATAACCCAAGCACATCATCATTAAAATCATCAAAATAGATTTAAATATAAAACCCAAAATCAAATGTTCATGAAAACAAAAATGAGATGGTTTTGATTATTATTCACCTTGCTTTGGATAAGGAACTTGAGATTTTTTATCTTGATTAATCCTCTTTTGCTTGAATCGTAAGCTTTAATTAATTTTTAATCTCCTTTTCCCCTAGGTTGTGGTTGCCTTTGAGCTCCCCTTTTCTTATGTTTTTGAATTATGATGTATGGAATGAAAATGAGAATAAGGGTTGGGGATTAAGGGTTAGGGTGGATGGTTATTTCCATAATGCCCTTGCCTTATTCTCTTATTAGTTAACTTATAAAACCATTTCCATAAACTCATTCTTTTAATTTTATTTAATTAAGCGTGGCCTCTATTTAGTTTTCAAATCTCAATCCCCTTATCACTCTAATCTTTACATTTTTTGTTTAATTTATCTAATTAAATCTCCTGAATAATGTTATTTAAAATTAGGGGTGTTACAAAACTCCATTAGTTAATACACCGAATTGGACCAATCGACCCCTAGTGGTTGACCGCTCTAATCTAAAGGGGGTCAAAAGGTTATTTGTAATTGGCTAAGGTTTGTCCTGGCCGAATGACCTGGATTTGATAGGGATTGATCGAATGGTTCATGGTGTTTTCTACCACTATAAATAAGATAGTAACCCTAACCCTACTTTATTAGCAGTAAACAATACGCCCAAACTCTATCAAAATTTCTTTCTCCACAAATTAAATTTCTTCAAATCAAATAAAAATTAAATTAGAAAAGCGAAGAAGAAGAGATTAAACAATATAAGGTGAGGATTAACAACTAGAAAGAGGGTAATTCAACACAGGTCGAAAGGGGAAAACTAACAAAAGGTGAGAGGGTTCATAATTAACTTGGGGATTTATTTATAATTGATTTTGCTATAACCTATTTGATCTAGAAACTGTTTTAATTTAAATTAGAAATATTGTTTATTTAGATTGGGAATCTAACAACATTTATAACCTATATGAATTTGATTCCTTTCATTTAATGTAGATCTGGTTAATGTAAATTTGTTAGATAAAAATTGATTCAAGTCAAATATAACCCTTGTTGGTCAAATTAAATATGAATTGATAACCCTATTGATGTCAAACCTAGGTTAAATTAATTTCTGCAATTGAATATACTATAAATCGTAAATCTATAAACTTGGGTTCACTTTAATTAGGGTTTACTATATGCCTAATTATAATTAAGTTTACTAAAATCAGTTTGGGAATGTTAATGATTAACAAACAAACGATAATTGACAATTAAAAATATACAATAAATAATGATGCCCGGTGGATAGGCTTCTAGAGCCGGTCAACTACTCCAATGACCAATGGTCGAATGGCTACCAAATTTCGGACGCGACCTAAATCTCGGCCTAAGGCCCAAGTTATAAACTAAATTAAATTATGTATATATATATGTATTTATTATTTATCTATATAGATACTATATGGATTTTAGTATAAGTAGGGAAATTGGTTCCCTATGTTGACGACGCTTGGACGTAACTAGACTTTTGTCTGACCTACTCCTTTCATTTTCACCCATCAGTGGATGATAGGAGAGCAGTTGATTTAGCATGACATGTGGAAAAAGGAGCTAAGTGTTGGAGTTCCACTATTCTTCGCTGTTCCTTATATGGCTATTTATTGTAATAAATGTTTATAAAACTTATATTGTACTTTGGAAACAGTGTATATGAATTAAATATTTTTAAGATTGTTTTTCTGCAATGTCTGTTTCTAGTGTTTGTATTTTGTTGCCTTCCATTGTGGGATATGAAAGTGGAGAATGTCTTAGATTTTATATGTATATTCTTAGTCTCTGTAATGTTTAAAAACTCGATAGCTCATACTTCTTTGCACCGTCGTGACTCCAAAAATCACCCTAGGCTTTGGAAGGGTATGTTGGGAGGTGCGAGTTGTCATATTTGGTATCAGAGCTTAGGTATAAGATCCCTTAAGAGTTTGGTACCTATTGAGAGAGCGTATATGAATATTTTGAAAAAGAAAAGAATTTTCCAAAAGGTTTTCATATAGGTTTTCGAAATGGGTTTCCAAAAAGCATATATGTATGTATGTATGTATGTATGTATTTTATATGTATGTATAGATAAAAGCTTTTCGAAGGTTTTACATATATAAAAGTATAACAATAAAGAACGCTATCATTTATTCTTGCCAGTACTATCTATGGGAAAGTTGAAGATAATTCCTAACGACATATAGTGAGAATGAGTAATTTTAATGATGATGACTCAAGTTAGGCTGCTAAGATTTCGGGCGTGAACATCCCTATATGGTTCCACTAGTATCTACAGGCGAGGAGACAAGGTGAGCCTAATTCGACCGAAGGAGCGTATTTGTAAATTTTCTAATATGTATATTCATTAATATGCAAACCCCTATACATTTTGACTCATAAAGTAGTTGTTGGCTTTTCCCTTATATAAGTAAAAAATTGTGAGTTAAATAAGTGTTAAGAGTGTAAGAGTTGGGGTGAAAAATAAACCCTTTGTGTTTGTTGTAATTTATGACAAAAGAAAGGCTAGTAGAGGTTTCCTATACCAACTAGCAGTAGCAATTAAATTATGGATTTAAGGTGAGTAGAAGAAAACGTGTTACCCTTGACCCATATAATAAGAATATGATGTTGATAAGCATAAAGGGAACATGAAAGAGGACTTCACAAACTTAAGGCAAGTTCCCCTAGTTAAAGTGGAAATCATTTTCTTAAACTGGTCGTAGTTGCATAGACTCCTTTTTACTTAAATGTATAGCTAGAGTGTTTCTATAATGGATTTGGACACTGTATTGGAAGATAAAATTGAGTTAACCATCTTTGAAAAAAAGGACGAAACCCGATGGGCTTAAGGCATTGATAGGTATAATTGGGCTTATGTAAATTAAGTTACTTTTATCTACTCTGATTTAAGTGATAAACCAGTGAATTCTTTTTCTAAAAGTTAAAAACAACAGTTGACGGATATTTAAAATAAATAAATTGATCTTTGATTTTCTATAAAATGATCAGAAAAACTTTGTGGAATTTGTTTAAAAAGTAAAATTAAAAGAATTTGATAAAAAAAACGATTTTCAACAACTGATTTAAAGCTTTTGTTTTTCTTTAGGCACATTGCTGCACTTACCCTTGAGGCGTACTTTATTTTTAAAGTAAGAAACTTTTGAAAGAAAAATCAAGAAGTATGTAAGACCCAACTTTTGAATCTCTTTTATAAATGAGAAATGGTTAATGCTTGAAAACATGTTCTATATATTTTTATGTCATACTTTAAAATTAAAATAATAGTAAGTTAAAACATCACATTTTCTTTTAAATTACACTTTTGTGGGAATTTCTTATTTATAAGGGAATTTTTTTTGAAGATATGTTTTTACGTACACTTTGCTAAGTTAAGTAGTACTGTATTGATAATTTGAATTAAAAGAAAAATGTTATGATCATTGAAAAAAAGAAACATTTGTTAAAAATGAATAGAGGGTTTCATTGTTTTAGAAACTTACTAGTTTTGTGGAGATGATGTTAAAATCAAAGGTTTTGATTAAAAGATAAATTAAAGGTATGACTATCACATAAACTTAAAAAGATAAGAATTAAATTGGAGTTAAATAAATCGGATTACACAGCCTACAAGTGCTAAATTGATTATGGGGTTCAAAAGCATTGAAATATTTGGGGTAGAGGTAGGAAGTAGTATGGAGATTTAGTGACCTTTCAATCAACGCTTGAATTATAGGGGTGGAGTACTAGATCAAACTTCCTGTAATAGTGAAGAGTAAACACCACTTTGTGTTTTCTACCCATGTATGGTTTGAGTTATAGAATTTTTGCATAAGAAATTTTGGAAAGTATGATTTTGGTAAAACATATTTCAAAGTAAAGAAAGAGTATGCCAAGATGTTTTATTGTATTAAAGAATACTGCGAATGTAAGAAGTTTTTCCTATTTGGTTGGCAGCTATAAGAAGAATTTAGTTTTTCATGGAACGTGGAACATGAGCAAGCTTTTAGTTCGCTATAGGAGTTATTGACTAGTACAACTAATTTAATACTTCGCAATAGTTCAAAGGAGGTTGATATGTTTACCAATGCTTCCAGTACATGATGGGACGCTATTTTTATATAGAAGGGTGGACTTGTTCGTTAAACTAGTCAACAGTTCAAAGTACATAAGATGAATCATCTAACTTATAATCTAGATATGGCATATATTGTTTTTCACTCAAGTCTTGCAGGTGATTAAGTTGTTTATATATTTTAAGTCCCTAAACTATTAGTTGTTTGTACATCATTGAGAGAAGAGGATGATTTGGAGTACTTGTGGGTAGGTTGCGTTGATCCGACATTTTCAAGTAATGTTATGCCATATAAGTTGTTTTTGGCTTGAGAGGTTATAGGTGCCAAACATGTTGTTTTTGACTTGGTGAATTATAGGTAACTACGCAAGTAGGTTTTCACCTTATAATATACGTTATACGATGATATTTATAAAGCAGTTAGTACTTTAGTTTCATCGCAACTACAACTATGTCATTAGGGATGAGGTGACATGAGTTCCATAAGATGTTTACTAGGCTAGGACATCATCCATGTTAGATGTTCCTAGATGATTTTTTAGGTACGGTGTTAGTAAGCATTGGTCATTATGTCTATCAGATTAAAATAGCAAGGCGCTATTTCATATTGAGTTGTATGGACCATAAAATAGTTGGAATAGAGTGGTGAGAAGTTACTTTTGGGGAAAAGGTCACATTGATGGGATGACATTAGGGAATGGTAAATTTTGAAAGTTCAAACTACAAAAGATATTCTAAAGGGAGTTGGAGTCAAGTTTGTGCAAAGAATGGTTAATTCAAGGATTTGGGTTTATGTTAAAAAAAAGTTATTGCCATGCGCACGCATTGTGAATGCGAAGGTGATTTTCAAGGAAAATAGGATTTGGGAATTTTTGGAGGAAAGAGTAACATATTTCTTTTCAATCATCCCTGGTTAGATGACGAATTTTATATCAATTAGAAAACCACCATTTAAAAATTGTAATAAAAATAACCGCAAGCGTACGGCGTACAATTTTAGTATGTGGCGAGTACGGGTTGATCTGCAAGGAATTAAATTAATTTTAAATTCTACTCAATCAAATTAACACAAAGAGTTTGAGATTTTTTTAACTAAAGAGAAATGAAAAAACCGACTACAAATAAAAGTGATTAAAAATATGAAACTAAAAGACAATTTAAAGGCAAATCACTCTCATACTCTCAAATGAATCAACACAAAATCAATCTACGATCTCTCGTTTTAATCTAAGTAGAATTGGTGATGTATTTATCATAATTATGGTCTATTTATCTTATTAATTAACATAACTAAAACCATCAAACTTTAATACAACAACTAAAACCACTTTGTTAAATGTCATGAAAATGAAAATGAAACTAAAAGAAAATCTATTTTAAGAACGATCTATTTACTATTTTTGATTAGTAACATATATCATCAAATTTTGATTTTATTTTAATTCCATGATCTAAATCACTTAGTTAGATGTTAATGTAAATTGTGTTTATATCCGAGTTAGAATAGCCTATTTGTGATAAACAACATAGGCTATCAAATTCACTAATAAACTTACATCAACATCTAACTATCTATGAAGCATAAAAAGAGATCATAAATTAGCAAATATATTGAATCTACATGATTAAGAGAGCTTCATTACCCCTAAATTTGAAAGAGTTTAGCTTCTCATTTTTGTTATCATTTCAAGACATGTAGATTGCAACATAGAACAAAAAAGGAAATTGCAAGCTAACTAAAATAAAAAGAACTAACTACTTTCACAAAAAGAAAACAAGACTAAATGCATAAATGAAAATATACTACTAACATAAAAGAAAAGAGAGCATATAAATAAAAATGAGCATAAAATAAATAAAAGCAAGTAAAGATCAAAGAAGAAGAGGCTTATAGAGCTATTTTATTTCTCATTAATTTTGTGGCTACAACTTGCATAATATGAACATAAGAGGGTTATTTATACATGACTAAAACCCTAATCCATTTTTAGGGAACTCCCTAAAATACCCTTGAGGTAGTGAGGCCTCCAAGTTATCATTAGCATTAAATTAATCCTCCATTAAATGTGCATTTACCTTTAATCCCCACTAATATGTGCATTAGCTATTAATTGTGATTCATGGTTAGTGGGTAGGTGGGGTCCTCCATGATTACATGAATTCTTTTACTTCTTCATTCCTTTGTCTTCCTTCACTTGTGCATGCATACATACATGAAGCCACTTTCGAGTTGAATCCAAATTCATACAAAACAAATTAAAATGTGCAAGTAATTTTTTTCAAAATAATTCACACACGAAAATTACCGTTTTGCCCACATGTAGATGATGACTTGAAAGCATTTTTGAAATTTGGTTTTAAACATGTAAAAACAACCAATTATGACATTTATTTTACTAAAATGAGATTAAGCGAGTGAGTAAAAATATACATTTTTACGTGCACATCAAATACCACTGTAGTTACTTTTTATTTGTCCTCGAATATAGAGATACTAAGATAAATCCACTTTCATAGGGAGCACGATTGCATTGAGCGTATGCAACATGCTGTTAAACCTCTAGGTGTCCCTGGTAGGACGAGTGTTGTCTCGTGATGGTTTTCAATGGATACTACAACAAAATCCAAATGCAACATGAAAAATTCCTAAATGTAAGATTTATTTACAAAGATATGAATGCAAGTTTTTGAAAATATTTAAAAATGAAGAGTTTATTTTTAAATTGACACGAATAAGTTAAATATTAGTTCTGGTCATTATCAAGAAATTTAAGTCCTTTCACTCATCAAAACTTCCAACAAAAATTAAGTTATCATCACAATTGGACTCTAGTTTGGCTAGTTGTTTCGGTTGATAACATAGTGTGTAACGACCGTAAATTTTAGTGGTTTTATTTAATTTAATTAACTAAAATTTTGTGAAATTTTAAATAACTGAATTTTGAAATAAAAATTTGATATTTGGAATACATCTTCTTAAACAAAGCAACTTGTTTGCACAAAAAATGGGCAAACACCTCCAAGTCGTATGATTTAGTTGATTTTGCGTTGTTTTTAGTGATCTGGGTGATTTATGCAAATATGTAAAAAGCATGGACTAAACTGTAAAAGACACGCAGATTTATAGTGGTTCAGCCAGAATGTGCCTACGTCCACTTTATATATTATTTCTCCTTTCTTGTTCAGATTACAAGTACAAAGCTTTGATATAAGTATATGAAAGTTGTTTGAAAGTTCTATCCGTGCTTGAGCTCTCAAACTTGTCCCCCATTGTTGTACCCCTGCCCCTCTATTTATAGAGTGAGGCTGGGGGCAGGGGTCTTGGATTTACACAGCTGCTGGTGGGCCTGGGCTGATGCGATCTGGCCTGGCAATGTTGGTTCGGTACTCCCTGGTCCGGTAGTACGTTGGGAAGCGAGTTGGTTCGGTGGTAGGTGGAGTAGGCTGGTTCGGTGGTAGGTGGAGTAGGCTGGTTCGGCTATGCATGGGAAGGAAGTTTGGTCCGGCTATGCATGGGAAAGAAGTTGGTCCGGCTATGCATAGGAAGGAAGTTTGGTCCGGCTACGCATGGGAAGGAAGTTGGTCCGGCTATGCATAGGAAGGAAGTTTGGTCCGGTAGTAGGTGGAAACACTCCCAACATTTGCCCCCCAAAGTGGGGCATATGCTTGCGTATGGCGCGCTTTGTTTATCTGGACGCCCTCATCCGGTTCCAAATGTCGAATTATCTGGTCCGGCTATTTTGTGCTTGCCTATAAGTATGGGCTTGAGGCTTTCATTATTCCCTACCAAGTGAGATAGCCGAATCAGATCTTTCTGCCGAATCAACCATATTGCCGAATCAGATCTTTCTGCCGAATCAACCATATTGCCGAATCATACCGAATCAGGTGATTACCGAATGACCCTTATGGTTTGTACTACCGAATGAATCCGAATGCCGAATGGACCTTTGTAGGAAAAACCGAATGAGACAGGGGAGTTTGAATACCGAATGACCTTTCGGCCTTGGACTACCGAATGAATCTGAGTGCCGAATGCGTCCCTTGTTGGAAATGCCAAACGAGATAGGGGAGTTCGAATACCGAATGACCTTTCGGCCTTGAACTACCGAATGCACTTTTATGACTTGAATTATGAGTGAAATTCCAGACTGCATACACTTGCTTGTTTATATCTCTATATCCTTTGTTTTAACGATGTATTCTTTTTTGTTGCAGATAATGTCTCATAAAGTTGAAACCCGATCAGTAAAGAAGAAATCCCAAGACAGAGAAGATCCTTCCGTAGTGCCCCCAGCTCAGTTAGAGCCGGGATGTCATGAGCCCACCCCGAGGTCACTAGTAGATGGGTACGGCCCTCAGGAGCTTCTGAACTCACCTCTTGACTGTTTCCCAAGCTCTCTCAAAGGCGAGCAGCTTGATGTTATCTCCCGCTCCTTTAGGATTGACAGAGCGCGCATGCTGTTGCCGGGGGAGGGAGTGATGCCATATAATCCCCCCGAAGGGTATTTTTTTTTCTTCTTTTTTTTCTTTTTTTTTAGGTATTCACTCAACCTACCCACATCTCCAAAACAAAACGCGGTCGTCTCCGATCATCTCTCGATGTCACGAGACCCATTTGAAGTATTCACGACAAACCCAGACAATAAACCCTATCTCCTCAAATTCCAACAACCACGATAAATGATAAATTACCATACTATTTTTCCCAAGTGCCTCGACATCTCCACTACCTCCATCCCAAAAATCAAGTCTTCACTCGCCTCTTTGTATTGATTTAAAAAAAAATCCTTATGAAATTAGGGTGTAAATAGAAGGGTATTAGACATCCAACCCGTAATCGCAAAATGCATCGGTAGGGGAGCGTTCCGCCTAGTCGGTACCATTGCATGTGTGGGGCCATTCCCCCGATCAATGCTTGGATAATCAGCTTTATCACCTACTTGAAGGTAGCTCCGTTTCAGCTTCAGCCTAACTCCTACGCCATCCTGGTGAGCCTGTTTGTCATTTTCCAGAGGAGATACGGGCGTCCTCCCTCTGACCGGGAGATCCGGTACTTGTACAATTTGAGAGGCTATAAGAAGGGGTCTCCATACATGAAATGACCCTCCTATTTACACCCTAATTTCATAAGGATTTTTTTTTTGTTAAGAGATGATATATAGATATATCATTCATTACAAATATATTTCCCAGGGTCATTTTCTTTCTCCAATAAACAAAATATATCCAGGATCTTTCACAATATAAAAATATTGTTTTAAATCTAAATCATTCCTAACATACATATATGAAGATATCTATGTTATATTCTACTAGGATCAGAGCATGATAATATGTAAGTAGAAATCCTTTTAAATCTATTAAAATGTGATAATTCCCTGATAAAAGATTAATTATTGTATCCTGATTTTTTTTGACCATAGAATCCACTGGAAACATGTACTTTAGTCTGTTATTATAATTAAGAAATGATCAAGTAATAATCAGTGGAAAGCAAGCTTTTAATAAGGATGATTGTGTTAAAGTCTGTATAGTATCAAACTCAGGCTAAAAGAAAGTGGATCATAAGTGAACACAAGCAACATCTAGGCGTAATGGAAACGCGCCTAACTTACACATGAGAGGTCATGAGTTCGAGTGCTATGCTGGTCGGTTCAAACCCAATTTTTGTTTTTTTTTCTTTTTATTTTTCTCCTGTGAACAAAATTGTCTGAACCTATTATATACTTTGGCTATGAAACAGATCTGAAAATTTAATTTAAATCCTTGGTTGCTGGCTTGACCCAGGCTCAAGAAAAATGGCTATGTTAGCCCTGTTCTGGTTTGCACTACTTTGTTACAAAATACCTGCTATGTTATTTTCTTTTCAAAGCAACTCAAACCCTTTCTATCAGATTTTATTTTTTTTTACTTGAACATGGATTTTCTTATGCCAGTTCTTTAGATATACATACAAACCACAAATTCTTTCAATCTCAGATTTTCTACCATTATAGCCTAACTGTTCTTGAAGCTTAAAATTCATTTTTCCTTAGCAAAGCATTTAGCAAAACAAAGCACATAGTTCAGCTGAGACATATAAGTTCAACATCTACAAAACAGCAATTAACCATACATTGGTTTCTCAAAGTAATTTTAAACAATAGGTCTTAATCTAGTTCATCATGAAGGTGTAGTTTACTTCAGCAAAGTCTTTAAAAAACATAGCATCCAAATCTTAAGCAGTTTAACATCCAAAGCCTGATCAAAGCAATTCCTATTTCCCTGCAAAATCACCATGAACTGCCCCATATGAATATGAGACACCCAATGGTGCATAAACACAAAAGGGTCAGACTATTTGTTTGGTATGAATAATCCAACTGAAAACATGATCTCATTCAATTCTCTTTATAAACAAACTTTACATGAATAAGAAACTCAGTATCTTCCTTATGCTTGTTTTTTTTTGTGAAGCATGTTCCTTCATCTCAGTGTTAACAGATTATTTACACATATAATCACCATGACTTGATTCATAGAAAACAATCATAAGATTCATCCATAAAAAGCACCAAAACAACCAAATACAAACATCAATTCAGTTATCATCCCCTTTTCAACTTTACTGGCCATCAGGGATTTTGCCCAGGCCTCTCCTGAATCTATTCCTAGAATTCATTATCAAATATAACAGGGTCTTTAGCTACTTTCTCCTTTTTAAACACACACTGCCTGGGACATCTCTCTGTTAACCCAGCACACTCAGGCCCCTGGGTATAAACATACCATGTGTGAACTTGCAATATTCCCCTTGCCAAGATATACTTTGGTAGCCCTAAGATCCCAAGTCCTTAGTTAAATTACTAAGTGTTATTATTATTTTTCATAGCAGTGCTAATCCCTTCTGCATCTCACTTCTTAATCAGAGAAATATAAATAATGCAAGCAACATGTATTCATCCAGAGTTTGGTAAGTTATATTCTCAGAAGCAAACATTTTATCATGAAAGAGGGAGGTGACTTCTTAGCACATTATTTTGCCTATGGGTTTCACTGGATCAAGATGTAAGCATATGGTCCTGAGTAATTTGCTAGATATATATTTTCCCTTACCTCTGGTTCAATCAGATTCATGATCTGGCTAAACCACAAGTATATTTGATTTGGGTATTTCATAAAACATAGAAGCTCAGCACATGTACAACATTGCACTTCTACATTTTCTTTTGTTTTAATTAATATGAGACATAAGCAACAACACAATGTTACAGCCCATATTTCTTTCTACCTTCAGACCATATACCCACTACTTGAATCCGGGGATTTTTTATAAACAACTTATAAAGAAAACTTATAAAAGAAATCACTCAGTCTCAAAGCTAACCCATATCTCAGACAAACATTTTAGTTCATGAATCCATGAATCTTATTTTTCTGGGTAAATCAGATAGAGGTTTTATCCTTAAACAAATCATTAACAAACCAAAGTCATCCAATCATAAAACATAACTTGTAAAAGAAAATTAGTTCAAACTGGCTGCCTCAATATTCAGGTCTTAATGCCAAAGTTTTCAGTGAGGTTACTCACCTTAATCCTTCTTCTTCCTATGCCTTATGAACTCCCTTTTAGTCTTCTGCCTTCTCCTATTTTCTCTGGTTTATGCCTTGTATATTTTTCTTTAGGTTAATGAAGAACAAAAATATATGGTCTTACTATACTAGGCCTTTTATATAAATCTTGGCTGTTACTAGGGTTTATGGACTTACCCAATGTCAGTTCTACCCCATCCCAAACATAGCCTGCCTCTGGTTTGATTCAAGAAAATAAAAGGGTATGTGGTCCTTGTCTTCCTTTCCAGAAATTAGTCCCTCTCTTTTAATTTTCCCTGGTCATGTCATATGCATGACTTCTTATTATTATTATTATTATTTTCTTAATAAAAGAGATTACTGAGAATAGATAAAGTGCTTGTTTAGGGACTCATGCCATTTTCATGCAACTTCTGTTTTCTTCCAGAGATTGATTGACTGTATACATGTATAACCTATGTATACCTAAGCCTTTTATTTTTCTTTCTTTCTTTAAATAATTTTAAGTTTATTTCAGCCTAGCTCTTATTTTCTTTGTACTATATTTTATTTAAAGACAAAATTCTATCTTTATGCATATGTATTTCTAAATCAGTTATTTTATTTTATCTATTAATTTCTGCCAAATTTTGTTACACAGAAATCTGTGTGCATGTGTACACTGTCTTGTGCACATGTACATGTTTTATACTTTGTATCTGCAAATCAATTTCCTATTCCAATTTCCCCCAATGCAATTTCAAACAAATACAAACTAAATTAAATCATGAAATTACTCACAAAAATCAGGGTTATCACAATACATTAGCTTGGAATCAGCCGTATCTTTCAATCCTGTCCTGGACTTATATTCGAAGTTCAGTATGTTTAAGAAAGAATGGTTTTTTATCAGGGATGACTCTGTTTCCATCCGTCGCTTCACCTCCGGCTGTAAGTGTGAAGCTTTATTTATAATTTCCGTTATAACTGCAATGCCTCTTCTTATGTGTTTTTATTTCTTGCTAGCGACAGGTGGCTTTGAGGTCGTGGAGAATGATCTCCTGGTTCAGATGGCTGTGGAAATAGAAGCCATTACGGGAAGGGACAGGTCGGCTTCTTACTTGATTAGGAATGCTACACTTCTAGGGAACAACCTGATCCTTCCACATCAGTCCGTGGTTAAGCAGAGAGACACGGCGGAGGAGAGAGCTGCCAAAGTTACAGAAGGGGCCATGGCGAAAAGCAGCAAAAGGAGACCCTTCTCGGTGCATCCAGTTGTCGGGGGGAAGAAACTCAAGAGGTCTGATGGACCCCCTCCCAGCACACATCCAGATGCTCAGGAGGAGGAAAAAGGTGAGGACGAAGGAGGTGAGGCGGAGAGCGGAAGTGGTAGAGAAGGTGATGGTGATCGTCACGGTGATGATGGTGGCGAAGGACAGGGCGGTGTTGGCACCAGGGCTTTGCCTCCCGGGCAGGCGGGCGTGATTCAAGAGTGGACAGATGACGCTCTCCGCCAAGTCTTCGAAGAGTTGGAGGAAACGGAGAAGTCCAAGAAAGCTGGTAAGGTCGGGACCGACGCCGATTTATCTTCCGGGAGCGCTTCTACTGAGGCAACTTCTGCGATTCAAGGTGAATTTCTCTTTATTCTTTTTAATTCTTGAATGATGGCTCAATACATGCTGGTGACACTTGGTTTTCATTCCAGGAGCAGGCAAAACGGCCAAGACCTCAGATCTTCGGCACAGGCTTGAACAATACAAACTCCTCAAAGCTTCCGCCAAGCCGAAGCCTCCTACTAACCATCCTGGAGACGTAGTCGGCTATCATCCTCTTCTTGGAGTAATTGAAGAAGATATACAAAAGATGAAGAGGAGTCGATCTACGTTTGAATCTCTTCCTGGTCCTCCGGCCCCACTCCAGCCTATTCACGATATTACGGAGGATGATACTGAGTTTATGCCTTCCCCACATCCGTCTGAGAATCCAACCTTCACCCCGATAGATCACCCTGGTTTGGTTCGTAACCCGTTTGCGGGCCATCCAGATCTGGACCCGGCCTCTCATGACATCTCCTTCGATGAGGTTACTGGTGAGCATCTTCTCCCTCGCAATCCTATGGTACGGGTGCTTGACGAAGCTAAGTCCCTGGACCTTGATTTGCTTACTACCTGGGTTGTAACTCTGGGGGATGAAGCTAAGGCGAATATTGACCGAGTTGCTGAGGAGACCAGGAAATTGATGGGGCATCATGCCCGACTAGTCAAGGCCGGGGAGGAAATTGGGAGTGCCAACATTCGGCTACGGTTAATGGTCTCCGACCAGGCTAAACAGCTTGCCGATCAAGCCATCCAAATTTCTCGGCACGAGGCCGCATCCAGGCAACTGAAGAAGGCTATGGAAGAGGCCAGCAGGGCAGAGTTGCGAAAAATGGAGGCCGCCTGCAAGGAGCGAATTGACATGGCCATCACGATGGTGGATGAGGTTCGACAAGCGGACCTCGAGTGGGCGCAGGAATTATCGGGGAGACTTGAGGTCGCGGAGCTCGCTCAGTCCAGGTTGAAGGAGGAGATGGAGGCGATGAGGATATCCTTTCAGGCTGACCGCTCACGATATCGATCGGAGAGGGATGCTGCCGTCGCTAAGCTGCGTTCTTCTGAGGCCCGAATGAGGGAGCTTGAGGATAATGAGGGGATGATGGATGAGATGCTCCAGGATATGTATTTCCGCACTTGGAAGCACGGTAATTTATCCTGAATGGATGATTACCCCCGAGTTATGGCCAGGATTTATCTCCGGGCCCTGGAGGAGGCTAGGGATGATGCGGATAAAGAGGGTGGCGCGGTTTTCAGAATGGATGTGGTCACTGCCCAGTTTACCAAAGAGGAGAAGGTGGCGGTGAAGGAGGGTATGTGGCTGCTTGCTGCTGAGGAGGCAGGTGTGCAAGTAGTGGATGATGACCAGGATGGTCAGGAAGCAGGTGCGGGTAAGTTTTCCTTTCTAGTCTTTTCGTTAACTTGGTTGCTTATCACTAATGAATTCTTTCTTTGACAGGGCAGGTGGGCAACAAGACAAGGATGAAACTCCGACGCAGCCGGCTCCTTGATTTGACCTGGATATCTTTTTGTGGACTTGACATTGTTGCATATGTTAGTCTCAAAACAGTAACGTAACTTTTAGGTTGTAATTATGCTACTTGTAATAAACAATATATTTCTTGACGTGTAATTTTTTAACTTAAGCTGACTCTGTCGTTTTTGAACGTTTTTGTTATTTTGTCATGTTGTATGAGGAATATAGCTATGCATATGCTTGTAATTCAATTGTGTTTGATGTCAAGTTCTTGCTTAAAACATAATTTCATGCCTTGCAATGTTAGTGTGACGTGTGAATAGATTATAGCCACATGTTTATATATGAAAGAAGAAAATGTCGTCCTTCGTATTTTACTTGTAGATGGCAGCTTTGAATGTCTCGCGCGACTGAGTGTGGAATGCTGTTAGTGTCCTGTTGTGAGTATCCGCTTCTATTAGCGAATGTCTCCTATTCTGTGTCCTGTACTTTAGGGATTGTTACAGAGGATAGGAGAAAAGTTTTTTAAATAAAATTGAAATATGAGAAAAAGTAAAACTTCCAATCACGGAAGGCCTTTGATGTGCTTAAGTTCGTGGCAAACGGGCTTTGTAGTCACTTTCCCTAGCTGTGGGTCTTGGAGACATTTGTCACCCATCTTACGCCTCCGCGGGGAGTTAATCTTTTTTACCACAGCCGTACTTAAGACACATCGGAGCCGAGATCGCGCAGAGTAACTACCCGGGCCATTATGGCCCGTAATCGTGGGTATTATTCGATTTACTGTGGTCGGCTAGCGTGGGTGCCGATCGTCAACCGTGAACTGCCCCTGGCTGGCCACACCTTATGTTGGGGCTTAAAGTAGGTTCACAGTTGCCGGCGAGCCGAACGCCGTAATGAGCTGCCTTGGCTATAGTCGGCCTTCTTGGTGGCTTATAATCGGCTCATTACAGTTGGCTTTGAGGGCCGTCGCGAGCAATGAGTTAACCCGCAGCAGAGGGATGCCGGAGCAAAAGTGTCTCATTGGCGAGGGCATAGATTCGTATAGTACCTGTTAGGTCTTGTCCAGGAGAAGTCGCGCTGTGGAGCGCCTTGAATGGAAATGCTATATGCACAGGATTTTGTTCAACAGAAAAGGATAAAGTTAACAAGCAGCCAAGATATAAAGGAACAAGTTAAAAAAGAGACAAGGTTTTTAAAGTGATTCGGCACGAAAATGCCTATGTCCACTGATTCTCTTTGTTAATTCACTTCATATGGGCAGTACAAGTTAAGAAAAGTATCGACGGAGGTGTTGGATGTTCCGTGCCCTCTGGAACACCTCTCCGTCCACTGTTGACAAAATATAAGCTCCATTGTGGAGATCTTTATGAATTACATATGGTCCATCCCAGATTGGATCTAGTGCTCCGGGGCGAGGGAAGATTCGCTTGAGGACAAGATCTCCTTCTTGTAAGGTACGATGCTTGACTTTGGAGTTGTAGTGTGCTGCCACTTTTTGCTTGTGGGCTGCTGCTTTGAGGGCTGCATTATTTCTTCTATCCTCAATTAGATCCAAAGACATGTGAAGGAGTTCTTCGTTCTCTTCTAGGTTATAGTGGATCCTACGGTGGGAAGGCACGATGGTTTCAATTGGGAGCATAGACTCTGATCCGTATGCCAAAGAGAAAGGGGTATGCCCTGTTGATGTTCTGAAAGATGTGCGATAGGCCCACAGTGCCGTAGGGAGTTCATCCACCCAAGCGCCCTTTGACTTTTCAATCTTCTTTTTTATTAGAGTTTTCAGAATTTTGTTGACGGCTTCGACTTGTCCGTTTGCCTGGGGATAAGCTACGGATGAGAAGCTCTTGTGAATTCCGTGCTCTTGGCACCAGTTGGCGAACTCCTCGCTGTCAAACTGATGTCCATTGTCCGATATAATTTTGAATGGGACTCCGTACCTGCATAGGACATTTTTGATCAAGAAGTTAATAACTTTCGCTGATGATACTTTATTTAGGGGTTCTGCTTCCACCCATTGGGTGAAATAGTCGACTGCCACTATAGCATATTTGGCCCCGCCTCGGCCCATTGGCAGTTCGTCGATTAAGTCAATTCCCCATACTGTAAAGGGCCAAGGGCTGGTCATTTGAGTAATCTCAGTGGTTGGTAGCCGTGGAATCTTAGCAAACTTCTGGCATCTGTCACATTTTCTGACGAAATCTAAGGCGTCCTTGCTTAAGGTGGGCCAGAAATATCCATATCGGAGTATCGTTTTTGCCAAAGTCTGCCCTCCGGTGTGATCTCCGCAGCTTCCTTGATGAATGTTGGATAAGATTTCCTTGGCTTCCCTTCCAGCGACACACCTTAACAAGGGGTTAGAGAAGCCGCGTCGATAGAGGGTGTCCTCTTGTATTGTGTAGCGGGAAGCTTTCCTTAAGATTTTCTTGACTTCGTTACGCCCGTCGGGTAGGGTGCCACTTTGTAAGTAGTCTCGGATGGGAGTCATCCAAGTTGCTTCTTCGATTGCAGCTATCAGATTCACTTGCTCAAAACTTGGGGTCAGTTGCTTTGAGATGGCTACTGCTCCGGAAATAGCGCCGTCTCTCATGCTGGCTTGCTTTGCCAATTCGTCGGCCTCTTGGTTCTCTTCCCGAGGGATGTGTTTGACTAAGTAGTGGTCCAATCGACTGAGAAGTAACTTGGTATTCTTTAGATATGCTATGAGTCGTTCTTCTCGAGCCTGGAATTCTCCAAGTATTTGATTAACAATAAGTTGAGAATCGCTATGAAGACACAAAGAATTGGCTCCGATTTCTAAGGCAAGTTCTAATCCAGCTATCACTACATCATACTCTGCATCGTTGTTGGTGGAAGCGAACCCAACCTTATAGCATGGTGCAGCTTATTTCCCCTGGGGGTAATTATTACCACACCTGCCCCCGAGCCTTGTTCGTTTGATGCACCATCCACAAAGAGGTTCCACTTGATGTCTTCTACTATTTCTGATTGCTCCTCACTTTCGCTGGTAGTGAATTCGGCAATGAAATCGGCCATGGCTTGCCCCTTGATGGCGGTGCGAGGATGGTAGGTAATATCATATTGAATTAGTTCAATGCACCATTTAAGTAGTCGCCCAGAAGTGTCGAGACGATGGAGTACCTGCCTCAGCGGTTGATCGGTCAGAACTCTGATGGAATGGGATTGAAAATAGTGTCGCAGTTTTCGTGATGCGATTAGTAGACAGTATGCTAGCTTCTCAAGTTTAGGATATCTGACTTCTGCCCCTGTAAACCTCTTACTTACAAAGTATACTGGCCGCTGCGTGCGGTTGTCTTCTCTTACCAAAGCAGCGCTTTGAGCATGAGATGATACAGCAAGGTATAGGTATAACTCTTCGCCTTCGTTTGGAGTCAAGAGTACCGGTGGTTTCTTGAGGTGTTCGATTAAGTTAAGGAAAGCGGTTAAGCATTCGTCAGTCCATTCGAACTTTCCTTTGTCTTTCTTTAGAGCTTCGAAGAAGGGGACGCACTTGTCCGTTGCTTTGGAGATGAATCGGTTTAGGGCGGCCACTTTCCCATTCAGGCTTTGCATTTCCTTTCGAGTGGAAGGTATTTTGATATCTTTTAGAGCTCGGACTTGTTCAGGGTTTGCTTCAATCCCTCTGGCATGGACGATGAATCCCAAGAACATTCCTGATGATACTCCGAAGGAGCATTTTAGAGGATTAAGTTTCATTCCATACTGGCGAAGTACTTGAAACATCTCGCCCAGGTGGCTTACGTGATCGTCGGCTTTCCTTGACTTTACCAGCATGTCATCCACATACACTTCCATAGTTTGTCCTATTAGCCCTGCAAACATCTTGTTGACGAGGCGCTGGTAGGTGGCTCCTGCGTTTTTAAGTCCGAAAGGCATTACCTTGTAGCATTACAAACCCCGGCCAGTGATGAAACTAGTGTGGTCCTGATCGGGAGCATGCATGGGAATTTGGTTGTATCCTGAGTATGCGTCCATAAAAGATAAGAGTTCATGCCCGGCTGTGCTGTCTACAAGTTGATCGATTCGGGGAAGTGGGAAGCAATCCTTCGGGCAGGCGTCATTTAAGTTGGAGAAGTCAATGCATGTTCGCCACTTCCCATTAGCCTTCTTTACCAGTACCGGGTTGGCGATCCACTCTGGGTAGATGGCTTCTTGTATGAAGTCATTGGCAAGTAGATTCTTTACTTCTTCATCGAGGGCTGCTGATCGTTCTACCCCCATACTTCTCTTTCTTTGTTTTACGGGCACCTTGGTAGGATCAATGTTTAGTACGTGGCATGCTATGTCAGGGGAGATTCCGGTCATGTCAGCATGTGACCATGCAAATACATCCAAGTTGTGGCGGAGAAAGTCAATGAGTTGTTCCTTCAACCCTGCTTTTAGTTGGGACCCGATTTTCAATAGTCTACTTGAGTCATGTTTGTCTACAAATACAAATTCCATAGCCTCTACAGGCTCGGCGGTGGCCTCCTCCTCTTTGTCCCTGGGGTCTAATTCATTGAAAGGGTCGCTGGTATATCGAAGAGGAGGGGCTTTCTTTAGTTGGTATGCTTCCAAACTTTTTGTGCAGAGGGCAACCTCTACACTCTTCCCTTTATCCTTCCTGTGGTTGTTGCGAAGTTCAGTTACATAGCAGTCTCGAGCAACGTCCTGGTCTCCCTCTACTTCCCCTACTCCATTGTCCGTTGGAAATTTCATCTTTAGGCACCATGAGGCCAGGACGATTTGGAAGTCAGACAAGGCTGGCCTTCCTAAGAAGGCATTGTAGGCCGAGTGGTTTTCTATCAGCACAAATGTTTGTTTCCGTACAACGGAGTGGGGATGACTTCCAATTTCAACAAAGAGGTCCAATTACCCGAGGGGCATCTTCGCATCTCCAGTGAAACCGTGTAGTGGTTTATTGCAGGGAGAAACGTCCTTTATTGATAGTTTCATTTTGTCGAATGCATGCTTGAATAAGATATTTACTGAGCTTCCAGTGTCTACTAGAATTCGGAAAACTTCGGCTGGACCGAGCCGGGCAGAGATAACCATGGGATCCATGTAAGGGTACTGCCTTCCCTCTAGGTCACACCTACTGAATGTGATGTCATCACTCTCTTTCCTCTTTGGGTGGCGTTCTCCTATAACAGAATTAACACGGTCTTCATTGTTTCTAAGCGACTTTCCATATCTTTCCATCTCTGCCCAGCTTCTGTCGGCGATGTGCGGTCCTCCCGAGATGGTATGGACCACTATCTTCTCTTGACTGGAGCCGCTAGTGTTGCGATTTCCTCTGCCTATCTCTGGTGAGGGTAGCCTTGGGTTCTCATTGGCAAGAGCTGGAGTCCTGTTTTGACCTTTTACATAGCGTTCCAGTCTCTTCCATCTGATGTGTTCTTCAATCAAGTCCCGGAGATGATGGCATTCATTGGTATCATGCCCGTGAGATTCGTGGAAGCGGCAGAACTTTCCAGATTTCTGCGCGTTATCTGATTCCTTCTTGTACGGTGGGCATTTGTATCTAACTTCGTCTTGGATGGCACGGAAGATGTTTTCGATGGTTTCATTCAAAGGAGTGTAAGTGTCGAATCTCGGTCCTGGCCGATATAGGCGCTTTTCTCCCTTCTTGCCCCCAGCATTGTCTCTAGAATCATTTCTTCGAACATCCTTCGCTGCAGCGGGCGTGTTGCCGTGAGCTGCCTTATTTTGCTGCCCTGACTGCCCCTTAGTGGCAACGTCTTCAAGCCTCATATATTTCCCGGCTTCATGGAAGAAATCGGGTAAAGTAGCTGGTTTTTCTTTTGTCAATCTTCTAGCAAATTTAGTATCCGGATGCACACCACTACAGAGGGCCATTAAGACAAGCTTCTCATCGGCATCTTGGACTGCGGCCGCTGCGGCATTGAATCGAGTTAAATATTGTTGCAGCTTCTCTCCAGGTTTCTGTTTGATACTGGATAAGGAATAAGCGTCCTTGGGTTGTTCCACATGAATGCGAAATTGGCTGATAAACTTTTCTTTCAACATCTCCCATGAGCTGATGGATCCTTGGGGTAGATGGCAGAACCAGGAGGTAGCTAGATCTGCTAAGAATAGTGGAAAGCATTTGCACAGTACTCCTTCTGTTGCCCCGCTCATGAGCATATGCTGTGTGTATCTCTGTAAGTGTACAACGGGGTCAGAGGTTCCTTTGTAAGGTTCCATTGTTGGCATCTTCCATTCTCGGGGGGTGATGGCAATTTCGATATTGCGGGCGAAAAGGCTGGTTACCCTAGCACCTATCCCTCGATCTCTTTGATCCCGTTGGACGCACTCTCTGAACAAGCGTGCCATCCTTTCATCAGAATTTGGAGCAGATAGGAATGAGTTCGGTTCTATTCTGTGGGATTGATTCCGTCCAGATGACCTGTAGGGATGGTATCGTCTATCATTCCTAATATTTTCCAATGGCTGCCTCTGGTCTTCTGGGAGCATGTTAGGGTCAGCTACAGTTGGCCCTTGCCTTGATCTTCCCCTGCTGGGTTCCGATCTAAGCACTTCCTCGGGTCCAACTTCGGGCTGGACTCTAGCTCGGCCCCGTTCATTGGTGTTTCCGTGGTTAGGCAGTACGACCGGCTCGGCTACAGTTGACCTCCGCCCGGTACCTCCCCCGTTGGGCTCGGTTCCAAGCATTTCCTCAGGCCTAACTTTGGGTTGTGCTCGGTCTCAGCTCCTACCATGGCCGCTTCTGTCGTTAGCCCCTTCGAAGAAGGAAGATCTTTGCTGTCTCTGAGATCCTCCAGACTGGGACTCACCCCATGACTCATTGTTGCGGTTGAACTCTTCAGCATCCCTTAAGCGTGACATGAGATGGTCCACCAAGGCTTCCTACTGGGATGTGAAGCGGCTAGTCACTTCAGCCACAACCCTGTCTAGATCTGCCCTAGTAATTGGTGCAGGCTGTTCTGTAGCAGGGGTTGTCGGATTTGCCTGACCTTCATTTGGTACTGCTGCCGAAAGGGGACGACTTACTGGATCTGGAAGACTGCTGGTTGCGATGTTTTTTCCTTTGTTAACATCTTTCTTCTGCTTGGGAGGCATGTTTTCCAAGCAATGAACGACGCTGTTAGGAAGAAGGTTAAGTGGGAGAAGCTGAAGCTTCGAGCTTCTTGTTCTCAGTGAAAGCACCAAAAATGTTTGCAAAAAAAATGGGCAAACACCTCCAAGTCGTATGATTTAGTTGATTTTGCGTTGTTTTTAGTGATCTGGGTGATTTATGCAAATATGTAAAAAGCATGGACTAAACTATAAAAGACACGCAGATTTATAGTGGTTCAGCCAGAATGTGCCTACGTCCACTTTATATATTATTTCTCCTTTCTTGTTCAGATTACAAGTACAATGCTTTGATACAAGTATATGAAAGTTGTTTGAAAGTTCTATCCGTGCTTGAGCTCTCAAACTTGTCCCCCATTATTGTACCCCTGTCCCTCTATTTATAGAGTGAGGCTGGGGGCAGGGGTCTTGGATTTACACAACTGTTGGTGGGCCTGGGCTGATGCGATCTGGCCTGGCAGTGTTGGTTCGGTACTCCCTGGTCTGGTAGTACATTGGGAAGCGAGTTGGTTCGGTGGTAGGTGGAGTAGGCTGGTTCGGTGGTAGGTGGAGTAGGCTGGTTCGGTGGTAGGTGGAGTAGGCTG
Organism: Allium fistulosum; assembly: GCA_030737815.1. Lineage (NCBI taxonomy): Eukaryota > Viridiplantae > Streptophyta > Magnoliopsida > Asparagales > Amaryllidaceae > Allium > Allium fistulosum. The sequence continues at coordinate 1,250,889,404 of CM060901.1, forward strand.
GTTCGGCTATGCATGGGAAGGAAGTTTGGTCCGGCTATGCATGGGAAAGAAGTTGGTCCGGCTATGCATAGGAAGGAAGTTTGGTCCGGCTATGCATGGGAAGGAAGTTGGTCCGGCTATGCATAGGAAGGAAGTTTGGTCCGGTAGTAGGTGGAAACACTCCCAACACAACTGGTAAATTTTCATCAGATAATATGAAGGTTTATTTTCTAGTGTAATTTTATTTCAATTCAAATCAGTTAATATTTGATGATAATAAAATGTTTTCCAAAGCTGAATATTTTTATACAGAAAATTTGTAAATCATCTTCTGAGTGCGACGTCATATTTCGTTTCGTCAAATTTGGACTTCTATTACTACGTTCATCTTATTTCTAACATTTTTGCAGCATTTCGATACCAATATCGACTTTTGATCGGATGATCGTATAGCTGATATTTGTATACCATTTTGATCGTCTCGTCATGCTGATCGCCATAGTATATTCATGTCTTTGTTTCGATGTCCGATACGCGTCGGAAAATCGGAAGAATGATTTCATATCGGTAACCACTTTGTGTCTTTTGGATTCCTTTCACCCTTTCATTTCTCCACCGTTTGAAGATAAATGTTCATTTGCTTTTAATATTTCCACTTTCCAATATAACCTTTGCATTGATTAATTTTCTTGATTTCAAAATTTTCCTTCGTTCATTTGCTAAAAAATTTAATAAATAATACAACCCTTTTTGGTTACTATCCGCATTATTTAATATTTTCTTTGGTTCGTTCTGTCTTCTTCGGGAAAACATTTTTATCAAAGTTGATCTCATTTCTCTTGTTTCTGGAGTCATGCCGGTGCATCTTTCCCTACTCATTCCCCAAGAAATCATCATCAAAGCCTGAGTCCTCCCTCGTGCTGTCTTCAACCGATCAGATTCGCCAAACTCGAGCAGCCTGCCGACCGATCTCAAGCCCATCCCCTCACCTGGAACTCCAGTGCAACGTCAGCCACCCTACTTCCTCCATGCAAACCCACCGTCCTCCTCCTAGCCTGCAAATCACCACGTCCCATCATGCTCGACCACCAGCACCATCTAGCCGAAATCTAACAGTCGTTCCAGGCCACGGCCTCGTCCTCTCCTTGCATGCTTTTTCTTGCCGAACACTACACCAAGACAGCCACTTCATTTCTCTCATCATCGACCCTCATGCTAGCCATCCTCTCATCACAAACCTGAGCAGCCTCCTCTTCCTTAAACTAATTTATATGTAAGTTATGCATTTTGGTTTAAATATATATATATATATATATATTATGTTAGTTTATAAATTTTGTATATGTAGAGGAGGTTATATAAGTCTTTATTATGTCAGTTTTTTTTATGTTAGTTTTTGTATATGAGTTATATATATATGCTGCACGTATACATTTAACTTGCAAAAGGATATATCAGGTGTATGTATGTATATAATTAGCAATGAATTATATAAGTATAATATATTATGATTTATTTATGTCAGTATGGGGAACTGAGTATATTATAAAACTTTGTCCTAGTTATACACAAAGAAAATCTAGTATACTTAAACTATATAACTTATTATTTATATAATAATGTAAGTTAGTATTGGCTGAAGTGTGTACGTGTGTATATAACTCACATTTCATGGGAAAATTTTATGTATCGATTTTTGAATTACATTATATTATATATAAGCCTTATTTTATTTTAACCTAGATATATAAGTATCGACTTGTTTATATAGGTATATTCATGAGATTTGTTTCAAGCATATGTATATACAAAGGTTTTATTACCGATTTTTCAAAATAGAATGCATGTATGTTTACTATAGAAGTAGTTTGCATCTGACTATTTACAGTCTGATCCAAATATTTGTTTATTAGTATATATTATTATATATCAGAGTTTGTATATCTGGATTTGTGGTTTATATATATATATATAGCTTGTATATATATTACTTTAGTTGAGCTAATAGTCAATATGAAGACAGTATTATATTATGATGCAATATATACATATATATAAGCTATATTATATTTCATAAGTCTACACATGTATGTTGCATTATTATGTACGTTTCAGTATTGGGTTATATAAGTTATATATTTCATGTTATTGTATAAGAGGTATATAATTATATTTAAAGTGTTATCTTATATATATATATATATTATTAGTTTATATAGTCTTTTGGGTTGGTTATACAATGATTTGCATAGAAAAGTTATATAGGCTGTTTATGTATTTATTTATAAGTATATATATTCATTTATTTCAAATTATACTATGTAAATATGTTTGTTTTATATGTGTTTCATTTAAAAACAATGATTTTGAAATACATATATATTTAATTTAATATGTGTTTAAAATTTATGTTGATTTGAAAATAATAATAATAATATAATGTACATCTCATTTCTGTGATATCAAACTGATTTTTGGTTCTTCATTTCCAATCTATCAGCTTTGTCCGTCAAATCCGCTTCTAGCTCACTTCACTTTGAGATTTTGTTGGATTGGTTGATTGTTTAGATCGTAATCCAATTCGCAGCTTGTTGTGTATCAAATTCCTCTAGCTTTGAAAGGTGAGCAATCACTCACGATTAACATTCTTATATTTATTAAATTTGATTTCAATTGAAACGACAATTGAAATATACTGCTGTTAGTTATTTACATTGTTATATATACCGTTATCTGTATTTGTTCACCTGTGACATCTGACACCGTTATCTGTTATTTGTATTGATGATTATACGTATGTTATATTATTATCATATCTGTTATCACTCTGCACGTTCCCTGTTAGTATAGAATTCACTATGGGTCGAAATGATACATACCCGAACGGACTTTAGAATAGGAGAAAATTATTATGGGTTGTAATGATAGACCCAAGCGATTTTCATTGAATTGAATTTGGGATTGCGGGTTGAAATGATATATACCCGTATATATTTAAATTACGGATTGAAATGATAAATATCTGTATCACTTTACCATAGGATAGAGAATTATATACAAACACCGCTAGTCTATATATAAATATTTTGAAATGATTTCTATGGTTTTGGAAAGAAATATATGGTTTTATATAATATTGATTTTTGAAATGTTATTTTATATATAGTTAAATTCTTGATTTTAAGCTATGTATAAATTTGTTTTAATATAGAATAAGTTTATAATGATTTAAATAAATTAAGGTTGGAAGATAAATTTGAATTTGATTTGAAATTGAATTTATTTAAGAATTAAACACAAATAAGTTGATTTGAAATTTATTAAATTTGAGATTTTAAAGGATATGACTTTTATAACTTGAGTTTGGTTTAAGGTAATTTAAATGAATATATCAAGTTTAAATAAATTGAAGGAATATTCAATTATTTGAAGTTTAAAAGTTTTATTTAAAGATATTGGATTTATTAAGTAAATATTTCAAAATTAAATAATAGTAAACTGAATTTGATATATATATACGAAGTTATCAAATTTAGTTTTGAAATTATGGAATATTTAAAGCTTTGAAATATATTGATATTGAAATGGTTTATTTGAGGTACAAATCTGTTTTGAAATCGATATAGTTTGAAAATAGTTTATTTAGAAACCGAATTGAATCGAAATGGAAGATTTGAGATTTGATTAAATTTGAATTTTGGAATTTGAGTTGATTTGAAATTGATTTGTGGAATTTTGAGGAAACTATTTTACTTTATAAACTATTTTATTATATATACCATTTTAATATCTAAACTGTTTAAGTGGTGGAAGTTATGTGTTCAAAGTAATGAATTTCAAAGTATTATGTTATGAAAGTATTATAATTTCAAGTTTTAGTTTCGAAAGTGTTATAACTTTGGAAATGTTATGATCTGGGTAAAGGATATATTTGAAATGGAAATGATATCGTAGTTGGTTTTGAAATGGAAAAGGATATCGTATTTATATATGGTTTTGAAAAGGCAATGATATTTTGGTTTTGAAGTATAAACTATTTTGAAATGACCGCGGTGTTATAATAACGTTTGGTTGTTAAAGAGACCGGGATCAGATATGGGTATACTCTCTGTCGATGCCGAAAACCACTTTAACAACCGTGTACATGGTGGAGATTCCAGAATGAAGTAGGATGGTGGCGATGATTCCTATTGAGGTATATACGTGGACCCAACTCCCGTGAGTTGGCATAAGGTGGCTAAAATAGGAGCGATCGACGGGCCAATGAGGTAGCACCTCTGATCGGATGCATTTCTTCGATACCATTCTATCACTTTGTGATTGATTTGGTAGCCAACCTTCGATTTTTATTGGGAGTGTGTTACGAGGTGGGCGGTAGTGGCTGCTATGCGTTTCCACCAGCCCGGATGCGTAATTGGTATATCTACCCTGGCATTTCCTAGTTGTGCCGTGTCACCTACCATATCGAACTTTACTACGAGTTGAGATTTCTCCCATAGCCTGTGGAGTATTGAGGGTAGCCCCCGATCTGGGAGTATGCTAATACTGGATAGACTATTGGGACTATTACGTGTTAAGGTGGAAAATGTAAAGCCTTAATGCTATTTAAAAGTATGTTTATTTTATAATTAGACATTATTAAAATAGCGTATATTACTACATAGTAAATAGTTTAACGGATCCTTAGAGGATGGTTATCCCAAACATCCTTTAAGTTACTGTATTTCAGTTGATATTTCACTTGAGTTCGATTTATTGATATAAGAATGTTAATCCTGACTCGAGTGTTTTGTGTTTTTCTTTACGCTCGGGTCAGACTGAGTGATACAGCATTTGAGACTCACCTTTGGAGTTGGAGCTTTGCTTGGAGATCCAGCTATCTATCCAGCTTTCTGTTATTCAGTTGATCTTAGTGATGTATTTAGATCTTGTATTTGACTATTGTATTGAGATATCTATGTATTCGAGACCTCTGTTGTATCTTATTTAACTCTGTTATATATATATAGTAGCTTCATGGACTACTATTCTTTTGTTTCCGCTGCATTATTATATACTCTGTATCTGTGATCTATGATTTATTTACTATATATTCTGAGTTTTGCCGAATTTTATTTACAATCTATTGTTTGAATTATTCAAGTCCGGCATGTGTGGATTTATTGTCGATTTGAATGGTCCAAAATAGTGGGTCGGTACATAGTGCAACTATGAAATGGATCTTAGTTGTTTATCAAAGTTTTTCAAAGTGGTATTTTTATTTCTTTTGAATAACAAGTCAAATCAACTAAGTGAAAATAGTGTTTGGATTTCAATTGCTTGCTCTCTCTATTTTTGAAAAGTATTAACATTATTATTATTTACACACCTAACTCAGATAAACTAAGGCCAGATATACCGATCATGCACTTGCCTTTCGGACTTACGTGAGAAGGGTACGGAGCATGGCGACTGTACACACTTTCATATGAACACATGACTCTAGGTGGTTATTCTTATTAAAAATTTATTTACATACACCTAACTCGGATAAACTAAGGCTAGATATACCGATCATGCACTGCCTTTCGAACTTACATGAGAAGGGTACAGAGCATGGCGAGTGTACGCACTTGCATGTGAACACCTGACTCTAGGTGGTTTTTATTTTTATAAAAGCTTTTTTTTCTTTTTTTATATAGAGAGAGTTTTGCAATATCATCTTAGCACCACTTAACATAGAAGATTGAAAATGTAATCGCCTTTACATTAAATCAACCACTCTTTTAAACAAAGATTACAATTAGGATATACTTCATTATCACCCATGAACCTTCCTATATACTAGTTAAACCATAGTTACTTATAATCAAACTTTATTTTTATTTTTGTTGAGACAAATAAATTTTCAAAAATTTCAATTTAATAACAAAAAAATATACTTATCCTATAGTGTTTCTTCAAAAGTAAATCAATATGGTACAAAGAAAAGTTATTTTGGGAATTTATTTTTAAATTTTGAGTTTTGGAAAGAAAATGAAAAAAATAAATCATGAAAAATCAAAAATGAAGATGAGACTCCCCCCACACTTAATTTTGACTATGTCCCCACAGTCAATGCATGACATAATGAGTGTAACGGGGAAAAATATGTACATATTTTCAAAAGAGGGTTAACATTTCTTAATACACGTAGTATGGCTCATGAAGAATCATGGGCTCCTCCCCTCGATTACTTGGCAATTCCAAGTATGGTTTCAAGCGATGACCATTGACTTTGAAAATTGTTCCATCCTTAGGGTTTTCTATTACTATGGAACCGTGTGGAAAAACATTTCGTACAATGTATGGTCCTGTCCACCTTGATTTTAACCTCCCAGGGAACAAATAAAGTCGAGAGTCATACAAAAGGACCATTTGATTTGGTGAAAATGTTTTCTTTAGGATTGACTTGTCATGAAAAACTTATGTTCTTTCTTTGTAAATCTTTTCATTTTCATACGCGTCGTTCCTAATCTCTTCTAATTCGTTGATTTGCAATTTTCTTTTTTTACAAGCTTTCTCAAGATCAAAGTTTATGTTCTTAATTTCCCACAATGCTTTACGTTCGATTTCAACTGGTAAATGGCATGCTTTCCCGTATACAAGCCTAAAAGGAGATATCCCAAGATTGGTTTTAAAAGCGGTACGGTAAGCCCAAAGTGCATCAATCAATTTCTGAGACCAATCTTTTCGATTTTTATTAACGGTTTTCTCCAAAATTTGTTTTATTTGTCGATTTGAAACTTCAACTTGTCCACAAGTTTGAGGATGATAAGGAGTGGATAACTTGTGGGTTATCGAGTATTTCTTCATTAGAGTTTCAAATGATCGATTGCAAAAATGGGTTCCGTTATCGCTTATTATTGTGCGAGGTGTGCCGAACCTCAAAAAGATGTTTTCTTTAAGGAATTTCACAACAACCTTTTGTCATTAGTCTTACATGGAATTGCCTCAACCCATTTCAAGACGTAATCAACAGCATGAAGAATGTACAAATTTCCGAAAGAGTTTGGGAATGGTCCCATAAAGTCAATAACCCAAACATCAAAGATTTCGGTCGTAAAAATGGAGTTCAAAGGCATCATGTTTCTTCGAGAGATTCTTCCTAACATTTGGCAACGGTCGTAAGTATTACAAAACTCGAATGCATCTTTGAAAAGTGTAGGCCAGTTAAAACCACATTGAAGCACTTTTTCGGCTGTTTTCTTTTGACCGAAGTGACCACCACAAGCTTGGCCGTGACAAAACGAAAGAACACTCTTGATTTCGAAATCTGGGATGCAACGTCGAAAGATTTGGTCGGAAAAATATTTAAACAAGTATGGATCATCCCAAAAGAAGTACTTGACTTGGGAAAGAAATTTATATTTATCTTGTTTCGACCAAAATGAAGTAGTTTCCTTAGTGACTAAATAGTTCACTATGTCGGGCATACCATGGATTGACAGAAACATAAAGGAGTTGTTCATCGAGAAAGTTCTCATTGATCGATAAAGAAGATGGTGCGTTTGAAAGACATGAAAGATGATCAACAATGATGTTGTCGGATCCTTTTTTTTCTTTGATCGTAAGGTCAAATTCTTCGAGTAGAAGGATCCAATAGATCAAACGAGACTTAGCATCCTTTTTAGAGAAAAGGTATATAAGAAGCTCTTTTTTAGTGGTAGTGTAATTGAGTTGAGCATCGTTAAGAGTCATAATAGCATAGTAGATGACATGAAGAATCTTTTTGATGCATTGTCCTAAGACGGCACCAACTGCAAAGTTAGAGGCGTTACACATCATTTCGTTGGGAAGATCCTAATTAGGGTGAGCAAATGATGGGAGCAGAAATGTGTTCATTTTTGAGATGTTCGAAAGCAGAAACACAATTAGAATTGAAGTAAAATGGAATATCTTTTCAAGAAGAAGAGTCAAAGGTCGAGAAATTTACTAAAGTCTTTCATAAAGCGTCGATAAAAACAAACGTGTCCAAGGAATGAACGAATGTCCTTAATAAATTTGGGAATCTGTAGATTCGCAATTACGTCAACATTCACTTTATCTACCTCAATGTCTTTTTTGAAATGGCATGCCCAAGAACAATGCCGTATTTGACCATAAAATGGCATTTTCCCCAATTTAACATTAAGTGTTTATCCTTGCATCATTTAAGAACAAACTCAAGATGGTGTAAGCACTAAGAAAAAGAGTTTCCAAAGATAGAAAAATCATCCATAACCACTTCCAGAAAGCGTTCGATCATATCGAAAAAGATGCTGACCATGCATCTTTGAAATGTAGCAGGAGCCAAGCAAAGGCCAATAGGCATACGTCGATATGCAAAAGTGCCAAAGGGACACGTGAAATTCGTTTTCTCTTGATCTTCGAGAGTGATTGGAATTTGGTTATAGCTGGAATAACCATCAAGAAAGCAATAGAATTCATGACCGGTTAATCGTTCAAGCATTTGGTCGATGAAAGGAACAAGAAAATGATCCTTACGTGTTGCAGCATTTAGTTTTCGATAATCAATGCAAACACACCAACCTGTTTGAGTACAAGTTTGAATGATTTTGTTAGAATCATTCTTGATAACGATAAGTCCAGAATTTTTCGGCACGACATGAATTGGGCTAACCCACGACTATCAGAGATTGGGTATATGATTCCGTAATCGAGGAGTTTAAGAATTTCATCTAGAACCGCATCCTTCATTTTTGGGTTAACCTTCGTTGCGTGTCACGAACACGTTTGGCATCGTCAAATAAATGGATGCGATGTAGAACAAGAGCAGGACCAATTCCCTTTATATCGATGATTGGCCATCCAATTACTTCTTTGTTTTTTGACTGAATTGAAAGAAGGGAAGCTTCTTGATCAAGAGAGAGAGAGAGAGAGTTGAAGAGATTATGACGGGAAACAGTTATCACCTAAGTATGCATACTTAAGGTGATCGGGAAGGGGTTTAAGGTCCAACCGCGGGGGTTGCTCAATCAACGAATTCGGTTGAGTTTTTGATTCAATGATAAGTGGTTCAAATAGAAGCGCAATTTCAATTTCGTTAGGCCCATCTTGAAACAGTTGTTCGTATTTGGTCTTGTGTTCGTTGGTAAGGTCAACTTTTTGGTTATGAAAGTTTTCTTAAATGATGCTAACTTCCAACGTTTGGTCATGTCGTCGTTCGGTTGATTTTCAAGATTGAAGATGTTAAGATCCAATGTCATGTTTCCAAAAGAAATTTTCATCGAACCGTTTAGACAATTAATTAAAGCATTTGATGTAGCCAAGAAGGGTCGGCCTAAAATCAATGGAATTCAACTCATTGGATTATTCACAGGTTGAGTCTCCAAAACGATGAAATCGATGGGGAATATAAATTGACCGATTTTGATGAGTACATCCTCGATTTCTCAAATGGGGTTCTTTATTGAACGATCGACAAATTGAAGAGTTACTTTCGTCGGTTTTAGTTCACCCAAGCCAAGTTTCTAGTAAGCGGAATAAGAATCAAATTGACACTCGCACCCAGATCGAGTAAGCACTTATTAATCATTTTATCTCCTATCATGCACGAAATCGTCGGACATCTAGGATCTTTGTATTTGACGGAAATTGATTGAGAAGACTTCACTATGTCCGGCAGGTAAGAAAACTTTCTTGGGTACATGAGTATGTCATTCTGGGTACACAAGTCCTTGAGAAACTTAGCGTAAGTTGGGACTTGATGTACGATATCAAGAAGCAGGATGTTAACTTTGACTTGTTTAAAAATTTCCAACATCTTTTCCATTTGGTCAGAGTGTTTCTTGGCTCGAAGGCAATGTGGAAATGGAACACGATACTCAGTAGGTGGGTCTACTTGAGTAGAAGAAAATTTTGGATTGGAGTTTGATTCGATGTTTGGCTCAATGTTTTGTTCAGATTCGCTTGTCATTTTAGAAGTATCGAGAGGGGTTTTCGGTAAATCGTTTGGATTAACGACTTGATTATCGATTTGTTTACATGAACGCAAAGTCATGATAGCATTCATTTGGGTTATGTTGTTATCTTGAACAACATGGGCTTGATTTGAATTCGTCTTTTGATTTCTAGGATTCGAAATTGGCTAACTTGGGAATGCGCCTTGTTCACATTCACTTATAGACGTGGCTAATTGACTAATTTGCGTTTCAAGTTTAGCAATCGGTTGACTCATATTTTGCATGTACGAGGTTAATAAATTTTGCAAATTACTATTTGATTGGAGGCTTTAAGTGGTTTCTTTTGCCAACATTTTAAGACTTTTCTCAAGTGAACTCAATCGTTTATCATCTTGGAGCGCAAAAGATTGTTGTAGTTGATTCTGAGACGGACCCACAAAATTTTGTTGAAAATGATTGGCCTGAAAGGGAGAATTCGAAGCGTTATTCAAAAATGCTTGAAAATAGGGACAAACCAAATTTGTGTTGGGATTATTTTGGTTCCAAGCAAAGTTCGGATGATTTCTCCAACTAGGATTATACGTTGGAGAAAGTGGGTCATTCTTAACCTTATTGAAAGCATTGAGTTGTTCAATCGAGTTAGGGCACCGATCGGCTATGTGATTCGGATCGTTGCATTTATAACACATTGGTTGGGAAGCTTGGTTCATTTGGTTGGATGAGAATACATTGCCGAGTATTTTAGCTTCCAAAACCAAAGACGATCCTATCGGTTGTACGCTCGATTATGAGTAAATGGATTTTTCATTAGAACGTTCCCATTGGGATGACTTTTCAGCTAGGTTTTCAAGAAATTGCCAAGCATCGTCCTGATGTTGGGCGAGAAAGTTGCCTTGGCACATCGATTCAAGTATGGTTCGTGAGCTATTTTCAAGTCCATCATATAAGATTTGGCAAAGTCCATTTTTCAAAATTATGGTGAGGACATTTTATCAAAAGCTCTTCAAATCTTTTAAAATATTTCCAAATGATTCACCCCTGAATTGATGAAAATTGACAATTTTGTTTTGGGTTTTATTTGTTTTTTCCAAGGAGTAGAACTTTTTTAATAGAAGTTTAACAAATTCTTCCCGAGTTTTAATCGAGTTAGATGGTAAGCTATACAACCATTTTTCAGCGTAAACAGTAAGGGCGAATGGAATTAATCAAAGTTTGATTCCATCATCACTAAGTTGTTGGAGTTTAATGGTTGTGCAAACTTGTTCAAATTTCTTAAGAAAATGTATAGCTCATCGCATTCAAAATTGCCAAATTTCGAAAGCGTGGCAATATGGTTTGAATGAATTTCGAAGTGATTACCCCTAGGGGCGGGTAAAGTGATACAAGAAGGAATAGAAAATCTATCGGAAAAGATTCTATCCATGAGAGTTTGAGAGGCATTCTGATTTGCCATTGCTAGAGGATCGTTTGTTCGAGTTAAACGAATCGTTATTGCATCATGAGTCCAAGTATTTGTTATTGTGTCACGAGTTCAAGTACTCATGCATAAGTGAAAGTCAAGGAGAGAAAGAAATGAGAATTAAGTTTAAGAGAAAAAAGCAAGGTTTAGAAAATGAAGTGAAAAATTGTTTTTTTTATTTTTTTTTAAAAGGAAATATATTTACCTAAAAGGATTTATTTTTTCAAAAGAAAGATTGAATTTTGTTTTGTTTTGGATTTTGAAATTTTTTTAATTTTTTTTACATGTTTTTTATTTTATTTTTACTTTTAGTTTTTGAAAAGATTATATTTTTTTTATTTCTGTTTTTCTAAAAAAAATTAACTCAAGTAAAATGCTTGTTTTTTTTGGATTTTTGATTTTGATTGAAAAATTTCAAAGGAAAAGAGTTAAAAAGATTTTTTTTGGATTTTGGATTAAACAAGAACTAAGTTAAGTAAAATGTACAATTTTTTTTTTAGAATTTTATTGTTTTTTTTAAATATGCATGAAATAATGCAGCTAAATGAATGCAATGACCTAATTAAAAATTTTCTATCCTTAGTAGCTCCTAACCCAAAATCGTATAATCACACTTTGTCTTAATCCAACAAAATAGTTCTTAGCCAGGTAATAGATAAGAGTTATTGGTGTACCACAAATCACTATAGCTATGCAGCCGAAGATTTAGGTACCTTCAGATAAACAATCACTATAATATTTACAAATCACCGCAATATTTATATATGATTATTACTCTGTCATAGCCTAGACACCAAGAAATTAAATTGTTCAAAGAAGACAACTTGTTAAGATACAATTAAGCCCCAGCTGAGCTCGTGACACCCTTAAGTCGAAAGTCTAACCGTAATTATTTGTCAATTTCTAGGATGATATGCAATTTGTGGGCCAAGGAAGGGATGATGAAATCCCCCACCTTATGTGGATTTGGGTATTGCTCTTAGAAAAGAAAATAAGATGATATGAATGCAAAACAGAAATTAAACATGATTTAACGATGCAACTACGAATGAATTTGTTTTTGTTTTTGAATTTTTTTTAAAATGCAAGCAACCAACAATGCAAAGCAAATAAAAACAAGAGACGAGAGCACGATACCAGAGCGTGTAGAATTATTAGCAATTTTATTTTTAAGCGGCGGTATTTATTTATAAAGCAAGCAAGCAGAGCAATAATTTTTTGCAAGCACTTCTTCTCCTTCTACTTTTGCAACCTGAAAATTATTGCACAAGATTATATATATATATATATATATATATATTTCTAAAACAAAACAGAATTTTTTATTTTTTTATAACAGATGAAAGGACAAAAGAAAAATGGACTAAAAAAATGGAAAAATCAACAAAATGAAAACAAAATTCCACCCGGCCCAGTAAAAAGAACTTCCTAATACACACGGTTCCTCAAAATCCTAAATCAAAATTTCATACCACACAATTCCTTAATCAAAGTTTCAGAAGAAAACACAATTCTCTAATCAAAATTGGTCACGGAGCATTTTATTTGTCGAATTGGGTTTGTGTTTTGGATTCTGGTTGGAGATTTTCGTGGTTTTGGATGGTCGCCGAGGTTGCAATGATGGTTGAATTTGGTGTCGTGACTGAGGGAGGCGGTGGTCAGCGTGTTGCAGTGGGGAGTTGCGATTGTTCATTGAAGGCAGGCGGTGGTAGAGAGGCGATTTCCAGTTTGCTGCTTTAGTTCAGTGGGAAGGTCGAAGGATCTGTGGTAGCGAGACAGTGGTAGGTGATGGAGATGGTTGAAGTGTAGCAGTTTGAAATGGGGAGGATGTGTAGTTTGATGATGATGGCAGGAGTATGAAGGTGGACAGAGAGGGGTTGGGTGCACAGTTTTGAAGTAATGTGGTGGCAGTGATAACAGTTTTGAAGTATTTGATCATAGCAGTTTGGAGATGGGGTAGATGGGGTAGAAGTGTGCACAGCAGTATTTATGTATGCACAAAAGTGCAGGGATGTATGTATGCACAGGGAAGGGATGAAGCAAAAGGAAATTTTAGGGTGGTGAAGGTTGTTGCAATGTAGAAAACTGTAAGATGTATGTATGGCAGTAATGCACAGTGAAGTGTCTGCTGGTTGTTGTATGGAATTGCAGGCAATAGGTTGGTGGTGATATAGATGTTTGGTTGATGTTGGTTTGTATGAAAGGCTGCACTGATGTTTTATTGGGTTGTGGAAGTGGAAGTGATGTATGCAGTAGTGAAGGATGAGTTGGTGGTTGATGGTGAGGGGTATGAAATGCAGTTTTGTTGGAGGCTGTGGAGTATGATAGTTGAGATTGTGGTGAAGTCTGTTGCAGGTAACAGAGATGAATGTATGATTTTAGGTGGAGGTCGTGCAACTGTGGGGGTAGTAGTGAAGTATAAAATGATGAGGTGAAGAGGATGTGACTGTGATGAGTATGTTGTATAGGTTGGTAGCAGCAGAAGTACATGCAGGTTGTAGGAATGGAGATGAAACTGGTGTAGATGACTATGGATGGAAGTAGTATGTATATAGATGGCAGAAGTATAGGGGTAATGAATGTAAATGGTGGTGGATGTATATGTGCACTGGTGAGAGAATGGTGGTATTTGATGGAAGTTATGTGACAGTGTAAATGAAGTGAGTTGGTGATGTTTGTACAGGGGTGTAGCAGTTTGTGAATGGTGTGATTGTAGTTGCTAAAAATGTTGATGTTGTAGGCAGAAATCGAGGCACTAATGACAGGTGAGGCTGGAAATGTTGACGGTTATTGGTAGTGCAACAGTGATGAGGCACTGATGGTCTGGAGTTAGAGTGTTGTTAATAGAGGTGGATATATGTTGACAGAGGTGAACTGTTGTATGAAAGCAGTGGAGAGGAGGGTTGCACAGTTAGGTGGTTACTGTTGTATGTATGCACAATTTTGTAATGGATTGGCAATGAGATGCACAGTAAAGTGCAACAGTGAAATAGAACGGTTTTGTAAAAAAAAAGTTGTAAAATCAAAAGAGAAAATGTAAATGTAATCCAAATATAATAAATTTTTTTTTGAAATTGTGTATGTTTTTTCTTATATATAGAGTGCAAATGCAAGTAGAAATAAAACAAAACAAAAACAAACACAACTAATTCAAAACAAATGAAAACAAAGCTAAACAAAAGAAATGCTTAACAATATTTTTTTCTTTTTACTTTTTTTTAAGAAAGACAAAACATAAAACAAATATAAACAACAAAAATAATTTGAAGAGTAAAATTGAAATCAAATAAATTCCCTAGCAATGACACCAAAAACTTGGTTAGACGACGAATTTTCTATCGGTTAGAAACCACGGTTTAAAAATTATAATAAAAATAACCGCAAGCGCACGGTGTACAATTTTAGTACGTGCCGAGTACGGGTCAATCTGTAGGGGATTGAACTAATTATAAATCCTACTCAATCAAATTAACCCAAAGAGTTTGAGATTGTTTTAACTAAAGAGAAATGCGAAAACTAACTACAAATAAAAGTGATTAAAAATATGGGATTAAAAGACAATTTAGAGGCAAATCCACTTTCATACTCTCAAATAAATCAACACAAAATCAATCTATGATCTATCATTTTAATCTAAGTAGAATTAGTGATGTATTTATTATAAGTATGGTCTATTTATGTTATTAATTAACATAACTTAAACCATCAAACTTTAATACAACAACTAAAACCACTTTGTTAAATGTCATGAAAATGAATATGAAACTAAAACAAAATCTATTTTAAGCATGATCTATTTACTATTTTTGATTAGTAACATATATCATCAAATTTTGATTCTATTTTAATTCAATGATTAAAATCACTTAGTTAGATGTTAATGTAAATGTGTTTATATTTGAGTAAGAATAGTCTATTCATGATAAAAAACATAGGCTATCAAATTCACTAATAAATTTACATTAACATCTAACTATCCATGAAACATAAAAAGAGATCATAAATTAGCAAATATGTTGAATCTACATGATTAAGAGAGCTTCATTACCATTAAATTGAAGGAGATTAGCTTCTCATTTTTGTTATCATTTCAGCGCATGTAGATTGCAACATAGAACAAAAAAGGAAATTGCAAGTCAATGAAAATAAAATGAACTAACTACTTGCATAAAAATAAAACTAGACTAAGTGCATAAATGAAAATCTAATCTACTAACATAAAAGGAAAGAGAGCATGTAAATAAAAATGAGTATAAAATAAATAAAAGCAAGTAAAGAACAAAGAAGAAGAAGAGGCTTAGGAAGCGATTTTATTTCTCATTAATTTTATGGCTACAACCTGCATAAATGATAAGAATACTAAAAAAACTCCCTTACATGAACATAAGAGGGTTATTTATACATGACTAAAACCCTAATCCATTTTTAGGGAACTCCCTAAAACACTCTTGAGGTAGTGTGGCCTCCAAGTTATCATTAGCTTGAAATTAATCCTCCATTAAATGTGCATGTGCCTATAATCCCCACTAACATATGCATTAACTATAAATTATGATTCATGGTTAGTGGGTAGGTGGAATCCTCCATGATTACATGAATTCTTTTATTTCTTCATTCCTTTGTCTTCCTTCACTCGTGCATGCATACATACATGAAGCCACTTCCAGGTTGAATCAAAATTCCTACAAAACAAATTAAAATGTGCAAGTAATTTTCATCAAATTAATCCAAACACGAAAATTACCGTTTTCCCACTTGTAGATGCATGAATGATGACTTGAAAGCATTTTTGAAATTTGGTTTTAAACATGTAAAAACACCCAATTATAACATTTATTTTACTAAAATGAGATTAAGTATGTGAGTAAAAATACACATTTTTCCGTGCACATCAATCCCTCAGATTGGTAGAAGGTTATTTATTTAAGGAAATCCATGAAAGACCGACTTAGAATACATAGTTTGTGATGCATAACAGTTGCATGTGAATGAAATATCACTAAGTCGATTACCGTCGATGATAAAATAATTTTAGGTTGTAGTTTCATTTAAATTTAGGATTTCACTTAGATTTAGTTTTTTTATTATTAGGTTTGAATAGGAAAATAGACAAAGTTTTCTCTAATAGAATATTTGAGTATTTACTACTTGTAGAACTTAGGATAAATCCCTCCAGACTATAAATGTGATACCTAGGTACCTCGATTGTTGAAGGATTAGGTAAACCAATCATAAGTGAAATGAGATAGTTAAGTCGAACCGAAGTGGAAAATAAGTTATTCTATTTTCAACAATTTAAGAAATCATCAGGTTTGGATACCTTTAGGTGAAATGGAGATATGGCAAAAGAGCTAAGTAGAAAGTAATAGAGGAGTCGACACCATCCACTTCCGGGTTATCTTAACTTAGTATCTTGAAGATGAAGTGATTATGTATACTATTGGATGATTTAAGGCATTATGTATGTGTATTGAGGATGACATAAGGCTACAGTTCTGTTGGAGCATACTTATGCTCAAGTTAACTAGTATGGTGCACATCAACATCTTGACTTTGTAGCAAGGATTGCAGAGGGTTGCTTATACAAGTACATTTGGACTAAAGATACATGCCATTGGTAAAAATTATAAATGAAATTGGAAGAACGATCCAGTTAGAAGTGATTAGAAAGTGGATTTGATCCATAAAAGGGTAAGGACCGCACAAAATAGGGAGAAAGCATATGCTGATAGGAGATACATGGAGGTTAAGTCAGCGGTGGGTGAGATGGTTTGTGTGAGCTTCTTGCAGCATATATATGTTATCGAATTGGTAGTTCAGAACAGTTAGCACAGAGAGTTATAGGGCCTTTTTCATTTTTTGATAAAGTAGGGCAGTTAGCCTTTAGAGCGGAGCTTATTGGAGGGTTAGCGGGGGTTCAGATTGTTTTTCATGTTTTGCATTGGCGGAAGTGTTTATACGATGCAAGTCAAACCATGTTAGTTAAGAGAATTCAAAGTGGATAAGTGAGTCACTTGTTAGCTATGGAACTACCCACATTATTGTGCATAGGAAAAATCAAATCCGCAATAAAATAATTAAACTTGTTAGAGTCCAGTAGGGAGATGACCCAGTTGAGAGTAAATGGGAGCTTGAGGAGAAGATCCGAGCTACCTATCTAGAACTCTTTAATGGTACATTTTCATTTTAGTTAAATAAGTATAAACTACTTATGTGTCTAGGTTCTAGCTTAGTATACCCCATAGTTATGGAAACTGGATACTAGGATTGGTTGCGAACTTGTCATTAGAACATGACTTGGATGATGGATGCTAATGGATGTAATTATTAAGTTCATATTTCGACACATAGGCAAATATATTCTCTAGTTAACATACTCTCACACTATCACTTATTTTATTTCATTGAGTAATGAGCATATGGTTTTTGCATATGGGTTGAGTGGTTGCATATACATGTAGAATTTCCAGTATATTTACATAGGGTTTTGCATACATTTTGGATGCATGGCATAAGCACTTGCATTTCAAGAGGTCAACTAGATTAAGAGACCACCTAACGTTTGCATTAGTATAGGTTCATATTGTGACGACCTCCCATGACTCCTACACCGAATTTAGAGATAGTGCGCTGTAAAGTGTGCCAGGCGACCATGGACGATTGTCAGGGTAAATTAAAACAACAGAATCTATCGTATTACTCACAGCGCATGGACAAAAATACAATAGAACATATGTATAGAGAAGCTTTACAGAATAATATGCCATCATATAAAACTCCATAATAGTTGAATACAAGCATCCAAATAGTCAAGACATCAAGCCTCACTACATAACACTCAGAGATTATACAAACAGCGGAACATCCAGTACATATAATACGAAGATAATATGCAACCCTCCAGCTCGTCTTCGATATCAGCACCGTGGAAAGCAAGAACAACACCTGTCACCTGCTACCTAGTCTGCCCGTCCCAAAATGGACGAACAGCCCAAGGCAATAAGAATTAAAACATAAAGCCTTGAGTCAGACAACAGTCTTAGTGAGCAGTAAATTAACAATCAACATACCAAAAGAGCATAAAGGAAAAGGAATAGGAATACAACCCTCCCACTCCAACCTCTTTCTACAGTGATAGCCCCCAGACACACACTAAGCAGAAGCGAACATAGCAGAGCATACAATTTAAAGTAAAGCAATTATCACTCGAGTCAAGGGCGATGTTTTCCAAGCACAAACCCCCAAGGCCTAAACCAAGATCAGATAAGCACCCAGAAAATACCGCTCTTGAGACCGAATGACGATACAATCAAACATCCATGACTCTGGCTATCACTGTTATCATTGCTTCGGTATCACCGTTAATTGAATGACCGGCACATTCTTTCAGCCGTCCGTCAAGGGCTAATGGTAACCCCGGTGCTAGACATAACTCCCGCACGTCATCGTGACCCGTGCCTAGGACTATCGAATTTGCCCAGAGTACTCGACCATCAACAGTTGGCCGTTGGGACTATCGAATCTGCCCAAATGTACTCTTGCTTAGAGCATGCTAGAACCTTCAACAACGATGAGACCCAAGCCTCCTAGTCATCCTCCTTGACGACCATTCTCATATCCATCCATTATCCTCAACTCGAACCATTCACCGAGTTATCAACATGCTTGGAATGATCCCGTCTGGATTAGACCAAGTCTTCATCACATGATGCCTCGCTTCATTACATCCTCGCAAAGCCTCATCTCAACATCACATCATCAAATCTATGCATAAGAGCTTCATCATCCCGCTACGTATGCCACGAGCAGCTTTCCCAATTCAAGAGCCTTTCCCTTAGCTTTTGAATCATCTTCGGTCTAAATCAAATCATCAATCATCAAATCATAGCAATCAACCAAGTCAAACATTAATCCAAACAATCAAGCATTCAAATATGATCTAAGTAGACAATTATCACAATAATGGCAATTTCGTAATTAAAGAGTTGAAAGTCTAACAAGCATGAATCATGAGAAATATCTCTACAATCTTGATGAATGAACTTGCATAGGTTAACACTTAGTAAAATGGTTGTCAAATCATCATGAACAATGGATCTACATGGATCTACACTTAGGATGAAGAAAATGCATGAAAATCACTATTTTAACACCAAATCGAGCCAACAATCCGATATACTCCTTTGGATCCGTGTGAGAGATAATCACCACTCACCAAATCACCTAAAAAACCCCAAATCAACACGCTTCAGATCTGGACAGCGAAGGATCTAGCTTGATCTAGCACGAATCCGCTTCAAACGAAGAAATCTCACTTCAAAGGATGAAGATCTTCAATCTAAGCTCTTGAATCTTCAATTTGATCTTCAACTTGGATGGATAGAAGCACTGGATTAGAGTGGAGAGAAGAAGTGAAGAAGTGTAGAAGTCGAGCTCTCAAAATGGCAGCACTTCGTCGCTTCGAAATCCGGATCCCAAAAAGTGAGAAAATGGACGAGTATTTATAGTTGAATTCCTCCTTAACTCGTCCGCCTTCCCTAAGTCGTCTCCGACTTATAACCTTCCGACTTAACATCCCAGACGACTTACGACTCAACTGCTATGCCAACCTACGACTTATCAAATCCCACTAGCCTACGACTTATAACTTAGTAGAACTGGGTTACGACTCAACTCCTAAGTCGTCTACGACTTAACGCACCCAGCAATCTACGACTTAACGCGTGCGCGACTTAACAGGTCTACAACTCAACACATTGCGCGACTTACCAGTCTACGACTTAACTGGGATACGCCTTAACGACTTAATAGCTATACAACTCATCAACCTCACGACTTAGCTAGGTTACGACTTATGACTTAGCAAACATACGACCTAACACACGCGCGTTCCCTCCTAAGTCGCCTGGACGACTTAACAACTTAGCACCATTCGACTTAACACTACGCGACTTAACTATAACAGAGCTCACGACCTAACTACGATAACACCTTAGGTCGTAAACCCACTTAGCTCCTTATGTCGCTAACTCGCCTAGTTACTTAGGTCGTTGCCTTACCATAAGTCGTTCAAACGACCTATCCCCGAGCCCTTAACTCGCCATCCCTGGGTCGCTCCTATCCCCTAAGTCATAAACGACTTACGACCTATACTAAGTCGTGAACGACTTAGGACTTAGCATTATTTTGCTCAAAAATCTAAAATGACTTAACAACAATGCAACCAAAGGTCAACTGTTTTACGATGTTTCGATCCGTAAAATACGGGTCGTTACATTCTCTCCCCCTTAGGAATTTCGTCCCCGAAATTCCAAGCAACAAAGCAATCAAAGATTATTCTGTACACCTACCACCCATAGCAATCAACAAACCATGTATCCAATTCTAGCTTAGCGTACAAAATTCTAGAATTAGAACAAGTTACAATATCGCGAGATGACACGACACCTTAGGGCCATACCTTGAAGAGTTCAGGATGAGCTGCCTTCATCCTCTCTTCCACCTCCCACGTACAGTCGTTATCATCATCACTCCATTGTATCTTGAGCAACTTAACTACCTTCCTCCTAAGCTGTTTCGTGTCGGTTTCCACAACACGAAGCGGCTTACGAGGTCTTCTATCGACTGGATCAACTTCGAAATCTTCACAGCTATCAGCAGAAACCACCGTACTCGAGTCGTGCACATACTTCCGTAGATATGATACGTGAAAAACATTGTGCACACTCGACATCTTCTCAGGTAACTCCAGTCTATAGGCGAGCTTTCCAATTCGCTCGATGATCGGGAATGGTCCAACAAATCTCGGAGTCAATTTTCCTTTCTTCCCGAATCGGATAACATTCTTCAGTGGAGAAATCTTCACAAAAACCATATTACCAACGTCGAACTCCAAATCCTTACGACGCTTATCAGCATAACTCTTCTGACGGGCTTGGGCTGCCTTCATTCGTTGCCGAATGATTTCTATGCACTCCGTAGTCTGACGAATCATCTCTGGCCCAAGTATCAAGTTTTCTCCAGTTTCTATCCAACACGTCGGAGAGTTACACGGTCTTCCATACAATGCCTCATACGGTGCCATACTAATACTTGACTGGTAACTGTTGTTGTATGAAAACTCCACCAAATGAAGGTGATCTTCCCATGATCCTCCGAAGTCCAAAACACAAGCTCTAAGAAGATCTTCCAAAACTCAGTTGACTCTCTCGGTCTGACCATCTGTTTGAGGGTGATAAGCTGTACTCAAACACAACTCGGTTCCCAAAACTTCCTGGAAGCTCTTCCAAAATCCACTAGTGAACAATGGATCTCGATCGCTCACTATACTCTTCGGAATACCATGGAATTGAACTATCCACTTAACATACAACTCAGCCAACTTTGATGCAGTCCTAGTCGATCGAACAGGAATGAATCTTGCACTCTTAGTCAGACGATCTACGATGACCCAAATCCCTTCATTTCCCGTTCTTGTTCTAGGTAGTCCATCAATAAAATCCATCGATATCTGCTCCCACTTCCATGTAGGAACTTCTAAGGGTTGAAGTAATCCACTTGGCTTCTTCTGCTCGGCTTTTACCAATTGGCAGTTCATACACTTGGAAATAAAATTTCCAACATCCTTCTTCATACCTTCCCAGTAATAGGTTCTCTTCATATCCCGATACATCCTATTTCCACCTGGATGAATTGTCAACCTCGAGTGATGACTTTCCTTCAGAACTTCACTCCTCAATTCATCTATATCGGGAACAACTAGTCGTCCTTGCTTCCGAAGCCAACCCTCTCGATCGACCTCGAATCCTTTATCCTTTTCTGGATCCAATCCAGATTCCAAATCACGGATAATCTTGACAAGCTTATCATCTCGCTTTTGGCTCTCGCCAATCCTTTCCACAAGAGTGGGTCTTATCAATAAGTTTTCCAACATCTCAGGTTCCAATTCACATCTAGGCCTGAAGTCAAATCCAGCTAAATACTCGAGACTCTTCCATTCTGAAAACATGGCTCCCAATCCTGCATGTCTTCGACTTAACGCATCTGCCACTGCGTTACCTTTTCCCGGAGTATAAGCTATACCAAAATCATATGATGCCAAAAACTCTAGCCAACGTTGCTGCCGAAGATTCAAATCTTTTTGGGAGAAAAGATACTTCAACGACTTATGATCTATAAACAACTCGAATCGAACCCCCAGTAGATAATGTCTCCACATCTTCAGAGAAAAAACAATCGCTGCCAACTCCAAATCATGAGTCGGATAATTCCTTTCATGCGGCTTCAGTTGTCGACTTGCATACGCAACAACTTTATCTCTCTGCATCAGCACTACTCCAAGTCCAGTACCACATGCGTCGGTGTAAACCACCATCTCATCATTCCCACTAGGAATAGTCAAAACAGGAGCACTCGTCAATCGCTCTTTCAAGATTCCAAAAGCTTGCTCACACTTATCATCCCATCTGAACACTAGGTTCTTCTTCGTCAATCCTGTTAACGGTGCAGCTACCTTGGAGAAGTCTTTGATAAACCGACGATAATATCCTGCTAATCCAAGAAAGCTTCTCACATCAGATGCATTCTTAGGTCTAACCCAATCCTGGATTGCTGCCACCTTGGCAGGATCAACCGCTATTCCATTTCCAGAAATAACATGGCCTAAGAACCTCACTTCACTCTTCCAGAAGTGACACTTCGAAAACTTAGCCTTCAGCTGTTGTTTCCGTAAGATCTCCAAAACAATATGCAAGTGCGTCTTGTGTTCTTCTTCTGTTCTGGAATAAATCAGAATATCATCCACGAACACAAGTACGAACTTGTTCAACTGACCTCTGAACACTCTATTCATAAGATCCACAAAATAGGCTGGCGCGTTAGTCAATCCAAACGGCATTACCAGCCACTCAAAGAAACCGGATGGTGTCCTAAAAGCAGTCTTCGGCACACTATCCTTAGCCACTCTCAACTGGTGAAATCCCGTTGCCAAATCCATCTGAGAAAACACCTTAGCCTCGTGAAGCTGATCAAACAAGTCATCTATTCTCGGCAATGGATACTTGTTCTTCTTAGTCACCTTATTCAGCTCACGATAATCCACACACAACCTCAGCGATCCATCCGCTTTGGTTACAAACACAATTGGTGCACCCCATTCGGACACACTACGCCGAATGAATCCTTTCTGCAAAAGATCATCAACCTGCACCCTCAACTCCTGCTGTTCTCTAGGCGCCATCCGCCTAAGAGGCATCACAACAGGTCTGGCTCCTTCAACTAGATCTATACGAAACTCGATCTCTCTATGCGGCGGCAACCCTTTGACTTCGTCAAAGACATCCTCGAATCCATTCGCGATTGGCACTAATGACAGTCCATCCCGTGGAACAACCAGCGAATACATGAAGCTCATGAAGACGCCTTCTTCATGCTTACATCGTATCACAACCTTTCGCCCCTCCACATTCTCGACTGTCATTTCCAACCTCTCGCAATCAACCTTCGCCGCATACTTCCTAAGCCAGTCCATTCCCAAAATAATTCTGAACCCCGCAAAGTTCAGAACAAAGCAATCACAAACAAAAGAGCAATCATGACTCGATACAACTAGACCACGACATAACATACACAAACAAGACGAACCCCCAACTGGATTAGTCACAACCAATGGCCTATCAACAATATCCGGTTCCAAATCTAACCGGCCTATGAGTTCACTACAAACAAACGAATGCGACGCTCCAGTATCAAACAGAACTCTAACTGGAACACCACATAGGAAAAGAGTACCTTGAACCACCACACTCTTTCCCTTCTCTTCAGCGGTAGGAGCTTTCGAAGACGACGGAACAGCTCCCAAAGCATAAGCTTGCACAATCTGCTTGTCCCTCCTCGGTTCTGGACAATTCTTCCTGAAATGCCCCGGCTTGTCACAGTTGTGACACTTCATCGGTGCCTTCGGATTCTTACAATCCTTCGAGAAATGGCCCTTCTGCTGACAATTGTAGCAAGTCACCTCGCCTTTCGGCTTCTTCTGGCCATCCTTACCCTTCTGCTGCTGTTGCTTCCTCTTCTGGTTTCCACCCTGCTGTGGTTTAGACTCTCCCTTGGTCACAGCAACAACAGATCCTTCCTTAGGAAACAGACTCTCATGCCTGAGAGCTTTCTCCACAAGCTTCTCAAATGAATCGTCCAAATGATCCACTAATTGTCTCCCAAGATAACTATCCAAGCCTGTCACGAACTTCTCATTCTTCTGATAAGCAGATTCAATATACGATCGGGCATACTTGGACAAAGCTTCAAACTCAGAAACATACTCAAGAACTGGTCTCCCTCCTTGCTTGAGCTCCACAAACTTCTTGAACCGAACAGACTTCTGAGCTGTAGAAATGAACTTAGCTTCAAATCTGGCTTGGAATTGCTCCCAAGTAATCTCTTCCTCCGGAGTATTGATGGTAATAGAGTTCCACCAATCAGAGGCTCTCCCTTGAAGCTGCCTTGATGCCAACTTCCTCTTAGTTGCATCATCAATTCCCAAATCATCAAAGATCCTTCTACAAGCATCTATCCATCTCTGGACTTCGATAGTTGATTCTGTTCCCAAGAAAACCTTCCCTCCAAGAGTAGTATAATCCTTGCACAACTTAGCAAAATCCACTGGTTTTGGAGTTTGGACTTGTACTCCAACATCAACTGCTGTCCCCGGAACTGGTATCCTTCTCATGATCGAAGTCATCATAGCTTCGAACATAGCAGCATAATCAGTAGCCCCTTCAGTAGCACGGCCTTCCCTAGCAGCTGGTCTCCCTCTTCGACTCATTCTCAATATCTATAAAAAGGAATGATCAGAACATCTAGATAAACAACTGCGTAAAGGACTCAAACTCTACTAAGCTACTATATATTATATAGTAATCATCCATCAAAATACAATTACGTCTCTCATACGTAGTTACGTCAGCGAGCGTTGGGTAAAATCGATTAACCAAAGCTCTGATACCAAATGTGACGACCGCCCATGACCCCTGCACCGAATTTAGAGATAGTGCGCTGTAAAGTGTGCCAGGCGACCATGGACGATTGTCAGGGTAAATTAAAACAACAGAATCTATCGTATTACTCACAGCGCATGGACAAAAATACAATAGAACATATGTATAGTGAAGCTTTACAGAATAATATGCCATCATATAAAACTCCATAATAGTTGAATACAAGCATCCAAATAGTCAAGACATCAAGCCTCACTACATAACACTCAGAGATTATACAAACAGCGGAACATCCAGTACATATAATACGAAGATAATATGCAACCCTCCAGCTCGTCTTCGATATCAGCACCGTGGAAAGCAAGAACAGCACCTGTCACCTGCTACCTAGTCTGCCCGTCCCAAAATGGACGAAAAACCCAAGGCAATAAGAATTAAAACATAAATCCTTGAGTCAGACAACAGTCTTAGTGAGCAGTAAATTAACAATCAACATACCAAAAGAGCATAAAGGAAAAGGAATAGGAATACAACCCTCCCACTCCAACCTCTTTCTACAGTGATAGCCCCCAGACACACACTAAGCAAAAGCGAACATAGCAGAGCATACAATTTAAAGTAAAGCAATTATCACTCGAGTCAATGGCGATGTTTTCCAAGCACAAACCCCCAAGGCCTAAACCAAGATCAGATAAGCACCCAGAAAATACCGCTCTTGAGACCGAATGACGATACAATCAAACATCCATGACTCTGGCTATCACTGTTATCATTGCTTCGGTATCACCGTTAATTGAATGACCGGAACATTCTTTCAACCGTCCGTCAAGGGCTAATGGTAACCCCGGTTCTAGACATAACTCCCGCACGTCATCGTGACCCGTGCCTAGGACTATCGAATCTGCCCAGAGTACTCGACCATCAACAGTTGGTCGTTGGGACTATCGAATCTGCCCAAACGTACTCTTGTTTAGAGCATGCTAGAACCTTCAACAACGATGAGACCCAAGCCTCCTAGTCATCCTCCTTGACGACCATTCTCATATCCATCCATTATCCTCAACTCGAACCATTCACCGAGTTATCAACATGCTTGGAATGATCCCGTCTGGATTAGACCAAGTCTTCATCACATGATGCCTCGCTTCATTACATCCTCGCAAAGCCTCATCTCAACATCACATCATCAAATCTATGCATAAGAGCTTCATCATCTCGCTACGTATGCCACGAGCAGCTTTCCCAATTCAAGAGCCTTTCCCTTAGCTTTTGAATCATCTTCGGTCTAAATCAAATCATCAATCATCAAATCATAGCAATCAACCAAGTCAAACATTAATCCAAACAATCAAGCATTCAAATATGATCTAAGTAGACAATTATCACAATAATGGCAATTTCGTAATTAAAGAGTTGAAAGTCTAACAAGGATGAATCATGAGAAATATCTCTACAATCTTGATGAATGAACTTGCATAGGTTAACACTTAGTAAAATGGTTGTCAAATCATCATGAACAATGGATCTACATGGATCTACACTTAGGATGAAGAAAATGCATGAAAATCACTATTTTAACACCAAATCGAGCCAACAATCTGATATACTCCTTTGGATCCGTGTGAGAGATAATCACCACTCACCAAATCACCTAAACAACCCCAAATCAACATGCTTCAGATCTGGACAGCGAAGGATCTAGCTTGATCTAGCACGAATCCGCTTCAAACGAAGAAATCTCACTTCAAAGGATGAAGATCTTCAATCTAAGCTCTTGAATCTTCAATTTGATCTTCAACTTGGATGGATAGAAGAACTAGATTAGAGTGGAGAGAAGAAGTGAAGAAGTGTAGAAGTCGAGCTCTCAAAATGGCAGCACTTCGTCGCTTCGAAATCCGGATCCCAAAATGTGAGAAAATGGACGAGTATTTATAGCTGAATTCCTCCTTAACTCATCCGCCTTCCCTAAGTCGTCTCCGACTTATAACCTTCCGACTTAACATCCCAAACGACTTACGACCCAACTGCTATGCCAACCTACGACTTATCAAATCCCACTAGCCTATGACTTATAACTTAGCAGAACTGGGTTACGACTCAACTCCTAAGTCGTCTACGACTTAACGCACCCAGCAATCTACGACTTAACGCGCGCGCAACTTAACAGGTCTACAACTCAACACATTGCGCGACTTACCAGTCTACGACTTAACTGGGATACGCCTTAACGACTTAATAGCTCTACAACTCATCAACCTCACGACTTAGCTAGGTTACGACTTATGACTTAGCAAACATACGACCTAACACACGCGCGTTCCCTCCTAAGTCGCCTGGACGACTTAACAACTTAGCACCATTCGACTTAACACTACGCGACTTAACTATAACAAAGCTCACGACCTAACTACGATAACACCTTAGGTCGTAAACCCACTTAGCTCCTTATGTCGCTAACTCGCCTAGTTACTTAGGTCGTTGCCTTACCATAAGTCGTTCAAACGACCTATCCCCGAGCCCTTAACTCGCCATCCCTGGGTCGCTCCTATCCCCTAAGTCATAAACGACTTATGACCTATACTAAGTCGTGAACGACTTAGGACTTAGCATTATTTTGCTCAAAAATCTAAAATGACTTAACAACAATGCAACCAAAGGTCAACTGTTTTACGATGTTTCGATCCGTAAAATACGGGTCGTTACACATATGCATTCCATGCCTACATGTACATATTTCATTAGAAATTTGAACAAAGGACAATGATTGCCGATGGTTAATGGATGAGTAGATGGTTTTAGTTATTAATTTCTATGCATACGAATTACATTTTTCCACCTTTTAAGATTCCGCTGATGAAATCTTATAAGAGAGGAATGTAACACCCCGAAAATTTAACCGAAGAATTAAATTTAAATATAACAAGGAAAAATGTAATTTTCACAATGGTCTGACTATAGCTACGAAACTTGCATTGTTGTGTTCGTAGCGATTTTCTAGACAATTTTCGTATACAACCTTTTGTAATCGAAGCTAGTATGAAAAAGTTATAAATATTTGAAAATTCACCATCGAAAATAATTAATTAAACAAAATAGGTGTAACGATTCGCCTTTTTGATCCTCGAGTTTCGACACTAATACATCCACTATATTCACGTGCCGAGCACCCAAGTGTCGGAAAGATGAATTATTAGGATAAAATAAAAATAAAATGAATAGGAAAGAAGAGGACACAATATCAGAATCTCACATGCGGAACACTAATATATAATATCTTAAAAGGTCTTTATCAAAAAGAAAACTTTAATATACATACATAAATCAGAGAAAATTAACTTATCATCGCACTGGACAGTTATAACATTACAAATGCTGATAAAAATAATTCAAGTAATGCAGCGGAAAATAAGTATGGTAAGAGATTGTCCAACTCCTTTCCAAAAGCTCCAATTAACCACAGCTAAATCTGGAAACATACTCGAGTTGACTCGAGCACTAATAAAATAACACTCGAACCATTTTTGTAAACCAGTATGAGAAATTCAAATCATATAGATTTACTATATCTTAAAACCCTTCAAAATAATGGTATCTCATAAGACCATTCTACCAATAAACACTGGATGGGTTTTACCTTACAATAACCAAAGCATTTCTATTATAAAATCCAGTGATAATATAATAATGTCTAAGGTGTGAAATATAAATAGTCACATAGCTGTTATGCAAGTGAATATACATCACAACAATAATATGTGTACAATCACAAACGGTAAGGCGCGTTTGCTAATTGTGTAGGATTCCACGTAGATCTCTTCGAGGAAGCCGAATCCGAACTACTGTGCAAGGATCAGAGATATCCTTTCGAAGTATCGTACATCTCTAGTGAATGTATCATAGGAAACCATACCTTGTCTTGCTAAGACCTGGTGCATCGCTCCTACATGCATATCCAATTAAGTATCTCCAGAAATGGAGTCGCATTCACCCTATAGGTTTGCCAATCCTACTGGCTATGTCTCCTATCTCTGATTTTAGTCATACCCATTGATGTGGTTACGTCTGACATTCCAACCTATGAGTCACCATCCAAACAGATCTTCCACACAAGCTCTAACTCGAATAGATCTCGGAACTGTACATGAATTCCCATATCTCTAATAGATCTTAGAACCACACGTGGATTCCTCATCAAATCCTGGAATCAAACATGGATTCCCATACACCAACAGGTCTCAGAATCACACATGGATTCCCGCATCCTGAATAGATCACGAACAACAACATGTGTTTGAGTATCTCAAACAGATCTTAAATCTCCACATAGATTCCAACATCATGAAGCAATCATGAACCAATCATGAAGAAATCACAAAGCAATCACAAACAAATGATGAGGCAATCACGAACCAATCAAAAACCAAGAACATGTATATGGTTTTGAAGTAGTTATGGTTTCAAGTAATCTCGTATAAGTACACTCCCCCGCTTACCAGGTGCTCCAAAACCAATCGATCGATTTCTCGAGAATCTCAACCGCGGTTATTGGGAAATAAACATACGACATAAGAGCAGAGATCACCTCCTAATTGTTTAAGCGGACGGGTTTCCTTACCATTGTCTTGAAAGAGAAAAACGAGTTTATTTATACAGTATAGTATCGCCGAAGAAAACTGTACCATATACTCCTCGTGTTTCTTCTAGAAATTTCCAGAATATATTTGCTCAAATCAAATAACAATTGGAATAATCAAATATGGGAAACTAGTTCACGTATACTATCCATAAGCAAGTAAAACACAAAGTATGATCGAAACACACAAGTACAATCAAGTCGTATAAACGACTTCTAATACCCTTTTTAATCAAATCTCCCTTTATTAATTAAAATCCTCTTTTATTAGTAAAACACATTTTTAGTCAATAAATGTAACGAATAGGATTTTCGACCCTCGAAAATCGACATCAATATGTTCACTATATAGCATGCCGAGAAATCGAGTGCCGGAAATACCAGATCATTAGGGGTGAAGAAGAAAGAGATAGAAGAAAACAGAAACAACAACACAGAGTCTCACAATCGCAGCGGAACAAATATAATATATAATAACAGATTTTTATACAAAAGAATATGTAAATGTTTATATACATACAATCATCAGAGTACAACAATCAATAAATCAATATGGACAGTTATTATAACTTGTCCTCACCAGTGCTGACTATATAGTCTACACACAGAGCATAATATAATCAAATACGTGATATACGCCTGAAATCCTCCAGCTCGTCTCCTATGCTCCATAACATCCTAACATAAATCTGTAATACTCGGTTGGACCCGAGCATTATAATAAAATAATACCCGAGTCAGTCTGGAAAACCAGTGTGAGGAAACACACTCAATTTGAATTATTACTTTTATAAAAATCCTTTGGAAACAAAGGTATCACTTAAGACCATGTCACACATAAACACAACGGGTTTTTACCTTACGATAACCAAAACATTTTATATCAAAATCATCTGATATTATAATAGTAGCTATAGAAAGTAAATTAGAAAATAGGTGAAATGATAGCATCTCACATTTCAACATAGCTGACCACAATCAAAACCGTAAGGCGCTTACTGGAGAATGTATTCCATACTATGACTGGGCTACCGAGGTACCACCCGTCACAGTACACCTCTAGAAAAATGTACCGAGGACCTCGCTGGGAAGCCCTACCAACACAAGACCGGCCTACCCTAACCTAGATAGTACCGAATATATTATCACCCTGGGTGTTCCCACCTTTATCGAGCGCTCTCTTTTCCATGCACAACTATATCCATAATTTTAATATATCTGAGGGTATCTAGAAAGGTGATAACATACCCTAATTGGGTGCGACCCAATTAGCCTTGCGGCATCTCCCTTGTTTTACTCATTCCCAGTTGATGAGGCTTGAGGCTACGTTTACCGTTCAAGAACAATTTTACTTAGAATGCTCATCGTCATCCATTGAAAATGTTCTGATAGCATTCGTCCATACAAGTTGTCCTGGGTCTGGACATACCGAGTCACGTCTTCACCATCTTCATGATATCACCATTCGTAACGTTCAAACCGGATCGAAGTGGTTTTCAGATAATTAAACCTGATCACGGTCTCTTCGAAATCATCAACGAATTTGGCCAAATTTGATAGTCGGTTATTTAACCATCAAATAACATCCGTAAGCAGTCACTAGGCCCTATATGAATTTTCCAAAATATTTATTTTCAAAATATCTTTATAAGATTTATATATTCAAATCCCTTCTAGTATTTCAATATTTGAAAACAAATTCAACACTTATCCGTAACAGGATATTTCAATCCGTATCTCACTTCTACACTTAGTGAAATATTTCCAACTACGATTTATCATCCATTACTTAGAAAAATATCTCGATATAAATCCTCCGTCGCTAATATTTCCAAAAACCTTTCATTTCCACACTTAGGAAAATATTTTAAGTCCATTTTCCCAAAATCATTTCAAATATCAATAATTAGGAATTTTCTTATCTTATCTCCTACATTTTCCGAAATTTATATTAAATTCTTTTACATCTTCCAAAATCGATTATACTCAATTATAACCTCATCTATTCATTTACAACTTCTAAAAATCATATCTATTTCCACATCTCGAGAGAGTTTATAAATAATTTAAAATCATTTCCAAAACACTATATATGTATATTAAGTATTTTTTTTTGAGTAAAACGGATGTGTAGCGTGAGACTACACAGCCGGTTAGATATCATAGCTAAATATAAATAGTGCGATCAACAAGCCTGACCACTGGCCAAGATGAAATAGTTTAACATAGTGGTTATACAACATAAAGTATGGAAACTGCCCGGATAATGGACTACAAAATTGGCAGATGATGGAAGGTACAATCACTGTCAATGCTGACGGTTTCCAGGGACAGCTGAGGAGCTTCTAGTAGATTCAACAGAAGAAGACCTAGTGCGAGGCAGCCTAAGTCTAAAGGGCGCCGAGAAGTTGTGACCTGTTGAGGATGAATAATAGTAAATAATCCGCCTACAGGTACCCTCAAATAGTAATTTGGGCTTGTTAAACACATGAGCATTTCGCTCGATCCAGATGCACCAACTAAAGATAGCTATAAAATGATCCAAACGTTTGTTCGGGGGGTTAAATTGCCAAAAGTCATAAAATGAAGTTATTGTTGGGATGAAACCAAGCAGGTGTGCAGTAGTTGCAGCCCAAACCTTAACCGAGAAGTCACGGTCGAAGAAGAGGTGTTGTATACTTTCAGTTGCATTAGAACAAAGGGCATAGTCGGAAACCAGCGTGATATTTAGTCGGAATAGTCTATCTCTGGTGTTGATACGACCATGGATAAGACACCATTGAAAGAACGCGATTCAAGGCTGGAGCTTGCAGTTCCAAAGTCTGGGAAAGTTGAAAAGGCGACCCGGGTTGTTGAGGTAAGAATAACAGGAAGCGACGGAAAAGCCGGTTGCAGGGTTTAAGGCCCAAAGGATTTTGTCTGAGGACTGGGAGAGACGAATGGATTGGAGAGAGGAGGCAGCATGCAGCAGCTCAGAAAAGGTATTAAGGTCGAAATATGAAGGTGGGAGAAGATGGTTGGGGCCGAGAAGGAGGCAATCAGAAATTGTGATGCGTTGGGAGGCTGCATTGGAGAAGAGGTTGGGAAGGGTGGAGGAAAGTGGAAGGTGGCCGAACCAAGTATCTAACCAGAAGAGGCAGTTCGACCCATTTCCAACTATGACATGAAAAAGTGATTTAACTCGGGGTATGATGGAGAGGACACCGGACCAGAAAGGGGAAGGCCTGGGGTTGGGAATGGCATGGAGGGCAAGATGAGGGTTTGAGTGGTAATATAGAGAGGCAATCCATGATTTCCAAAGGAGGGTTTCAGGGGATAAAAATCTCCATAGCCATTTAGCTAGAAGAGCAAGATTGAAGTGGTGAAGATTGACGATTCCAAGGCCACCATTAGAAGTGTGTGTGCAAACGGATCGCCAGTTGACGAGTTTCCTTATTCTGCCACCATTCCAAAGGAAAAAACTCCTTATCTTATCAATTCTATTGATTACCCAACATGGAACTTTGTAGAATGCCATCCAGTAGGAAGGGATGGCCGATAGGACAGATTTGACGAGGACAAGACGACCAGCGGAGGAGAGGGAATATGCCTTCCAGGAAAGGAGTCTATTTTCAATTTTTGAAATGAGGGGGAGCCAGTCAGTTTTAAGGAACTTGGTTGGTCTGAGGGGGATACCGAGGTAAGAGATAGGGAATTGGGCGATAGAGCAATTGAGCAAATTGGAATATGTGGGCCCGAGATGATCAGAATTCCCGAGCATGATGATAGAGCTTTTATTGAAATTGATATATCGACCAGATATAAGTTCAAAAGAATACAAAGCTACTTTGAGGCATCGGAAGTGGTTGACGTTGGGGGATGCAAACAGGATAGTGTCATCAGCGAAGTGTAGGTTGGATATGGATAGGTTGGAATTAGGGAGTTTAATGCCCTCGAAGATGTTGTTAGATATAGCTAATTTGATCATACGATTGAAAACATCGGCCACGAGGACGAAAAGAAGGGGAGAGAGTGGATCACCTTGACGTAAACCCCTAGCGGATTTAATTAGACCCCCAGTGGAGCCGTTAATAGAAATTGAGGAAAAACTAGTGCTAAGGATATGTCTGATCCAACTGCACCATTTTGGTGGGAAGCCTCTATGTTCCAAAAGATCAAGGATGAATTGCCAGTTAACAGTATCAAAGGCAT
This sequence comes from Allium fistulosum, assembly GCA_030737815.1. Taxonomy (NCBI): domain Eukaryota; kingdom Viridiplantae; phylum Streptophyta; class Magnoliopsida; order Asparagales; family Amaryllidaceae; genus Allium; species Allium fistulosum. Next base: position 1,250,923,583 of record CM060901.1, read on the forward strand.
TAGAGAAGTCTAATTTGAGGAGAATGCCTGGAGTTGAAGATTGGTGACAGAACGAAATAATCTCTTGAGTGGTTGCAACACAGTCCATAATGTTACGGCCAAGAATAAATGCAGATTGCTCAATCCCAATAAGAGGGTCTATGACTGATTGAAGGCGGTTGGCCAAAACTTTGGTGATAATTTTGAGAGTGGTGTTCAGTAGACTGATGGGGAGGAAAGAGGAAAGGGAAGTGGCACCAGAGGACTTGGGAAGAAGGATAATATTAGCATAGTTTAGACGAGCCACTGATGATGGGTCCTCATAAAATTCAACACACATGTCCATAATATCGTATTTGACAGTTTCCCAGAAATGTTTAAAGAAGAGGGGGCCGAAACCATCAGGACCCGGGGCTTTGTCATCAGACATCTCCTTCAATGCAGACCAGATTTCTTCCTCCGAGAATGGTTGATCAATAGGAATGGGGGAACTATCAGGGTAGAGGAGATTCCAGTCAAGGTGTGGGGTAGGGGGGAATGTTTGCCTAGGATGTTCCGGTAATAGGTGGAGAATAGTTCGAGGATAGCAGAATGGTCAGTGATAGATACATCGTTGTGGATGATTTCAGGGATAAAAGTGGATCTACGCCTACCATTGGCACAGCGATGGAAATAAGCTGTGTTTTTGTCACCCTCCTCAATCCATTTCGCTTTTGAACGTTACTTCCAGCCAATCTCCTCTTGTAGAGACAGTCTATCAAGTTCCAATTCCAAGTTTCTCAAACGAGCTCGGTCAGATTCGGTAAGAGGGTGAGATTCTTCAAGAATGTTAAGATCTAAAATTTCATCTTGGATTGCTGAGATGCGTGAGCGAATTGAACCCCAGACCGACTTGGCCCAGGGTTTGATAAGTTTACGAAGGGCTCTAAGTTTGGTGACGATTCTGGCGGAAGTAGAGGCGATTGGGAAAGGCTGGGACCAGATGTTTTTGATGAAAGGGTCGAATGAAGGTTCAAGGAGCCAAAATCGCTCGAAACGGAAGGGACTGGGAGGGCGGATGGATGAACCGGAGTCAAGGAGGATTGGACAGTGGTCGGAGATGATGGAGGCGAGGCCAGAGACCAAAGTGAGTGGGTATAAATCCTCCCAGGCAGGATTGAATAGGAAACGGTCCAGTTTGGCCAAGGAGGGATCTGATCTGCGGTTAGACCAAGTGAACGTTCGATTACTGATGGGTGGGTCAATCAAGGAACATTGGTTGATAAAAGAGTTGAAGGATTCGGAGTCTTGAGAAAGTTTGCCAGAATTTCTTTCGGTGGAGAAACGGGTGGTGTTGAAGTCTCCACCGATAACCCAAGGCCCATTGATATGAGAGGCGAATGTAATGCAATTTGACCATAACTCATTACGGTCAAGGGTATTTAGTGGGCCATATATATTGGAGAAGAAAAAGATCGTTCCAGTTTGCAAATGACGGAGTGCTACATGTAAAGCTGAAGAGTGATAAAAAGTTTGGCAGTGGGACCATACGGATTTGTTCCAGGCTGTCATGATACCCCCACCAGAACCATTTGCGTTAAGGTGGGCCCACCCGGTTAGGAATGTCCCACCGATTTGTCTAAGGAGATTGGGATTAGGGTCCGAAAGTTTAGATTCTTGCAGAAATAGAATGTCCAAGTTATGGGGGGCAATTATGAGTTTGACGGAATGTCTCTTGGTGGGGTCCCCCAGACCCCTTACGTTCCAAGAAATTAACTTCATTGAGATAAAGACAAACGCTCCGATTCTAGCGCCTGCATGGAGGTGTAGTGTTCATCACACAAACTCACACCCATGCAACGTGCCATTTTTTTGTTCAGACTTTTGTTATTAGAGGAGAAAACAACATGTTTAAAGAAACTACCAGGATGCGATGCCGCTTTATCCAACCTGGAGCTCCAACGTATGGTCATCGGAGTGAGGAACTAGGACAGCTGACCGGCCTCTTGCTGGGGTATCTGACTTTGGTCATCAGGATGTGGAGCCGGGAATAGAGGGGTGGGTGATTGGCCAATAGGGTGCAGGGTTGCCAAATGGGGATGGTGAGGTGAGGCTGGAAGCGGGTCAGGATTAGATGGTGGAGGTGGGATATTTTGGTGTTGAGGAGTTGATAGGTCGAAATCAGCATATGGGTTCCATCCCTGTTCTTGGACAACAGGCCAAGGGTCCCATCCTCTCGGACCGACAACCTCAATCGAATGATCGTTAAAGTGGTCCAGGGCTTGTAAGGGGTCAGAGAAGAGGGGCTCGTAGTTCATCACATCAAATCTGTCCTCAGAACACAGGTTGTCAGGAGCTATGTGTCGTTCAAATTGTTGAAAGTCGTTCTCGTAATCAATTCCAAGCAGATGATTCTCAGGCCTTCTATTGGGATGTTCATGCTCCCATTTCTCGATGGTAAGGAGGTAAGCTACGTCATTTATTACAGCTGCAAAGGATGAAGGGGAGTGGAACCCGCTGTAAAATTGCATTTTGATATATAGAAAGTGGTGGTCAAGATTTGCCCAATCACAATCATCTTGCATCAAGAATCTACCGGCTGGGCAAACTGCATCTGATATGGCGTCTGTATTGTACCTGAAGAGTTCGGGAAAACCCGAAACTCTTGCCCATGCTGGCTAGTCTAGAGGTGGTGTGGGGTTGTCTGGTTCTTCCCATTGTCGAAACTGAATGGCAGCTCCTACTCTTGCTATGGTTGAACGAAGAAGGATTTGGTCCCGGACAGCGTATGAGGGGCAGAAAAGGATAAAGCTATTGTTTGTCAGGAGCCATATCGGCCAGTCTTGATGGTGAAAATTGGTAGTGAGGGCGTGGTGAAGAGAATCGATCGATCACACGCCACTGATGATCTCGGCAGTAAGAAGGATAGGAGGTTCCATTCGGTGAAAGGTTTTTGGTTTGAATGGGTTATCAGGGGGTTTAGGAAGTGTGATAGGGGGTGGTAAAGTGCATTGGGAAGCGGGAGGGGCAAAAAGGGAGTGTGTTGGGAAGCGGGAGGTTTTTTACTGAGCTGGTGATGGATTTGGTTTTGGGACCCACTGGCTCGAAGCAGTTTTGTTTTTAGTGAGGAGAGAGAGGGGGGCGGCTGGGCTATGATTAATATCACGTGTGGGTTTAAGAGGCTTCTCGGGACAATGTGATTGTGGGTGACCAAAAAATCCGCATTTATAGCAAATCTTTGCATCTCGATAGTTTTTCGCCACATGTCTATGACCCGCGCAACGAAGGCAATGACTTTTTGATTTCAAAAAATCGATAGTGCGACGCACACTCTGGAAGGTCGGTAGGAGGAGACGCCGCCTGGTAGGTGGTTTAGGCAAGAGCGGAGGTTTGGGCGACGAGGCAACCACCTGAGCATAGGTTCTGGTTGAGGGGACTTCTAAGGTTACAGGTTTGACGGGGATGGTGTTGGGCTTAGGCGAAGGAAGGACCGTGGCAGCCTTATCAGCTAAGGGGTTTTCGAGGATGTTGGTGTACTTAGAGGGAACGAAAGAGATGGGTGGAATGGATGCCGGAGGTAGTATGGGAGATGTGAAAGGAGGAGGAGAAGTGGTAGAGGAGGGTGCCATTAGAGGAGACAAAAGTACTTAAGAGATATTGGAAAGAGATGTTATATTAAGTATTTTTAAAGAATGATAATTTATTTTTAAAACACGTTTAAGTAATTATTTAAAATTTTAAAATACTTTAATAAACATGGATAATTTATTCCTTATTTCATTTTCAAATAACTAATTCATTTACGAAGCTTATTATAAATATGTGAATTCATTTCAATAAATAGTACATATTTTAATAATCTACTTCCGGAAAATATTTCACTACTAACAGCTTATATATTCATTATTGGATAAATAAATTTTCCCTTTTAAAAAACAACTTAACTTCTTAAAATTAAAAATATATTTTTACAATCTCAATTAGCAATTAAATTTATAAATTCCTCTCAATTTCCAACACATTGCTTTCATTCCGATCTCCTTAACCATTTCCACTTTTCAAAAATAGTATCCACTATTTTTCCTCAACCTTATTTCCATATCGTAATATAAATTCACCCTATGAATTTTATATTCCCAAATTATCATCTGATAACGATTTCCTTTATTTATAACATCGTTTATAAATTTATAACTCCTTTGAGTTTCACTTTTTATAAAACTAATCTCATTTATAAAATTCCATTTTATAAATCCATTCTCGTATAATTCCATTTATTCTGCCAATCTATTTTTAATATCGATTTCAACTCCCTTTTATATTTTCCAGGTTAGCATTTTAAAATCTCTTGTATAAATATTTTTAAAAATATCTATTAAATAATTTACGAATAGTTAAGTACAACCAAAACTCAAATTTATCGTTTATTCATCCAATCTTTTTTTTTCAATAGTCAAATTTTCGATTTAATTATTTCATATTCAAAATCTCCTTGTAATTTCTTAAAAATTCAAATAAAATATTTTTGGTATTTAAAATACCAAAACTAAAGCCAGTGCTACTATAGCATCCAAAATTCAATCACACCCAAAATCTACAGCAGATTTATTCTCACACATCATACATCAATATATATGAACAATTAATATATTTTTGAGGAATCTAGTTGGATCCCTCCAACTTGTTTCCCTTCATCCACAGATGTTTGATAACATAAAAATACCAATCACGCTTCGAGGCGGGGTATCGCGGTAATATAGGGTCATCCGCTATTATCCGGGGTGCATAGTGTCTCATCCACTCCAACGGCGGGAAATATATCCAACTACTAATATATACTACTATATATATATATATATTATAACATCCAACCGATAATATTTATTAAATTCATCCAACCAACCAATAATTTAAATTTCACATTTTAAATTATAACTAGCAATCCAAATGAGTGAGATTTTACTCAACTTGATTTTTAATTTGCCAAACATCCAGATTTCAATTTATTTAAATTACCAGCTAACTCCAAAAAATCCCAAACCAATTCCAGGATGTAAATATCGCAGCCATGAATCCACGTGACCGATTTCGTGATTTTTGGACCTTGTATGAAAGAATTACAAGTTTAATCACAATTCGAGATTATATAAACTTATTTAATAACTTAATAAAAATTTAAAAAATTCTAATTACCGATATTCATCATCCTCCCACTGCAATCACACTGCCTAGATGAATAATCGCGCCTACCCTCCACTCTATACACAGACTCCAACCTTCCACCACCCTCGTCGAATCCTAAATCCCCCTCTACCGCCTCAACTGACCTCACCCATCAGTAGCCATTGTCCCCATCAGCTTGAGCGCCTCGATCAGGCGACTCCATGTGCCAGCTCTGCCCCTTCCCTCGCTCTCACGCACACACGCCCAGGTATCCACAACCAATCGCACGCCTCCATCATCGCCCCCACTTTCGCCTGCATGTGTTCGCCCAACACCTCGTCGCGAACGCCATCCTCCACTCACGAATGCTCGAATACGGGCCGAGCTCCATGAACCATAAATCCATCATAACGAACTGATCACGACGAACTCGTGGCCTATGCCTATGCCGCTGTCGACTCCCTCCCCACGACGTTGTCCACCACCCTCGCGAGCTATTTATTCGAGCGCCGTAAAAACAAATTTCAGAAGTTTTGAGTTTTCTTCGATTTGAATTTTGTGAAGAGGGATGTGAGGAAGGACGTATTAAAAAGGGGTAGGGTTCAGGAAAGAAGAGGCATGATTGAACGAGTTTGCGGGCTAGTAGAATTGTCGGCTGATAGATGGAGTTGACCTTTTATTAAAATTTTATTTTCAAAATGTCTTGATTGCATATTTCGAAATCCTAAACCCCTATCGAGGCATGCCGCCTGGCGTTACTAATGTTATACCACTATTCCGAACCCAATGGAACAAGTTTCGAAGCTTAATTCGATCGTGTGGAGGAGATAGCTTTTTAAATCGACTATTTAAATTAATTTCAATTAAATTATTACCGGGCTTTTCTATTTCATACGAATAACATTTAACTCCAAATGTCACAAAATTTGAAATCCGATAATAATACACTATTACGGATCCAGTGGAACTGGTTTTGTCGAATTCGGAGACTGTGCCCCAGATCGCTATTTTAACGCGTTGATTAAATCGAAGGTTTTCAAATTTGACGAAATCACTTGAAATTTCTGTTTTAAAACCTTACTAACTAAATTCTAATTTAAATAGAATTGTTATCAACATTAGAAATCGTTTCTATTCAAATTCAACTCCAATTTCAATTATTTACCGATTCCAATTATTAATTCAACAATTTAATTTATGCGATAAATTTCTATATTTGGAACTTAAGTTTTATTCCACTTATTTGGTCGATAACTTCATATTAAAGTTCCATTGCATTTCAAATTCAACATTTAAAATAAATTAAATATTCAAAATCAACGACTGAAAATCCGATCGTTACATTCCTCCCCCCTTAAAAGAATTTCGTCCCCGAAATTGCTAAGGTAGGACGGGCGACCCAAACCCATTAACCTTTTCCCAAAAATCCACTTAGTGAAAACTCGACATTCACTTTTCTAAACCCTTTAGTTTCCTCCAAAACACTTAGGTTCCCTTTTTAATTCAAAACCCTTTATTACAACCTTCAATTTCAAAAATTAACCTTTAGTTAACAAATTTTTTTTCTAACACCCTAAATTTCCAAAAATTTTTGACAGAGTCTCCTTTGTACGAAGAGCCTTTTACAATATGACAAAAGTGATAAAAATATATACATCGACCCACACGGTTGGAAAACACAATATACATCAATATTTATATTGTTGCGGTATTTAATCCGAAAACGTACCTTATATTAGCGTTTTTAAGCAAGCGAGCTTACTTCATATGCAATTTCGTAATCCAAATCTAGCCTAATAGTCCCCCTGTACTTGTACTTACTCAATTTAAACACGTAAGTCCTAAAACATGAAATTTTAATAACATTTCATTTATTTAACTAGTTAAACACACAAATTTCATAAGCAATGCATGCGAAACATATATTTATAAGCAATTATAAGGTTCCATCATTCGATTATTCATTCTAATCGATTTATATACCATTTATTTGAATTCTAAAAATCCATTAGCAATTTATTTGCATTCAATACATCATGGCACACATTATATTCATATCCATTCCAAATTGATTCTAAATCAATTTATTCACTTGCCATTGATTCACAAAATTTTATTTACTTCCGTTTACGTCAAACGACAATAGTTCCATGCAAATTCGGTGATATCCATTTAATAAAATAACCACTTAAGCTTATAACTATTTTAAATTGATTGTTATTCAATTTATTCAATTCCATTTACTAATTTATTTAATTAGTTAATTCACTTAATCCACTTCAAAACTTAGTTTCATATTCAAATTCACTTAAATAATATCCAAGGCCATATTTAATTTATTAACCATTAAACTGATTTTGTTTATAACTCATGTCATTACTATTTCAATTCATTTCTATTTTATTTGACAACATTTCAAAATACATTTAATTCACTTACAATTAAGTCTAATTTTATTTATAACTCAAGTTCCAATTCCCATACTCACTTTTAATCCACAATCCAATTTATTTAACCAAGTCAAGTTCCATTTTCGTATTCAATATCTGATTTTTATTTCAAAAAATTTCTCCATTTAATTTATTTGAGTTCAAATTTATTTTATAACTCAAGTTTGGACTTTTATTCTTCCAACAAAATATCAAATTATTTTTATTTTGGTTTTACCATTCCATTTTTTTCCAATAAATTTTACAACTTATTTTTCTCATTTTCATAATTCTACACTCGAGTATATTCACATTTTATTTTTAACTCAAGATCATACATCTCTTTATAGCTTAAATATATATTTATTCCATAAATTCCAATTATGTAGGCTATTCAACTTATTTATTCACAATTCCATAATTTTTACTTAAATTTTATTTCATTCAAAATTTATAACTTATAGTTATATAATCATTTTACCACTCACAATTTTTTTCACTTCAATTCGATATTATTTCTAATGCAATCCCATTCAATTTTTATTTTTCTTAACTTAAGTTAAATTCAATTCGTTTTATTTATTTAACTTACTCAATTTGAATTTCAATTCCAAACTTTAATGCTCCACATTTTCCTTTCTTATATACCATTTTTACAATTATAAGTTCAAAACTTATTTAACTAAGCCTGAGTAAATTTTCAATTCGTTCAATCCATTTAAGCTTACCCAACTTTAATTTTCAATTCCAAAATTCAATTTTTCACACTTCTTTCCTTATTAATATCATCCTCCACTTGTAAGTTCAAAAACTTATTTTTTGATTTTTTCTAAAACATTTAAATAAGGATTCCAGAATTTTTAATCACCCGGTACTTATTTCAAATCACTTTGAAATCAAATATATATATATATATATATATATATACACATACATACATATAAATATACACTCTCTTTGGTTTAACAAACCACTTCCTTGGAATTTCAAAATCAACCTGATTTTATCCAAAACAATTCCCTTCGGAACTTTTTAAACAAAACTTGTTTGCCCAATATCTGAAATAAATCAATTATGGTTGCAATCCGTCACTTAGAAACTCGAAAATGAATGCCGATGATGTCGCGATCATCATCGAAATTATTTTCCAGCGACTAAAGTGGGTTCAGTGCTATTTTACTTCAAAAATCCATTTAAAACATTTTCTGTTCAAAAATATCTCTAAAATAATATTACTATTATTCATTTCAAAATACTTTGGAAAACATTTCCATAAATCTCCAGGATTTAATTTTCCAATTTCCGGTTTGAATCAATTTTCAGTTTTAACTAATTTGTATAAGTCATACTTATACAATTTAATTTTGGTTTTAAAAAACCATTTCCAATTTTATAAACTTATTTTCATTATAATAATATCACCCAAACACTCCAAATATACCATAATAATTTCGGAAAATTATTTCCTTTATATCAAAATATATCTTTGGGTAAATTATTTCATTTACCTCATTTCAAAACAATACTGTGTCGAATTGCTCTATTCAAGTGTATAGAAACCCCTATCAATACAGTTGTATGGATTGTGTCGACCAGAGTTCATAAGCCACTCAATAAATCAACTAACACAATATAAATTTTTTTATATTCACTAACAAATACGAGTTCATATCTATTAATACACTCAAACTCATTATAGGGTACTACTGACCCTATCTCTAATGAGTAATCCCCACCAAAGCCAAGGTTCTCACTTAACCTTCAGCTCTGATACCAAGTGTAGAGACTCGGGTTTTCGACCCTCGAAAATCCACATCAATATGTTCACTGTATAGCATGGCGAGAAATCGAGTGCCGGAAATACCAGATCATTAGGGGTGAAGAAGAAATAGATAGAAGAAAATAGAAACAACAACATAGATTCTCACAATCGCAGAAGAACAAATATAATATATAATAACAGATTTTTATACAAAAGAATCTGTAACTGTTTATATACATACAATCATCAGAGTAAACAATCAATAAATCAATATGGACAGTTATTATAACTTATCCTCACCAGTGCTGACTATACAGTCTACATACACAACGAAATATAGTCAAATACGTGATATACGCCTAAAATCGATCAGCTCGTCTCCTACGCTCCATAGCATCCTAACCTGAATCTGTAATACTCGGTTTGACCCGAGCATTATAATAAAATAACAACTGAGTCAATCTGGAAAACCAACGTGAGGAAACACATTCAATTTGAATTATTACTTTTTCAAAAATCCTTTAGAAACAATTTATGAATAGTTAAACAATTTGAATATTTTTAAAAATCTCTATTAAACAATTTATGAATAGTTAAGTACAACCAAAACTCAAATTTATCATTTATTCCACCGATCTTTTTTTTAAATATTCAAATTTTCGATATAATTATTTTATATTCAAAATCTCCTTGTAATTTCTTAAAAATTCAAATATAATATTTATAGTATTTAAAATACCAAAATCAAGGCTAGTGCTACTATAACATTCAAAATTTAATCACAACCAAAATCTATAGCAGACTTATTCCCACACATCATATATCAATTTATATGAACAATTAATATATTTTTGAGGAATCCAGTTGGATCCCTCCAACCTGTTTCCCTTCATCCACAGATGTTAGATAACATTAAAATACCAATCCCTCTTCGAGGCGGGATATCGTGGCAATATAGGGTCATCCGCTATTATGCGGGGCACATAGTGTCTCATCCGCTCCAACTGCGGGAAATATATCCAACTACTAATATATACTGCTATATATATATTATAACATCCAACTAATAATATTTATTAAATTCATCCAACTAACCATATATATATATATATATAGTACTTATTAACAACACGAACAAGCCTTAGGATGTCTTATAAAGTTAACTTTAAAATCACAGATCACGGCGATTTCAAAGTGTATCCATCATGACCTTTTCGCTTCTAACATTTTCCGTTTCCATTCCCAATTCACCAGAAATGTCCAAACCAATCCAGTTTATAAACACACCAAAACGTGTGTAGAAAAACCCATATGTATATATATACATACATACGTATATATTTTTCCACAATATATCACATTTTATCAAATTTAACATATGTCAAATATCATGGATTTCAAAGCACGTTTATAACGACTATATCATTTCTAGCATTCATAATATACTATCACCTTTCAAAAAGCAATATCAAACATGTAGACAAGTAGTCTGGGCCACAATACATGTTAGAGATGATCAAATAGAGATTATTATGCTCAATAATAATGTTCTCACTTGATTTGCAAAACAAGGCCGGTCCAAAAGTTATAACTTGCATTGTTCGTTATATAGTTTATATTTTCAATACAACAACAATTATATACACAATAATTGTACAATCAACTACTGAGTAAAACTCATCCTAGCTCTAGCTAACGCTCAGGCATTTCCGAACAGTCCAAAATCGAACGCCGTTTGATTTTGACAAAATTCCCACAAACTGCAAACTCGACATGTCCAACTCCAGTGCGTAGATAATCTCGATACGAACGCAATAGTAAAGAAAACGCCTCAATCGGATAAACAAGATATAGTATTTAAAAGGATTCGAGTTGTATAAAATATTAGTCAATTAACTAAAACTTAATTAACCATAATTATAATTACCATAATCCAATTCCCGCCTAATCCCCTACCTCATCCTTTTCTTCCCGTTTATAAACTCCGACTCCAAGCCAAACGTGCACATCCCATGTATCACTAATACTCCCTAAACAATCACTAAAAGACAAACGGATGCTGCCAGCAATTTTCTTCTCACCCGAGCTTCTCGATGGACCCCAATTTGTCCAACTCGATTGACCATTTCTTCAATCGACTGTTGCAGTGAACCCTCCCCAAAAAGTAGCATTTCATACCAATGCGCCGGAGCACCAATGGCCTACGCCAAAATGCTTCCCGCACCACCACGAGTCTAACCACACACCCGAAATTGCCTGCGGCTACCCTAATAAATTCGCGACCTGTACTATTCACCAACCATCACCACTGTCACATCCTTCAACACACCACCGCACCTCCCTGTATCACCTCCACTAGCTCCTCTTCACATGAGAAATCAAAATCATTCCTCCAATTAGCCTAACTCCGACTGAAACTCCCCCAAAGCTAAGCCCTAGTCTACGGTCGTTAAAGTCGCTCGTGCCTAAATGACGTCGTACTCAATTTCGAACATACCAAAATGAAGATCACTCCAATACGAAGCCATCAAATCCAAAATTGCTCGAATCCGTTAACTATTGCTTTTGATTAAATTGATGAAAGAAAATAAAATGGTAGCTGCTGTTATTTTTATTTGTCCAGGAATAAAAGAGAAGGAGGGAAGTTGAAATTTAGGTTAGAGATTTAAGTCTATTTATAGGAAAAATATAAAATATTTTATTCCTTTAAATTTAACGCTGTGCGTTTCGAGCCAACATGATCACACAACATGTCCGATTGTCATGAAACTCGTCGGCGTACAACAATTGATTACTCCGAATCCAATAGCACTAGTTTCATCAAAATTCAGGACGGTGCCCCAAAATGTTAATTTTATATGTTAATTAAAACAAATTATTTTTAAAACAATTTTAATCACTTAAATTATAAATTAAAGTTTATAATACCCATTTATTATTTAATAAGAATTTAAATAAGCTTTTGGAATCATTTTATTTTGAATTAAATCTAAGATTCAATTATTTAAATAATCCTAATATTTATTTATAAACTGTTCAAAAATCAAGGTCATTACATTCTTCACCCCTTAAAAGAATTTCGCCCTCGAAATTCCAAGACAAGCAACAAAGCAACCCTCACACATCAATACCTAGCGGTATCACAATCACTAGCATCCAATGAAATAATCACATAACAATACTATATAGTATTGCAAGCACTAGCAATCAAAACACATGGTTCGCTCAAGTTCAGAAACCATCTCATTGCACAAGGATGACAAACAATTCACTAAGCGTTACCTTATGCTCAACAGCCTCAGGTATCACTCAGTCGATCACTCATGCTTCTCTAAAAATTCAAAGAGTTATTCCCCAAAATCTCCACATGCCAACACACATAGCATATGAATATACTAAAGCCTGTAAGATATACATATATCATTCGTACGCTGTATGCAATATCGAACCTGATCGCTAGCTCGATCACATAAATTTTACTTCTGAACTAGTATATCTCACTCGACCTCTCTAGTGCGGACTTTGATCTGGTTCCTTGATTAGAAACCTCCATTCTCCTCACATAGCCATAAACTATGATAGAAAACGTTAGGATCATGTCAAAAATCTGTATCAAGTGTTCGCTGTCAAGAATCGAGTGAAAAATTCTATCTCAAACCAGTGTAAATCACCTCGAAATCCACGTACTCTAATCCTAGACCAAGAACTGCCAAGTGAATAAAATGATCTATGTTCAACTAACGTACCTTTTTCAATTAGTTTCTTAACCACACGAATTTCTTTCTACTTAATCTGCATTCAATTTTACTTATAGTATTTCTCATTTAATACTAAAATCACTTATGAACATTTCATATAATTTACTTCTAGTTATTAAACATTATATAAGTTAAGTTCAAACTCGTACAATATCCACTACATCCTCATAGTATATACTAAACATCCAATTCATTTTACTTAACATGGATATTCAATCAATTTTAAAACTTGTTTAAATTCTACTATCTTCTAAGTTCAAGTGTTATATAAGACTTAACTTTATATCTTCATAAAACACATAACTTCAAATTTGTTTTTATACAAATTTGGATGTTTCGACTGTCCAAAGTTGTCGAAAATTCCATTTCATTTCAGCAAATGAAAACTATCACCCAAACACATTAATTATAGTCCATAGATCATTCAATCCTTATGCATAAGCTATATGTGTATGTACTATAACTTAACCAAAAACTAGGGAATTAAACACCCAATCTTATTTCAAAACATTTTGAAATATATATACTTATAACTTTTGTATACCAAATCAAACTTCTGAGATTTAAATCAAAATCTATTTTACCAAAACAACTCTATAGCAAATTGCTACTGTAGCATCCCCCACTTTGAGACTCAAAAATAAACACCGACGACGCTACAATCATCATAGGAATTATTTTCCAACGACAGAAGTGAATTTGGTACATCCAAACCATGCCTTTCGGACATAACCAAAATCATTTCCAAAACGGTATCAAATACTTCATAAATATTACTAAGTACGAAGTTATCAATCCCATATACCAATTCCCAAATATTAATTTACTTCCAAATAATACTAGTTTTATTTTCCAAAACCTAAAAAACTAATTTCTAACACAACGGGATTTAAGTCCTTAATTTCTTAGTTTAAATCCACTACATGTTTATAACTATACTTATAAACCATATTTATAAAAGTCATTTCCTTATATAAAATCATGACACAAGTGTTTACCTTTGTTTATACTATAATAAAAAACTTTCATTAAATTCAAAATTTTAACCGACATTATCGCCGAATGCCTTATCGTCAAACTGTGAAACTTAATTCATAAGAAGTTCGTTTTAATGTGCCCATAATTTATTATCTACACACCCCACGTAGTGAAAAGGTAGAATTGCTCATAAACTAGTCGACCACAACAAATCAAACAACAAATAATAATAATCGAATATTATTGTTTTCTAACAGACAAACACATCATAAATAACTATATCGATTTATTAAATTTATTGTTTTATATATAAAACATAATCCTAGGTAAAATTATTTCATTTACCAATTTAGAAAAAAATACCGTGTCGATTTGCCCTATCAAAGTATTTAGAGATCCTTGTCAATAACGATAGGAATTCATATTAATCAGAATCCAAAAGACACTCTATAAAGCAATCAACACAATACAAAACATTTTTAGAACAATAACATGTATGCACTCTAGTATATATCTGTGCAGTTAATGCCTCGCTATTACCCCGCTATAACCCTGCTATATCTCATAGCGGATTTCTACCGCTTTGATTTTTCCATATAGCCCCAAATATATCCTTTCCGCTTTAAGCCTCGCTATTTTCGCTATATCCCGTTATTCCCGCTATATTTTGTTATTTCCGCTATATCTTCTTTAAAAGAAATGAATTGAAAAATGACATTTATACATTATAAAAATTATGAAATTAATTTATTTAATTGAATTTTTAATATATTTTCAGAAATGAAAATACTCTAGTATTCTACTAAATTCAATTATGTTATACAACCGTTTTATGTTTATTTATAGTGTATTCACACATGTTTTTATTTAAAATTATTTATGTATTAATTATAATTCAATTGAATGTTAACTTTTCATTTAATTACCATTTATATATTTGTAAAAACATTAACTACAATTTTTATATGCTATTTTAGAGTCATCCACTATATCCTGCTATATCCTCGCTGTATCCCCGCTATGACTTTTTGAACCTCCGTCGCAATGAATTTGCTGAGCGCTTTAACTGCACAGGTATATATACACTTAACACATAATAAGGCATTGCTTTACCCTATCTCTCAATGAGTTATACCCACTAAAGGTAAGGTTCTTGCTTAACCTTCTGCTCTGATACCACATGTAACGATCTACCTTTGTGATCCCTGAATATCGACACTAATACATCTACAGTATTCACGCGCCGAGCACCCAAGTGCCGGAAAGATGAATTGTTGGGGTAAAATAAAAGGAAAATGAAATAGAACAAGAAAGAAGAGGACACAATATAAGAATCTCACATGCGTAATGATAATATATTGTATCTCAAAAGGTCTTTATCAAAAAGAAAACTTTGATATACATACAGCAATCAGATAAAACTTACCTCTCACTAGCCTGGACAATTATAACATCCTATCCTCACAAAGGCTGATAGAAACAAGTTAAGTATTGAAGCGGAAAATAAGCACGGTAAGGGATCACGCTGCTCCTCTCTAAGAGCTCCAATTAACCATAGCTAAATTTGGAAACATACTTGAGCTGACTCGAGCATTAAGAAAACAACACCCAGATGATCTTGTAAACAAGCGTGAGAAACTCAAATCATATAGATTTACTATATCTTAATACCCTTCAAAATAAGGGCATCCCATAAGACTATGCCGCCAATAAACACGGATGGGATTTTACCTTACGATAACCAAACCATTTCTCTTATAGAATCCAGTGATAATATAATGAAGTCTAAGGTGTGAAATATAAATAATCACATAGCTGCGAAGCAAGTCAGTGTACATCACAACAATAATAGGTATACAATCACAACCGCTAAAGTGTATTCGCCAATTGTGTAGGATTCCATATAGATCTCTTCGGGGAGGCCGAATCTGAACTACTGCACAAGGATCAGAAATATCTTTCCGAAGCATCGTACATCTCTAGTGAATGTACCATAGGATAACCATAGCTGGTCTTGCTAAGACCTGATGCATCGCTCCCGCATACATATCCCAATAAGTATCTCTAGAAATGGAGTCGCATGCACCCTATGGTTTTGCCAACCCTACTGGCTATGTCTCTTATTTTAGGTTTTAGTCATATCTGCCGATGAGGCTACTTCCAACATTCTAGCCCACGAGTCACCACCCAAACAGTTCATCCACACGAGTTCCAACTCGAACAGATCTCAGAACCATATATGGGTTCCCATATCTTAAACAAATCTCGGAACCACACATGGATTCCTTGGTAGATCCCAAAATCATACATGGATTCCCATACTTCAACAGGTCTTAGAATCATGCATGGATTCCTGCATCCTGAATAGATCACGAACAATTACATGTGTTCGAGCATTTCAAATAGAACTCAAATCCCCACATAGATTCCAACATCATGAAGCAATCACGAACCAATCATGGAGCAATCACGAACCAATCATGAAGCAATCGTGAGGCAATTATGAACCAATCATGAATTAAGAACGCGTATATGGTTTTGGAGTGGTTACGTTTTCAAGCCAACTCATATAAGTACACTCCTCCGCATACTGGGTGCTCCAAAACCAATCGATCCATTTCCCGGGAATCTCAACCCCAATTTTGTGGGAAATAAACAGACATACATAAGAGCGGAGATCACCTCCTAACTGTTTAAGCGAACTAGTTTCCTTACCATTGTCCTAGAAGAGCAAAATGAGTTTATATGTACAATATTTTATCACCGAAGATAACTGCACCATTTAATCCTCATGTATCTTCTAGATATTTCCAGAGTATATTTGGTCAAATCAAATAACAATGGGAATAATCGTATATGGGAAACTAGTTCATGTATACTATCTGTCAAGACCCGCCATTCATTCCACAGAATGATGCATCATGAATAAGAAAGAAAGGGATGGAAAAGAGAAAAGATAGAGAAGAAAGAACTAAACATCATAAGAAAGGGATGGAAAAGAGAAAAGATAGAGAAGAAAGAACTAAACATCATCAGAATCTCACAGCGGAACGAATAAATTATATTAATCACATAAGATATTACATAGTATACAACAACTATCACAGTTACACAAATTATTCAAACACAAACTAGACAGTTATAAACACCTGTCTAGTTATTACAATTTAATACAACACAGAGTTACAGATAAACACTAACATAGCGGAACCAATATATATCTATACGTTGAAGCCTCCTGCTCCATATCTCCTCCATAGATTCGTCAAAGCTAACCTGAATCCCTTGGCTACTCGTAAAAATTTGAGTACCCAAGAGTTTAAGAAAAACAGAGTAAACTCCGGGTCAGACATGGGTCTGGCGTGAGTAACAGGTTAAAGTTGCTTAACTTTAAAAACCTTTGAAAAGAAAAGGTATCACGTAAGACTCCCTACACATAAACATGAGTAAGTTTTTAACTTACGCTAACCAAATCATTTGATAGGAAATCCAGTGATATTATAATAGGGTCTAGGGTTTTCAAGTAAATAAGAAATAGCTGAAATTGTTACATGATTAAATTCCAGAATACTAGCCACAAAGTGGGTAATACAATCAAATCCGAGGGCACTTATTGGAGTTTGGGTTTCCATCAATGGCAGGGCTACTAGGGTACCGCCCATCACAATACCTGGCCTATATCAGAGTACCGAGGATCCACCCTAAATCCCCTGCAACACAAGGCCGGAACCACCCCTTACTGGACAGTCCCGAACAAGACAACCCCGCAGTTGTTTGCAACCAACTGCCCACACAGCCGAATATAAAGGGACCTCTAGACAGGGGTAAATCTCGTCCTACTTGGGTGCTACCCACTTAGCCTTGCTGCACCTCCCCTGTTTTAGCCATTCCCGGTTGATGAGGCTTGAGGCTACGATTACCTTTATAGAACACATCTATCTTAGAATGCTCATCGTCCACCTGACGTTGTTCTGAAAGCATTCAATCCATACAAGTTCGTTCCGGGTTCGAACGAAACCGAAAGCATTATCTCATTACACTCATTTTGGAATCATCCTCAGAGTTAACGACAATAACCCTTGCACTCTGAATCTTCCTCTTCACTTGAGATTCACGACCTATCGTTAATTTGGATCAATGTGGTTTTCGGACTTCCAAATCTGGAAACCCGATCCCGGTCTCATCGAAATCCAAAACGTATCTTTTAAGGCCAAGTTGTTTTAAAGTTAAAACAATTCAATTCAATTATCTATATACACACAGACAGATAATTCACAATATCATAGAAGATAATTCACATTATCATCACAAACAGATAATTCACATTATCATCATACTTCAACCAAAGCATCCATATCAAACAGCATTACTTATCTCATATATCTAAGATCTCAAACCATGCAAAGCATCCATTATCAAACAACATCCATAAGCAATGATTTATTAATCATCATTCTATAATTAATTTAAAATGAATTAAATTAATTACTTCATCTCTAATTAATTTAAAATAAAATAAATTAATTACTTCATTCTATAAATCCTGCTTACTTAATCATTAATTAAACCAATTAATTAATCATACTCTAAGTATCCATCTTAATTAATCATCCTTGATTAATTATCCTTTAATTACTTTAAGTAATTAATCCTTAATTAATTACTTCAATTTATCCTTAACCATTTATAGTAATTAACCTTTAATTACTTCATTAATTAATTAACTATAATTAATTACATTAATCCTTAATTAATTACATTAATTAATTACTCTAATTAATTATCCTATTTAAATTAATTACATTAAGTAATTAATCTTTAATTAACCACATTTATTAATCACCTTTGATTAATCTCATCCAGTAATTAACTTCCCTTAATTACTTCATTAATTAATTAACTACTCCTTAATTTATTATATTTAATTAATCCCTTGATTCATTACAAAAAGAAGTAATTAAACTTAAATTACTTCCATTAAATAATCACCCTTCAATTAATTACCTCTAGTAATTACCCTACTTCATTAAGTAATTATACTTATCAAATCATCAAGTGATTATCTTAAATTAATTAAACTTAATTAATTAACTTAAACTAATCATATTATTTAATTAATTACATTTAATAATTAAGTCCTTTAATTACTTCCATTAATTAATTATACTTAACCAATTCCATAAATGATTATCCTTAATTAATTAATCTAATTAATTATCAAATTAATCACATTAATTAATCATTTCATAATCCCTAGTTAATGATCTTTCATTTAATTATACTCATTAACCATCCTTTAATTACTTCCTAAGTAATTATTCTTTAATTAACCATTATTAATTACAAATTAATTAATTCTTAATTACCAATTAATTAATCTCTAATTACTTAATTAATTAATTTTCTAATCATTAATTAATAATCTTTACTTATCTAATTAATTATCCTTAATTACAAATTAATTAACCCATAAATTAATTAACTTACAACCCTTAATCATTTATTTATTAATCCTTAATCATTAATAAATTAAATTAATTAATTACTCTTTAATTACCTTATTAATAAATTAATCTTAAATCATTAAATATTAATTAACTTTAAGATAAAACATTATCCTTATTAATGACTTAATTATCATAAATCATATTTAACTTTAAAATTAACTTACTAATTAAATCATTAAATTTTAGATTTAAAATAACAAATCAAGTTAAACAAATTTTAAACTTATACTTTAACATTTAAATCTTTTCAAAACTTGTTTAAAACATTTTACTTGGAAAACAAATTTATTTTCAATTATACTTAAATCTTTAAACTTATCGAACTTCAACTAAAATTTGGAAACATATTACTTTTGAAAACAAAGACATTTTAAACTTGAAGCTTAAAAACTGTTCATGTTTAAATTTTCTTTAAAACCTGGTATGCTTCTTTAAAAACCTGGCAACAAAATTACACTAGCCTAACACGATCATCCCCCGAGCAAAACACGAGCACTCGCGTAACCCTCCTGTCTCGAGACCAACACGAAAACGATTCGAGAAAAAACTCGAGTTTCCCGATACCTCTACCCACCTGAGTCAGATGTGCACGTGAGCACAGTGCACCACCCTCCGACCATCTCTGGCCATTCCCCCGAACATCGACAAACCAATGCCGACCTCGCCTACTCAATCGTCCACCTAGAACGACGATAACACCCACGAACCAAAAATCGAACACACGATCCAATTCCTGGAAACAACCTCATAAGAAAAACACCCACCGCCGATGATCTAGACCCCGAGAAACCCCGCCGATCACGTCGCAAACTCGCCTCGCCTTCCAGCAACTATTTCCCACCATCGCGAACGCCTCCGATCCATCCAAGACTTCGCCATTACCCCGAGAACATCGACAAACCAAACAGCCCTCAAACCCTAAACTGCCATCCCTCGGCCTCTACGTCCATCATAAAAACTCACCAACATTTTTCCTGGAACCATCCTCCTACAAGCTAACTCCGACCAAAAACTCGTCTCTGATCATCTCGCCGATTGCCATAAATTGGCAATAAACCCAAAAACCCCTCAATACCGATTATCTCAGAAATTACCAAACTAAAAATAATGATTTTACTTCTAAAAATCACGTTTTTGGATAGATATTCAGTTTATATATCTGAATTCATAAATTAAGATGTTTGAGTTTTCACTTATCTTGAACTTGCTCTGTCCTTTTAAGTTTCCAGTGAGATTTCAATTTTAATTTAACTTAATTAAAATTTTAAAACTTAATCTATAATCAAACAAACAAATCTTGTTTGAAGCCTAAGTCCTAACAGTAAGTATATCAAGAGATAATGGTTTTTAAATCAAAAATTTGTGCCTGGAAACAAATTACAGTAATCATAGAGACAATAGCATGCACACAATCATTCACCCATTCATATATATACAGAACTCACTTATATATATTCACACAAACATATTCATTCCAGAAATTAGCATGCAATCCAGATTTATACTTAAGCTTTTAAAAAATTTGTTACTCACCAGTTATAAAGAACAGAGAAGTAGTGTACAGGCTTTTGAAAACTTAAGAACTGGAAGGTGCTTTTGCTTTTAAAACTTAAGTTGTTGAAGTAATATGCTTCCTGATTTTAAGTGATGTTGCTTTAAACTTGAATCTTGCTTGTTATTGAAATTGGAACTTGCATTGTTTAGATCTGTAATGACCCGATATTTTGGACCATTCGCCTCCGCACATGTCGGACTTGAATAATTCAAAATACCGCATTGTTAATTTAAATTTGGCAAAACTGAACATATACAGTAAATAAAAAATCACAGATCACAGACACAGAGTAATAAATGCAGCGGAAATAAAAGAGATAGTAGTTCATGAAGCTACTATATAAATGTATAAGTTACTTCAGAGTTAAACCAGATACAACGGAAGAGTAATACGATACATCAGATACAAATCAGAATACATCACTGGAATCATCGAATACTGAAAGCAGAATAGATGACTGGATCTCCAAGCAAGGCTCCAACTCCAAAGGTGAGTCTCAAATACTGGTACACTCAGTCTGACCCGAGCGTAAAGCAAAACACAAGACACTCGAGTCAGGTTTAATATTCTTATATCAATAAATCCAACTCAAGTGAAATAGCAATTGAAATACAAGTAACTCAAAGGATGTTTGGAATAACCATCCTTTAAGGATCCGTTAAACTATCTACTATGTAGTAGTGTACGATAAGTAGATAATGTCTATCAGTAATATAAAGTATCAAAATAGTGTTAAGGCGTTACCATTATCCCCCTTAACACATTTTATATAAGCGTTATAGTCTATACAGCACTGTAAAATCCACCGTAAACTAGTGGGCTATCAGGGAGTACTCCATAGGTATAACACAAAACAAATCGTAGTGGTCGCGTATATAGGGATCCAAGTATGACAAGGCACATGAGGCAATACCCAAGGTAGTGAAACTACCGATTGCCTGATCCGGACTGGTGAGAACGCATCGCCGCAGCGACCGCAACACCGCGAAACAACACTCCCAAAATCAAGGGTGCACCAATCGACAACAAGTAATGAGTAGTTTTCGAAGAAGTGTGTTCGCTCGAGGTAGCTAACCCCCATTTGGCCCGGCACGGCTCCTGTTTTAGTCATTTCCAATTTGACACAAGTGTCGAGGCTATCCATTATCGTTCTCTTTCTTTAGTCATCACGTACATCATTCCAACCACTTCATTTTGGATCACACTCCACGTATAGTTATTAAAGTGGTTTACGATTTAGACAGTGAGTATGTCCCTAAACGATTCCGGTCTCTTTAATAACCTTCGAAATTATTATACCGAATGGTCGTTTATTTATTTCAAAAACCAAATCAAATTCAATTCCAATTACAATTTGTAAATCAACATTTCATTTGTCTTTCAAAACCAATTTCCATAATTTACGTTTCAAAACTTCCAAATTCATTTCAACATCTTATAATTCAATTTCGATTTTATTTAAACAATTCAAATATTGATTCAAGTTCGTATATAAGTTTCTTTCCGAAATCATTTAAATTAATTTAATTTAACATTCAAATCAATTTAAATTCATTGATCGATTTCATTAATATTCGTTAAGTAAATTTATCCTTCAAAACAATTTCTATTTAACTTCCAATTCATTAAATCAATTATTTAAGTTCAACTCCATTATATCAAAACTTACAAGTTGCATGAAATTAAATTCATCAAATCAAATACTTTAAATTACAAGTCTTACATTAGTTTCAATAAATCACATTTTTACTTCTTGTTAAAGAAAATTCAATTTCACTTATTTATTTACTTAGATACAATTTCAAAGCTCAATTAATAAAGAAACTTAATTTCACTTATTCAAGAAGTTCAGTTTCACTTAATAAAGAATTCAATTTATTTAATTATTAAATAATTCAATCTTATTTAATTATTAAATAATTTCAAAAACTTAATTATTAAATAATTTCAAACTTAATAATTAAATTTTAAACAACATTCTTTCATCAACTACTATGTTAATATTTTGTTTTGGATTATTACATATTAACATTTTCCTTTCATAAAAATTCAAATTCCAACTTCATTTAAAACCTTATTATTTATTCAAAAAAAATCTTTATTTTATTTTTAAATCAAATTATTGACCAATCGGGTTTTATTTAATTCTCTATCCTAAGTCCAAGTTTAATTTGGGTATTTATCATTTCAACCCGATTCCAATTCAATTCAAAATCAAAGCATAGCAAAGGGAACTTGCAGTGTGATAACTAGGATGGTGTTAAAGTAAATAAACAAGCGATAACAACAATCAATATCAATCCAGTAATCAATTCAAATAATCCTGAAATAATCGTATTAATTCACATTGTTGTTTGTGCAAATTAATATAATCATTTCTAGAATCTACACTATCATTTCATGTAGATTAAAGATTATTACACTAATATTTATTCGGTTCTTCACTTGATATTCATTGCTCAATTTCATACTTCAACAATCTATTCAACATACATTTAAATTGTTCAATATGTGATTAACCATATGTCTACGTGTCAAATAATTTAAATATTCAAGGGGTCATATTATACAAATTTAACAAATCAAATTCATGTCGATTCAAATTTTTTTAACTATCCTTCGTCAAATTCAATTGCATACTATTTATCACTTTATATATTACAATTTAACATCCAATATAAACAACAAGCAATCAATCACTTATCAACCAAACGGAATTATCATCGTATAATTAACAAATAATGGTGTCAGATGTCACAGGTGAACTGGTATAGTTAATAGCATAAATAACAGTGTAAATAACTAACAGTAGCATATTTCACTTGTCGTTTCAATTGAAATCAGATTTAATAAATAAAAGAATATTAATCGTGAGTGATTGCTCACCTTTCGAGGCTAGATAGATTTGACAAGGAAACAAGCTACGAACTTCAAAGCAACGCTGGATAGACATGATTCGATGAAGAAAACTGGAAGGACGGATGAAGCTAATAACAGAAATCGATAACGAATCAGAACCGAACTGATGAAGATAGATGGTATAAATGAACTTATATGACTACTATATATAACTATATGTATACTACTATAAAGCGTATATAAGGTGGCGGCTAACATACACATCAAAACTTATAACTGTCAAGCATAACTTCTATACTATTATATATATACAGCAGTAAAATACTTAATAACAAATAGTCATATATAACATATATTTTGACAAATGGATTTTTTGATAAAAAAATTTGCTCTTTGTAAAAGTACATATATATTAAACCCTGACAATGACAGCGACTCATATATGTATATACTATACAATAAATATTTATACCTACATGTATATGAGACACGACAGCCTTATGCACTTTAGAAACATATGTATGTTATACTATATAATAAAATATTTTAAAAGTACATATCTATATAAAAAACATTTAACTTTTTGAATCTATTATAATATAGATATACTTTGCAACAACTATATATTTTAAAAATGCTTATTGAAATGCAATATCCATAAGCTTCACAATGTACAGGCATATGCGTCTATATACTTACATATCCAAATTTACATTAATTAACATACTTATGAAATATACATATTACGGCTAAACCTGAATAAAATCTTGTACCAGTACTATGGTACATATCTTAATGTAAATATAAGCTAAAGTAGAAATTTTAAAACAAAAGACTTGCAACTTACTATTTCCGTGCAAACAGTAGGACATATATGACTATAACTTTATATAAAACACAGTACTCATGTACTAATATATAACTAGACTATTATACATATCTTTACAGTACAACAACCGATTATACTTATACTTCCTTTTATAAAATAATATACTGTAAACATTACTTATATACTATTATAAACCTAAATTACGTTCTTCGGTACAAAATATGCATGCTAACATATCACTCTGTAATATATATAACTAATATATATAAAGCTTTCAAAAACATCGTCAAATTTACATACTTAAAATATATAAGTTGATATATGTATTTACTTACCACAAACAACACGTAGTGGCACTGCTAGGAGGTGATTCGGAGTTGATTGTTTGGCCTCGACAGGGTGGCGTATGCGGAGGTTCAGACGGCCGGTCAGGGAGGCGAACGTGGGAAAAAGGAGATGGGTTTTTGCGGAGGTGAAGCGGCCGTAGGCTATTGGGATGTGCGCATGTGGCTGTGGTTATTGGGTTGGAGCTTGGTCCAAAAATTATGGCGGAGAGAGGGTGGTACGGTGGAAGGCTTGGCAGGCTTCTAGCGATGCAAGGAGAGGTGGGCTAACAAGTGATGGCAGGGCTGATGCGTTGGAGGTGGAAGGCTTTCAGTGATGGGTGTGAATCTGGAAGTGGAGGCCGATGGTTGCTAGGGGTCTCAAGGCGGATGCGGGAATGGTGGATGTGAGGTTGCTTCGGCGGTAATTGGAGGCTCGGGTCGAGTGTGATAAAGGTGGATTGGCGGAGATAGGTGGCAGCAAGGTGGTAAGGAGAATGGCTGCAACTGTTTGGTGATGATGGGTGAATGGTGGGGACAAGGCGTGGGTGGTGGTGAGGCGGAGATGGGCTGTTATGAAGTGGGTAGGTTGCGGCTATTTAGGCGGTGGGGAGATGGGCTTCACGAGTTTGAGGGTGGAAGGTAAGGTGTTACGTGAGCAAGTGGAGGATGTGGTTACTGCTATGGAAAGAAAAGAAGGGTGGGAAGGAAAGAAAAGGAAGGAGAAGGTGAAGCTACAGCATACCAAAAATGAATAGGCTCAAGTTTATGTATTGGTATATTTCCTATGTGATAGCACGTTAACCAAAACTGAAATTTGAAGGTAGTATATTGGGAACAAACAAATGGGCAAAAGTCGTATGAATTTAGAGATTCATTAAATGGGAATAACTATTGGTATGACACAGTAGGCAAGTGGGTAAAAGAAACCAAAAGTCTAAAATGCGGAACTGATACAAAGTCGTTACGCAGATTTCCACTATTACCGAAACTTCGAAACACGCAAACGAATATATCACTGAGATCAGCACTATGAGACGATCAAAATGGTACACAGATGTCAGTGGTATGATTGAATTATAAAAATTCGAATTTTCTAATAGCGGAAAATGCAACAAAAACGCAAGAAATTTAGATCGACGGAGCTAAAGAAGTCTGAATTTGGAAGAACGAAAAACAGCGTTTGCTCAGAAGATGGTTTAGAATTTTTCTATGTAAAAATATTTATGTTCCGGAAACATTTTATTTTCATTTCTTTTTAACTGATTAAATTGAAGTGAATTTACGCGCGAAATAAACTTTCATATTTTCGGATGAAAATTTACCAGTTGCTATGTTTAACTAGACGTATTCCAAATATTAAATTTTTATTTCAAAATTTTATCGTTTAAAATTTCACAAAATTTCAACTAATTACGTTATTAAAACAGTTGAAATTTACGGGTCGTTACACTCTCCCCCACTCAAAACTTTTCGTCCCCGAAAAGGAACGAGGTAGGAGAATAGAAACAACCAGAAAGAAAACAGATTTGAAATACAAAATAACAATCAATTTAAACCATATAAATTCAAATTTGAATTAATTGATATTCAATAATTGATTTAATCCATTTGATTTCACTTAAGGGAAATCAATCTTAATTATTTCTAAATTTATTATCTTATTATCCAATTATGTTTAATTAACAAATTTCTAAAATCATAAATTTGAATAGTCTTTTATTATAATCATATTTTTTTCAGCAATTTAAATTCTTCTTTATTCCAAATTATTGTTAAATTTATTCTACTTAATATATCTTATCACATATATTAGTATATTTACACTTATTATAACTACACAAATTTATTTAAAATTTCGTTTGATATCATTTTCTGCTGTATAATAGTCAATTACATAGTTAACTTTTGAAAACTTAAGTAAGTTATATTGAATGCAATTGAGTATTATACAAGTAAATTTTACAATTCAGTTATTTCAAGTTAAGTATTTATAAAAGAATTTGGCTTCATTTATAATTGAAAATCATCCTTTAAGAAAATTTAGAATTAAATTTCCGATTAAATTTAAACAATTTAGAGATAAATATATACATACAATATATCCAAGTCAAATCTAAATTAAATACTAATATATATGTATATAAATATTTTTAAATCAAGTCATACTTTAAAAATTCAAATCAAATTTATTTCAAAACAAAAGTGTAGCAAGCTACTGATGGTCTCTACTCTTCGAAACTCGAAAATGCATGTCGATGATGCGGTCGCCATCACCGAAATTATTTTCCAGCGACAAAGAGAAAAGCACTTGATTAAAACATCTAAAATTTCTATGAAATGTTTTTTTTCCCGAAAATACTTTAGATATACATTTTAAAAACCTTTAAAACCAAGGTTTGAAATTTTCGGAAATTAAATTCTCAAATTCTTGATTTAAATTCATTTCAAATTCTAAATCAAATTATATCCAAGTTTTATAAATTCATTTATTCATATTATGCAATAGTCAATGGTTTATAAAACAATAAATGAAAATCATATATTATCATTTCTGACAACAAACTTCATTAACAATTTAATTTCAGAAAACTTATATTTATATATAGTATAATCATACAAAACTATTTTATTCACCAAAATTGAAACAATATTGTGTCAGTTGCTCTGCTCAAGTGTTTTGGAAACCCTATCGATAGCGTTGATCAGACGAATCAATCGAAAACCCAAATCAACATCAACAACTCAAACAACACAATATATAAAACATTTAATATTAATTTACAAATACATTTCTTTGCTCGACGATACAGGAATGAATTTTCAAAATAAGGATAGGGTTTCAAATTTGATGGACTCAAATCAAAGAGAAATCTGATTCGAAGATAAGTTCAAAACAAGATAAGATGATTAAATACCAAGATATGGAGATGTATAAGTTTATATAAATCACGGGCAACCTTCCGGGTCAACCGTGACTTCCAGAATTAGATCGATGTGGAATTCTGAGGCAAATCCACATCCGATCTCGAGAGATAGAATTTGGTATATCTAGAGATATTAGCATCTAAACCGAGGATATATAAATCTCCGGCAAATCGATTCTATCGTAAAGAGTTTCACCCCTTTACAAATCAATTTGAGATTGGCGGGACCGCCAACTCATTATAAAGATCATTCAAGGCGGAGTTATGGGATACTCCGGAATTAGAAGACGAATAGTGAGGGACACGAATGAATTTCGAAACCGAGGGAACGTTCCAAAATTCAAAGGAATCGAGTCAAAAAGGACGAGGTTCAAACTCGGATGAAAGTGATTCTGTAAATACATTTATCCTATATGCTGAGTTTTGCCTAGAGCTACCAAAGCTCTGATACCAACTGTAACGGACCGCGTCAGTGGGGTAACGCCCACCGTAGCATACAGCAGTACCTGTGGTCTACCTTTACGGCCAGCCTCTCGACTGCACCAACCCCGCAGGGACATGTAGGAGTAAGAGTCATCCGCTTGCTACCAAACCAAATGCGAGAACCCCCTATCATGCTGCACCCGCCAAGTGCATAGGCAGGCACACATGTCGGACTTGAATAATTCAAAATACCGCGTTGTTAATTTAAATTTGGCAAAACTGAACATATACAGTAAATATAAAATCACAGATCACAGACACAGAGTAATAAATGCAGCGGAAATAAAAGAGATAGTAGTTCATGAAGCTACTATATAAATGTATAAGTTACATCAGAGTTAAACCAGATACAACGGAAGAGTAATACGATACATCAAATACAAATCAGAATACATCACTGGAATCATCGAATACTGAAAGCAGAATAGATGGCTAGATCTTTAAGCAAGGCTCCAACTCCAAAGGTGAGTCTCAAATACTGGTACACTCAGTCTGACCCGAGCGTAAAGCAAAACACAAGACACTCGAGTCAGGATTAATATTCTTATATCAATAAATCCAACTCAAGTGAAATAGCAATTGAAATACAAGTAACTCAAAGGATGTTTGGAATAACCATCCTTTAAGGATCCGTTAAACTATCTACTATGTAGTAGCGTACGATAAGTAGATAATGTCTATCAGTAATATAAAGTATCAAAATAGTGTTAAGGCGTTACCATTATCCCCCTTAACACATTTTATATAAGCGTTATAGTCTATACAGCACTGTAAACTCCACCGTAAACTAGTGGGCTATCAGGGAGTACTCCATAGGTATAACACAAAACAAATCGTAGTGGTCGCGTATATAGGGATCCAAGTATGACAAGGCACATGAGGCAATACCCAAGGTAGTGAAACTACCGATTGCCTGATCCGGACTGGTGAGAACGCATCGCCGCAGCGACCGCAACACCGCGAAACAACACTCCCAAAATCAAGGGTGCACCAATCGACAACAAGTAATGAGTAGTTTTCGAAGAAGTGTGTTCGCTCGAGGTAGCTAACCCCCATTTGGCCCGGCACGGCTCCTGTTTTAGTCATTTCCAATTTGACACAAGTGTCGAGGCTATCCATTATCGTTCTCTTTCTTCAATCATCACGTACATCATTCCAACCACTTCATTCTGGATCACACTCCACGTATAGTTATTAAAGTGGTTTTCGATTTAGACAGTGAGTATGTCCCTAACCGATTCCGGTCTCTTTAATAACCTTCGAAATTATTACACCGATTGGTCGTTTATTTATTTCAAAAATCAAATCAAATTCAATTCCAATTACAATTTGTAAATCAACATTTCATTTGTCTTTCAAAACCAATTTCCATAATTTACGTTTTAAAACTTCCAAATTCATTTCAACATCTTATAATTCAATTTCGATTTTATTTAAACAATTCAAATATTGATTCAAGTTCGTATATAAGTTTCTTTCCGAAATCATTTAAATTAATTTAATTTAACATTCAAATCAATTTAAATTCATTGATCGATTTCATTAATATTCGTTAAGTAAATTTATCCTTCAAAACAATTTCTATTTAACTACCAATTCATTAAATCAATTATTTAAGTTCAACTCCATTATATCAAAACTTACAAATTGCATGAAATTAAATTCGTCAAATCAAATTCTTTAAATTACAAGTCTTACATTAGTTTTAATAAATCACATTTTTACTTCTTGTTAAAGAAAATTCAATTTCACTTATTTATTTACTTAGTTACAATCTCAAAGCTCAATTAATAAAGAAACTTAATTTCACTTATTCAAGAAGTTCAGTTTCACTTAATAAAGAATTCAATTTATTTAATTATTAAATAATTCAATCTTATTTAATTATTAAATAATTTCAAAAACTTAATTATTAAATAATTTCAAACTTAATAATTAAATTTTAAACAACATTCTTTCATCAACTACTATGTTAATATTTTGTTTCGGATTATTACATATTAACATTTTCCTTTCATAAAAATTCAAATTCCAACTTCATTTAAAACCTTATTATTTATTCAAAAAAAATCTTTATTTTATTTTTAAATCAAATTATTGACCAATCGGGTTTTATTTAATTCTCTATCCTAAGTCCAAGTTTAATTTGGGTATTTATCATTTCAACCCGATTCCAATTCAATTCAAAATCAAAGCATAGCAAAGGGAACTTGCAGTGTGATAACTGGGATGGTGTCAAAGTAAATAAACAAGCGATAACAACAATCAATATCAATCCAATAATCAATTCAAATAATCCCGAAATAATCGTATTAATTCACATTGTTGTTTGTGCAAATTAATATAATCATTTCTAGAATCTATACTATCATTTCATGTAGATTAAAGATTATTACACTAATATTTATTCGGTTCTTCACTTGATATTCATTGTTCAATTTCATACTTCAACAATCTATTCAACATACATTTAAATGGTTCAATGTGTGATTAACCATATTTCTACGTGTCAAATAATTTAAACATTCAAGGGATCATATTATACAAATTTAACAAATCAAATTCATGTCGATTCAAATTTTTTTAACTATCCTTCGTCAAATTCAATTGCATACTATTTATCACTTTATATATTACAATTTAACATCCAATATAAACAACAAGCAATCAATCACTTATCAACCAAACAGAATTATCATCGTATAATTAACAGATAATGGTGTCAGATGTCACAGGTGAACTGGTACAGTTAATAGCATAAATAACAGTGTAAATAACTAACAGTAGCATATTTCACTTGTCGTTTCAATTGAAATCAGATTTAATAAATAAAAGAATATTAATCGTGAGTGATTGCTCACCTTTCGAGGTTAGATAGATTTGACAAGGAAACAAGCTACGAACTTCAAAGCAACGCTGGATAGACATGATTCGATGAAGAAAACTTGAAGGACAGATGAAGCTAATAACAGAAATCGATAACGAATCAGAACCGAACTGATGAAGATAGATGGCATAAATGAACTTATATGACTACTATATATAACTATTTGTATACTACTATAAAGCGTATATAAGGTGGCGACTAACATACACATCAAAACTTATAACTGTCAAGCATAACTTCTATACTATTATATATATACAGCAGTAAAATACTTAATAACAAATAGTCATATATAACATATATTTTGAAAAATGGATTTTTTGATTAAAAAATTTGCTCTTTGTAAAAGTACATATATATTCAACCCTGACAATGACAGCGACTCATATATGTATATACTATACAATAAATATTTATACCTACATGTATATGAGACACGACAGCCTTATGCACTTTAGAAACATATGTATGTTATACTATATAATAAAATATTTTAAAAGTACATATCTATATAAACAACATTTAACTTTTTGAATCTATTATAATATAGATATACTTTGCAGCAACTATATATTTTAAAAATGCTTATTGAAATGCAATATCCGTAAGCTTCACAATGTACAGGCATATGCGTCTATATACTTACATATCCAAATTTACATTAATTAACATACTTATGAAATATACATATTACGGCTAAACCTGAATAAAATCTTGTACTAGTACTATGGTACATATATTAATGTAAATGTAAGCTAAAGTAGAAATTTTAAAACAAAAGACTTGCAACTTACTATTTCCGTGCAAACAGTTGGACATATATGACTATAACTTTATATAAAACACAGTACACATATATGACTATAACTTTATATAAAACACAGTACTCATGTACTAATATATAACTAGACTATTATACATATCTTTACAGTACAACAACCGGTTATACTTATACTTCCTTTTATAAAATAATATACTATAAACATTACTTATATACTATTATAAACCCAAATTATGTTCTTCGGTACAAAATATGCAGGCTAACATATCACTCTGTAATATATATAACTAATATATATAAAGCTTTCAAAAACATCCTCAAATTTACATACTTAAAATATATAAGTTGATATATGTATTTACTTACCACAAACAACACGTAGTGGCACTACTAGGAGGTGATTCGGAGTTGATTGTTTGGCCTCGACAGGGTGGCGTATGCGGAGGTTCAAACGGCCGGTCAGGGAGGCGAACGTGGGAAAGAGGAGATGGGTTTTTGCGGAGGTGAAGCGACCGTAGGCTATTGGGATGGGCGCATGTGGCTGTGGTTATTGGGTTGGAGCTTGGTCCGAAAATTATGGCGGAGAGAGGGTGGTACGGTGGAAGGCTTGGCAGGCTTCTGGCGATGCAAGGAGAGGTGGGCTAACAAGTGATGGCAGAGCTGATGCGTTGGAGGTGGAAGGCTTTCAGTGATGGGTGTGGATCTGGAAGTGGAGGCCGATGGTTGCTAGGGGTCTCAAGGCGGATGCGGGAATGGTGGATGTGAGGTTGCTTCGGCGGTAATTGGATGCTCAGGTCGAGTGTGGTAAAGGTGGATCGGCGGAGATAGGTGGTAAGGCGAATGGCTGCAACTGTTTGGTGATGATGGGTGAATGGTGGGGACAAGGCGTGGGTGGTGGTGAGGCGGAGATGGGCTGTTATGAAGTGGGTAGGTTGCGGCTATTTAGGCGGTGGGGAGATGGGCTTCACGAGTTTGAGGGTGGAAGGTAAGGTGTGACGTGAGCAAGTGGAGGATGTGGTTACTGCTGTGGAAAGAAAAGAAGGGTGGGAAGGAAAGAAAAGGAAGGAGAAGGTGAAGCTACAGCATACCAAAAATGAATAGGCTCAAGTTTATGTATTGGTATATTTCCTATGTGATAGCACATTAACCAAAACTGAAATTTGAAGGGAGTATATTGGGAACAAACAAATGGGAAAAAGTCCTATGAATTCAGAGATTCATTAAATGGGAATAACTATTGGTATGACACAGTAGGCAAGTGGGTAAAAGAAACCAAAAGTCTAAAATGCGGAACTGATACAAAGTCGTTACGCAGATTTCCACTATCACCGAAACTTCGAAACACGCAAACGAATATATCACTGAGATCAGCACTATGAGACGATCAAAATGGTACACATATGTCAGTGGTATGATTGAATTATAAAAATTCGAATTTTCTACTAGCGGAAAATGCAACAAAAACGCAAGAAATTTAGATCGACGGAGCTAAAGAAGTCTGAATTTGGAAGAACGAAAAATAGCGTTTGCTCAGAAGATGGTTTAGAATTTTCCTATGTAAAAATTTTTATGTTCCGGAAACATTTTATTTTCATTGCTTTTTAACTGATTAAATTGAAGTGAATTTACGCGCGAAATAAACTTTCATATTTTCTGATGAAAATTTACCAGTTGCTATGTTTAACTAGACGTATTCCAAATATTAAATTTTTATTTCAAAATTTTGTCGTTTAAAATTTCACAAAATTTCAACTAATTACGTTATTAAAACAGTTGAAATTTACGGGTCGTTACAAGATCTCAAGTTTGCTTGCTTCAGTTTTGAAAAGATGCTGGCATTAGAAAATCTCAGGTTGAAGAAGAAGCTTTACAGGCTTTGATTTGAAAATGAACTACAGTTGGTGATTTGAAACTTGAAAATGGTTTGCATTTGTTTTATGAACGGAAAGAAAACAAAGATTGATATACAGAACAAGTATACAGGTTGATATTTGCATTTGTACAACAATTGGTCAGAGATTTTTTCTATAAGGAGGCTGAAATGATTTTCCAGCAAATTTGAAATGATAGCATTAAATGCCTTGGTTCCTTATCATGTTTACAAATACTATTCCCTTTTATTTCGTATGTACGATCTTGTATGTATTTTTTTTCTTGTTTTGACTTATTTCTTTGCATATACATATTGCTATAGTATATATATACTTGCCTGATTTGCTTTCTACCCTATGCTTTCTATAAAGTTGTTATATTTTTAGAATTATCTTATGTGTTCATTTTAAAGTTGTTATAGTTATTTGAAAACAATAATTTGTCAAATTTAAATAATTTATAAAAGAGATTTATAAATTCCTATTATTATTAAATGAATTAATATATCATATTTATTAAACAATATTTTAAAACAAACCTTTCAATTAATCTTAAACTTAAGCTAAGATATAATTTAATCAATTAAACATTTATCTTAAATATTTTAAAACCATATATTTTAAATTAAATCATAATCGCCAAATTACCAAAATATATTAGAATTTGAAAACAAGATTTATTTATTTATTAAATTCAAACCAAAGATTTCTATTTACAATATATACAAATATATACACATTATAAATAGAAAACAATTTATTAGCTTTTAAAAAGATAAAATTACCAATTAAATATTTGTTAAAAGAAGATTATTAAATCAATTTAAATTTCAATACAGATTATTAAATTGATATTGCCAAAAATTCCGGGATATCACACTATCCATACAAGTAACACACAAAGCACGATCAAAACACACAAGTACGATCAAGCCATATAAACGACTTCTAATTCCCTTTTTAATTAATCTCCCCTAATTAATTAAAATCCTCTTTTATTAGTTAAACTCATTTTTACTCAATAAACTCTTTTATAAATGAAACTCCATTTGTTAATTAAACTCCATTATTTAATTAAACATCACCATTCATTTTCAACACATTCCAATACTTCCTAAAAGTATTCATATACTTATCTCAATTGCAAAGTATATTCAAAAATCAATTTCATAGGGCTTAAGACAAACGTTACTCAAACACTGTCACTACAAACCCAAAACCGTTTCACTTATGATTATCTTCAACACATTCTTTTCAAAGATTTATCTACATTCATAAATATAGCCAAAACACGTTAAAGGAGAATGTTACGAATACATTGCCACAACAAACCCAAAACCAATTCATACTTGTTATTCTCTATAAAAACACCCTTTATTAAAGATACAAGTATTTTTCTAAACACATTTACAATATTTTAACACTTTAAATATTATCCAAGGGTTAAAAAACAGATGTTACTAAAACATTGTTTATAATAAACCCAAAAACACTTTACTATTCCATTATCTTTAAAATGCCATTTTAAAGATCCAATTGCTTTTCAAAAGTATAGTTAAATGGGTCAAAACAGATGTTGCACAAACATCTATATTATAAACCCAAAATAACTTTTATACTTGCCATTTAATTTAAAACATCCCTTTAAAGTTTTACTTATAACTTTACTTATTAAACAAGGTAATATACTTTCTTAATCAATTTACAAAACAATCCATTATAACATAGGAGATATAATCTAAAAATCCTTTTAAATCCCTTTACAAAACATTAATTTTTTTTAAACCACTAAATATACTAGAATACCATTAAAAAGTTTATATATACATATACTAATTTATTTGTAAAACTAAGATATTTAATAAAATACTATAAACCATTTGTAAATATTATAATATAAAAGTCTTTTATTTATTTAATAAAATCTTAAGAATTTTCTAAAACCATATATACAATAAAAATATACTTTTAAAATGCTTATACTATATTCTAAACCGTTTATTAAAACTCCATTTAAAACCTGTTTTGTAATTTAAAACGATCTCTTTATAAATCCATAAACGATTTTCAAAAACATATTTAAACTTTGAAAATTTTTTGATAATAAGTACACTAACAATAATTATTAACAATAGAAGAAGCCTTAGGATGTCTTCCAAAGTTAACTTTAAAATCGCAGATCACACCGATTTCAAAGTGCATCCATCGTGGCCTTTTCGCTTCTAACATTTTTCGTTTCCATTCCCAATTCACCACAAATTTCCAAAACATGCCTATAAACACACCAAAACATGTGTAGAACAATCCAATATATAAACACACACACATATATTTCCACAATATATCACATTTTATCCAATTTAACATATGTCATATATCGGGGATTTCAAAGCACGTTTATAATGACTATATCATTTCTAGCATTCATAATATATTATCACTTTTCACAAAGCCATACCAAACATGTAAACAAGTAGTCTGGGCCACAATACATGTTATAGATGATCAAATAGATATTATTATGATCAATAATAATGTTCTCACTTGTTTTACAAAGCAAGGCCAGGTCCAAAAGTAATAACTGGCATTGTTCGTTATATAGTTTATATTTTCAATACAACAACAACTATATACACAATAATTGTACAATCAACTGGTGAGTAAAACTCACCCAAGTTCCAGCTAACACTCATGCGTTTTCGAACAGTCCGAAATTGAATGCCGTTCGATTTTGACTAAAATTCTCACAAGCTCCAAACTCGATGAATCCAACTCCATTGCGTAGATAATCCCGATACGAACACAACAACAAAGACGGTTCCTCAGTCGGACCTCGTATGAATAAGATACGATATTTAAAAGGATTTAAATTATACAAAATATTAGTTAATTAACTAAAACTTAATTAACCATAAGTATAATTACCTTAATCCAATTCCCGCCTTATCCTCTTCCTCATCCTTTTATTCTTGTTTGAAAACTCCGACTCCAAGCCAAACGTGCACGTCCCCTGTATCACTAATACTCCCCAAACGAGCACCAAAAGATGAACGGATGCCACTAGCAACTTTCTTTTCACATGAGCTTCTTGATGGACCCCAATTTGTCCAATTCGACTATTTCTTCGATCGACCTACTGCCCTGAATCCTCCCCCAAAAGCAGCATTTCATATCAACGCATCGGAGCTCCAACAGCTTACGCCAAAATTCTCCCTGCGCTACTACGAGTCTAACCACACACTCGAAATCGCCTACGCCCACCCTAATAAATTCACAACCTATGTTGTTCACCAACCATCACCACTATCGCATCCTTCTACACGCTATCGCACCACCCCGTATCACCTCCACTAGCTCCTCTTCGCATGAGACACTGAAATCCTTTCTCCAATTAGCCTAACTTCGACCGCAACTCCTCCAAAGCCAAGTGCTAATCTACGGTCGTTAAAGTCGTTCGTGCGTAAATGATATCGTACTCAATTTCGAACATACCAAAATAAAGCTCACTCCAATACGAAGCCATTGAATCCAAGTTGCTCGAATTCGTTCACTATTGCTGTTGATTAAATTGATGGAAGAAAATAAAATGGTGGCTGTTGTTGGTTTTTTTGTCCAGGAAAAATAAAAGAGAGGAAGGGGAATTGAAATTTAGGTTACAGATTTAATTCTATTTATAGGAAAAAGGTAATAAATTTTATTCCTTCAAATTTAACGCTGCGCTTTTCGAGTCCGCACAATCACACAGCATGTCTGATCGTCATGAAACACGTCGGCGTACAACATTGATTATTCCAGATCAAATGACACCGGTTTCGTCAAAATCGAAGACAGTGCCTTGGAATGTTAATTCCACATGTTAATTAAAACGAATTATGTTTAAAACAATTTTAATCACTTAAATTGTAAATTAACGTTTATAATAAACATTTATTATATAAAAAGAATCAAAATAAGCTTTTGGAATCATTTTTTTGAATAAAATCCAAGATTCAATGATTTAAATAATCCCAATATTTAATTATAAACTGTTCAAAAATCTGAGTCGTTACATTCTTCCCCCTTAAAAGAATTTCGCCCTCGAAATTCCAACACAAGCAACAAAGCAACCATCACACATCAATACTTAACGGTATTGCAGTCAACAGCATCCAAAGAAACAATCACATAACAATACCACATAGTATTGCAATCACTAGTAACCAAAACTCATGGTTCGCCCAGGTTAATAAATCATCTCATCGCACAAGGATGATAAATAATCCACTAAGCGTTACCTTATGCTCAATAGCCTCAGGTACCACTCAGTCGATCACTCATGCTTCCGCAAACAGTTCGAAGAGTCATTCCCCATACTCACCACAAGCCAACACACATAGCATATGAATATACTAAAGCCTATATGATATACATATATCATCCGTACGCCGTACGCAATATCGAACCTGATCGCTAGCTCGATCACATAAATTTTACTTCTAAACTAGTATATCTTGCTTGACCTCTCTAGTGCAGACTCTGGTCCGATTTCTTGATTAGATACCTTCATTCTCCTTACATAGCCATAACTATGATAGAAAAGTTAGGATCAAAGCAAAAGTCCGTATGAAGTGTTCGATGTCAAGAATCGAGTGAAAAATCCTATCTCGGACCGGTGTAAATCACCTCGAAATCCACGTACTCAATTCCTTGATCAAGAACTACCAAGCGAACAAAATGATTTATGTGTACAACTTATGTACCCACTTCAATTGGTTTCTTAACTACACCAATTTCTTCCTATTTTAATCTACATTCAATTTCATTTATAGTATTTCTCATTTAATACTAAAATCGCTTATGAACATTTCATAAAATTTACTTCGAGTTATTAAACATTATATATATGTTCATACTCGTATAATACTCCACTACATCCTCAGAGTATATACTAAACATCCAATTCATTTTACTTAACATGGATATTCAAACAATTTAAAAACTTGTTTAAATTCAACTATCTTCAAAGTTCAACTGTTATATAAGACTTAACTTTATATCTTCACAAAACACTTAGCTTCAAATTTGTTTTTATACAAATGTTGAAGTTTCAGCTATCCAAAATCGTCGAAAATTCCATTTTATTTCAACAAATGAAAACTATCACCTAAACACATCAATTACGATGCACTGATCATTCAATCCTAATGCATAAGCTATATGTGTCTATAATATAACTTAATCGAAAACTTAAGAATTAAACATATGATCTTATTTTAAATTTTTTGAAATATGTATACTTATAGCTTTCGTATACAAAATCAAACTTTCGAGATTTAAATCAAAATCTATTTCACCAAAACAACTCTATAGCAAATTGCTACTATAGCATCCCCCACTTTTAGACTTGAAAATAAATGCCGACGATGCTGCACTCATCATTAGAATTATTTTCCAGCGAGAGAAATGAGTTCCGTACATCCAAACCAAGCCTTTCGGATATAAGCAAAATCATTTCCAAAACAGTATCAAATACTTCGTAAATAGTACTAAGTACCTTGATATCAGTCCCATATACCAATTCCCAAATATTTATTTATATCCAAATATACTAGTATTATTTTCCAAAACCTTAGAAAACCAATTTTAAAACACACCATGATTTTAGTCCTAAAATTCTCAGTTTAAATCCAATTCATGTTTATAACTATACTTATAAACCATATTTATATAAGTCATTTCCTTATATAAAATCATAACACAAGTGTTTACCTTTGTTTATATTATAATAAACAACTTTCATTAAATTCAAAATTTAACCCGACACTACCACCGAACGCCTTATAGTCAAACTGTGAAACTTAATTCACAAGGAGTTCATTTTAATGTTCCCACAATTTATTATCTACC
This sequence comes from Allium fistulosum, assembly GCA_030737815.1. Classification (NCBI taxonomy): domain Eukaryota; kingdom Viridiplantae; phylum Streptophyta; class Magnoliopsida; order Asparagales; family Amaryllidaceae; genus Allium; species Allium fistulosum. The sequence goes on from CM060901.1 coordinate 1,250,963,539, forward strand.
TAACCCATGCAGTGAAAAGGTAAAACTGCTCATAAGCTGGTTGAGCACAACAAATCAAACAACAAATGATAATAATCGAATATTAATGTTTTCTAACAGATAAACACATCATACAAAACTATATCGATTTATGAAATTGTTCTTTTGTATATAAAATATAATCCTAGGTAAAATTATATCATTTACCAATTTAAAGAATAATACTGCGCGGATTTGCCCTATCCAAGTGTTTAGAGATCCCTGTCCATAATGATAGCAACTCGTATTGATCAAAATCCATAAGCCACTCTACAAATCAATAAACACAATACAAATTTTTTTATAACAATAATATATACGCACTCTCGTATATATACACTCAACTCATAATAAGGCATTCCATTACCTATCTCTCAACGAGTTATATCCACCAAAGCCAAGGTTCTCATTTAACCTTCAACTCCAATACCACATGTAAAGATCCACCTTTTTGATCCCTGAATGTCGACACTAATACATCACGGTATTCACGAGCCGAGCACCCAAGTGCCAGAATGACAAATTGTTTGGGTAAAATAAATAGAAAATGAAATAGAACAAGAAAGAAGAGGGCAAATTATCAAAATCTCACATGTAGAACAATAATATAAAATATCTTAAAATATTTTTATCAAAAAGAAAACTTTGATATACATACATCAATCAGAGAAGACTAACCTATCACCAGCCTAGATAGTTATAACATCTTGTCCTCACAAATGCTAATAGAAATAAGTCAAGTAATGCAGCGGAAAATAAGCAAAGTAAGAGATCAGCAGCTCCTCTCCAAGAGCTCCAATTAGCCACTGCTTAATTTGGAAACATACTCTAACTGAACCGAGTTTTAATAAATTAACACCTGGATCAGTCCAGTAAACCAACGTGAGAAACTCAAATCACATAGATTTACTATATCTTAAAAACCTTCAAAATAAGGGTATCTTGTAAGACCACACCGCTAATAAACACGGACAGGTTTTTACATTACGATAACCAAACCATTTCTACTATAAAATCGAGTGATAATATAATAATGTCTAAGGTGTGAAATATAAATAATCACATAGCAGTAATGCAAGTGAGTGTACATCACAACAATAATAAGTATACAATCACAACCGCAAAGGCACGTTTGCTAATTATGTAGGATTCCATGTAGATCTCTTTGGGAAGCCGAATCCGAACTACTGCAGAAGGATTAGAGATATCCTTTCGAAACGTCATACATCTCTAGTGAATGTACCATAGGAAAACATAGCTGGTTTTGCCAAGACCTGATGCATCGCTCCCACATGCACATCCCAATAAGTATCTCTAGAAATGGAGTCACATGCACACTATGGGTTTACCAACCATACTGGCTAGTCATACCCGCTGATGAGGCTACGTTCGAAATTCCAACCCATGATTCACCACCCAAAAGATCTTCTATACGAGCTTCAACTCGAACAGATCTTGGAACCACACTTGGATTCCCATATCTCAAATAGATCTCGGAAGCACACATGGATTCTTCAAAAGATCTCGAAATCACACATGGATTCCAATACCTCAACAGGTCTCAGAATCACACATGGATTCCGGCATCCTGAATAAATCACGAACAACTACATGTGTTCGAGCATCTCAAACCAATCTCGAATCTCCACATAGATTCTAGCATCATGGAGAAATCACAAACTAATCACGAAGCAATCACAAGGCAATCACGAACCAATCACGAACCAAGAACACGTATATGGTTTTGGAGTGGTTACGGTTTCAAGTCATCTCATATAAGTACACTCCCTCGCTTACCGGATGCTCCAAAACCAATCGATCGATTTTTCGGGATCTCAACCCCGGTTCTGTTGGAAACAAAAAGACATGCATAAGAGCGAAGATCACCTTCGAACCGTTTAAGCGGACTGGTTTCCTTACCATTGTCCTAGAAGAGCAAAATGAGTTTATATGTAAAATATAGTATCACCGAAGATAACAGTACCATATAATCCTCGTGTTTCTTCTAGATATTTCCACGGTATATTTGGTCAAACCAAATAACAATGAGAACAATCACATATGGGAAACTAGTTCACGTATACTGTCCATAAGCAAGTAACACACAAAGCACGATCGAAACACACAAGTACGATCAAGTCATATAAATAACTTCTAATCACCTTTTTAACTGATCTCCCTTTATTAATTGAAATCCTCCTTTATTAATAAAACTCATTTTTACTCAATAAACTCCATTTGTTAATTAAACACCACTATTTAGTTAAACATCACTATTCATTTTTAACACATTCCAATACTTCCCAAAAGTATTCATATACTTATCTCAACCATATAAGTTTATTCATAAATCAATTTCATAGGGCTTAAGTGTGACGACCCCACCTCTATGCCCAGTTTAGCAAAGAACATTACATGTAATGTCGTCTGCTAATCCGAAGAATACGGTTGGTTAAGGGCCGAATGTGAATATATCTTTATACTAACATTGACACGTCTTATTTACCTTTTTGAGGATCTGAACTGAAATTAGACGTGTGCACTATTAATACAAAGTAATAAACACACAATTAAAAATATTCAGAACAATATATAATATAGATAAATTAGAATCAGAGTCACAGATTTCGGCGGACTAATATACAACATATTTCAGACACTATACAGGTACAAAATTACTATTGGATAATATACATAATGATGAAGTAAACTAAAACTATCAAAATAGTCTACTCCAATGCTAACCAAAAATCCAAGAGTCAATGAGTCCTTGTACCCGTAAAGTCTCGGCCTGACCCGAGTATTAAAATAATAAACGGGTCAGATTATATCTAAATAATAGGTGAGATACTATTATCTTAACTTTATGACTTAATATAATAATCCATATAAAATATGCCGAACAACCAATCAAAATAAGGCATACTAATTAAATTCACTATATAAATCCATAAATGACTTAACTCTAAAATAAGTCATCCTAAAATATGCCTAAAACCCAAAAAAATCCATAAAAGGCATATCAATCCAATAGATACAGATATCAAAATTTTGACTTAACAATAACCAAATAAGTCATAAATAAAATATTCCCAAAACAAATACTCAAATAAGGCATATCTAACAAATCACCATTTCATAAATACATATCAAGTCTCAATAGACTATCATCTCAAAATATGTTGGTAACCAATTCAAATTCCTCAAAGCCATGAAGGAAATAGAATATCCATACTAAAAATATTTGAAGAAATAATCATTAATAATGAAATAATAATGGTAGTCATCTATTAGTTTAATACAGTGACACGAAATCTACCGAAAGAGACCCACTACATAGAAAGGAAGCCTACCAAAAGAGACCGCAGATTAGGAAAACCGCTCAAAGAAAAGAACAGCCGTGTACCTAATCTTTCCTACGCAAATTTACCTACCGACGGAGGTAAACATAGCCTAACTATATAAAACAAAATAATCTGATAGGTTGTAGTCTCTACAGACTGCATCCATGTAAGAATCTGCCTTCCGAACGAGACAACCATATTTACACCATAACAGACCTTCCGAAAGAGATCTGCCTACCCAAATCTAAAAAGGTATAGATTCTCGGATCGATGAAAAATGAGCTATCTTCTCTCGAGGATCTATAGTCTGAAATGCGAACACCCTAAGATAATACAACTCTAAGTGTTAATTACTGTCACTCCAGTAATCACAAGAAATTAACTAACTATCCCATAACAGATAGTAAATTCAGTTATTTACTAAAAGCTAGTAATTTTCACTCAAACTCTATTTAACAAAAAATAACAATAATCGAAAGAATTGTAAAATGTGTCCCATAGCATCCGACAATTCAATCGTTTATTAAAATTCTTTTCCATAGAAATTAGGAAATATCATTGAAATGGAAATCATTCAATTTTCCAATTAAAAATCCAATTAGAATTATTAATCCAATTTTAATTTAAAGAAGGATTTTATAAAAATTTACTTTGATTTAAAATTTATAAATAATAAGAAAATTTCTTTTAAAAAGATATATATAATTATATATATTATTAATAATAATTTTTTTCCTAAAGCATTTGAATTCATTATAAATCCCTTTTTACTATTTATAAATAGATAAAAATTCATAATTTGCTAATATAAAGAAAATCATTTCTTTTCAACCAAATTCCTAAATATTAAATCTTTGCTTTTCAAATATTCTTATCTCTAAAAGTATTTTCTAACAATAATAATTTAAATTTGTAAAAATGATCAAAAGTATAATTTATGTACTTTAAAAAGCGATTTCAAACTATATATCATATAAAAATGATTTTCTAAAACTATTCTGCAAAAATTCTTTAATTTAATATCTATATAATTTTTTTTTAATTTTTCCTAATTTCATATAATAGACATTTTATATTCCTCAAATTAAAGAATCAAGTGCAACAAAGAATTAGAAAATTCAAAATATATCACCTAGAGCCAACATCGCTCTATATAAAAGATTAGTTCAATTGTGGAATTATTTAGCGATCAGAGTTGTTTTCCAACAACTCCGATCACACAAACAGTACAACAACCATATAATTTAACTACAACTGATCAAACGTATTTCGATGATTTCAAAATCATGCAATTTCATAACTGATATTGCAATCCAATCCAATATTTAGAACACATAGTTCAACCAATTCATTCACCAAACAAATTGAACCCATAACAAGTAATTTATTTCAATAATTTCATCCAATCGCTACTAAATTTTTACGCAATTCATAAGCGATTTCTAAGCTAAGTAAAGCATGCAAAGTGGAATATTAGTATTTAGATATGATAGTGTGAGTTAAAAGAATAACTCACCTTAACCATTAACTCGCGCAACCCTACAATCCTTGCTGTTAATGTCTGAACATGCACCACCAGCCCACCAATGCTAGCAGTAAACCCTCTAAAAGACGTGCCTTTCACTGTCCTTAGCTTCCATCACGATATTGACTTCATAGTTGCCACCCTCATGCAACCGAAACACACGAACCCTAATCGATATAGGAGTCGAAGTTCGCATCGACCAAAACCTTGAAGCCCGCGCTCCTCCAATCGCCTTTGACCTCCTACCTTGGGCGCGGCTTCTCCATCTCCAACCATGTCGACCAATCAGTCACGTCGCCATGCTCGAAGTCGCACTGCCATAGGTCGCATTTCCCCTGAAACCCAGCTCGCAATCCTCCCCAACGCTAACGGTTGTCGACGGTATCGTCGCCCCTCCATGCGCGCAATCTTATTTTTCCTGTTGATGTCGATCCTGATTTGAGAATTTAGCATAGGGTTGTTTGAATTTTTGAAATAGTTAATAGGCTAGGTAATTAAAATGAAGGGAGAAAGGAGGATGGGCTTTGGGCTTCTATTGAATGGATTTAAATCAAATTTTAGCTTCAATTATTCTCCTTTGCATTTAAAGCTTAATTATTTACCTTGTTATATATTTATAAATATTTCCTGATATAATTTAAAATAGTTACACTTTATTTTATGATATATATATCGACAACTGCACAATTTCATTCAATCTAGTATTATTCAGTTCTATTGAATTATTCACTGTATTGATTTAAGAATAATTTTTTTCATCTTCGTCGATTTAATGATTTTACTAAATACCAAAAAAATTTCTTTTCATCTATTCCAAGTATATAAATTTATTTACACTTTAAACTATTCTATATTTATTAAATCTTTCATTTTAATTTTAATATATCATCTAAAAATGAATTTATTAAGTATTTAAATTTTATTATAACAAAATATTTTATTAAATAGACTTTAATTGTATAATAATTTGATTCCAAAATAATAATTATCAAAATCGAATTAAAACACTTCTATTCTAATTAATTTATTTAATATTACAGCTTTTAAAACAGGATTGTTACAGACCTCCCCTTATGAAAATTGCGTCCTCGCAATTTCTTATAGGAAGACGTCAAAAACATATGCAAATATTAACTCTCTTCGAATTTTACTATTAAGTTGAAACTCAATCAAAACTTAAGCAGTTAACATTAGAATCAAACTTATCGTATGTTATAAATTTAAATAGATTCATTTATTAATTTCCGTTTCTTTGCATATGAAAATTTATTGAAAATTTTCTAAGTGTTAAAATTTTTGAAAAATTTCGGTAGAATCTCTTTTGTACGAAGAGTCGTTTGCAATTTCATAAATATAATATAAAAAATATACATCGACCACACGGTCGGAAACACAATATAAACCAATATTATTAACACTTTTGTATTTCATCCGAAAACGTACCTTTATTTTAGCGTTTTAAAGCAATTTATTAATTCCTTATGCGAGCGAGTGCGAGTTTGCGCTGCATACCAATCCATATAGCCTTTGTATTCCTGTACTTAACAAAAATCAAACACATAAGTCTTGTATACATAAAAATTAATAACATGGCATTCATTTAGCTAATTAAACATATAAATTAACACTTAGTAATTCTGTTAGCTTATATAATCAATGTTACAAATAGCTTTAGGATGTTAAAAAAAAAATTAGCAAATACCTTCAAGAGTGAACTTGTAGGATTATTTATTAGCTTTCAACAATACTTTTTGGATCACAGAAATGTAAAATACAACTCGAGTTATGATATATATATATATATATTCTAAAGTGCAAAATTCTAAATTGGAATAAACGCGCAGGTCTGATTTATAAATGCACATTTTTACCATAGTAAATGTTAAAATTTCGCTAAACACTCTAAATAAAAATTGTTACATATATTTCAAGCTTTCCGCAATGGGCAAGGTTATCAAAATCAGATTAACTGTTCAAAAGATATGAGCAAATTAGTTTAGTTTAATTTTATAACAATTTCCATTAAAATACAGCGACATGCCCTCCTTTTATTTCTCATTTTAATATTAGTAAACTTCAAAATTTTGAAAAGCGACGAACACAAAAGTTCTTCCCTATTAATGTATCTTTCAAATAAAAGCAGATTCATTAAAAACGGAAATCAAAATCTAAAGTTATAATTATATTAGTATACATTCATAACAATGAAGCTTATGTATTATCCCGAATTCATACCACATAATCCATTTAATAATTGATGTTCGTTTCCAAATTATTGACTTCAATATTTTACTCGATTATAAATAAATAAATTCACTATTATTTCAAATTAGAAAATATAATTCAATTTTTAATTATTCAATAATATATCAACTATGATTTCAGATTCATCTACTTGTATTTCACCAAACTATTGCAACCCATTTATTATTTCAGGTAACCAATTTATATTTCAAACAACCTAATTCTATTTCAAATAATCAAATTCCTCTCTCGGGCTTACCCAAAACTAAGTTACAAGGCAACTAAAATAATAGCACACCATTCATAAACTTGATGCAGGCTACTGGAGTAATTTTACTTACATATATACATTTTAGGTATATATCTCAGCAATTTTTTCTTCTTCAATGTAGCGCACATTCCCACCTATTCAACGTGGTTTTTCGCCTAGGTAAATTTAAAATTTCAACAAGCACTCTAAATGAAAGTTGTAGCTTATACTCTTAGCTTTCCGAAATAGGCAAAATCATTGAAATCGGATAAACCAATTGAAATTTATGGCCAAAGCAAAATGCTGTCAAAACTCAGAAATTATATAGGGCAAACTAGATTTTTGTTTTAACTTAAAACAGGTCTAAACACTACCAAACTTTAAAATTTGTAGAAATGAAGAACATAGAAGTCGTTCCATATTGAAATATCTTTTAGATGAAAGAGTATCACCTAAATCAGACAATAAAATCAAAAGTTATGACCACATTAGTACAACACTTTTAAAGAGTAAACTTCCAAAATTTTATTATCATTTTTTTTATTATTATTATTTTCTACTGCTGCTAACAACAGCAGCTCCATTGCAGCAGTCCCTAAGAGTTTGTTATTGTGCGTGTATTGTTCGATGTATGTGCACAGTTTTGTGCGTATGTGTAATTTCTAGGTGCCTGATTAATTACCAGTATCTCACACTACTATATCTAAATAAAATTTATATATACCAAAACATTTTTTTTGAAATTTGACATATACATTTGATGATTTATGCTTTTTGGACCCAAAGGTTTATGTATTAAAAATATGAACATAAATATTTAAGAACTGATGCACATTCATGTATATTTGAAAGTTCAAAGAAATTTATATCCTTGATGATATGTATACATTTGTGATCATATACATATGTCCATAGAGTCAAAACAGCACATGAAGTCATATATCCTCAGTTTATTGTATGTATATTTAAAAACCTTGCATACTCAAAGGGTGACACTCGTGCATGCATTTAGAATCTCATATATGCTTGACACTACCATAAATTTGAGACTACAAATCTTAAATTCAAATGTGTGAAACTAAACATATGGAAAATTTTATACATCACCCAAAACTGCTTTAAGCCTTACGATCACATGTATATGTATGAAACTTATACATTCTTAAAAACCTATCATGTACATGCACTTGGAATTATGTACTTTTCGAAATCTACAATATATATATTTAAGGCTATAAATATTTGAGAAACCCACATGCTCTTGAAGTCTGACATACAACTTACATTTTTTTGAAACTAACCTTTCTCTTTGTAATCACTCACGTCCAACCTTTATAAAGTCAAATTTGCTTAGGCCTTGCAAAAACATAGGACACTTGATACCTCTATACTCCCAAAATCTTGCACATGTGTTTGAAACTCTATACTTTTCAACTTCAGCAAAATGTAAGTGTATGAATATTTGAAGTCGGACACTCCTATAAACCTTACATATACTCAAGGGTTTTATCCTACATCTTCAAAAAACTCTCATACTTTTACATAATCTTTGCAACACACAGTGTTTGATCATTCTTAATTTTATTGTTTTATGTTTCTATTCCTTTCATGACTCAACCAAATTGACTACAATAATGCTTATATATCCTGAGGTGTTGAGTACATATTGCAGCATCAAAATTCTGAACCATCTAGTTGCATATATGTTTTCTGTAATAGACATTATGGTAAATACTATAAATCTGATGGTTTCATTTATGTTGTTTTACTAATAATGATATGATATAGGAATCAACTAATCACCAAGTTTGAAAGCTGAATTATACTATAGAGTTAATGAAAAAAAATTCGGACCATCATGATACTATTTATTTTTATTTATTAAAGAGTGGATCATCTACACAAATTAATTTGCATCATGCTTAAGTATAAACTAAACAAGCATGCATGAGTTGTGGAAGAGCAAAGTCATATATATTTAAACTCATAACTTGGAAAGATTAATTAGCATATTACTACATGCATTGATTCTAAATTTTTTTTTCAACTTCGTTTCATAAAAGCTTTTATATTTCACAAAATATTATGCATAACACTTCTGAAATCTTTATAAGCATATTTTTCATGCAGTTTATTATTTTCAAAACGTATCTTCTTTTTCAAAACATGTTTAAACCATTGCGTCGAAATGCCTCGTCCTAGTATTTAAGAATCTCTATCGATACATTGAACTCTGCAATCTGCTAATGCTTTTAAATCTTTCCACTCAGCCATCATTGCCAACATTACATTCTGATGTTTCCTTCTAAGTGCATCTGCAACCCGGTTGCCTTTCCCTGGTGTGTACTCAATCCCAAAATCTTAAGCGGCTATGAATTCTAACCATCTCTGCTGTCTATTGTTTAGCTCCTTCTGAGAGAACAAATACTTCAGCGACTTATGATCTGTAAACAGCTCAAACCTTTCTCCCAAAAGGTATGTCTCCACATCTTCAAAGCAAAAATCACAGCAGCCAACTCTAAATCATGCGTTGGATATCCGACCTCATGCGGTCTAAGCTGTCTAGAAGCATAGGTAATCACTTTACCTCTCCGCATCAACACAGCTCATAATCATGTTCCATACGCATCGGTATAGACTACCAAATCCGGATTCCCCTCTGGAACTACCAACACAGGTGCATGGGTCAATAAGTGTTTCAAACTATGGAATGCTTCCTCACACTTATCAGTCCACACAAACTTCACATTCTTCTTCGTCAGCCTGGTCATCGGTGCTGCTATCCGCGAGAAATCCTTAATGAATCTTCGATAATAACCAACCAACCCAAGGAAACTCTTAATCTCGGTTACTGTCTCGGGTCTCTTCCAACTATTCACTACGTCGATCTTAGTCGGATCTACTGATAACCCTTCCTCTGAGACGACATGACCAAGAAACTTCACCTCCTTCTTTCAGAAGTGACACTTCGAAAACTTCACTTTCAGCTGATGCTGCCTCAGCGTCTCAAGCACTACTCTAAGATGAACTTCATGCTCTCTTTCATCCTTAGAATAAATCAAGATATCATCTATGAAAACCAGCACGAACCTATCCAAATGCTCTCGGAAAATTCGGTTCATCAAATCCACAAAGAAAGCTGGAGCAATCGTCCGTTCGAATGGCATAACCAACCATTCGTACGATCCATATCTGGTCTTGAATGCTGTCAAAGTTATACTATCCTCTGCTACTCTGAGCTGATGGAAACCCGTTGCTAAATCCAACTGAGAAAATACCTTTGCTCCACTTAGCTGGTCGAACAAATCATCAATCCTGGGCAATGGATATCGATTCTTTATCGTTCTCTCATTCAACTTACGAAAATCGATATATAGCCTCAACGATCCGTTCGACTTCTTAGCAAACACTACCGCTGCACCCCACGGAAAACTGCTCGGCCTGACAAAACTCTTGCCCTCTAAATCCACCAAATGCACCTTCAACTCCCTCATCTCTGAAGGGGTCATACTGCTTGGCGGTCTACTCACTAGTTCTTCTCCCGGAACCATATCTATCCGAAACTCAATGGCTCGTTTCGGCGGCAATCCAACTACAGGCTCAAACACGTCTGCGAATTCTCTAACCACGAAAATTTGACTCAACTCATCGTCTGATTCCAATGCACCCAACAAAGAAAACACTGCACCGTTAGAATCTCCTACGATGAAAAAAAGCTGATCGCTACAATCCGGGTGACTAAGAGATATCTTCCTACCCTGGAAAAATATCTTAGCATCGTACTCACTTAACCAATCCATACCTAGGATGATCCCAAACTCCACAAAATCAAACACATGCAAACTGCACTCAAAAGTATGACCTCACAGGTCAAACTCAAATTGGTCACACCTCAACCCTAGAGTTGCATACCCTTCTATTGGATTCGCAACCTGTAAGGAAGTAACTAAATATGTGGGTTCAAGGTTAAGCTTATCTATTAAATATCTAGATATAAAAGAATGTGATGCACCAGTATCAAATAAAACACTAACAGACATACCATGAATCTGAAGCGCTCATCCAAGAACTGACTTTCCCTTCTCTTGGGTTGTTGGCTTGGAAGCGGCAAGCTCCAATGCATACACCTTGCCCTTACCATCTCTAATGGGCTCCTTGCACTGGTTCTTGTAATGGCCTACCTGGTCACAGTTAAAACACCTGATATTCTTCCCCTTAGCTACATCCTTCGCTTTCCCTGAGCAACACTCATTAGCAAAGTGCCCTTTCTTGTCGCATTTATAGCAGACAACTTCAAACTTCGCTTTCCTGGCTGCTCCATCCTTCCGAGCACCTATCTTGAGAAAGAACTTCCTCTTCTAGCCCTACCGAACCTGGACCACTTTTGTCTTGCTCTTTTGCAAAGACTCAAAGACTTCTTCTTGCCTCAAAGCCATCTCTATAACAATATCAAAAGGATCTCTAAGATGAGACAAAGTAGCACTAGCCAATTCTGGCTTCAATCCTTTGATAAACTTCTCATTCTGTTTCAACACGGTATCTACAGAAGCATACCCATACCAGGCCAACTCTTCGAACTTCCTGGCATACTCAAGAACAGACATCTCTCCCTGCACCAGCTCAGTAAACTGCCCAATCAAAGCTGACTGTGCCACTACTGACATAAACCTCTCCTGAGATCTCCTCTTGAAATCCTCCCAGGTTACAGTCTCCTCATCAACTATCGCTGTTCACTATTCCACCAGAACAATGCGGTCCCCTGAAGCTGCCTAGAAGCCAACCTCCTCTTCTGCTCGTCAACTGATCCCTAAATCTGCAAAAATCCTTTCGTAGTGCAACAACCAATTCTCTACTTCAACGGCATCCTCTGTTCCCATAAACGGCTTCCCTCCTAGCTTCACATAATCACCGCTCATCTTAGTGAAATGATTAACTACTGGAACTTCTGGAACCCCTGCTCCTGCTGCATTTCCTCCTACCACTCCGGCTGTAACTCCTGCCTGCATCATATTCCTGAAAAACTGATACATGGCTTCCATTCCGACCCGCGGGACTTTAACACTAATATTCTCCGCCTGACCTTGGCCTCTCCCTACATTAGGTCTGGCGTTCCTTTCGGTGCTTCCCCCTCCTTGCTTAACTCTGCTTCTTCTACCATCCATATCTGTATTCAAACCTCATGAGGTACAGAAAGATAACCTAATCAAATATAGATGAATGGAGATAAAGCGCATACTTATATATAGCAAATGCAAGTACGTTACTATAGCATTAACCCAACCCCAAATCTTACTCCAATTTCTTCGGATTTTTGTTTTCAAAACCAATTTTTAGTTAATTTTTTTTCATAAACCTATGCTCTGATACCAAGCTGTAACATCACGTATTTAGAGGCCAAAAGCTAAGCGCTATGGATGCTGCAGTAATCCACAATATTACTTCTGGTGACGAAATACAACAGTGTTAATGGTATCCATAATATCAGAAGCACTTGAATATGAACAAAATCATAGATTTTCAAAAACAATAATTTCAGTGATTATATTTCAAATAAATCATATCCAAGTTACAAAAATCCCAAACGTAATTCCAGGCATTGATCAAATATAATTTACAACAATACGCCAAGAGCGACATATGAAGGTGCCCCCTTGGATGATCAAAGCAATATTGACATAACTGTCTTAATACCCAGCGGAAACAATTTTAAAACAGAATTCCTAAATTAGCTATCCGTCGGCCACTTGCTCATCTTCGGATGCTTTATTCGCCAAAATCTGCTAAAACCTAAAAACCTAAACCCTCATCCTACTCAAATCAAATTTTGAGCACCTGAGAGTTTAAGGGGAAACGAAAATTTTGAGTTAGACTTAAAGCCTGGTATGAATAATACCTGTTACATCTCAGTTTACTGATAATTAGTAAGACCACGCCGCTTAGTAGAACGGGTTTCCACTCACTAACATCTCTTTTCAAAACATATATTTTGCAAATCCTTTCCTGCAACCAAACTGGTTAATCAACTGATTATAATAATAATATAGCAATATTCATTATTCTAAAACAGGAAATGAAATAGACTACCTGTCTAAAATCTGAACTATCTGTTCTAAATTCTGAGCTATCTGCTCTTTTCTGGACAATCTGTCCTAAAATTGATTATAGAAATATCTTGTATGCTAGCTAATGAGCTATCTACCCAAAACAGATAAAAAGGGTGGACTAACTGTCCTTAAAAATTTAGCAAGGTCTATTATGCTAATAAATGAACACCTGTTCATATCAGAGCCGACTGCTCTTTCTGGACTAATTGTCCTTTGGGCTGACTGCCCTCAAAATGGATAGACTTTCCGAATTTAAAATGAGCTGACTGCCTAAATTTTATTTTGGGTTAACTAACCTTCAAAATATATGAGCTAACTGCTTTACAATATCCGAGCTAACTACTCTTTAAATTTTCCTCGAAACCTTTTCAACTTGATTTAATCCGTCAAATCATATATACAAAAGGAAAATATATCTTTAGCTTTACTCTAAGCTGTTTTTTCCATGTTATATATACTTTACTCAAACTAATGTTGATGATGTTTAATAAGGATTGTCTATCCTTTATAATAAGTTAATGTCCTTTATAACTAAAAACACTTAGGCTATCTGCCTAATTCTTATATTCAAAACCTTTGTTTAAAACACTTAAACAACCTTTTGAAAACATAGAAGGTAACTCCTCCAAAATCATTCATAAAAACCCTTTGAAAGAATTGAATGTAACTCCTTCATATCCTTTAATAAACCTTTCGAAATCATTGAAGGTAACTCCTTCTAAATCTTTTAAAAGCCTTCCTTTTACAAGATTTAAAACATATGACATCGGCATTTTAAATCCTTTAAACCTTAGCCTTTCGAAAACATTGCAAAACCATACCTTTCGACCTTGTTGAAAGGTCCTACCTTTCGAAAGCAATGTAACTCAAAACCTTTCGAAGACATTGGGTTCAATTTAAAACAGGTGGAAAACCTTTTGAAACCAATCAAAGTTAACTACTTTGAAACTTTTAAAACGTTTGGACTTAAAACATTTTGATTATGCTAAAGGATCAGAAAAACATTGGAGTCGAAAGCAACTGCTTCGAAACCTTTATAAAACCTTTCGAAACCATTCGAAAACAATGAAGTGTTGGTGTTCGAACCTACCCTTCGAAATCAATGGAAAGAGGCAGCAAGTTTTAGAAAACAAAAGATAACCTTTGACTCCATCTGTGTCGAAAGGTTAGGAAGTGGCAACTATGCTTTCGGCCTTGTCGAAAGCTATACTTTTCAACCTTGTCGGAAGGTTTCATTTAAAACAAGAAAGCAAACCAATCGAAACCTTTTTCTTTTAAACCATTTGACAATTTTGAAAGCTCTTTGTCGAAAGCTAGCAGGCGTATTTTCTTTAAACCAAAACAAAACTTCATCTCTTTCGAAAGCTATTACCTTTCGTCCCTAAACCTTTCGACCTCTTTCAATTCACTAAGTACTAGTTGCCTGATACCTTGTGCCTTGGTATTTGACCTAGCCGAAAGGTTTGATACATTTCGACCTTGTCGGAAGGTTTGGAATGAAGGCGGAAGCTCTACCGAAAGGGTTGAAATAAAAGAAAGACTATTTACTTGTATTTTAAAACAGTTCTTTTGTACCCCACCTGCCTTGTTTGTCTAAATTTGATTGGTTGCCTGAATTTTATATTCAAATGTGCTACCGACTTTCCTTATTTGGAAATTTAAATAATTTTAAAAAAGCCCCATTCTCCTTTATAATTATATAAAACATTTAAGTCCAATACCTTAAATAATTTTATTTAACTATTAAAACACCATGAAAAATTCTGGAAAACTTCTAGAAAATCAAATAATATGTTCTCTTCAACATATAAAATTTTCGAATCCAAACTATAATTATTGTTGGGCGTGTTCTCACCCAGAAGATCTCGAGACCAAGAAGCTTGATTCATCCATCCAGGCTTGCCTAAACTCCATTCGTCATCCACCTCCTTCCACCGAACCAACACGCACCCCACCTCAATGCCGAACCAAGTACCACCGGACCAACCTACTCACCTCCTTCCACCGAACCAGAGTAAACCACCTCAATGCCGAACCAAGTACCACCGGACCAACCTACTCACCTCCTTCCACCGAACCAGAGTAAACCACCTCAATGCCGAACCAAGTACCACCGGACCAACCTACTCACCTCCTTCCACCGAACCAGAGTAAACCGGACCAGCTCCACCAGGCCAGATTACGTCAGCCCAGGCCCGCCAGCTGCTATATACCTCCAAGACCCCTACCCCCAGCCCCACTCTATAAATAGAGGGGCAGGGGTACAACAATGGGGGACGAGTTTGAGAGCTCAAGCACGGATAGGACTTTCAAACGACTTTCTTTTACTTGTATCAAAGCTTTGTACTTGTAATCAAAACAAAAAAAGAGAAATAACATATAATGTGGACGTAAGCACATTCTGGCTGAACCACTATAAATCTGCGTGTCTTTTTACAGTTTAGCCCCTGCTTTTCATATATTTGCATAAATCTCCAAAATCACTAAGAACAACATAAGATCTACTAAATCATACAACTTTGAGGTGTTTGTCCATTTTTTGTGCAAACATTTTTGGTGCTTTCACTGAGAACTAGAAGCTCGAAGCTTCTGCTTCATCCACTTAACATTTTTCCTAACAGCTTTGTTCGCCACTTGGAAAACATGCCTCCCAAACCAAGAAAAGATGTTAACAAAGGAAAAAACATCGCATCCAGCAGTCTTCCAGATCCAGATGTCACGAATCAAGTAAATCGTCCTCCTCCAGCAGCAGTAACAAATGAAGGACATGCTAATCCGACCCCTCCTGCCACAGAACAGCCCGCAGCAATTACTAGGGCAGATTTAGACAGGGTTGTGGTCGAAGTAACTAACCGCTTCACGTCCCAGCAGGAAGCCTTGGTGGACCATCTCATGTCACGCTTAAGGGATGCTGAAGAATCCAACCGCAACACTGAATCATGGGGCGAGTCCCAGTCTGGAGGATCTCAGAGACAACAAAGGTCTTCCTTCTTCGAAGGAGCTAACGACAGAAGTAGCCATGGTAGGAGCCGAGATCGAGCACAGCCCGAAGTTAGGCCTGAGGAAACGTTTGGTACCGAACCCAACAGGGGAGGTACCGGACGAAGGTCAACTGTAGCCGAGCCCGTCATACTGCCTAACCACGGAAACGCCAGTGAACGGGGCCGAGCTAGAGTCCAGCCCGAAGTTGGACCCGAGGAAGTGCTTAGATCAGAACCTAGCAGGGGAAGATCAAGGCAAGGGCCAACTGTAGCTGACCCTAGCATGCTCCCAGAAGATCAAAGGCAGCCACTGGAAAATATGAGGAATGATAGACGATACCATCCCTACAGGTCATCTGGACGGAATCAATCCCACAGAACAGAACCAAACTCATTTCTATCTGCTCCAAATTCTGATGAAAGGATAGCACGCTTATTCAGAGAGTGCGTCCAACGGGAGCAAAGAGATCGAGGGATAGGCGCTAGGGTAACCAGCCCTTTCGCCCGCAATATCGAAATTGCTATCACTCCCCGAGAATGGAAGATGCCAACAATGGAACCTTACAAAGGAACCTCCGACCCCGTTGTACACTTACAGAGGTACACACAACATATGCTCATGAGTGGAGCGATAGAGGGAGTACTGTGCAAATGCTTTCCGCTCTTCTTAGCAGATCTTGCGACCTCCTGGTTCTGTCATCTACCCCAGGGATCCATCAGCTCGTGGGAAATGTTGAAAGAAAAGTTTATCAGTCAGTTCTGCATCCATGTGGAACAACCTAAGGACGCTTATTCCTTATCCAGCGTCAAACAGAAACCTGGAGAGAAACTGCAACAATACCTAACCCGATTCAATGCCGCAGCAGCCGCGGTCCAAGATGCCGATGAGAAGCTTATCCTAATGGCCCTCTGTAGTGGTGTGCATCTGGACACTAAATTTGCTAGAAGGTTGACGAAAGAAAAACCAGCTACTTTACCCGATTTCTTCCATGAAGCCGAGAAATATATGAGGCTTGAGGATGTTGCCATTGAGGGGCAGTCAGGACAGCAAAATAAGGCAACTCACAGCAACGCCCCTGCTGTAGCAAGGGACGTTCGAAGAAATGATTCCAGAGACAATGTTGGGGGCAAGAAGGGAGAAAAGTGCCTATATCGGCCTGGACCGAGATTCGACACTTACACTCCTTTGAACGAGGCCGTCGAAAATATCTTCCTTGCCACCCAAGGCGAAGTTAGATACAAACGCCCACCATACAAGAAGGAATCAGATAACGCGCAGAAGTCTGGAAAGTTCTGCCGTTTCCACGAATCTCATGGGCATGATACCAATGAATGCCATCATCTCCAGGACTTGATTGAGGAACACATCAGAAGGAAGAAACTGGAACGTTATGTAAAAGGTCAGGACAGGACTCCAGCTCCTGCCAATGAGAACCCATGGCCATCCTCACCAGAGATCGGCAGAGGAAACCGCAACACTAGCAGCTCTAGTCAAGAGAAGATAGTGGTCCATACCATCTCGAGAGGACCGCACATCGCAGACAGAAGCTGGAAAGATATGGAAAGATATGGAAAGTCGCTTAGAGACAATAAAGACTGTGTCAATTCGGTCATAGAAGAGCGCCACCCAAAGCGGAAAGACAGTAATGACATCACATTCGGTAAGCGTGACCTAGAAGGAAGGCAATACCCTCACATGGATCCCATGGTTATCTCTGCCCGACTCAGTCCCGTCGAAGTTTACTGAATCCTAGTAGAAACTGGAAGCTCAGTAAACATCCTGTTCAAACATGCATTCGACAAAATGAAATTATCAATGAAGGATGTGTCTCCCTGCGATAAACCACTACACGGTTTCACTGGAGATGCGAAGGTGCCCCTCGGTCAACTGGACCTCTTTGTTGAGATTGGAAGCCATCCCCGCTCCGCTGTACGGAAATAAACGTTTGTGCTGATAGAGAACCATTCGGCCTACAACGCCTTCTTAGGAAGGCCATCCCTGTCTGACTTCCAAATTGTCCTAGCCCCATGGTGCCTAAAGATGAAATTTCCAACGGACAATGGAGTAGGGGAAGTAGAAGGAGACCAAGACATTGCTCGAGACAGCTATGTGACTGAACTTCGCAACAACCACAGGAAGGATAAAGGGAAGGGTGTAGAGGTTGCCCTCTGCACGAAAAGTCTAGAAGCATAGCAACTAAAGAAAGCCCCTCCTCTTCGATATACCAGCGACCCTTTCAATGAATTAGACCCCAGGGACAGAGAGGAGAAGGCCACTGCCGAGCCTGCAGAGGCTATGGAGTTTATATCTATAGACAAGCACGACTCAAGTAGACTGTTGAAAATTAGGTCCCAACTAAAAGCAGAGTTGAAGGAACAACTTATCGATTTTCTCCGCCACAACTTGGATGTATTCGCATGGTCACACGCTGACATGACCGGAATCTCTCCCGACATAGCATGCCACGTATTAAACATTGATCCTACCAAGGCGCCCGTAAAACAAAAAAAGAGAAGTATGGGGGCAGAGCGGTCAGCAGCCCTCGACGAAGAAGTAAAGAATCTGCTCGCCAATGACTTCATACGAGAAGCCGTCTACCCGGAATGGATCGCTAACCCAGTACTGGTAAAGAAGGCTAATGGGAAGTGGCGAACATGCATTGACTTTTCCAACCTAAACGACGCTTGCCCAAAGGATTGCTTCCCACTTCCCCGAATCGACCAGCTTGTAGACAGCACAGCCGGGCACGAGCTCTTATCTTTTATGGACGCATACTCAGGGTATAACCAAATTCCTATGCATGCTCCCGACCAAGACCACACTAGTTTCATCACCGACCGGGGTTTATACTGCTATAAGGTAATGCCCTTCGGACTTAAAAATGCAGGAGCCACCTACCAGCGCCTCGTCAACAAGATGTTTACGGGGCTAATAGGGCAAACTATGGAAGTATACGTGGATGACATGCTGGTAAAGTCAAGGAAAGCCGACGATCACGTAAGCCACCTAGGCGAGATGTTTCAAGTACTTCGACAGTATGGAATGAAGTTGAATCCTCTAAAATGCTCCTTCGGAGTGTCATCAGGAAAGTTCTTAGGATTCATCGTCCATGCCAGAGGGATTGAAGCAAACCCTAAACAAGTCCGAGCACTAAGGGATATCAAGATACCTTCCACTCGGAAGGAAATGCAAAGCCTGAATGGAAAAGTGGCCGCCCTAAGCCGATTCATCTCCAAAGCAACGGACAAGTGTGTCCCCTTTTTCGAAGCTCTAAAGAAAGACAAAGGAAAGTTCGAATGGATCGACGAATGCCTGACCGCTTTCCTTAACTTAATCGAACACCTCCAGAAACCACCGGTACTCTCGACTCCAAGCGAAGACGAAGAATTATACCTATACCTTGCTATGTCATCTCACGCCCTAAGCGCTGCCTTGGTAAGGGAAGACAACCGCACGCAGCGGCCAGTTTACTTTGTCAGTAATAGGTTTACGGGGGCAGAAGTCAGATATCCTAAACTTGAGAAGCTAGCATACTATTTACTAATCACATACCGGAAACTGCGTCACTACTTCCAGTCCCATTCCATCAAAGTTCTGACCGATCAGCCGTTGAGGCAGGTACTCCACCGTCCAGACACTTCTGGGCGACTACTTAAATGGTGCATCGAACTAAGTCAGTATGATATCACCTATCACCCTCGCACCGCCATCAAGGGACAAGCCATGGCTGATTTCATTGCAGAATTCACTACCAACGAAGATAAGGAGCAATTGGAAATAGCAGAAGACATCAAGTGGAATCTCTTTGTGGATGGTGCATCGAACGAACAAGGCTCGGGGGCAGGAGTGGTAATAATCACTCCCAGGGGAAAGAAACTGCACTATGCTATAAGGTTGGAGTTCGCTGCCACCAACAACGACGCAGAATATGAAGCAGTGATAGCCGGACTAGAACTTGCCGTAGAAATCGGAGCCAATTCTTTGTGTCTTCACAGCGATTCTCAACTTATTGTTAATCAAATACTAGGAGAATTCCAAGCTCGAGAAGAACGACTCATAGCATATTTAAAGAAGACCAAGTTACTTCTCAGCCGATTGGACCACTACTTAGTCAAACACATCCCTCGGGAAGAGAACCAAGAGGCCGACGAATTGGCAAAGCAAGCAAGTATGAGAGACATCGCCATCTTCGGAGCAGTAACCATCTCAAAGCAACTGACCCCAAGTTTTGAGCAAGTAAATCTGATAGCTGCAACCGAAGAAGCAACTTGGATGACTCCCATCCGAGACTACCTACAAAGTGGCACACTACCCAACGGGCGCAACAAAGTCAAGAAAATCTTGAGGAAAGCCTCCCGCTACACAATACAAGAAGACATCCTCTATCGGCGCAGATTCTCTAACCCGTTATTAAGGTGTGTCGCTGGGAGGGAAGCCAAGGAAATCTTATTCAACATTCATCAGGGAAGCTGCGGAGATCACACCAGAGGGCAAACATTAGCAAAAAAGATACTCCGGTATGGATATTTCTGGCCCACCTTAAGCAAGGACGCCTTAGATTTTGTCAAAAAGTGTGACAGATGCCAGAAGTTTGCTAAGATTCTGCGGCTACCAACAACTGAGATTACTCAAATGACCAGCCCTTAGCCCTTCGCAACATGGGAAATTGACTTAATCAGCGACCTACCAATGGGCCGAGGCGGGGCCAAATATGCTATAGTGGCAGTCGACTATTTCACCAAATGGGTGGAAGCGGAACCTCTGAATAAAGTATCTTCAGCAAAAGTTATTAACTTCTTGATCAAAAATGTTCTGTGTAGGTACGGAGTCCCACTCAAAATCATATCAGACAATGGGCTTCAGTTTGACAGCGAGGAATTCGCCAACTGGTGCCAAGAGCATAGAATTCACAAAAGCTTCTCATCCGTAGCGTATCCCCAGGCAAACGGACAAGTCGAAGCCGTCAACAAAATTCTGAAAACTCTAATAAAAAAGAAGCTCGAAAAGTCAAAGGGCGCTTGGGTGGATGAACTTCCTACGGCACTATGGGCCTATCGCACATCTTTCAGAACATCGATGGGACACACTCCTTTCTCTTTGGCATACGGATCGGAGGCTATGCTCCCAGTTGAAACCATTGTGCCTTCCCACCGTAGGATCCACTATAACCCAGAAGAGAACGAAGAACTCCTTCACATGTCTTTGGATCTAGTTGAGGAGAGAAGAAATGATGCAATCCTTAAAGCAGCAGCCCACAAACAAAAAGTGGCAGCACAATACAACTCCAAAGTCAAGTATCGTACCTTACAAGAAGGGGATCTTGTCCTCAAGCGAATCTTCCCTCGCCCCGGAGCACTAGACCCAATCTGGGATGGACCATATGTAATTCATAAAGATCTCCACAACGGAGCTTATATTTTGTCAACAGTGGACGGAGAGGTGTTCCAGAGGGCATGGAACATCCAACACCTCCGTCGATACTTTTCTTAACTTGTATTGCCCATATAAAGTGAATTAACAAAGAGAATCAGTGGACGTAGGCATTTTCATGCCGAACCACTTTAAAAAACCTTGTCTCTTTTTTAACTTGTTCCTTTATATCTTGGCTGCTTGTTAACTTTATCCTTTTCTGTTGGACAAAATCCTGTGCATACAGCATTTCAATTCGAGGCACTCCACAGCACAACTTCATCTGGACAAGACCTAACAGGTACTACGCGAATCTATGCCCTCGCTAATGAGACACTTTTGCTCCGGCATCCCTCTGCTGCGGGTTAACTCATTGCTCGCGACGGCCCTTAAAGCCAACTGTAATGAGCCGATTATAAGCCACCGAGAAGGCCGACTATAGCCGAGGCAGCTCATTACGGCGTTCGGCTCGCCGGCAACTGTGAACCGACTATAAGCCCCAACATAAGGTGTGGCCAGCCAGGGGCAGTTCACGGTTGACGATCGGCACCCATGCTAGCCGGCCACAGTAAATCAAATAATACCCACGAATACGGGCCATAATGGCCCGGGTAGTTACTGTGCGCGATCTCGGCTCTGATGTGTCTTAAGTGCGGCTGTGGTAAAAAAGAATGAACTCCCCGCGGAGGCGTAAGATAGGTGACAAATGTCTCCAAGACCCACAGCTCGGGAAAGTGACTACAAAGCCCGTTTGCCACGAACTTAAGCACATCGAAGGCCTTCCGTGATTGGAAGTTTTACTATTTCATATATTTCAATTTTACTTAAGAAACTTTTCTCCTATCCTCTGTAACGATTCCTAAAGTACAGGACATAAAACAGGAGACACTCACTAATAGAAGCGGATACTCACAGCAAGATAATGGACCGCATCCCTTACCCGGTCACGCAGGATATTCAAAGCTGCCATCCACAAGCAAAATATAAAGGGCGGTACTTCCTTCTTTCATATGTAAACACATGACTACAATTTATTCGCGCCTCACACTAACATTGCAAGACATAAAATTGTGTTTTAAACAAGAACCTGACATCAAACACAATTTGATTACAAGAATATGCATAACTATATTTTTCATACAACATGTCAAAATAGCAACAAACATTCAGAAGACGGCAAAATCAGCTTAAGTTAAAGAATTACACATCAAGAATAGAGCTATTTATTACAAGTAGCAAAATATTACACCCTAAGAGTTACTTTACTGTTTTAAGACTAACATAT
This sequence comes from Allium fistulosum, assembly GCA_030737815.1. Lineage (NCBI taxonomy): Eukaryota > Viridiplantae > Streptophyta > Magnoliopsida > Asparagales > Amaryllidaceae > Allium > Allium fistulosum. Next base: position 1,250,986,700 of record CM060901.1, read on the forward strand.
ACAACCCTGTCAAGTCCACAAAAAGAGTTTTTCCAGGTCTAATCAAGGGGCCGGCTGCATTGGAGTTTCATCCTTGTCCTGTTGCCCACCTGTCCGGTCAGAGAAAGGATTCATTAATGATAAGCAACCAAGTTAATGGAGAGACTAAAAAGGAAGACTTACCAACACCTGCTTCTTGACCATCCTGGTCGTCATCCTCTACTTGCACACCTGCCTCCTCAGCAGCAAGCCACCGCATACCCTCCTTCACCGCCACCTTCTCCCCCTTGGTAAACTGGGCAGTGACCACATCCATGCTGAAGGCCACGCCGCCCTCTCCTTCGCCGTTTCCCTCTGCTTGATTACTGACTGCTGTGGAAGGATCAAATTATACTCCAGAAGGGTCGCATTTCTGATCAGGTAAGCAGCTGATCTATCTCTCCCAGGGATAGCTTCTATCTCAGCCGCCATCTGAACCAGGCGATCAGTCTCCACGACCGCAAAGCCACCTGTCGCTAGCAAAAAATGAAAATGTATGAGAAGAAGCATCGCAACCAGAATGGAAAATATAATTAAAGCATCGACTTACATCCGGAGGTGAAACGCCGAATAGAAACAGAGTCGTCCCTGACGAAGAACCACTCCTTCTTGAACATGCTGTACTTAGAATACAGATCCAAGACCGGCTTGAAGGTTACAGTTGACTCCAAGCTGATGTATTGGGACCCCTTCTTATAGCCCCTCAGATTATATAAGTACCGGATCTCCCGGTTGGAAGGAGCACGCCCATGCTTCCTCTAAAAGATGACGAAGAGGCTCACCAGTATAGTATAAGAGTTGGGTTGAAGCTGGAATGGGGCTACCTTTAGATATGTAAGAAAGCTGAGTACCCAAGCATTAAGAGGCGGGATGGCACCACACATACAGTGGTATCTGCTGTAGGCAAAGTACCCTTCGGGAGGGTCATATGGCATAACTTCTCTCCCTGGCGGCAACATGCGCGCCCTATCAATTCCAAAAGAACAGGAGATGACGTCAAGCTGCTCTTCCTTAAGGGAGCTGGGAAAGCAATCGGGCGGGGAGTTCAGAAGCTCCTGAGGGCCGTACCCGTCCATTAGTGATCTCGGGACAGGTCCGTGACGTTCCGGTCCTGGCTGAGCAGGGGGCACTGCGGAAGATTCTCCTTCACCCTGGAACTTCTTTTTATCTGATCGAGTTTCTGCTTTTCGAGACATTTATCTGTAAACACCGAAAAGGCATATTGTTAGAACAAGAGTCATAATCGAAACATAACAAGCTAAGGATTTGTTCGCTTAAAAGCACCCAGAATACACGTTCATTCGGCATTCTCATCTCAAAGAGCCCATTCGGCATTCTCATCTCACAAAGCCCATTCGGCAGTCTCGTCTCAAGGAACTCATTCGGCATTCTCAACTAAAATTCATTCGGTACGAACGACACACACACTTCATTCGGTGAACACAAATGCAAAGCCATTCGGCGAAGGGAAATTGAGTACCTGATTCGGCAAGCTAAAGTGGTTCGGCAGTAGGTTAAAATCTGATTCGGCTATATGACTGACTTGGCTCGGCTGTTTCGTTCAGTAGAAGGTAACGGAGGCCCTAGGCCCTTACTTATAGGCAACCATAGACGACTGGACCGGCTGATTCGGCGAAAGCATCCAAGCTAACGTCATTAGTTTTAAAACAAAGCGCGGCACATGCCAGCATATGCCCCACTTTGGGGGGCAAATGTTGGGCGTGTTCTCACCTAGAAGATCTCGAGACCAAGAAGCTTGATTCATCCATCCAGGCTTGCCTAAACTCCATTCGGCATCCACCTCCTTCCACCGAACCAACACGCACCCCACCTCAATGCCTAACCAAGTACCACCGGACCAACCTACTCACCTCCTTCCACCGAACCAGAGTAAACCACCTCAATGCCGAACCAAGTACCACCGGACCAACCTACTCACCTCCTTCCACCGAACCATAGTAAACCACCTCAATGCCGAACCAAGTACCACCGGACCAACCTACTCACCTCCTTCCACCGAACCAGAGTAAACCGGACCAGCTCCACCAGGCCAGATTACGTCAGCCCAGGCCCGCCAGCTGCTATATACCACCAAGACCCCTACCCCCAGCCTCACTCTATAAATAGAGGGGCAGGGGTACAACAATGGGGGACGAGTTTGAGAGCTCAAGCACGGATAGGACTTTTAAACGACTTTCTTTTACTTGTATCAAAGCTTTGTACTTGTAATCAAAACAAGAAAAGAGAAATAACATATAAAGTGGACGTAGGCACATTCTGGCTGAACCACTATAAATCTGCGTCTTTTTACAGTTTAGCCCCTGCTTTTCATATATTTGCATAAATCTCCAAAATCACTAAGAACAACATAAGATCTACTAAATCATACAACTTTGAGGTGTTTGTCCATTTTTTGTGCAAACATTATTTTTGTCGTAAATAATTTTTATAATCCAAATTAACCTTTTCTTCCTTAGAAAATTCATAACAATTCCAAAAAAATTAAAAAAATTCTAAAAATCAAAACCCGTCTCTAAAATAACTTTTTAGATCACCATAAAAATTCTCAAGGCTAACGGATAACATTTAATAAGGTTTTCATTTTAAAATATGTCATAAAATTTTTATGAACATACATAAATCATCAACATGTATATATAATCACTTTATCATTCAAAACATGGAAAATCTTTGCAAAATTATTTGGGTTTAACCTTAAAGCCGAAACCATAAAAGTTTAGAGATGTAAACAGTATTCACCTATTGCTTTAATGATTAAGGAGCTTGAGATTTGAATGAGTTTGATTTGAATTTGCTTTCCTTAAGCTTTTCTTTTGTTTCCTCTTCTCCTTCCTTCGTTAATGGTGGTCGGCCAAGCTTTTAATTTTTAAAAAATGAGAGTGAATGTGTGTTTTGAAATACACGGCCTAAGGAAGATGATATAGGAATGTCCTCTTTCTCATAATACCCCTCCCCCAATTCATTTTTATACCTTTTATTTAATTTATTAGTTAAAAAGGCACGGCTATCTTAATTAAATCAAATCTCAATCCCCTTATCAACACAATATTTTATTTAGTTTACCTAACTAAATCTCCTAAATAATGTTATCAAAAATATGGGGTTTTACAAAAATATTCGAGAATCCATATGGTTATTAGAAATAGGGCACTCCAAATCCCATGTCATATATCTAAAGGAGAATGAAGATAAGTGGTAAATATTTGAAATAGCACATTAAGCTTGTTAATGAACTACTTAAATATCATGTATGTTCACAGTCCAATGTCCATATATAATAGGCAAGATATGGGATATGCATATAAACACTAGATTAAACCAATGGTCATGTGGATTCATGTAAACTAGAATCATAATTTCTTTGGGTCTAAAGAGCTTAACTTTATGCATGTTCATGTCCAATAATGCTCAAAGTGCACAATCAAGGTAATATGTATGTTCAAGTCCTTGTTCATATAAATCAAGCATGATTATAATCAGATTAGAATACCAATTTGATATAGGGTTACAAGAGCTTAATTTTGAGAGTTGAGAAAATAAAATCCACCCCCTTCTATAAACTCTAAGTCCGTATTTATTGGGTTGGGTGCGCGGCATGATGCATGGCTTCGGCAACATCAATGTTACATAGTTCTAGGCTTTGTTTAATGATGGCATTTAGCATCAATTAGTAAATAGTAGAACATTGGCACTATTTTAGCAGTAATAGTCTTAGGCATTGATAACCTTATTATGCATTGAAATGCTCTCAATTCGTCATTGACGGCATCGGTTGGAAGTACTATTAAGTATTAGTGGAGAGCGGCATTGATATAGAGCAGTATTGATAAAGAGCAGCATAGCAATTTTCATGGATATTGATGACCCTTTGCATAATTATCACACATATAGATGTGTGACATCCTCTAAAAATTGATGAAATGCACTATCATCAAGATGCGTAAATGGTTATGAGTAGCATGGTCTTATGGAAGTATCATTGGAGTGGGGTCGTCCATCAAATAGTATTGTTGATAATATTATACGACATCAGTGTATAGCAGTCTTGGTAATATGCGACATCATTAGACAGGCAATGTTGACATTGAGGAAAGTCAATGTGGGTAAGAAGCAATATTTTTTTATGATATTCAAGATCTGCCATTTAGTGTCCTTGGCTTTATTGACGACGTGCGATTCCAATATTGATGAGAGACGACATCATTGGTGTTGGCACTTACCCATTATCACTCTTTTGGCATCGTTCATTGATGTGGTGTCTCAGCTATATCACACACCACGTTCCTTCGAGGGTAATAAGTGTACTACCATACATATTGACGTGCTGCATTCCATCTATATAGGTTGTAACACCTATAACATTATTACTTCAGCTCCATTGCTATTGCACCAATTTCTGCCTCATTACTTATCCCTACGGCGGTTCTAGCCTTCGGTATAGAACCTAGTGGCATTGATTCCTCTCTGAAGCCACCACTTATATTGTTAGTTATAGCATTAAAATTATGTGGATAACATTTCCTCCCATCCTTGTATAAAAGAATCTTTTTACACTTAGTGTAAAACCAAGAATTTCTTCGCTTTCTCTACCTCTTGTGGGATTTTCTTTCTAATCATGTTTTCCTATAAAATACAAATTGAATGGTAATTTATATTATTAATTGTAAACTCAATTTCAATTTTAACCAATCCCTTTATGGATTTCAAGAGATCAATAACAATAAACTTTCTAATGGAGGCCCCGAAGATTAACTGGTGATATCATAGGAGGGAACATCAAAAATTTTCTCTGACAATATCATGAATAAAAGACCAGAAATCCTTTTGGCAACAATAATAGAAGTCCAGAAATCTAGAAGATAGGAAATCCATATGATAATAATAGAAGGTCAAAAAATTCATTTGAAAATAATGATAGAAGACCAAAAATCCTTATTTGGCAATAATAATAGAAGACCAGAAATCCTTATCTAGCAATAATAATTAAAGATCAAAAATCCTTATCTGGGAATAATGCTCTCTTTTGCGGAGAAATCCCACTTTCTTTACTTTGAAGCACAATAGCTCATATTTTGTAGATCTTCCTCTAGAAGAATGATTGAGTTTTATTTTGGAATGCAAATAGCTCATTTTTTGATCGAGTTCTTTTTGCCACTCTTTGGGATTTGGTTGTTTTAGTACTTTTCTTTGCGCATCTACTTTGGCATTGGATGTCTTAGTCCTTTTCTTTATGCCTCTATTTGGGCCTTGAATGTCTTAATCCTTTTCTTTGCGCCTCTCCTTGGGCATTGGACGTCTTAGTCCTTTTCTTTGCGCTTCTCTTTGGGCTTTGGATGTCTTAGTCCTTTTTTTGCACCTCTCCATGGGCATTGGACATCTTAGTCCTTTTCTTTGCGCCTCTTCTTAGGCATTGGATGTCTTAGTCCTTTTCCTTACACCTCTCCTTAGGCATTGGACGTCTTAGTCCTTTTCTTTACACCACTCTTTGGGCTTTGGATGTTTTAGTCCTTTTCTTTGCGCCTCTTTGGCCTTTGGACATCTTAGTCCTTTTCTTTGTCATCATCTTAGATGATGATCTCAACTTGGATTGTACCCCTAATCATTGTCTTAAGAGATGATTTAGGTCTGTCGTCCGATGATTTTGGTTAGCTATCTTAAGCAAAACCAATGATTTACCCAACCTCCCACTAGAAGGAGCTTTAGTGAGGCCCTTGATGACGGCACTAAAGGGTGGTTCGTTGCTTTAGTTAAAGCATCTTAGATAGGACTAAAGGCTTACTCCGTCCTCCATCTAGGAGGTGCTCCGGCTAGGCCACATATGCGGGGGTAGAAGACTTGCAGATGTTTTGGTCCGGCCTTTTCAGATAGGACCAAAGACTTACTCTGACCTCCCACTATGAGGTGTTTTGTCCAGGCCATCATGGTGGGGGACAAAGGCTTTTGCCGCTTACTACCATCTTAGGTAGTGCTTTAGGCATTCCCTTCGATTTTAGGGGAGTCTTACTCCTCAACCATGTAGATATACTTATTTCAACTTCTTTATTCATCCACTGTTGGAAAATATGGTCGCAAATGGTTAGCATACCATGTTCTTCTATTACGTTGTCGTCAGGTTGGTATAGTCTATAGGCCTCAAGTGGATTCACTTTGTGTGTCATTAAGGGTCCTTCCCAATTTGGACCGAGCGATCCATTCACCGGATTTTTAGTATTTACTATAACCCTTCGGAGCAGTAAATCTCCTTTTTGAAATGATCTTCCTCATACTTCGGAATTGCAATACTTGGATATTCTTCTTTGATATTAAGCCATTCATATAATTGCTTTATGTCTTAATTCATTGATTAAGTCCAAGGATTATTTCTTTAATTCTTGATTCGGATTAAACACATATGCAATCCTTCAATAAGAAGGTACTTCGACTTCATTAGGGAGCATGGCTTTGCATCCATTTGTTAGGGAATATGGAGTATGCCTTGTTGCATTTTTAGTAGAGGTTCTATATGCCCATAATACAAGTGGTAGTTCTTCTACCCAATTTCCTTTAGCTTTGTCCAATCATTTTTTGAGAAAGGTCTTAATAGTTTTATTGGAAACTTCCACGGCTCCATCAGTCTTGGGGTGAGAAACAGATGAAAAGCTCTTAATGATTCCATTTCTATTATAGAAACAAGTTAATTCTTCTCTTTCAAATTTGATTCGATTATAGGATATTATTTTATATGAGATTCCAAACCTAGTTATGGTATTCTTTATCATGAACTTGAGAAATTTTCCTAATGTGATATTTGGAAGCAGCTCTGCTTCTACCCATTTTATGAGATAATTAATAGCTACTACCATATATTTGGCTCCTCCTTTGGATAAAGGTACGGTCCAATTTGGTCAATTCTCATACATCGAAAGGCTATGGGCTTGAGATTGAAGTTAATTCATTTGATGGAAAACATGGGATATTAGAGAACTTCTGGCATTTTTCACATCTTTTCACATAATCGATGGCATGGTTAGTCATTTGAGGCCAATAAAAGCCTTGTCTCATAACTTTCTTAGCTAACTTCATACCATTAAATGGTCGCCACAGAACCCTTCTTGGGCTTCCTTTAGCAATTTTTCTCATGTTTCTTGATTAATACACCTTAAGTAAGGGAGTGAATATCCCTTGTTATAGAGTATTCCATTTACCATAATGAAGGTTAGGGCTTGATGTTTTATTCTCCTTACCTCCTTTTTATCTATTGGCAACATTCCTTTGTTGTATACTCAACAATAGGTGTCATCCAACTATTCTCATATTAATCATCAGTTTCTGTATGAGAATATTTTTCTTGAAGGATTTCAGTTTCATCTTCCTTCTCCTTGCATGTTAAGGCTTGAGAACTGGTCAACACTAAGGACTCCCTTTCTATATTGGGGCTTTTCTCCTCTATACTAGGATTTGACTGGTAGCCTACTGTATAATTCAGGCCTTTGATGCTCCTCGTGAGCTGGCTAACTTAGCCAAAGAGTCGGCTTGGAAGTTCTTTCCTCTCGACACTTGGTGTACTGAAATTTTTTTAAATTGGATTAACATTTTTAATATCTTTAAGACGTATAAGATCAGCTTTGTATCTTTTGTTTGATATTTTTAGTTTTGTTGATTTACCATTAATTGCGAATCACTGAAGATCTCAATTCTAGGAATCTTTAACTAAATGGCTAAGGTAAGTCCTACTACCATTGACTCGTATTCTGCCACATTATTAGTAGTTGGGAATCCTAATTTCATTGCATAATGTAAACGGTGCCCACCGGCGGTAATAACCATATATCCAACTCCAGATCCTTGATTGTTTGAGGTTCCATCTACAAACAATTGCCACTTAGGCTTTAGATCCTTTTCCATTTCTGATCGCTCTTTAATAAATCATGTACATTCATTGATAAAATCGGCTAAAGCTTGTCTTTTAATTTCTACTCGAGGTAAAAATTCGATATCATATTGGCGGAGCTCTATCCTCCATTTTACTGGCCTTCCTAAAGCTTCGGGCTTACTGAAAACTTGTTTGAGTGGAAAGTTGGTTAGGACCTTAATTGGATGTTTCTGAAAATAGGCTCTTAACTTTCATGCTGTGAGCATTAGGCGATAGCTAGTTTTTCAAAGACTAGTATCTGGTCTTAGCATCTTTTAGCCTTCTGCTTATATAGTGTACTGGAAGCTAGGTTCTTTTCTCCTCTCTTAATAGGACTGAACTAACTGCATGCTCAGAAACTTCCATATACAAGTAAAGGTTTTCCCCTTCCATAGGAATAGATAAAATGGGTGGTTTCTCTAAATAATTTTTCAGCTCTTCAAAAGCTTATCGACAATCCTCATTCCACTCGAAGTTTTTTTTCTTTTCAATTACATTGAAGAACGGAATGCATTTGCTAGTGGCCTTAGAGATAAATCTCTTTAATGCTGCTGCACTTCCATTTAGGCTCATTACACTTTACTTATCTTACGTTCTGCCATATCCTTAATAGGTCGAATTTGGTCAGGGTTAGATTCGATTCCTCTTACACTAATAGTATATGCCAAGAATTTTCCAAATTGAATTCCACAAGAACATTTTTGTAGGTTAAGCTTCATCTGATATCTTTGTATTACATCGAACATTTCTTTAAGATCTTTTAGATGACTACCTTCCTCTTGAGATTTAACCAGCATATCGTCCATATACACTTCCATGTTTCAGCCAATTTATTCTTTGAACATTTTGTTTACTAATCTCTGGTATGTTGCTCCAGCATTATTTAATTCAAAGGGCATTACTTTGTAGCAATACATTTCCCAATTTATTATGAAACTAGTGTTTTCCTCACCTAGTTTGAATATTGGAATTTGATTCCATCCCGAATAAGCGTTCATGAAAGATAAGAGTTTGTGTCCACTTGTTGCATCGACTAACTAGTCTATCCTCGGGAAAGGGTACCATTCTTTTGGGCATACTTTATTCAAATCAGTGTTGTCAACACACGTCCTCCATTTCCTATTAGATTTCTTTACTAGTACTGGATTGGCTAACCATTTTGGGTAAAGCGTTTCTCTGATAAATCCATTCTTGAGAAATCTTTTGACTTCTTCCTTTAAAGCATTAGACTGGACCTTATCAAACTATCTTTTCTTCTATCGGATCGATGCGATATTCGAGCCTATATTCAAAGCATGACACATGACGGTCGGATCTATTCCAAACATATTAGAATAGGTCAAAGCGAATACATCTCTACTGGATTGAAGGAACTGAATTAACTCTCCTTTCAGTTTGTTATCTAGCTCTTTTCCAATCTTAGCTATCTTTGTTGCATCGACCAGATCCAATCATATTTCCTCAAAATCTTATGTGGGCTTTATCCTCTCTTGTTCACTTCTACAGTTTAGTTAAGTGACAATCTCCTCATCTATTATCTCGTTTCCATCGAATTTTCTTCCTTCCCTTTTCTTTTCTTCTTAAAGACATCAATTTTTCACAAGACAAGCTTAGTTTTCTCAACAGGCTTGTTATTGCTTTGAATGACAAGTTTGAGAAATCATCATCTAAAGCCTTTCTAACATTAATTCTGATTAATTCACTTTAATCTGAATCATAACAAGAAGGGTTGTCTCGTTTGTGTTGCACAACAATAGCAAAGTACATTTCGCAAGAACTAAATTGATCTCCTCTTATGGTCCTCCGCCAGTTCTTATTCAAAAAAATAACCATTAAGTATTTTTGTGAAAAGCACTAACCTCATCCAAAGCTGGTCTCCAAAAGAAAGCTTATAATAAGAAGGTTGATTTATAATGAAGAAGATAGTCTCAAAGGTCTTGGAATGTGTTGGAACTCCTATCTATACCAGAAGTCTTATCTTCCTAATAGGAGTTGATCATGTGTTACCAAACCTAAAAATGGGCTCAAAACTCGGCTCAAGCTTCTCCTCCGATATTCCCATTTGGTCAAATGCATGCTTAAAGATGACGTTGACGGCACTTCCAGTATACACCAGATTTAAGTAACCACAGAAAGTCCAATTTGCACAGTGATCATAAGCGGATCGTTATGTGGATGATGAATCCCTCCTAGGTCTCATGGAATGATGGTCAGCAGTGGTTCCTCCTGAAGAGAGAATATCTCATCTTTCACTTCTCTAATATAGAGATTTCTGGCTCCTTTGCTACTTCCAGCTAGATGTGGGCCTCCATGGATCACATCATTTGTATTGATGGGTGGAATGAAGTCTAGTTAGACATAACCTTCTACTAAGTTTTCAGCATTGTTTGGTAGTCTTTGGCTGCCATTTTCAAAATGAACAACTTTCTGATTATCCTGGACAAATTCTTTCACGTATCCATAGTGTATCATATGTTGAATTATGCTCATTAGCACTCAACATTCATTTGTCTTATGACCGTATTCTTCATGATAGGCATAGTAATCTCCCCCTCTTTTAGGTTCAGGGTTGGGTTTAGTCTTATAGGAATCTGGAATATTGCCGCTTTCTTTCATTATAGTGAATATATATAATACTGGCTAGTTCAAAGAAACATGATTGGTACTATGAGTCTCCTCCCATTTCTGCTTCCTATTATTGCGATCATATCCAGTTTTTCCCATTTCCATTTTCGTATGAGCTTTCTTCTTGGTGTGATACATTTCATCCATACGAATGAATTTGTCGGCTTAAAAGTGAAAACCCTATAAGTCCTTACATCTATGTATATAAAGTTCTCGCCAGAATGGTGTTTGGTCAATCTGCCCTGAATGTACTGCCACTAACTTGTCCATGTAAGTCATATCGTTCACCTTTAGTGCCTTTATATTAAACCTCTTAAGATAATTGCACAACAACTTCCTGGGTTTCTGTTTGATATTATCCAGCATGGTGTAATCAATAGTTAGACTTTTACCAATACAAAACTGCACCAAAAATTTATAAGAAAATTGTTTCTAGGAATAGATAGTCCCCTTTAGTTATTGCTTGTACCATGTAGCCGCTACTCCTTGAAAAGTAGTAGGGAAAAGCCTACAACGCATAGCTCCAAACGCTTTATATAACTTCATCTGACTTTCGAAGGCCAATAAGTGATCATTTGGATCAGTTGCTCCATTATACTTGATAGATGGAATCTTGATATGAGAAGGAATTTTTATGGACATGATTTCATCTGTGAAAGGAGCTTCTTGTAAATTATCGTTGACACTGTAATCAAGAGTTCTCTATCCTATGAGATTAAACATATCTTTTGCCATCTTTTCCGCTATGTCACTTAAGTAGGCTTCATCACTATGGTAGTTGCTTCTATCTGGTTTATATTCCTTGGAGGTTGAACTTACATATTGTTCCACAAATATCTCTATCACCCTTTTTGTTAATTGGCTTTAGCCTGCTGGTCACCTTTATTCTTTTGTGGAGTTATGATAAGTTTGCCTTTACTTTTGTTTTTATACAAAGAGGCATCCAAGCCCCTTTCTTGGAGACTCTACGTCATCTCCCCCGTGAGCTTGGAGGATTTTAAGCAGGGATTTCTTCCAAAATTTCTTTCATCATTGACACCTATTGTTCTAGGATTTTAATCTTAGCTTCGCTATTGGTTGGTTGTGCTGGCTGTGATGCTTATTCGACTTCTACATTGTCCATGTTGAAATTAGGAATAACATTTTCTTCCAATGTTGCTCATTGTGCAACTTCTTCGTTTAAAACATTGGTTCGCCTTGATTTCACCATTTTCCTAAGACAAAAATTCATTTAGTTAATTTAAGGGGAGAGTTAAATAAGATTGGAGGTTCAAGCCCTCCTTCTAACATCAAAATATTAAACCAAAAATTGGTATAATCCCATGAAGTTGTGAATGATAAGTGAATCCTTGATTTGATCATATTTGATAACATGGCTAAAGATGACTCAGTTAGTATTGATTGAATTAAGAATTAATCTAACATTCGAGGCCATGCACAATATGATATCATTAGAAGATAAGCTATAATGCTTATGGGTTTTAAATGTTGCACATTCGATGGCTCATATGTAACCTTGGAATATTATATTCGAGATCTCTTAAGGTCATTTTGGAAAAAATGTTCAAATGCACTTAAGATTTCTTGGAATAAAATAATCAAGAATCCATATGGTCCTCAGGAATAGGTCACTCCGAATCCCGTGACATATATCCAAAGTAGAAAGAAGATAATGGTAAGTATGTGAAATAGCCCATTAAGCTTGTTAATGAACTAATTAAATAGCGCTTATGTTCATAATCTAATGACCATATGTAATAGGAAAGATAAGAGATACGCATATAAACACTAGTTTAGACCGAAGCTCATGTGAATTCGTGTAAAATAGAATCACAATTGCTTTGGGTCTAAAGAGCTTTATTATACGCATGTACTTGTCCAATAATGTTAAAAGTGCACAATGAAGGTAATATGCATGTTCAAGTCCTTGTTCATATAGATCAAGCATGTTTACAATTAGAACCGTCCCCACTTCGATTTAGGGCTACAAGAGTTTTATTTTGAGAGTTCAGAAAAGAAAATCCACCCCCTCTTCATGACCCCTAGGTCCCTATTATAGAGGTGGGCACATGACATGATGCATGGCTTCGGCACACTTGGTTTCGGCAACATCAATGTTACATGGCCTTGGGCTTGTTTAATGATGGCATTTAGCATCCCTTGGTAAATAGTAGATCTTTGGCGTTGTCTTAGCAGTAATAGTCTTCAACATCGATAACTTTATGCATTAAAATGCTCTCGATTTGTCATTGGTGCCATCGATCGGAAGTAGTATTAAGCATTAGTGAAGAGCGATATAGATATAGATCAGTATTGATAAAGAGTGGCATAGCAATTTCTACGGATACTGATGACCCCCGACATCAATATCGCACTTATAGATGTGCGGCATCCCTTAAAAAATAATGAAACACGATGTCATCAAGATGCGACATTGGTTATGGGTGGCATGGTATTATGGAAGTATCATTAGAGTGGCATCGTCCATCACATAGCTTTGGTGATAATATCATATGACATCAGTGTATAGCGACCTTAGTAATATGTGGTATCATTTGACAAGCGGTGTTGATTTTGAGGAAAGGCTATGTGGGTGAGAAGTGATATTGTCTTGTGATATTAGAGATCCGCCATCTAGCGTCCTTGGCTTTATTAATGACATGTGATTCCAACATTGATGAGGGCGACATCATTGGTGTCAACACTGACCCATTATCATTGTTTTGACACTGTTCATTGATACAGTGTCTTAGCTATATCGCATATCGCATTCCTTTGAGGATAATAAGTGTACTAACATCCATATTGACATGCCACATTCAATCGATATAGCTTGTAACACTTATAACATTATTACTTCAGCTCTATTGCTATTGCACCAATTTTTATGTCATTACTTATCCCTACGGTCTTGCTAGCCTTCGTTATAGAACCTAATGGTATAGATCCCTTTGCGATGCCACCACTTATATCATTACTTACGACATTGAAATTATATGAGTAACAGTTTATACCCTAAGTCCAAATCAGCTGTTGTTGCTAAAGCAGAGCCGAACCGCAACAGAAAGGTGGAGGCAAGAAGAAATGGAATGGAAAGATGAAGCAATTTAAAGGAAAGAACGCTCAGAAGAAGGCTAAATGGGATCCTATTTTTATGGTTGTGGAGACAACGATCACCTAATCAGAGACTGCAAAGTTGGTGGAAAGAAGAAGTGTTATAACTATGGCAAACCCAGACATATATTGAAGAATTGTTTAGCTACTGCAGCAAAAACGGTTGTGAAGGAATATGCTTTGGACGCTATTCCGACTTCGTTGAGCACTCCCTTGACGAAAGAGAAGGGGAAGAGCATTATTATTTAAGGTATGCTTTCTATTGATGATGTTCCCATATGTGTTTTATTCGATACCGGGGATTCACATTCCTTTATATCTTGTGATTTTGTAGATAGATTGGGATTGAAACCCAGAATAGTTTACCGACCCGTAATCGTGACGAATCCTATTGAGGTCTCCACTAGCCTGTTAATGGTTTTTCGTAGTTTGAACTTATCGAGCCATGGATGCTCTTTTATTTGTGATTGCTTTATTTTTAGTTTCGTTGGGTTTGAGATTATCTAGGGAATGGACTGGCTAAGGAAGATTGCGGTAGTTATGGATTGTGAGAAGTTATTGTTGACGATTTGGGCTATGGAGGGGCAGACGACATTGGTTAGCTGCTTGTGAGAGGTTGGGTTTATGGTTAGATTTCCATATTCGCTTGATACTCCATTGGATGGATTATCATCCGTGCCTATTGTTAGAAAGAATCTGGATATGTTTGAGGAAGTAGCCAGATTATCGCCGGATAGAGAGATTAAGTTTCGCATAGACTTAGTGAAGGATGCCAGGCCGATATGTATGCCATTGAGGCATATGGCACCGAGAGAGCAAAAGGAGTTGGAGATGCAAGTATATGACCTATTAATGAAGGGGTTAATTCGTAGGAGCATATCTGAGTGGGGTGTACCTATAGTATTCACAACTATGGCGGATGGTTCTCTGAGGTTGTGTGTAGATTCGAAGTTGATGTAGAAGAACAAATATCCACTTCTACATATTGATGACTTGTTCGATCAGCTTCACGATGCAAAGGTGTTCTCTCAATTAGATCCCATGATTGGATTTTACTAGTTGAGAGTAGCGAAGGAGGGTGTGTCGACACCACATTTTGTCCAACGTCTAGTTTTTATGAGTGGTTGGTTATGCCGTTTGTGCTAACCAACGGTCCGACTTACTTTGTTGATCTTAGGAACCACGGCTTCTGGGATCACCTAAACAAATTTGCGCTTGTGTTCATGGATGATATTTTGATCTACTCTAGGACAGAGGAGGAACACAAGACACACTTGAGGATTGTGCTTGAAGTGTTGAGGAAGCACAATTTAAAAGTGAAGAAATGTCACTTCTAGAGGAGGGAAGTGAGATTCTTGGGTCAGGTCATCTCGTAGCAGGGTATCATAGAAAATCCTACTGAGGTGGCAGTGGTTCAGGATTGGAACCAACCCAAGAATTCCATGGATGTGAGGAGTTTCTTAGGACTGGCGGGACATTGTAGATGCTTTATCAAGGACTTCTCGAAAATAGCAGCACCATTGACCAATTTCACGAAGAAGAATCATACCTTTATGTGGAACGTAGAATGTGAACATGAGTTTGTAAGTCTGAAAGAGAGGTTGACAAGTGCACCAATATTGACCATTTTGAGTGGGAATGAGGAGCTGACAATATACATAGATGCCTATGGTACTGGATTAGGCGTAGTGTTGATACAGAAGGGAAAGTCGATAGCTGAAACTGCATGAGAAGAAGTATCCCACTCATGATTTGGAGTGTGCGGCAATAGTGTTTGCGTTGAGGATTTGGAGGCACTATTTATTAGGAGAAAGGTTCAAGTTGTATATGGATCATATATCCTTAAAGTACCTTTTCTTCCAGAAGGATCTCAACCTTTGCCAGCAGCGATGGTTGGAATTCTTGGCTTCCTATGATTTTATCATTTCTTATACACCCGGTAAAGGGAATGCGGCCGCCAATGCATTGAGTAAAATACATGCTAGTTTGGGAGCAATGTTTGTGGAGTGGAAACAGTTGGAGTATATTGTTGGTTATGACTTCAGATGCCACTGCAAATTAGAGCCAAAGATGTTGGCGAGTTTGACTATCGGGCCTACCCTGATTAAGCGGATTGGTGCTAGTCAGAGGCGAGATTCTAGACTAGCAAGATCATGGCGATAAAACAAGGAGGAATAGAGTCTAAAGAGATGAAGCAATATAGACTCAGCCAAGAAGGTTGGCTCTGTAAGGATGGGAAACTGTTTGTTCTCCATGTTGATGGATTATGAGATGAGGTGGCATGAGAGTGCCACCATTCTAGATTGACCATACATCCCTGCGGTAATAAGATGTACTATGATATGAAGCAGATCTATTATTGGGAGGGGACGAAGAAGGATGTCGGGACATTCATCTCAAGATGAATGAACTGCCAGTTGGTGAAGGCCGAACAAAAGAACCTAAGTGGGTTATTGCAACCGCTTGAAGTTCCCGAATGGAAGTGGGAGCAAGTATCGATGGACTTTATTGACAGACTGACAAGGACTCGAGCGAGGTATGATAGCATTTGGATCATAGTCGATCGATTGACCAAGAGATGTAGATTTATGCCCATTAAGTCAAGTAGGACGGCAGCCAAACTGGCCAAGTTGTATGTGAAATAGGTCGTACGATTTCATGGTGTGCCGATGAGCATTATGAGCGATCGAGACCCGTTGTTCACTAGTGGGTTTTGGAACAGTTTACAGGAGGCGTTGGGTACCTCAGTACACCTCAGTACAGCTTATCACATATAAAATAATGGGAAAACCGAGAAGGTGAATCACATCTTAGAGGATCTCTTGCGAACTTGCATTCTCAACTTCCAAAGCTCGTGGGATGATCACTTGCATTTAGTAGAGTTTGTAACAACCCAAAACTTTGGTCATTGAATTTTAAATGTTTAATTAATTTTAAATATTTAAAAAATTGGATTTTAGAATTTATTAACTTATATTCAAGTATAGGGATTATTTAAATATTTGGATTTGTGAATCAAATATGGATCTAATAATTTTATTTAACTCCTTTTAATTAATAAATAATAATGGTGGATTCATTTTGTAAATTTATTTACAATAATAAATGGGTCAAATAAATAATAAGAAAATCAATTGGTAAGAAAACGATTCGATTTCTAATGACGTATTTTTAATTTAATTTATTGGATTATTCCATAACTTTTATTTTGGAAAATATTTAAATTGTCATTTAACGTTATTTCGGTAAACGATGATGTTTTCGAGATTTCCCAAAATTTAATAACCGGTGTATTTTATTATCGATTTGAGATCGTGTCACATTTCTAAGCGTGACCATATTTTTGGTTTACCGTTCGCAGTTCGTACGAAAACGGAACTTTGTGCAGCGTCGTGTTGGAAATTTCAATTTAAAAAAAAACATAAGTATATATTGCATAAAACATGTTTTCTTGCCTCTTGTGCTTTTGTTCTTAGTTCACAGTAAAACATAATCACTGTGTTTATTGAAGCCAAGGATTTTGGTGTTGTTTATATAAACATAGATAAATTCACTAAAACCAATATTCAATTCATTTCCCTGACCACATCTGTAATGACCCTAATTTTGACTAACATTATTTAGGACATTTAGTTAGATAAATTAAATTAAATAATGTAAATGGTTAAGGGATTGAGATTTGTAAATTAATAAGAGGTTTGTGCCTTAATGAATATATAAGAAAAAGAGAATTAAGGATAAGTAAGTTGGAGGAATACGATAAGGACAAAATAGGAATAGTCTTTGTTCTTATACCCTAAGCCCTTTTATCCTTCATTTCTCATTCATTTCAACATTCACAAATAAAAACTAAAACATATAAGAGTTCGGCCGGTCACCATTAAGAAGAATCAAAAGAAGATAAGCTAGGAATCAAGTAGAAAGCTTGAAGAAATTAAGCAAAAAGCAAATCTCAACCTTCTTATCACTAAGCTAAGGTGAATAATTTGATTTACATCTCACTTTTGATAATGATTTCGGTTTCAAGGTTTGATCCGAACTATTTTCAAAACAATATTCCATGTTATGTTTGTTTAAATATATATATATATATATATATATGTATGCTTGTTGATGATTTATATTACTTCATATAGATTTTATGATAAGTTTAGATTGGAAAATCTATTAAATGACATCCAAATGACTTGCATTTTTGATATATAGTCAAAAATATTATTTTTGAAGTGCGTTTCAAGTTTCATAATTTTCTAAGTTATTGTGGATTTATTATGAATTCTCTATGAGATAAAATAGATAATATTGGGTTTAAATTATTTAAGGTAATTATATATTGATTTCGGGTCTGAATTTTAAATATGTTAGAAAACATATTAAAAGTGAATTATGGTGATTTTGGGGAATTTTTATAAGTATTTTCTATGATTATAAAATTATTTAAGTTAAGGGACTTAAATGTTTTATCATGGAGAAGGGCTTATTTGTTAAAAGATTTTTAATTGATAATTTTGAATTCAGTAGCCTTTTTAGAAAAAAAGGATTTTGATAAAGAAATGGCAACCAATTTACATTTTGACAAATAAGGCAAGTTAGGTGACAAGAAATTACTTTGTAAGGCATAAAATCAGTTTTGTTTTAATTTACCACTTCGCAACTTCCATCTGTTAGCTTTCGCCACCATACCTCCGCTAAAGAACCCATTCGAAACCAATGCACATTGTATCAAGCAATTAATACGTAGCACATTGGAGAAAGGTGGAAGGGACCATGTCGAAACCATGCTTTCGAAGGGGTAGAAGTTATTCTTATAAGCTTTCGAATCCTTTACTTACTTTTGTTTATAAAAGATGCTTTCGAACAAGTTGCCGCTTGCCTTTGTTTTTAGAAAAGAGCTTTCGAAAGAGTTGTCGCCTTTCGTTTTCAAAGAAGGTTTCGAAAGGATACTGCTTTGAACCTATTCGAAATCCATGCTGCCTCATTCATACCTTTCGAATTAGTTAAGACAGCTTTTCTTTTTAGCCTTAAAAATATGTATTCGAAAGGGTGTTTTCACCTTTTTACTTGGAAGCTGCCTTCTCAAAGCTTTCGCAAGGGGTGTATAGCTGTTTTAAATGGTTTCGGAGGCAATGGTTTCAAAAGGGCGGGTTTCGAAACTATCCTCTTTCTTTTACTTGGGACTAATGCTTTCGAAAGTAATGCTTTCACCCCATTTTTAATTGACCCATTAGTTGTATTAAAGGTAAAACCCAATGGTTTCAAAAGGAATAAGTTTAAACGGTTTCGAAGCAATGTTTCCACAAACCCTTACGTGAACCCAAATGCTTTCAAAAGGTATGATATAACTGTTTCGAAGGGGAGGTCCCCAATGTTTTCAAAAGGAACATTTTAAGTGTTTGATTGGAAGGTTTCCAATGCTTTCGAAAGACAAGTTAAATGGTTTCGAAATGGGATGTCTAAGGTTTTTAGTAATGATTTTGAAAGGCCTATTTTTAATACATTCGAAAGGTATGTTTTGGCCTTTCGGCCTAGTGTTTCCAAGGTTAAAGTAGTTAACTTGTTTTGAAAGGGGTACTTTCAATGAATTCAAAAGGGAATGTTTAAGGTTTTAAACAAAGGTTTCAAAGGTATTGTTTTGGCCTTATAGCCTAGAGTACTAAGTGGTTTTAACTTATTGTAAAGATATAGATAATCCCTTCGATAAGATTTCATCAAAATTGTTTTGTGTAAAGCATACATCAAGGCATAAGTGTTTAGATTAAAGCAAAGTATATGATTTCCTTGTTTTATAAAGATATGGTTTCAGGGGTAAATCATTTGCAAGGATTGATTACAAGGAAATGGAATTTGAATAGGGTAGTTAAACCTAAGTGTATGACAGGAAATGAAAACTGAATAGGGTGGTTAACCCTATGTTTATGACTCGGATGTTAGAAGACAAGACGGGACTGCTGTAGGGTCGTGCCCTATACTTTAGCTAATAGCCCCTAGCTAATATAAGTCCAAAATTCCAGTGTGTATGGCTTTGTCACGGATGATACTAAAATAATGTTACACATAGAAGGGAATATACAGAGTAAAGATAGGTTATTGGTGAGCCAGCAAAAACCATTAGTTTCAGTTGACCCAAGAAGAAGAAAGTTAAAGGTGGTCCGCCCAATATTGTATCTGATAGAAGTTAGATTATTGATTACATTTTCTAGGCCCGAGTTAGCCAATTGTTAATAGTTAGCCAGATAGAACTATAGTGTGGACAGATAGTCCATTGATTTCCTGATTACTATGCATATATGTATTTACTATCATTGTTATAATTAGCTTGAATGCAGGATTTGATTTGCAAAAGATATGATTTTAAAAGGATATTTGTAAGGGGAAACTCATTCCGCTAAGTTGTGTGGTCTCACTTAATATCAGTAAATTGAGATTTAATAGTATTATTTACACCATGATTTATTTCTAACTCGAAGTTTATGTTTTTCCCTTAAACTCTCGGGTGCTCAAAATTAAATTTGAGTAGATTGAGAGTTAAGGACTTTTAAGGTTTAGTAGGTTGGACGAATAAGCTTCCGAAGACGTGCAGGAGGCAAAGCTAGCTATATAGGAGCTATATAGTATTATTTCCACTGTGATGTAATTATGATCGATATGTCTATCTAGTACTCTGATCATCCAAGGAGGCATCTTCATATGTCGTTGTTGGCGTAATCTGTAATAATTATATTTGTTCAAAACCTAGGAATCGTTTTGGGATTATGTAACTAAATATGAAATATGGATTTGAAATGTAATCAGAAAATTTGATTTTGAAATCTGTGTTGGTTTTATTTCATATTCATGTGCTTCTGATATTATGGACACTATTAACATAACCATATTTTTTCATCAGAATTTAATACTATGAATGACTATAGCATCTGCAGCGCTTAGCTTCGGGCCTTAAGATATGGGATGTTACAACTTAGTATCAAAGCATAGGTTTATGAAAACCTAAAAGAAATCTTAAACTTAAAGTGATTTTGGAAACATAATCCTAAGGAATTAGAGAAAAGATTGGGGTATAGGATAACGTTATAGTAACGTACTTGTATTTGTTATATATAAGTGTATGCTTTATCTCTATTCTCCCATCTTTCTTAGGCTATTCTTCTTTATCGTACGAAGACTCGAATGTAGATTTTAAGGAAGTAAGATATGGGTGCTAGGAGTGGAAGAATCAACATGGGTGGAGGAAGCACCACAGCCAATGGAAATGCCAGACCAAACACTAGAAGGAACTTCCATCAGCTTAGAGTAGCTGTAGTATTTGCAAAGAAATCGGACGGATCATTGAGGTTGTGTATCGATTATCGTAACTTGAATGAGAAGACAATAAAGAACAGATATCTGTTACCTAGAATTAACAATTTGTTCGATCAGTTGATTGAAGCCAAAGTATTTTCCCAGTTGGATTTGGCAACGGGGTTCCATCAGCTTAGAGTAGCAGACGATAGTATTCATTTGACGATGTTTAGAACCAGATATGGATCGTACGAATGGTTAGTGATGCCATTCGGACTAACTAATGCACCAGCATTCTTTGTGGACCTGACGAACAAAATATTCCAGGAGCATTTGGACATATTCGTGTTAGAATTCATAGATTACATTTTGATATACTCTAAGGATGAAAGAGAGCATGAATTTCATCTCAGAGTGGTGCTTGAGATGGTAAGGCAACATCAATTGAAAGCGAAATTTTCAAAGTTTCATTTCTGGAAGAAGGAAGTAAAGTTTCTTGGTCATGTAGTCTCAGAAAAAGGGTTGTTAGTAGATCTGGCTAAGATCGAGGCAGTGAATAGTTGGAAGAGACCCGAGACAGTGACTGAGATAAAGAGTTTCCTTAGATTAGCTAGTTATTATCTTAGATTCATTAGATTTTTCGCAGATAGCAGCACCGATGACTAAGCAAACTCGGAAAGATGTGAAGTTTGTCTAGACTGATAAATGTGAGGGGGCATTCCATAAATTCAAATACTTATTGGCTAATGCTCCTGTGTTAGTTGTTCCAGAGGAGAATCGGGACTTAGTCGTGTACATCGATGCATGTGGAACATGATTAGGAACTGTGTTGATGTACAGAGGTAAAGTGATTGCCTATGCTTCTCGACAGCTTAGGTCGCATGGGGTTAGATATTCAACTCATGATTTGGAATTAGCTGCAATGATTTTCACGTTAAAGGTGTGGAGATATGAGAGAGATTCGAGTTGTGTATGGATTATAAGTCACTAAGATATTTATTCTCTCAGAAGGAGTTGAATATGAGACAGGAGAGGTGGTTGGAGTTTTTAACAACTTAGGATTTTGGTATTGAATACACACCGGGGAAAGGTAATAAGGTTGCAGATGCACTAGCAGGAAACATCATAATGTAGTATTGGCAACGATAGCCGAGTGGAAAGATTTAGAAGCATTGGCTACAAGCAGAATACGATGGATATCTAAGAGTAGTTCTAGTCAAGAAACT
Source organism: Allium fistulosum (assembly GCA_030737815.1). NCBI lineage: Eukaryota > Viridiplantae > Streptophyta > Magnoliopsida > Asparagales > Amaryllidaceae > Allium > Allium fistulosum. The sequence goes on from CM060901.1 coordinate 1,251,008,873, forward strand.
ACTATGCTGTCATGTTTAGAAGTTCGACCAGTAATGATTGAAAGGATTGCTTCTAATCAAGGCGAGGATCTATTATTAGCTGAACGGCTCAGAAAGTTAAGGAATGGAACAGAGAGCGATGACTTGAAAGATTTCAGTCTTGACCAGAATGGGTGGTTGAAGAAAAATGGATGACTATGTGTTCCGAATGTGGGAAACATTAGGAAGAACAACTTTGTGTTTCGATGTCGAAAAAGGATTTCTCACTTGATCCTTGTCAGCGAACACTTGATTTAGATTTTCGATATGATACTGAAGTTTTCTATCATAGTATATAGCTAGCAAGGAGAACGAAAGTTTCAAATCAAGAAACCTAATCAAAGTTCGATGTAAGGAAGGTCGAGTGAGCGATACTACTTTGAAAGTAGAAGTCTATGTATCCGAGCAAGTGATCAGATCAAATATAGCATACAGATGATTTATGTATGTCATACGGGCTTAAGTATAATTGTATACTTAGTATGTGACTTAATAAAATTCATGAACTTAAGCAAAATCCTAAATCTTGTTTAATGAGTCACTTAACATTTTAACGATGTTAAGTGTTAGTTATTTCTATACATAATTTGATTTGATTTGATTTGTTGTGTGATTTATATACCGTCGTTTATAAAGCTTGAATTTATAAATAATTTTTTTTGTTTATTAGGACTTAAATCCTGGTGGTTTTGAATTTGTTTTAAAAAGAATTTTTGGAATGATTGTAAAAAGAAATAATTACAGTATGATTTGAAGTATTTGAGAAATACTATTGTTTCAATAAAAATTGGAATTTGTTCCAATAGATATTTGCAAAGTGTTTTACAAATATTTTTATTTATTGTGCTGAATGACTAAATCAAAGTGCGATTAGGAGTTTCCCTATTTTGAGACTCGCCAGGTGTATTTATTCTATTGTTTTTAGGAGGTACCAGAATACCACTGGAGGCTCCATTGTTTTTGTTTAGAGTTATACCATGCTCCGAAGGAGGGCGTACCCTCCTAGTCATGTTGGATCAAGTTTTGATATATTTCTTTTGAGGAAGTTTTAAAGTATATTTTTGAATATAAAATCCGAACATATAGTTCTAAATTTATCTTTTGAAAAGGTTGAATACATATTACTTATTACAGAGTATTCTCTATATTTTATTGCATATGGTTGATATGTTGCTTTTTTATTGCATGACGCTTTAGTTCATACTAGAGTTGTATGTATATTTATATCATGCTAGTTTTTGCATGTTTTCCTCATTATTATTAGTTGCACCATATTTCTCTTTTATCAGGATGACTTTCTTTTGGGATTTTACAAGTACAGAGATGTAATAAATTTCTACTTGACCTCTTGCGCACCTACAGTTGCATCAAGCTAATGAATTGCTTGCAAAAAATATAAATCAAATGCAAAAAGGTACGTAGTAGATTTAGAGATTTGAAATTGGTTGATGGTTTTATACCCCAGATATGGGAGGCCACTTGGCTTGTTTTCTTTTGATTGGTTTAGGGCCCATAGAGGTAATTTGTACTTTTTCGATCGAGCCACGTAAAGGAGGTGCTGCCGAAATTTTCCGTAAATTAAGAACATAAAATGTTTAGTAAGTTTTTAAACCTTAAGGGTTCGGTGCCTTTTTTCCTTGGAATTTCGAGGACGGAATTCTTTTGGGGAGGGGGTGGAATGTAAGAGCCCAAAATTTTGGTCATTGAATTTTAAATGTTTAATTATTTTTAAATATTTAAATAATTGGAATTTGGAAACTATTAACTTATATTCAAGTATAGGGATTACTTAAATATTTGGATTTGTGAATCAAATATGGATTTAATAATTTTATTTGACTCCTTTTAATTAATAAGTAATAATGGTGAATTCATTTTGCAAATTTATTTACAATAATAAATGGTTCAAATAAATAATAAGAAAATTAATTGGTAATAAAACGATTCGATTTCTAATGGCGTATTTTTAATTTAGTTTATTGGATTTTTCCATAATTTTTATTTTCGAAAATATTTAAATTGTCATTTGACGTTATTTCGGCAAATGATGATATTTTCAAGATTTCACAAAATGTAATAACCAGTGTATTTTATTATTTATTTTTGACCGTGTTGCATTTTTGAGCGTGACCATATTTTTGGTTTAGCGTTCGTAGTTCATACGAGAACAGAATTCTGTGCAGCTTCACACGGTTTAAAAATAGAAACATAAGTACATATCACATACAAACATGTTTTCTTGCCCCTGTGCTTTTGTTCTTCGTTCATAGTAAAACATAATCTTGTATTTATTGAAGCCAATGATTTTGATGTTGTTTATAAAAACGTAGATAAATTCACTTAAATCAATATTCAATTCATTTTCTCGACCATATCACTTCTCATTCTCCTTTTTCATTCTTCATTTTTTCAATTAAAAAATATAATGGCCGCATAGTTAAAAATCCAAAATCAAATTATATTCTCATCTATAAATTGCAAGACGATGTTTTTTGAACTCGTAGAGGTGAGTGCTTACAGGCCATATGCATATTGGTGGTTGCGGTAGTGATTTGGGGTAGTCTGCATCGTGATTGGAGAACTAGGGTTTAGTCTTATGGATGCTAGAGGTAGTTTTAGACGATTAGGGTCTGGCAAAGTGTTTCTCTAGCAAAGGCAAGCTAGGAGGTAGAGTTCAAGAATTCGTGGTGGTTCATGGAGATTTGCGACATACAGTTTGCCGCAGTTGTCCTACAGGCGACCTCCAGGTTGCGATGCATTGGGAGTAGTCATGCTCGACTTCGTTGTGGAGGATGTGGGGAGATCGCGAAGGGGAAGACGTCGGGGACATCAGATTGAAGTTTCGATGAGTGACAGCCATGTTTGGGCGTGCGTGTCCATGAGGAAGCATGGTGATATCATGCACATGGAGATGGGGATTCACTTTGGGGAAGATAGATTAATCTTGTGATAAAGGGTAATTAGTGTTGTAATTAAATAATTAATTATATTATGTAATTCGTTAATCTTATAAATGCAATAACTTTTTCATACAAGGTCTAAATCGAAAGTGGTCGGTCGAGTTGCACTCGTATTGGCAATGTCTACCTTATGGAATTGGATTAGTGGAGTTTAGAGCTTGTAAAATTTTGTACTAAAATCGAACTCTCGTTCATTTTTAGTTCAAACCGGAACGTTTCAGCGATAATCGGAATTTCAGTGAGTTTAATTACCCTCAAATTTACTATATTAATGCTTTAGACTATTGTTGATTGCTTGGATGCTAGTTATGTTGTTATTTGATTTATTGTTTGGTTGAAATTCCATTTTGGAAAACGGATGACATATTAACTTAATTTTTATGAACCCATATAATTATATATTGTCTGTAACCATTGTTTTGCAGGGAATATTTATAGAGAGATCCTGAGGGGTTTCTCGCCAATAATTGTTATTTATTTCCTTATGCTCCTTATATTGATGTTTAGTTGTAATTAATCGTGATATTCTATTTAAATTGTTTAAGTGTCGTTATAGCAATTTTTGATGTAACGTAAATTATTGAGTATCATCTCCTAAACCCTTCATGTGTGTTGTGTTGAGCTTGTATATTCACAAAATAGATATTTAAATTCATTAATCATTTTGATTGCTCATATTAAAATTAATTAATCATTTTAACTAATGATGTTTAAAATTTATCAAATCATTTTAACTAATGATGTTTGAATTTAATAATTCCATCTAGTTAATGATATTTGGATTAATTAATCATTTTAATTAATGATATTTGAATTTAATTAATCATTTTAAGTAATGATGCTTTAAGTTAATAAATCATTTTAACTAAAGATGCTCAAATTTAATTGATCATTTTGATTAATGATATTTAAATGAATTAATCATTTTAACTAATAATATTTGAGTTTAATTAATTATTTTAATTAATGATGTTTAAAAGTTAGTTAATCGTTTTAATTAACGATGTTTGAATCTCATTTATCATTTTAATTAATGATATTTGAATTAGTTACTATTTTTTATTAATGGTGTTTTAAAAGTTAATTAATTGATTTAATAAAAGAGTTTAATGTAAATTAATTGATTTAATAAAGGTGTTTTAAAGTTAAATAACTGATTTAGTGTATTAAAGTTAATGAACTGATTTAATAAGATTTTAAAGTTAATTTACAGAATTAATAAAGGTATTTTGAGATAATTAACTGTTTAATAAAGATATTTGAATGGTTTATTAAAAGAGATTATAAATTTGATAAAATATCTTTCGGGAAAATTATTATTGTTTTTAAAATTTATAAAGATTAATGATGTGATTAATTATCTTTTAGGGTAACTAATGTTGGTCTAAATTTATAAAATGGATTTTAAATTTGATTTATTTATTTTGGGGAAATTAATGTGATTTTAAAGATTATAAAAGAATGTTATAAATTATCCTTTGGGATTATTAACCTTTGATTTAAAAATTTATAAAAGTAAATTAATTGGTTTATTATCTTTTGGGATAATAAATATTGTTTTAAAATTTATAAATAATAGTATATAAACAAGTATATTTTTTTAAAAAGAATTGTTCAAGATAAAGCTAAGTGTAAATTGTTTTGGGTTTATTTAATGTTTTGACATTTGTTTTGACCTTGGTTTTAATATACTTAGAAAATATAATTTGCCATTTTAAAAGAATATTTTAAAGAGTGTATTTAAATTGTCTATAAAAGTATTTGTGATGTGAAAATCAAGGGCAAGTGTAAGCAACTGTTTTATCATTCCTGATAGTTGATTTATCGACTATCGATTTTGATTCTGCTTTCTTCTTTGTATTTCGTCACTATAAGATGATGTATTGCTCATTTGAGCTTTGATATCCTTTGTCGGAAAATGACTAAACCCAAAGAACGAGTGGAAGCCAAGCTATGTGGGGTAGCTCTAATTAGGGTATTTTCACATCCACTCTAGATTAGATTCGGTTGTTGCGCACTGAGATGTGAAATACTCGGATTCTCGATAACCGCTGGTGGGTTATGGCTTAAACGCGGTTGAGAGCCATCAGAGTTCTCAAGTATATTATTAGAGGTATACTTTAGGTACGGGGAGCGCACCCTCCTAATCATTGTTGGAAAAAGTTTCTCTTTTTCCCTTGTTGTTATTCAAATCTTTGAATTGTTTCCCTTAATTGCATGGAGAACTGTGGTGACCCTCATCTTTAAAATCACTTAGATTTTTTTTTAAGAGGGACTCACCACTAAACCCAAAATACTTTTATATTTAAATTTTATATAGTTTCCAAATATTTTTCCCAAGACCCTGTAATTACTAATATAATCATATCAGTGTACAAAGATTAAACCAATTATATATTTGATGATATACAATTGCTCCTTTATTAATATTTACATATATATTTTTATATATATCAGAGTCAATTTAAATCAAATTGAAAACAAAATATCATACAAGCTATTGACAAGCCACTGATTTCCTATTTAAATCTTATTCTACTGCCAGAGGTATCTTTTTAGCAAATTATAATACCTAAACTTGTTATCTGACTATATATAAATATTAATCTACCTCAATAAGGCTATTAGCATTTATTTGTTCTTGTGACGGTTATTAGGCTTATGCATAAAATTATTTCAAGATCCTACTTGTAGTTAGGAACATTAAAAGTGATTTCCTAATCACTGTCTCAAATTAAACAATTGAAGTTAGATTGCATTTCTATATTTGACATGTTACAGATTTTTAGTTGCTTGGTATATCACTATAATTGCTTGGTGTTATCTGAGGGTTGCTTGGTGTTTTTCTTGGTTTTGTCCCGGATGCACTCACACTTCATCAATTGAAATGAAGAGATTCCAGGCTCCAAGGGTTTGACCCATGGCCACCTAGACCAGCCATAGTCCCCCTTTTACCACTTGCAAACCCATACCCTTCATTTTGACAAGCTTTTACAAAATTCCTACTCCTAAATTTCCAAGCCTTTTTATGCCTAGTTCAAGTTTTCTGGAAAATACTTTCTTATAGGTGTTCAACCAAATATCCAAAGTCCATTACCCTTCCAGGTCTACTATTCTCAAAGATCTTTTTTTTTGAAATTTTAAATGCTCAAATCCATACAAATTTCCAAAATTTATGCACCTGCCAATATCATTTACTTGCCATGCACAAATTCATTTTACTTGAATGTTCTGCTAAAATCTTTGGGAGTTCATTTCAAAAAATTAAATCCCCTTAGCTGTTTAATTTCCATAAGACAAAATATAAACAATAGAAATCAGAGATTCAAATGTATATATATATTTCAGTATCAATTATCTGACATGCACACATTTATTCCACTTGAGTATTTCTTATTCAAATCTTGTCAAATCTATTGAAATTTTATTTAAAGAAAATCATAGAATAAACTCAGGCAATAAAACCAGAGATCATTACATTCACATTTTATATTTATGTGTTATATCCATCCCCTTGTTTTCTCCAAATCAGATGATCATAGAATCAATAAAAAAAATCAAACCCCATCAAATATCATTCAAAATGAATTTTACTTAAGTATAAGTTTTCAACCTCAAATACTTAGAAAGTTTCCTACAAGTACTTCAATTACAGAAAATAGAATTTGTCTAGTAATTCTATTACAAAGCAACTGCAAATTTAAAACAAGTCTCTCTTATTTATACTAGCAGCCAATGCCTTCTTTACTCATCAAGCCAACTTCAATTTCCTGCAAGCAAATCATTTAGCTGCCCCAAATAATTTTTGAGACACCCAGATGATTGCAAGGGCAACCAAAAGGGTCAGTTTACACTGGTATGAGCATTTATCAATTTTGTATACATGTACATAATTTTAGTAATCTTGCAATGCCTTCCTAGATTAACAGGTCTTATACTTAGCAAGTTTTGGTTCATGCAAGAAGACACAATATCACATTCAACAAATTATACAATGCACAACAGTCAGTTAAGATTAATCATGTGTACAATTTTAATTCATCCTCATCAAATCTTGGATAAGTAATCACTGATTTATACTCCAAACTTCCACCCAGCAATTAATCAATGAACAATATTTATCTTGATTAAATCTAACACCAAATCTGAAAGTTTATAACCCAGATTTTTAAACCCCTACCCCCATTTATTTTATGGTCTTTAACTCCTTGTCAAATGAACACTATGTATGCATTGTGATGGAAACTCCCAGGTTGTTTAAATTATTCCAACACACAAAGGCCTCAGGGTGCAGTTGCACCATGCACATACTTGCTTCCACCTGAAGTAAGCAGATCATTGACTACCCCCAAGTGACCAATTTAGTTTTTTTTTCATATATCAGAGAAATATGACTGCCTGCATATTTTCTGGCTCAACCCCATGTTGCCCTATTAATCTTGATCCATGTTTAATGATGATAGAACAAGAATACTTAAAACATGTTAACTCTGGAAGCCAAATTACAGATCAATTCTCCAAACAAAAATGCACGAACAAACATCCATATCACTCATAACAAATCATTTCAGAGATTCAAATAACTCATAGTATTTTTAGGCTGCCTGCAATAGGACTTAATGCCATTGCATACAAAAGATAAATACTCACATAATGTTTCTCCTTTCACTGCCTTAATTTCTTAGAACAGCAAATCCCCCAAAGCCTCAAGCTAGTGTTTCTCCTTGTTTATTTTATTTTGTTTTTGATCCCGAGAGAGTGATGGTTTTGGCTATGTGCAGTTATTTATAAATCCATTCTAGGGTTTTAGAAAATGGGTAATTCCCCTGATACCCTTAGATGTTTATGTACACATCATATTTCTGTGTGATCATAAATTGGAAATGCACACTTTAATTAGCTATTTCGGGGATCATGCATTTTTAGACACTCAATACTATTTTCATGACTCTTTTCTACTCATGCAATAAGCATGTGACCCTCAGTTCATTATTTCTTTTTTTATAAGTTTTAAGGAAATCTGAAAATCTACTTTGTATATTTTTTTCTACCTATCCATTACCTCCATTAAATCAGACATACTACCATACTTTGTAATGTAAAATCATTTACACAAATTATTTGCTTGGAACAAATATGGTATGGAAATTTTATTTGATTCTGTATATGTGTATATATATATATATATATATTTCTGCCTTTATGTCAAATCAGTCAACTCCCTTTTAAATTAAAAATCACATATATTATGCTAATTATTTTCTTGCACAATTATAAGACATATAAACCTTTATATTAAACTTCATTTTATTTTATCTTCATATAAAACAGCAAACACCCCATATATTAAATGTGTATATATATTTACATAATTCTTTGAACATAAAGCTATATTTATTTTGAGTTCCAATTTTTCTTCTAATTACCTTAATTCCTTGCATTTTATCAAACAGAAGCTCCCATTTATTTTATTTATTGCCAAATTCTTTTCTGTTTTAATGCAATATATATATACTTATATATATATATATATATATATATCTCAGAATTTTCTAATATAAATATATATCATTTTATTTTTATTTTAGGGTCATTACATACCCTCCCTCTTAAAGGAATTATGTCCCCATAATTTCACCTAATTTCTCCAATTAAAAGCACTAATCCATAGCCTGTTTTAACTCCATAACCCCATACCCATATTTTATGAAAACAAACAATGTATAAGTATATTTAGAAAAATTATCTTAGGTTGCTTAAACATACCTCTTCATCAGTAAACAAATTGGGGTATTTAGCCCTCATTTTATCTTCAACCTCCCATGTACAATCATTAGTGTCCAAGCTCCATTGGATTTTCACCAGTTTGATCACCTTGTTCCTCAACTTTTTCTCTTCCTTGGCAACTATCCCTACTGGTTCATTGGTATAAACCAAATTCTTCTGGACTTGAACTTGAGTAGGTGTCTCCAGAATTGCTCCTTCATCATGCACCCATTTTCTCAATTGAGAAACATGAAATACAGGATGCACACCACTCAACTCCTCAGGTAACTTAAGTCTGTAGGCCATAGCACCAATCCTCTGTATAATTTCATATGGTCCTACAAATCTTGGTGATAGCTTACCAGATTTTCCAAACCTGAACACTTTCTTCATTGGTGATACTTTCAAAAACACATGCTCTCCTACTTCAAACTCCATTGGCTTTCTCTTTCTATCTGCATAAGACTTTTGTCTTGATTGTGCTGCATTCATTCTATGCCTAACCAATTCAATCATGTTGGAAGTTTCTTTAACATGATCTGGTCCCAACATTACACCCTCTCCTGCTTCCAACCAACAGGCAGGAGACATGCAAGGTCTCCCATACAAGGCTTCAAAGGGAGCCATTCCTATGGTTGATTGATAGCTATTGTTGTAAGTGAATTCTGCCAAGTGGATATGATCCTCCCAATTACCCCCAAAATCAAGCACACATGCTCTAAGTAAATCTTCCAATATTTTATTCACTATCTTTGTTTGCCCATCACTTTGAGGATGGTAGGCAGTGCTTAAACAAAGTTGTGTTCCCATTGCTTCTTGGAAACTTTCCCAAAATCTTGAGGTGAACAAAGTGTCTCTATCACTTACAATAGTCTTGGGTATGCCATGTAGCCTCACCACTTCTTTAATAAACAATTGTGCAAGCCTAGATGCATTTCTATCTGGCCTGACAGGAACAAAGTGAGCTAATTTGGTTAGTCTATCAACAATTACCCATATACTATCATTGCCTTTCTTAGTTCTAGGCAAACCATCCACAAAATCCATGGAAATGCTTTCCCACTTCCACTGAGGAACCTCCAAAGGTTGCAACATGCCAGAGGGCTTTTGGTGGTCTGCTTTAATTTGTTGACATGTGGAACATTTTGCCACATATCTTGCCACTGCATGCTTCATTCCTGGCCACCAGTAGCCTCTTTTTAAATCATGATACATCTTAGTACCACCAGGGTGTATGGTGTACCTGGTCTTGTGATGCTTATTCATGATTTCTTCCTTCAATTCTGCAATGTTTGGTACACAAAGCTTATCATTTTTCCTCAAATAACCTTGGGAATCTATTTTAAAATTCTCTGACTCAATGTTATTTAATAACATTTCTTTCTTCTCCTTCAGACTTTGATCTTGATCTTGCATGCTACCAACTTTCTCCACCAGATTAGACTTCACTGTGATTATTCCCAGTGTACCATACTCCACCATATCACCATGCTCTTTAAAATTCACTGCATCCTTGCTGTATATATCTGCCTCCCCAAGCACTGCAAGATTTTTAAACTCATCAATCATCAAACTGGCTAATCTAACGTGATTTCTGCTCAAAGCATCTGCTACTCTATTAGCTTTTCCAGGAGTGTACAATATATCTAAATCATATGCAGCCAGAAACTCCAACCACCTTGCTTGCCTCATATTTAAATCTTTTTGAGAAAATAAATATTTCAATGCTTGATGATCGGTGAATAATTCAAATTTTGCCCCAAGCAAATAATGCCTCCATAGTTTTAGTGCAAACACTATTGCAGCTAATTCTAGATCATGAGTTGCATATTTGGTTTCATTGGGTTTAAGCTGTCTTGATGCATATGCCACTACCTTGCCATGTTGCATAAGCACTGCACCTAACCCAGACCCACTAGCATCAGTGTATACAACCATTCCTTCATTTGCTTCTGGGATTTGTAGGACAGGAGCTTCTACCAATGCTTGCTTCAATTTCTCAAAAGCTTGTTCACACTGCTCAGTCCACACATATGGTTGGTTCTTCTTGGTTAGTTTGGTCATTGGTGCGGCTATTCTTGAAAAATCCTTGATGAACCTCCTATAATACCCTGCCAAACCTAAGAATGACCTCACCTCAGTCACTGTCTTGGGTCTACTCCATGATTGAACTGCAATGACCTTGCTTGGATCTACACTTACTCCCTGCTGTGACACTATGTGTCCTAAGAATTTTACTTCATGTTGCCAAAATATACACTTTGAATACTTGGCTTTTAATTCATGTTCTCTAAGTTTGGATAATACTAAATGTAGGTGCATGGCATGATCATTTTCTGTCCTTGAATAAATTAATATGTCATCTATAAATACCAAGACAAACTTATCCAAAAAGTCTCTAAAAATTCTATTCATCAAGTCTACAAAATAGGAGGGAGCATTGGTCAAGCCAAATGGCATTACTAGAAATTCATAAAGGCCATATCTTGTATTAAAGGCTGTGTACTCAATGCTTTCCTCTGTAACTTTCATCTGATGAAATCCAGAGGCTAAGTCTAGCCTTGAAAATATTTTAGCCCCATGCAATTGATCAAATAGATCATCTATTCTAGGCAGTGGGTACTTATTTTTAATAGTCACCTTGTTTAAATCTCTGTAGTCTACACACAACCTCATTGTTCCATCATGTTTCTTGACAAATAGCACTGGGGAACCCCAACTGGAACTACTTGATCTTATGAATCCTTTCTCTTCTAATTCTTCTAGTTGATGTTTTAATTCTACCAACTCTTTTGGACCCATTCTATAAGGCTTCTTAATGATTGGATTTGTTCCAGGAATTAATTTTATTTTGAATTCAACTGGTCTGTTTTGAGGAATTCCTTTCACTTCTCCAAACACATCTACATATTCATTGACTACTGGGATTTCCTCTATTTTTAATTCCTTTTGAACTTCATTAATACTCCAGATTTTATTAAAACATGTATTCTTTGCTATTTCACTTAAGATGGTAATTCTTTTGCCTTCATTTGTTTCCAAAGAAATAGTAAGGTTTTCTAAATTTAAAATTGCTTTATTTCTCATTAACCAATCTACCCCCAAAATAATCCCAATACCAGGATAATTTAAGGTATATAAATCTGAATTAAATTCATAACCCCCTATAATTAATTTCAGACCCAAACACTTCATCCCCAACATACAATGACTCCTTATGGGACTGTGTACAACCAAGGGCTGATCAATGGAAACACATGCAAGTGTTAACTTCTTTACAATTTCCAAAGATATTAGTGAATGTGTGGCACCAGTGTCATATATTACTGATATGGGTTGGGTATGAATAAAAATTATACCTTCAAGTTGCCCAACATTCCCAGTGTTACTTGCTGCCAAAGCTCTTACCCTTGCTGTTCCCCTATTGGTTTCTGGGCAATCCTTCTTGAGATAACCCATCTTTCCACAATTATAGCAGCCTCCTCTGGGTATCTTGGGGTCAGGGCATTGGTTACTATAATGTCCAGCTTTTCCACAATTAAAACAATGAGTAAACTTCTTGCTTTCAGGTGCTGTTGCTCCTTCCCCTTTCTTAGCTCCTTTACTTGCATTTCTCTTGTCATAAGGTTGCACTTTGTTCTGACCACCCTTCTTCTTGTTGAGCTTCATATTCCTGAATTTCTCTCTTGCAGTGTCATGTTGCTCAAATGAGAGAGTTAGATCAATTACTTGATCAAAAGTTTTGTCCTTGTATGGCAACATTGCCCTTGACAAACTAGGGTTCAAGCCTTGAATGTACCTTGCATTCTTTGCTTCTGCATTCCCTATTAACACCAGTCCATACTTGGATAAAGCTTCAAACTTCTGAGTGTATTCATTCACACTCATGCTTCCTTGCCTTAATCTAATAAAGTCTTCAAGTAGTGTGGCCTTGGCAGATGCTGGGACAAATCTGGCCTCAAGCATGTCCTTGAAATTATTCCAAGTAATGGTATCCTCTTGTCTTCCTGCTGTCACAACTTCCCACCAATCCAGTGCAACCCCCATCAATTTCCTTGAAGCTATCTGTCTCTTTCTTTGGTCATTGATTTGCATATCTGTGAAGACCCTCTCCATAGTTTTTATCCAAGTTTGAACACCTACAGCTCCTTCAGTACCTTCAAAATCCTTTCCTCCCAAAGTGGCACAAGTCTTAAGCAGTTTGGAGAGTTCCTCATGAGGATTGTCTTGCCTTGGTGCCATTCCATCCCTTAAAGCTCTCACAAAATCCTCCATGCTCATCACAGGTGGCTCACGTGATGATCCTGCACCTGTGTGATGCCTTGGTCCTACCATAATGCTATAAATATGATTGTTATGTTAGTTTATTTACCCCTATCAGTTTTTGGTGTCTTTACTTGGTTCATTTTCATTTCTGTGCACACTGTGCATGTGTCACATGTACACACATATATTTCTTGACATAAAGCAAAAACATTCAACACCAACAATTCAAACAATGCATTCAAACATCCATATGCATACAACAACATTTACTATGTTATTTAAAACATAGCTCTGATACCAACTGTGCTGACCCTCATCTTTAAAATCACTTAGATTTTTTTTAAGAGGGACTCACCACTAAACCCCAAATACTTTTATATTTAAATTTTATATAGTTTCCAAATATTTTTCCCAAGACCCTGTAATTACTAATATAATCATATCAGTGTACAAAGATTAAACCAATTATATATTTGATGATATACAATTGCTCCTTTATTAATATTTACATATATATTTTTATATATATCAAAGTCAATTTAAATCAAATTGAAAACAAAATATCATACAAGCTATTGATAAGCCACTGATTTCCTATTTAAATCTTATTCTACTGCCAGAGGTATCTTTTTAACAAATTATAATACCTAAACTTGTTATCTGACTATATATAAATATTAATCTGCCTCAATAAGGCTATTAGCATTTATTTGTTCTTGTGACAGTTATTAGGCTTATGCATAAAATTATTTCAAGATCCTACTTGTAGTTAGGAACATTAAAAGTGATTTCCTAATCACTGTCTCAAATTAAACAATTGAAGTTAGATTGCATTTCTATATTTGACATGGTATAGATTTTTAGTTGCTTGGTATATCACTATAATTGCTTGGTGTTATCTGAGGGTTGCTTGGTGTTTTTCTTGGTTTTGTCCCGGATGCACTCACACTTCATCAATTGAAATGAAGAGATTCCAGGCTCCAAGGGTTTGACCCATGGCCACCTAGACCAGCCATAGTCCCCCTTTTACCACTTGCAAACCCATACCCTTCATTTTGACAAGCTTTTACAAAATTCCTACTCCTAAATTTCCAAGCCTTTTTATGCCTAGTTCAAGTTTTCTGGAAAATACTTTCTTATAGGTGTTCAACCAAATATCCAAAGTCCATTACCCTTCCAGGTCTACTATTCTCAAAGATCTTTTTTTTTGAAATTTTAAATGATCAAATCCATACAAATTTCCAGAATTTATGCACCTGCCAGTATCATTTACTTGCCATGCACAAATTCATTTTACTTGAATGTTCTGCTAAAATCTTTGGGAGTTCATTTCAAAAAATTAAATCCCCTTAGCTGTTTAATTTCCATAAGACAAAATATAAACAATAGAAATCAGAGATTCAAATGTATATATATATTTCAGTATCAATTATCTGACATGCATACATTTATTCCACTTGAGTATTTCTTATTCAAATCTTGTCAAATCTATTGAAATTTTATTTAAAGAAAATCATAGAATAAACTCAGGCAATAAAACCAGAGATCATTACATTCACATTTTATATTTATGTGTTATATCCATCCCCTTGTTTTCTCTAAATCAGATGATCATAGAATCAATAAAAAAAATCAAACCCCATCAAATATCATTCAAAATGAATTTTACTTAAGTACAAGTTTTCAACCTCAAATACTTAGAAAGTTTCCTACAAGTACTTCAATTACAGAAAATAGAATTTGTCTAGAAATTCTATTACAAAGCAACTGCAAATTTAAAACAAGTCTCTCTTATTTATACTAGCAGCCAATGCCTTCTTTACTCATCAAGCCAACTTCAATTTCCTGCAAGCAAATCATTTAGCTGCCCCAAATAATTTTTGAGACACCCAGATGATTGCAAGGGCAACCAAAAGGGTCAGTTTACACTGGTATGAGCATTTATCAATTTTGTATACATGTACATAATTTTAGTAATCTTGCAATTCCTTCCTAGATTAACAGGTCTTATACTTAGCAAGTTTTGGTTCATGCAAGAAGACACAATATCACATTCAACAAATTATACAATGCACAACAGTCAGTTAAGATTAATCATGTGTATAATTTTAATTCATCCTCATCAAATCTTGGATAAGTAATCACTGATTTATACTCCAAACTTCCACCCAGCAATTAATCAATGAACAATATTTATCTTGATTAAATCTAACACCAAATCTGAAAGTTTATAACCCAGATTTTTAAACCCCTACCCCCATTTATTTTATGGTCTTTAACTCCTTGCCAAATGAACACTATGTATGCATTGTGATGGAAACTCCCATGTTGTTTAAATTATTCCAACACACAAAGGCCTCAGGGTGCAGTTGCACCATGCACATACTTGCTTCCACCTGAAGTAAGCAGATCATTGACTACCCCCAAGTGACCAATTTAGTTTTTTTTTCATATATCAGAGAAATATGACTGCCTGCATATTTTCTGGCTCAACCCCATGTTGCCCTATTAATCTTGATCCATGTTTAATGATGATAGAACAAGAATACTTAAAACATGTTAATTCTGGAAGCCAAATTACAGATCAATGCTCCAAACAAAAATGCACGAACAAACATCCATATCACTCATAACAAATCATTTCAGAGATTCAAATAACTCATAGTATTTTTAGGCTGCCTGCAATAGGACTTAATGCCATTGCATACAAAAGATAAATACTCACATAATGTTTCTCCTTTCACTGCCTTAATTTCTTAGAACAGCAAATCCCCCAAAGCCTCAAGCTAGTGTTTCTCCTTGTTTATTTTGTTTTGTTTTTGATCCCGAGAGAGTGATGGTTTTGGCTATGTGCAGTTATTTATAAATCCATTCTAGGGTTTTAGAAAATGGGTAATTCCCCTGATACCCTTAGATGTTTATGTACACATCATATTTCTGTGTGATCATAAATTGGAAATGCACACTTTAATTAGCTATTTCGGGGATCATGCATTTTTAGACACTCAATACTATTTTCATGACTCTTTTCTACTCATGCAATAAGCATGTGACCCTCAGTTCATTATTTCTTTTTTTATAAGTTTTAAGGAAATCTGAAAATCTACTTTGTATATTTTTTTCTACCTATCCATTACCTCCATTAAATCAGACATACTACCATACTTTGTAATGTAAAATCATTTACACAAATTATTTGCTTGGAACAAATATGGTATGGAAATTTTATTTGATTCTATATATGTGTATATATATATATATATATATATATATATTTCTGCCTTTATGTCAAATCAGTCAACTCCCTTTTAAATTAAAAATCACATATATTATGCTAATTATTTTCTGGCACAATTATAAGACATATAAACCTTTATATTAAACTTCATTTTATTTTATCTTCATATAAAACAGCAAACACCGCATATATTAAATGTGTATATATATTTACATAATTCTTTGAACATAAAGCTATATTTATTTTGAGTTCCAATTTTTCTTCTAATTACCTTAATTCCTTGCATTTTATCAAACAGAAGCTCCCATTTATTTTATTTATTGCCAAATTCTTTTCTGTTTTAATGCAATATATATATATACTTATATATATATCTCAGAATTTTCTAATATAAATATATATCATTTTATTTTTATTTTAGGGTCATTACAAGAACTGCCTTGTGCTCTTCTCTATGTTCAATTATTTGTGACCAGTCTTTTAAGTCTGGAATTTGATATTATTTATTCTTATTCATTCATTATGGAATTTGCTCTTACTAGTACCCACCCTTTTATTTGGATTGTTTCCGTTGTTTATTTCCATTCTTTCTTGATTGAATGTTGTTGTTGTGAGGTAAAAACCCGTTCTGCGTTTGCGGCATGGTCTCGTAGTGATTTTATATGTTCATCATATTACTTGAGTTTTCTCACGCTGATTTTCCAGGCTGACCTGGGTGTTATTTTATTATAATGCTCGGGTTAGACCGAGTTTTTCCTAGGTTGGCTTTGGTGATATGCAGTTATTGGAGAAGAGCTAGTTGTTCACCTATCATGCATGGCCCTCAATCCGCAGGGCTGGTTACTACGAACACTTGATCTAATTACTTGATAAGGACCAGGTAATCTTGGCAACTCTCTGGTTGCCACAAGTCCAGGTGGTATGGTAGCTCCTGTCTCCGGGAAGTTTTAATTTTGATGCTCAATCCCAAGCATTTTTCTTTACAGGAAAATAGGCACAGGGAATAAGTTGCAAAAAAATTTAGTATAAGGGACAACAAGTTTGCTTTTTAGTCTGAAGGACACTTTTTAGTGTAAACAGAAAATGATAGTTACAACTATCATTCGTGGTTTACACTAGAAGGTGTCCTTCAGCCTAAAAAGCAAACTCCTTGTCCCTAAAACTAAATTTTTCTTCAACTTTTTCCTTGAGTCTAAAAACCCCTTTTCTTTATGACTATGGCCGACCTTTTTAAAGTTTACTGTTGAGATCATGCCCATGTTTCAGTTTCTATCTCCATAAAGTTAAGAACAAGTCAAGTCCTCAGATTTCCTTAGATGTCACCAATCTTTGGGCGATGTCAAGTTTTGACCGTTATGAGTTGATTTTTCAACTGGCTTGGTACTTTAGAATTTCCTAACGTTGTTGGGGCTACACCAGTACTTATATGACAAAGATTGAGTTTCACTATTGATCCTATGGTTTGGAATCTTTATAACACCACCGGGGCATTGCTAATCCCTTAGAAAGCGGGGATTGATTTGCACTAATCCTACAATACACAACTTTCCTGACATTACCGAAGCAACGCGAATACTTAGAAAATTTTGACTTGACGTTACCGGGTTAACATTGATAACATAGAAGATGGAGGGATTTCCCAGTGTTGTTGGGGCAATGCTGGTATTTAGGAGGTTGTGTAACACCCTTAATTTTGATTAATATTATTCAGGAGATTTAATTAGGTAAATTAAGTAGAATAATGTGATATGTAGCAAGATAAGGGTATGAGATTTGATAACCACAAGGTCGAGCCTTAACTAATTAATTGTTAAGAGTGTTTTAGAACTTAAAACATGAAAGAGTGTATTAGAGGGGCAAAATAGGAATAGATATATCTTTCATCCCTTAAACCTTCTCCCTCCCATATCACACTCATGTTGCATAATATCAAACAATCAAAAGGAACTTAGGCCGGCCATTAAACAAGAGAGAAGAGGAAGAAAAAGCTTAAGAATTCATGAAGAAAAGCTAAGGAAGCCAAATCAATCTTTAAATCTCAATTCTCATGATCTAATCTAAGGTGAATAATAATAAAACCATCTCACTTTTATACTTTTTGATTTCGAATCTTGATTGGGTTGATTCGTTTATGATGATATGATATGCCATTTTTGATTTTATATTTGTTTGGAAAGAATAGTGAATTATAAATTTTTTGAAATTATTATTTGGGTTATAAAGGTTAAAAAACTAAGATTTTTATCTCCAAACTATTTGATTTTCTGATCTGATGGGTTAAATATAATTTTGGAGATTGGTTTTTAATTTCATAATTTTCTTAATTAATAGGAATATCTTATGAATTTCCTAAGGATGAAAGGACATTGATTTGGGGTTTTAATTGTTAAAAAAATTAATTAACGATTTTGGTCCTTAAATTTTTATATGTTAAATAATATGCTAATCCTGATTTTTAGTGAATTTTTGGGATTTTTCCTAAAAGATTATGATTTTATATGAATTTATTAGGCCAGAAAGGCTTAATAAATTATTAAAATATTAATATAATTTAATGGTTTGCAAAATTATTTTGGGAATGAGGAATCAGATCTATATCAGTTTACTAGAAAGGTTTTGGTAAAGGAAGTTATTATCCAATAAGAATTTGACAAAGAATTGGACTTGGTAAAAACGTATTGCTTTAAAAAAATTAACGAATTTTTATATTAATTATAGAATTGCCATGCGCCATCAATCGATGCCCACATCCCTCTATGCCGCTTGTCATCAATGACTATAGGAAAGCATACCATGTCAACCTCGTTGATAAGAAATGATTCCTCTAAGGTTGCCGCATATGGACGCCGCATATCAACGTCGCATGTCATTACTTATCTGTTTTGGCATTGAGCGTGCCACTAGTATTCTATATCAACTCCATTTTATTCTATGCCTCATCTCTTTATGTCGCATATTTATCTGCGGCCTGTCTTATGTCATCAACTTTTAAGTAATGGAAATGATATCGCCTATCTTTATATCGGCTGTAACGATGCCGCCTACTTTCAATTTTGTCATTAATAATTAAGGCAGTAATGCCGCTAGTCTTCTTTTACAGGCGGCATAGTAGCGTACCTTTATGAAATTGATTTCAACTGTTTTAAAATGATGATGTCGAAGGACATCAAGGGAAACATTCCTATTTGTAAGACTGGAAGCCTTCATTTATGCAAAACAAGTTTTATACTTCATTAGTGTCGGCATCTCATGTATGCGACATAAATGAATTGGGCCCTATAGCCTTAATTCTATAAAATCAGAAATATTTTAAGGGTTTTGATATGGAGGGATGCAACATCCGATGTTGGCTATCTCAATGCCATGTGTTTTCAATAGTGAATATAATCTAAAGTTTGTTGTTTTGCCCTATAAAGAAGAGGTGCGCCATCCTCCTATATTTTCAAACGTATACATGGAATTATTAAAATGGTTTGCAAAGTGACATGAGAAATTGGTTAAGTAAGAGGCAATATTTTTCTTGTTTTAGATATGAATTGAAGGGATCAATCATATATATAATGATAAATGTTTTCAAGAAATAAATTATTGTTTATCCCAAGTTTTTTTTCGAAACTACCAAGGAGTGTTATTACTTAAGGTTAAGTAATTATATGATGCCAACTGATTGAACATATTTGAATGATGGATGCTATATGTTCTTATTTCATTTGATTAGTTATTTTTCATGACTATTATTTTCATACTCACATCATCATGACCTATAACTGCATTTTGGGAAAAAGAAAACGGCAGAATAAATGGCTAGGTTGACCCATTAGTGAGTACAATCGGATTTAACTCCTGAGTGAGTAGAATTGCATCTGAAGATAGGATAGATTAGAAGAGTTAGGATGCCCAAAAATGGTCAAAAAATTATGATATAAGTAATGTTATTGGGAGATATCCAATAGGTTCCCGGTGATTCCATGAAAACTATGTTTTAGTACAATTATTGGATGATATCTAATAGGTTCATAGTGATCCCATGAAAACTATGATTGGAAAGTATGTTATTGGAAGATATCCAATAGGTTCCTAGCGATCCCATGAAAACTTTATTTGAGAGATGTTACTGGAGAATCCAATAGGTTTACAGTAAGCCTATGAAAACTATGGATGGAGATTGTTATTGGTAGAAACCAATAGGTTCATAGTGATCTCATGAAAACAATGATTCCAAACGGGTAGCCCTTAAGAGCTTTGATAGGTTATTAATCAGCCTATGAAAACTAATAGGTTCATAGAGGCCCTAGGAAAACTATGAATTAAGACAGATAGTTAGATAAAATTAAGACATATAGTCTAATAACTTGGGATAGGTAATCCAATGTATATTGCATATTTGCATATCATTATGTTATTATGTTTGAACCATTGTGGATGAAAGAGCATGGTATATAGGTAATATATTTTGGTTAGGATACTAGTGAGGGGAAAACCCATCCCGCTCAGCGGCGTGGTCTTACTAGATATCTATTTGATTCGAGATGGTAGGTTATTATTCACACCAAACTGTTTATCTAAGTCGAAGTTTTTGCTTTTTCCCCTTAAACCCTCTGGTACTCAATTGCTTATGTCGGGAGTAAGGGATTTCAGGTTTTAGCAAGACGAATAAGCATCTAGAGATGTGTAGGAGGCAATCTAGCTATTTAGGAGTTCTTATCTAATTCGTTGTATTGTTTGATTTTTTCTATATAGATGTAATGGAAAGTTATATAATTACCAAGTGTTAGACTCTGATCAACCAAGGGGGCATCTTCATATGTCGCTCTTGGAGTATTTTGTAATAATTATATTTTCTTTGAATGAGGAATTGCGAATGGGATTATTTGAGGAATATGAAATGTTATTTATGAAATGAAATGAGAAATTTTCTATTAAATTGTATTTATAATTTTTCATATTCATGTGCTTCTGATTATTGATTTGACTAAGATAGCTGCATTTTGTTACCGGAAATAAGTACTATATATGACTATAGCATCTGTAGCACCTAGTTTCGAGCCTCAAAGTAGGGGGATGTTACCAGTTGATATCAAAGCACAGGTTTATGTAAAACTTAAAAGATTAAAAGATTTTGAAAACATAATCCTAGTGAATCAGAGAATAAGGTTAGGGTATGAGATCATTCTATAGTAACGTACTTGTATTTGTTATATATAGGTATGTATTCACCCCTCTCTCTTGCACCATTCTTCTTCATCTTATTAAGGCTCGTATGTAGATTATGAGAAAGCAAGATATGGAAGCAGGAAATGGAAGAGTGAATCTTAGTGGAGGAACACTAAAACCAACGGAAATGTTCGACCCAATACCCAAAGGAACCAAGGTCGACAGGCAAATGCTAATCAAAACGCAAACGATGATGTAGGTGCCAGAAATCTGCCAATAGATATGAGAACTATGTATCAGTTCTTCATCAAGCTAATGCAAGTTGGAGTAGCTACGGGAGTAGCTGAAGGAAATGTTGCTAATGTAGGAGGAGTGAATCCCATGGTGGCAGTTGGTAATAACTATGACAAGCTGAGCCGAGATTCCACCTGCCTTGGTTGGAAGCCTTTTCTTGGAACTAAGGATATTGTGTAAGTGGAAAATTGGTTATTGCATTATGAGATAACTTTCGTTGATCTAGCTTGAATGGTGATCTGAAAAGAAGATTGTCATTTAGGTAGTTGCAAAGAGCTACAATGTACTGGTGGAACATAGTAGCCGCGGTGTGCCAGAGGAGGAATTGACTTAAGCAAAATTTAGAAGGAGATTAAAGGAGTGATTCTTATCTAAAATAGCCAAGTCAACCATTCTTAGGAAATTTATGGAATTCGAGCAAGGGGATATGTCAAAGTTAAAATATGCTATGAAATTTGATGAGATATCTAAGTATGGATATGCTACAATCGACAGAGTGGTAAAGTAAAATGAGAAGTGTATCCTAGGTTTGAAGGTGGAGATTGTTAAAGCGACCATGCCACTTCTCTGAGATCCAAGTCATATAATGGTGGAAATGGCTATAAGGAATGAGGAGATGCTTACGACTTTTGCGGAAGAGAAGTCAATGGAAACTCGGGGCTTTCAGAGTAAGAAGAGCAAGTTCTTCAAGAAGAAGGGAGCTTAGAAGGGTGGAGCTACCAAGAAAGAAAAATCTAATCTTGTTTGCTTTAAGTACGATAAGAAAGGACATTTTC
Source organism: Allium fistulosum (assembly GCA_030737815.1). Lineage (NCBI taxonomy): Eukaryota > Viridiplantae > Streptophyta > Magnoliopsida > Asparagales > Amaryllidaceae > Allium > Allium fistulosum. The sequence continues at coordinate 1,251,031,345 of CM060901.1, forward strand.
CTCATGAGTTTTGAACCGGTAAGGGAAAGAAGGTTGCGAAAAAGAAAGGTGCGAAGTGTTTCAACTATGACCAGATGGGGCACTACAAGAATCAGTGTCTGGAGCCGGCTAGAGCTGATAAAGGAGAGGTCTTTGCTTTGGAACCATCAGCTTCCAAACCTATTGCAGTTGAGAAAGGAAAGTCTATGATGGAATGTACACTTTTGATTCATAGCATACTGGTTAGAGTATTGTTTGATACGGGTGCATTAGATTCTTTTATCTCTCTTCGCTTGGTAGGTAAGTTAGATCTAAAACCATCATACCATGTTACTTCCATAAGGGTAGCTAATCCAACAGGAGGGTACGCAACTATGGGGATGAGATGTGACCATCTAGAATTTGAATTGCTAGGTTATACTTTTTCCTGCAGTTTGTTTGTGTTTGACTTTGTGCGGATTATTTTGAGTATGGATTAGTTAAGTAAATATGATGCTAGGATATTTTTCCAGGATTGGAAAATGTCATTGAGACACCTTGTGTTAGTGACCAAATCATATACGCAGTTGAGAATACAAGTTCAGAAGTTTGGGTTTATTGGGTGCCATAGAAGTGGTAGATGAGCTAATTCGAGTTTATGTTGTAAATAATACGTAGATGTTTTTTAGCCTGTTATAGAACTATCACCAAAACGAGCTATTCAGTTTCGAATAGATCTTGTACCTGGAGCTGAATCCGTTAGTAGACCGCCTAGTAGGATGACAGCTCATGAGATGCAAGAGTTAAAGGTGCAGCTAGTGGACTTAGAAGGAAAGAGTATTATTATACCAAGTAGTTCACCTTGGGAAGCAACCACGGTGTTCATGAAGAAACCGAACTGGTTGTTGAGATTATGTATTGGTTATCGTAAGCTAAATGAGAAGACACTAAAGAATAGATATTCTTTGCTGAGAATTGATGATTTATTTGATCAATTAAGGGAGCCAAAGTATTTTCCTTGTTGGATTTGGCGACAGGGTTCCTTTAATTGAAGGTGGCGGAGGACAGTATTCCTTTGATGGAATTTCGAACAAGATATGGTTCATATGAGTGGTTAGTAATGTCAATCGGTTAACTAATGCGCATGCTTTCTTTGTGGACTTGATGAACCGAATTCTCCAATAGCACTTGGATAGGTTCGTATTGGTGTTTATTGATGACATTTTGATATATTCTAAGGATGAGAGAGATCATGAGATTAAATTCAGAATATTGCTTGAAACGTTGAGGCAGCATCAATTAAAGGCGAAGTTTTCAAAGTGTCATTTCTAGAAAAATGAAGTGAAATTTTTTGATTATGTAGTTTCAAAGAAAGGGTTGTTAGTGGATCCAGCTAAGATTGAAGCTGTAATTAATTGGAGGAGACCTAAGATGGTGATCGAGATAAGGAGTTTTCTTGGATTAGCTGGCTATTACAAGAAATTTACTAAGGATTTCTCACGGATAGTAGCACCTCTGACTAAACTAACCATGAAGGATGTAAAGTTTATTTGTTCCGATAAATGTGAGGTAGCATTCCTTAAGTTAAAGCGTTTGTTGACCAATGCACCCATGTTAGTTGTACCGGGTAGGAACCATAATTTGGAGGTGTATACGGATGCATGTGGGACAGGATTGGGAACTGTATTGATGCAAAGGGGTAAACTATTACCTACGCTTCTCGACAGCTCAGACCACCTAAGGTTAGGTATTCGACTCATCATTTGGAGTTTAGCAACGGTGATTTTTGCATTAAAAATGTGGGAACACTACCTTTTGGGAGAAAGATTTTGAGTAGTATACGGATCATAAGTCTTTGAGGTATTTATTCTCACAGAACGAGTTCAAAATGAGACAACTGAGGTGGCTGGAGTTTCTAGCAACTTATGATTTTTGTATTGAGTATATGCCAGGGGGAGAAAATAAAGTTATGGGTGCACTTAGTAGAATACATCGGAATATGATGTTAGCTATGTTGGTAGAGTGGAAGAATTTAGAGGCATTGAGTACTTATATTGCGCAGTTAAGATCGATTGCTAGTTCTAGTCAAAGTACTGCCATATTATCTTGCTTAGAAGTTCGACCAACATTGAACCAAAGGATTGCTTCAAAGCAGAGAGAGGATCCTTCGTTTGCAGAAAAGATTAGAAGACTGGAAGGTGGAACTGAGATTGATGATTTGAAAGATTTTAGTCTTAACCAGAATGGGTGGTTAAGAAAGAAAGGATGATTATCTGTTCCAGATGTTGGAGACCTAAGGAGGAAAGTTCTTAAGGAGTGTCATTGATCAAAATTAACTATACATCTTGGCGGAACTAAGAAGCATTAGGATATGAAAGAAGTTTCTTCTGGGAAAGTATGAAAAGGGATGTTGGCTTATAGGTAAGGCAGTGTTTGAATTTCCAGCAAATGAAAGCCGAATATCAGAAGCCATGCGGTTGCTTCAGCCTTAGATATACCAGTTTGGAAATGAGATTCGATATCCATGGATTTATTGATGGGTTGCCAAGGTCAAATTAGGAAAATGAAAGTATTTAAGTCATAGTGGATAGACTGACCAAGAGTGCACACTTCAGTCCCGTTAAGTCAATCAGGACTGCACCTATATTAGCAAAGTTGTTTATGAAGATTGTTGTTATACTGTATGAGAATTCCTAGTAGTATAGTCAACAACAGGGATGCTTATTCACTGGTGAATTCTGAAAGGGTCTATAGGAGTACCGCTTATCACCCTCAGACAGATGGGCAGACAGAGAGAGTCAAGAAGGTACTTGAAGATTTGTTGAAAGCTTGTGTACTAGATTTTGGTGGGTCATGGGAAGACTATTTGCACTTTGTTGAGTTTTCCTATAATAATAGCAATCAAACTAGTATTGGAATGGCGCCTTTCAAAGCTTTGTATGGAAGGCCATGCAAATCACCAACATGTTGGTGGGAGACCGAAGACATATTGGTCCTTGGTCTAGATATGGTAAGAGAATCCACAGAAAAGATTAAGATAATTCGAGCTAGGATGAGAGAAGCTCGGTTTAGGCAGAAAAGTTATGTAGATAAGAGGCATAAAGATTTAGGGTTCTCAATTAGAGATCATGTTTTCATTAATGTATCACTGATAAAGAGTGTGGTGCGATTTGGAAAGTCAGGGAAACTGGCACCGAGATATGTTGGACCGTTCCTTATAATAGAGAGGATCGGGAAACTCGCATACCGAGTAGAGTTACTGTGTAGTTTGGCAGGAGTCCATAATGTTTATCCCATTTCTCATCTCAGGAAGTATGTGCATGATCCAGAGAATATTATTGCTCCGACTACATTGGAAGATTTAGTAGTGGAACCAAATCTGTCTTTTGTAAGACAACCAGTTCATGTTGTGGGCTGAGATGAGAAGAGGTTAACGAATAAGAAAAACAAATTAGTGAAAGTCTAGTGGAGTGACAATTGGAAAGATTGTACTTGGAAGACAAAGGACATGATTAAAGATTCTTATCATGAGCTGTTATGATTAACATTATTCGGGAGATATAATTAGATATTAAATAGAATAATATGATGTGTAGTAAGATAAGGAGGATGAGATTTGATAAATCACAAGGTTGGGCCTTAACTAGTTAATTGTTAAGAGTCTTTTAGAACTTCAAAACATGAAAGAATGTATATGAGGGGCAAAATAGGAATATATATCTTTCATCCCTTAAACCCACACCCCTCCCATATCATTACCATTTTGCATAATATCAAAACAATCAAAAGAAACTTAGGCTGGCCATTAAACAAGAGAGAAGAGGAAGAAAAAGCATAGGAATTCAAGAAGAAAAGCTAAGGAAACCAAATCAATCTTTAAATCTCAATTCTATCCAATCTAAGGTAAATAATAATAAAACCATCTTATTTTTATACTTGTTGATTTCAAATCTTGATTGGGTTGATTCGTTTATGATGATATGATATGCCATTTTGGATTTTATATTGTTTGGAAAGAATAATGAATTATAAAATTTTATGAAATTATTATTTAGGTTATAAGGGTAATATAAGATTTGATCTCCAAACTATTTGATTTTCTGATCCGGTGGGTAAAACATAATTTTGGAGATAACTTTTTAATTTCATAATTTTCCAAATTAATAGGAATATTTTATGAATTTCCTAAGGATGAAAGGACATTTATTTGGGGTTTTAATTGTTAAAAATAATTAATTAACGATTTTGGTCCCAAAATTTTCATATGTTAAAGAATATGCTAATCCTGATTTTTTTATGAATTTTTGGGATTTTCCCAAAGAGATTATGATTTTATAGGAATTTATTACGCCGGTAAGGCTTAATAATTATTAAAATATTAATATAATGTAATGGTTTGCAACTTTATTTTGGAAATGAGCAACCTGATCTGTATCGGTATTCTAAAAAGGTTTTGGTAAACGAAGTTATTATCCAATAAGAATTTGACAAAGAATCGGAGTTGGTAAAAAGATATTGCTTTATAAAGAGATAAAACAGTTTATATATTAATTACGGGCATGCGCCATTAATCGATGTCGACGTCCATCTATGCTGCATGTTGTCACTGACCTATAGGGAAGCATGCGATGCCAACCACATTGGTATGAAATGATTACTCTAAGGTTGGATCCTATCGATGCCGCGTATGGACGCCGCATATCAATGTCGCATGTCATCACTTATCTATTTCTGCATTAATCATGCCACTAGTATTCTATAACAACTCTTGTTTATTCTATGCCGCATCTCTTTATGCCGCATACATATCAATGCCGCTTTTTTACATTAACTTTTAAGTAACGGCAATGATGTCGCCTATCTTTATATCGACTATAATGATGCAGCCTATTTTCAGTTTCAACATTAATAATCAATGAAGTAATGCCACCAGTCTTCTTTTGTAAGCAGCATAGTAGCCTAGCTTTATGAAATTGATTTCAATTGTTTTAAAACCATGATGTCGAAAGACATCGAGGGCGACATTCTTATTAATAATACCGGTGTTATCCCGCCTTTTGGCAAGACCGTGACACCAAGAACTTGACCAGAAACCAATGACGTTCATCTTGGAGATCGGTTATGCGCAGGCTCACTACGGATATCGACGAATTTCATCCGAGTCCGGATTAAGCTACAACTGACAAGACACGACGAGCAAAGCCATGGAAGTCAGAATTCCAAATTTCAAGTCAATCAGAGTTCATATGCTCAAGTTATGATCGATGCAAGTAGGATGAAAACAGCCTCGACTTCGTATCCATCGTCTGGCCGCTGTTCGAATCGATCGACTTCGTATCCATCGTTAAGCCCTTGTCCGAATCGATCGACTTCATATCCATCCTAGGGCCTCATTTCGACTCGATCTCGTTCAAATCCATGAAGTAACCATAATTTGTATCCATCAGAGGAATATGCCTCGTTCGTATCGATCGGCCATTCTCCTGTTCGCATCGATCAGCTGATCTCTTGTTCGTATCGATCAGCTACCCTCTGTTCGTATACATCAGTCATTGCACTATTCTTATCCATCACAATGTTGCTTGTTCGTATCCATCAAGTCGAAGTGACTTTGATCGATACGAACAAGGGCTACCTTCATCGATGCGAACAGAGTCACCATCATCGATACGACCAAGCCACCTCCATCGATTCGAACAAGGCATGCTATAGATAGATACGAAAGAGCAAGCCGTTGATCGACTCGAACTGGGCAACGGACTTCGATACGAACGAGGCGAAGTTCAAGGACGACTCGGTCAACTCGGTGAGAAAGTGGATCGATACGAAGAATGTGCGCCACGTCACCACCTGATCACACGCAACCATCGATTCGAAATGATCGAGTCGAATTGGTCGATTCGAAAGAAATAGCCTGGCGAGTAACTCCAATTCGAATCGATCATAACTCGAGATCCACAAGTCCAAATGCTATGAAATTTTCACAGGAGCTTACGTGCATGATAAAGAATGTTCACACCAAATTTCGACTCCATTGGACGCAATCTTGATCGATACGAAATTCGTTCATATCGATCACGGATCATGCCGAAACTTCACGGGCTTGGTCGCGTGGGCCTACTCACATGCCAGAAGAAGTCTCTCGAGATCTGAGGGAAATATCAGCCTCCTACACCTATAAATAGACCCCCGGGGCCTACAGAAAGAGGATCCTTGAATTCTCCAACGCCCAGACTCTACCTGGATTCAGTTCTAAAGTCCATTGCTGCTGCTACTAACGAATTTTACTACTGTAATCCATTGTTATTTGCTATAACCCGCTGCAATCAATTGTAATCATCAACGGAACATCAATAAAGTGATCAATTTCATAGTGGACGTAGGTAATACGCCGAACCACTCTAAATTCCTGTGTTTCTATGCATTTTTCATCATTTACATATCTGTTTTTGGAGTTTTTGTTAGATAACCCTCTTTTTCCATTTAATTTCTTCATTTTATCTCTTCAAAAACTTCCGAAGAGTGTTGTTCCCATTTTTGGTACAAACACTTTGGTGCTTTTACTGAGAAAAAACCCAATTTTTCTCCTGCTCCTTGGATCTCCTATCGATACCGGATTGCATAAATCCAAGAAGAAGATCCAGATCTCAAGTCTTGAAGCCCTTCCATTCTATTCAGATTTGCAACAAATCTAGGAAAGGACTTCGTCAATTCATCATGATGAGTACACGAACTGCCTCTACAGCTGCTGATCAAGAAGGACGGGACAAACAGAATCCTGTGCAATTGCCTCCATCCAACCAAGATGCCGCCGGACCTTCAGATCCATCGGGCCCGGTTACCAGACTAGAATTCCAGATGCTGCTTCAAGAGTTGACCCAGAGTCGGCAACAACATACTGAACAACTGCGCGCCAACACGGAGTTGACCAACCAATTGAATCGCCAAAGGCGCAAAAGATCCAGAAGAGATCAAGGTTCTTATTCTTCCACGGAGAGTTCAGCCTCATCTGATGATCATCCCCGATCCACACGCCCACGGCTGGATGTAAGCTACACCCAGGCCACAGGACACCAACCTGCGTTAAGTCTTGGATAACCCATAACTGGACCATCCACCAGTCATCAGACCGGACCCTCATCCCGAGGGGGTGCCGCTCCTTACCATGTCACAGGCAACCTTGCTGCCACCACCACTACCGAACAAGGAGTTGATGCTAGAAATCAGGCTGATCCGCATCATCACCGACGAGATCAAACTCCAGAACCTTATGTCCCTGAAAACATTGAACCAAGGAGGTGAGGCACGGACCGTCGACCGCGTCCGGTCCAGACTCGCGCTGTGGAACCCGACCACACCTTGGCACAACATCCTCCAAATATCCAGATGCCGGATATACCGATGATGATTCGTCAGATTATCCGTGAAAGTCAGGGTCTCACTAATAACGACTGGGGAATCTCCTGGAGTCATACCCCTTTCACTGATGACATATTATATGCTGAACCACCTCGGCGCTTCAGGATGCCAACTTTGCCAGTTTAGGAAGGGAATTCTGACCCAAATCAACACATCCTAAAGTATGAATGGCTGATGAATGCTGCGAGAGCTGATGATGTAGTAAAATGCCGTAGTTTCCCCATTTCCCTAGGGGGCATTGCTACTATGTGGTTTACTCATTTGCCACCACGATCTATCTCTAATTTCGATCAAATGGCCACCAAGTTTGTCAAACAGTTCCGTATGCACGTGGCGAGGCCTAAAGATGTTAATACCCTGTCTAGTGTCACTCAAGCTCCCAGAGAGACACTCAGACAATACTTGGAGCGATTTCATGCTGCTTGTGCATAAATAAGCAATCCCAATGACAACTCTATCCTGATGGCATTGACTAAGGGGATTGATCCTGATTCCGAGTTCGGAAATTGGTTAGCTGGGAAGCCACCTGCGTCATTGGACCGTTTCTATTCCAAGGAAGCCCAATTCTTGAGAAGGGAGGATGCGAAATAGTCTAGGAAGCAGGATGACGTAGGGCCCGGCATTGAAGGAATTCAGAGTAACATCGTAGTTAAACAATCCAGGGAGAGTTCCAGGAAAGTTCAGTTGAATATTCAAAATAAACAGAATCAGCAGAGGGACAATGGAAGTCAAGGAAAAAAGATAGATCAAAGTCGTGGTCCACGACCTAGAGCTCCCATGTTCGACAATTATACTCCATTGAATACGTCGCCGGAGAATGTGTATTTGCAGACTTGTAATACAATGCAATACAAGAAACCTGCCCCGAAGCCGTCAATGGAATGGCAAGTCCAAATAGGGAAGTTCTGTAGATTCCATGAAAGTTATGGCCATAATACAAATGAGTGTTGTCACTTACAAGATCTCATTGAAAAGCTGATACGCGAACGGAAGTTGGACCAGTATGTTCGGGCGCCACAGTCGGGAGGTGTGGGCCCATCGAATCAGAATCGTGCAACAAATCAAGAAAGGCAGGAGGAACCCGCTCGAACTGGCAGGAGGTTGGTTGTTAATACAATAAGTGGTGGTCCTCATCCAGTAGACCGAAGCTGGAAGGAAATGGAGTCGTATGCCAGCTCTATCAGGCATGCGAACTTCGAGTGTTATAGTAGTTTTGATGAAGGGGCTCCGGCCAAACAACATAAGACGATGACAGATGACATCGTGTTCAGAAACAGAGATGCTGATAAAGTCGATGACCCCACTATCGATCCACTGGTCATCTCAGCTCAAGTAGGTCCTGCTTGGATGAAGAGGATCTTAGTTGACAATGGAAGCTCTATGAATATTTTGTTTAAATGAGCTTACGACCAAATGAAAATGGAAGTCAAAGATTTAAAGCCTTGCCAATCTCGAATGCATGGTTTCAATAGGAGTGCTACTATACCCACTAGTGTAGTGGAACTACCAGTGGAGTTGGGAGTTGGAGAACGCCGGAGAGTACGGATATTACAGTTCGTTGTGTTAGACATAGACTCCCCTTATAATGCTTTCTTGGGCCGACCGGCCCTCGCTATGTTCAGGGTAGCCATTGCCCCGTGGTGTTTAACTTTAAAGTTTCCCACTGGTCGTGGAGTGGGAGTCATCCAAGGAAAGGGCGTAGAGGAATCTCTCTGCGACCGCTTTGCTGATAATTGGCAATTAACGCCTGGGCCTAGGCCCGAGCACCCCAGCCAATTGCAAAGGGATCTTGACCCAAGAGAAACTGAAGACGAAGGAGAATCTAGAGAAAGTCAAGCATCCCTGGCCGAACTGACGATCGATGTGCCAATTGACAATGATGATGATTCGAAAATGATAAAGATTGGGTCTCAGTTAAGCCAGCAAACTCAAGAGGAATTGGTTGAGTTTTTACGTTCGAATCTTAACGTATTCGCCTGGATGCATTCTGATATGTGTGGGATCTCGCCGGACATTGCGAGCCACACTCTGAATATTGACCCGCGGCATGTCCCGGTCAAACAGAAAAGGCGTGGTATGGATCCAGAGAGATCTGCCGCCCTTAAAGAAGAGGTAGAAAAGCTTAAAGCAAACGGGTTCATTCGAGATGCGTTATACCCCGAATGGGTGTCGAATCCCGTGCTCGTCTGAAAGTCGAACAGAAAATGGAGAACATGTGTCGATTACTCTGATCTGAATAAAGCTTGTCCTAAAGACAGTTTCTCGCATTCCAGAATTGATCAGCTCGTAGACTCAACAGCTGGACATGAACTCTTATCCTTCATGGATGCGTATTCTGGCTACAATCAGATACCAATGCATTTACCTGATCAAGAAAATACTAGCTTCGTAACCAATCTGGGACTTTTTTGCTACAAAGCCATGCCATTCGGACTCAAGAATGTCGGGGCTACTTATCAACGATTGGTCAATCGGATGTTTGCCAATCAAATTGGGAAAACCATGGAAGAATATGTAGACGACATGCTCGTGAAGTCACGATTTTCCACTGACCATATTAAAGACATGGAAACTATGTTCAACATACTTCGAGAATATAGAATGAAACTCAACCCACTGAAATGTCACTTTAGAGTAGCGTCCGGAAATTCCTTGGGTTTATCGTCAATGCTAGAGGGATCGAAGCTAATCCCGAAAAGATCCGGGCTATCAGAAATCTTGAAACTTCGAAAACTATAAAACAAGTCCAGAGTCTTAATGGGAAAGTAGCAGCACCGAGCAGGTTCATTTCAAAGTCCACTGACAAATGCATTCCCTTCTTCGATCTGATCCGAAAAGGAAAACGGAACTTTGAATGGACCACGGAGTGTGAGGGCGCTTTCCAAGCACTAATTCAGCATCTATCCACACCACCCATCCTATCAAAGCTTATTGATCATGAGAAGTTGTACATATACTTGGTGATATCAGAAAACGCTATCAGCGCTGCCTTAATTCGAGAAGAAGACAGGATACAGAAGCCAGTATACTACATCAGCAAACGGTTGACTGACGCTGAAAGGAATTATCCGAAACTAGAGAAATTGGCTTATTGCCTTGTTAGTGCATCCAGGAAGCTCCGACCATATTTCCAGGCACATCCTATTATTGTTTACACCGACCAGCCGTTACGATAGGTCCTTACGTGGCGTGAGACGTCTGGTAGGTTACTCAAGTGGAACATCGAACTGAGCCAGTTTGATATTACTTATACTCCAAGGCGAGCCATTCAAGGACAAGTCCTAGCCTATTTCATAGCTGAATTTACCATTCTAGAGGACTTGCCCGAAACCAGTGAACCCCCCGAGTACGTTTGGAAGCAGTACACCGATGGTGCATCAAACGACCGGTGTTCGGGCGCTGGAGTTGTACTCGAAACCTCCGAAGGCCGATCTATATGTTATGCTTTAAAGTTCGATTTTCATGCAACAAATAATGAAGCCGAATATGAAGCCCTCTTAGCAGGACTAAAACTTGCCAGAGATTTGAGGATTATCGCTGTGGAAATTTATTGTGATTCACAATTAGTTGTGTGTCAAGTTCGAGGAGAATATCAAGCGAGAGATCGAAGGATGGCTGCCTACTTAGCTCGAGTTCAGGAAATACTGGATCAGTTTGATTATTATGCCATTTTTCGTATACCTCGAGAACGTAATCAGAAAGCCGATTCATTGGCGAAGTTAGCCAGCACAGGTGAAGCTCAGCAAATGGGACTCGTTGCCGTAGAGACGTTAACTTCCCCAAGTATTGACCGGGCAGAAGCAGATTGGGTATGTGAAACTATTCCCGATAAGGAGTCATGGATGACTCCATTCAGAAATTACCTTGAGCACGGAACCCTGCCGTAGCACAGGAGTGAAAAGAGACAAATCCTTCGGAAGGCCTCACGATTCATCATCCAGAATGGAATCATGTACAGAAGAGGGTATTCTGTTCCTTTACTCTGGTGTATCGCTCACGATGAAATTAAACGAGTATTACACGATGTACACGAGGGAGAATGTGGCGATCACACCGGGGGGCAAGCACTGGCCAAGAAAATACTTCGATACGGGTATTATTGGCCAACTGTGAATCGCGATGCGTCAGATTATGCAAAGAAGTGCGATAAATGTCAGAAGCATGCTCGAATTCCTAGAGCCCACCTACAGAGATAACGCAAATGGTCAGCCCATGGCCGTTTGCAATATGGGGCATCGACATCATTGGTACTCTACCTCTGGCAAAAGGTGGTGCGAAATACGCCATCGTCGCAGTTGATTAGTTTACAAAGTGGGCTGAAGCTGAACCTCTTGCTACCATAACGACGAAAAAAGTAATCAACTTTGTAGTCCGCAATATCATCTGTCGATTTGGTCTCCCACACACCATTATTACTGATAACGGAACCCAATTTGACAGTGTTGAATTTAAAGATTTCTGCAAACGGTTTCACATTCAAAAGAAATTCTCTACAGTTGCACATCCTCAAGCGAACGGACAGGTCGAAGCGGTCAATAAAGTTATAAAGTCCATTCCGAAAAAACGACTGGAAAAGGTCGGGGGCAAGTGGGTCGATGAACTTCCTATGGCTTTATGGGCTTACCGAACAACCCACAAATCCGCGACCGGTAACACTCCATTCTCTCTCTCTCTTATGGTTCAGAAGCTGTTATTCTAGTCGAGCTAGAAGTACCTTCTCATCGTGTGACATACTATGAACCGAAGGCAAATGCTATATAACTTGCTGAATCTCTCGATTTACTGGATGAGAAGCGTGAAGAGGCTGATTTGAGGGCAGCCGCGTATCGAAGTCGAGTCGCTCGATTGTAAAACGCCAAGGTCCGCCCGCGAACCTTTGAACTAGGCGATCTCGTCTTGAAAAGAATCTATCCGGTCCCTTCACATATGAAGCTAACATGGGAAGGACCGTATGTTATTGAACGAAGGCTCGGAGATGGCACATTCAAATTATCGACCGTCGACGGTCTTACTCTGCCGAGAGCCTGGAACAGCGAGAGTCTTCGTCGCTACTACACATAACATGCTATGTTTATTTATTTAGTTTATTTTCCATTTGCAATTTGTTTCTGCATTTCGAAATTAGAATTTGTAATAAAGCGCCTGACTTTGCCATATTTTCTTATTTCAACAATAAAATGCAATCTCTTCGAGCTAGATGCTGTGATTTACTTGAAATACTTCATATGAACATCACCATGCACAGAGAGCTAAGTTTCACCATACGGTGGGATTTATTCAAATAGGGAGTGACTGTGATGCAACCGGTCACTCGCTAAGTGAAACCCATGCTCGGGGACAAGCCATCACACCAAAGTCAAAAAAGGATTGATACACGACAATCCTTTACTTAACTCCAAATTCCCAGAGCGCGAACTGGAGTATAAAGATACGCCTACGAAGAGCATGGATTCGTCCGCCCAACGACTTCGTCCGTATCTAAACCAAGTTTGAGGAGGGTGGACCCGTCCATCTAACGACCTCACTTGTTAACTCAGGGAGGATGTGATCCGACCATCCACGATCCTGATTCACTTTTCGTTCCCAAAGTGCGAGCGAAATCCAAAAACATGCAGCAGATGTGACCGACCATCTGTTTACCAACTCCGGACTCCCAGATTGTGAGTCGGAGTATAAACACTAACTCCGAATTCCCAGAGTGTGGGTCGGAGTATAAACGCCAACTCCGAACTCCCAGAGTGCGAGCTGGAGTATAAACATCGACTTAGGATTCCCAGAGTGTGAAATGGAGTATGAACATCAACTCCAAATTCCCAGAGCGTGAATTGGAGTATAAACACCAGTTCTGAACTCCCAGAGTGCGAGTCGGTGTATAAATGTCGACTCCAAGTCCCCAGAGTGCGGACATATAATTAAAACTTAAACCGACGTAACCAATCGCCGGTGAACAAATGAAATCCCCGAAGTGCGGATATGATCACCGATAATTAAACGAGTGGGGTTGAACCACTCAATCTCCACTTGTCCCCAACATCCGTTCAGCGACACTAGACTCAAAGTGTTATAAGTAAAATGCAATCGCTGGCTGATGTTCAACAACCCATCCCCAAGACTGGAGGGCAGGACTTAAGCATCGATCATTGACTGAAGCAGTGCGACGTCAAAAATGCAACTCACTTCCTAGTCATGAATCGTGTCCATAGTCTTCGGACCTGGCGCATAAAAACAAACTTGACTCGGAAGCTGAAACTTCACAAGTGCATTTCAGACATTGAAACACTTAAGTAAATACGCAATAACTGAGAAGAAGCCAAAAAAGAAGAGTTTCATTTCTAATTTCTATGAAAGAATTTCATATACAAGTTTACTCCAAAAAAATCCTACTAGCAGGGGCCGAACCCGCATCTATACACGGCCAACGAAATGAAAATCAAAATAAAACCGAGGAAGCCTGTCTACTCTTTCTTCTTCCTCGGCTTCCTTTTCGGTGTAGACCCACTGGAGCCGCCACTACCTTTCCTCTTTGAGCCTTTACTTTTCGGTGGTCGGTCTCCAGGCGGGGGCATGATCTCAACATCCTCCTCCAAGCTCGAATGAATAGGGATGCTTCCTGCAGGCGGAGTCGGAGGAACATGATCAAGTGTAGAAGGTGGAATGGGCACACTAGTGTTGAAAACCGTACCACCAGGAGATATCATTCTGAGCGGAGCTGGACCAGGTGCCGCCATCCCACCTCCAAAACTGCCACCATGTGCCGCTGCTTCCATCTCAGCGTCGATCTCGGTCAATATTTCCTCTTCAGTAATCACTCGGGCCTCGCTGGGAGCATCAATAGTTGGCATCGAAGAGCCTGAAGCAGGAGCGCCTCCACCCTTAACAAATGGCAGGTCAGCAAAAGGATCGCTATGACGGGGAAAGAGTTCCTCCATCATCTGCTCATCAAAAACAAGCGTGCTTCCCTGCATTTCATCGAGTGGGGCAGTCGTAGTTACGGTGGTCGCTTCGGTAACGATAGCCTCCTGCACGTGATGTGATTCTTGAGTAACAGGAGGCATGACCGGTGCAGCATCAATCACTGGACAAAAAATACGAGAACTGTTAGAACATAATTCGAGTGACGATTCAGACTTAAGACAAATATGTGGAATGTTCATAATACCTTCCTCAGTTTAGCTTGTAGAAAGCTGAACAGCTTCAGCAACTTGCTCTGTAGCCGGAGTCATCTGCGGCTGATCCGGATTGTAGGCAGGAACGACTTGGGGATCAACCGCAGGCACGAGTTCAGGCTTGGTTGACACGGGAATTTCAAGACTTGCGTCGTGGTGTTCAACCCCAGTGCTTTCTCCAATTTCCAGGTGTTGGGTGTCGAGTCTCTCCTTCTCATAAGAAATCATTGACTCATGGAGAATCTTCCTTTCATCTTCATTTAGCAGACGATTCTTGAGCTCAAACTCATCAATAGACTCACCCAGATTGTAACGACCCGTATTTTTAACACTTTAAAAATACGAATTAAAATAAAAATTTTGGATAAAAATCCGAAGGAAATAAAATTTTGTGTTGTTAAATGTGAATTACAAGTTAAAATATAAAACTGAATTCTGAAATAACTTATTTGTAAATTAAATATGGATGTTAACTTGTAGTGAATGTAAATAATGAATTGAATTTGATTGTAAACCAAATTGGTTATGATTGTAAACAAAGAATAAATAAAATGGTAGATTTAATAATGGAAGTTTATGTTATTGAAACTAATATAAATAAATGTAACTTAATATTACAGTTGATTGAAAGCAGATAATAACTGAAACTGTAATTCGATAAAGATGCTAACTTGTAATTGAACGTAAGTAAAGATTTAAATTTGAATGTAACAAGTAATTGAATTGAATTGAATTTGATTGTAAACAACGAAATAAATAAAATGTTACATTTAATATTGAAGTTATAATATGGAAATCAACGTAAATGAATGTAATTTAATATTACTGTGAATTTAAATAAGATGATAGCTGAAGAAAATGAAAGTAAATGAATTATAAACTATTGATAATAATGTATACGTAAATGGTTGATTCAATAATGAAAGTGTAAATCGAAATAAAAGAATTCATTTGGAATTAAATAACTTGAATTTGAATTACAATATAATTGAACGCTGAATCTAATATAATCTTTTATATTGGATTTATAATGGAAAACTGCATTGTAAAAGATTGTTAATTACTGTGAAATTAAAAATGGGATTTGTGAACAATTGAAATTTGATTTAAAAGTTAATAATTTAAAATTGGGAATTTTTTTTATTGAAATTAAACAGTCGAATAATTTATTTTTCGAATATTGGATTTAATTAGACAATTAAATCGATAATTTAATAAGTTAAATTTCAGAAATAATTGAAAATCGAGTTGAATATGATTGAAAATGATTTGTAAAATTTTATCTTATCATACTGGAGTTATAGTAATGTTATAGAACTTTTAAAATTGAATTTAAAGTTAATTTGTGAAAATTGAATATTTTTAATATTTAATTATCGATTGAAAAATAGCCATTTTTCGAACAGTTTCAGAATTGAACGAAACTAGTTCCATTGGATCCGTAATAGTTTGTTATTATCGGATTTCAATTTTCGTAGCAATCGGAGTTATCGTTTGACTGTGGCAGCTCGAAACGCATCGAATTGTTTTTAATATTAATTCGGCGGGAGAAAATAGTCATTTTTCAAAATAATCTCGGATTTCGACGAAACTAGTTTCATCAGATCCGTAATATCATATTATTGTAGGGTTTCAAATTTTGTATCAATCGGATTTACCGTTTGTCCAGGGCGAGCCCAAACGCACAGAAATTTGATTAACTAATTTAATTTTAAATCGATCGTTTATTGCCGTAACTCGCACAGATGATCGAATTAGCTTCCGAAACCTGTTCCATTGTGTTCGGAACGCGGGATAAACCCTAGAAACGCCGATCACTATGCGAGATTTGAGGTTCGGATTTTGGAGTGAATAGTGTTTTTCGGTAAATTTCTATAAAAGGAACCCTTTATCATTTCATTTGAAAACATCAGCCCTAGGGTTTCATAGCCGCGACTTTCAAATTCAATGGCCAGAAAATTTCGAAACTTCTTCCTCATTTTCCTCTCAATCCATCAACAATTAGCAAAAGTCGTCAACTACAAAGTTGTAGAGGACGATGAGAGCTTCAAATCCATACGGAGATGATCGAAAACGGAGCAACGAATCAACGGGAAATCGAGCTCGAAGTCGCTGCGTTTTTCACGTTTTTCGAGGCCAAAGGGGCAGCCGAGTTCCATGCTATTCACGGTGTAGGTAGAGTTCGCCGAGGGCTTCGCGATGGAGGTGGCCGATCGTCTTCAAGTCGTGTATTTTGGTCATGAAAATTCAAAGAAGAGAGGCGGCTATGGGTTTCATACTCACGGCTTTGAACGAGAGAAGGAAGAAGGGGAGGGTGCGGCCAGATCTGATGGGGTGGAAATCGACGGCCTGGATCGTTCTAGGTTAAAAAAAAATATATATTTTTAAATAAAATGTAAATTGTTTATATTATTAATGTGTACAAACTTCTAAAATGCATAACTTTTTCATACGAGGTCCGATTGGAACGAAACTTTTTGCGTTGCGATCGTAATGATGAGAGCTTCAAAATGAAACTAGTTCGGATGGATTTGGAGACGGTGGAAATTTAGGCTAAAGTTGGGCGTCGTCCAGTTTTAGTTCAAAACCGGAACGTCTCGGCGACAACAGAAAATCAAGGTGAGTGTTTTATAACGCTCACAACGTACTGAATATCTTTATGGTAGTTAAATTTGATATTATGAAGTGATATGAATTTATTTGTCGTTGTTTGATAAAAATTTAATTGTCATATAGATTGTCATTTGAATTCACCGTTGAAAATTAAATTGACAGTCAAATTGAAGTTAAAATTTAATTGCGATCAAATTACCTGATATTGATAATTATGAAGTTGTTGTGAATGTTATTGGCTTTATGGTTGATTGGTTGTGATGGATGCTATTGGTCGATATTGGTTGTTTATTTATTTTGATTTATCATGCTATCATCATGTATATTGTTTATTGCATATAAGCTGTAAACTGAATCATTCCGAATAAATTAAGAAATAGGTTGAAATGATATACCTATGACATCTATTTGGATTGAAATGATATATCCATCCCTCAAATTAAAATTGAAATAATTATCCACTTGGCCATAAGTTAGAAAATTATATACGGACACCGGGTTGGTTAAATTAAATGATTTTAAAAGTTGTTTTGAAATTATTTAAATGAATTGATTTTAAGAATAAAATCCAATTTATGGAAGTTGAATTATTTTGAATTGAAGCTCGAGATGTTGGAATTTAAACTTGGTAAATGAAATTGTTTAATTACTCGAAGTTTAGATTTTTAAGAAAAAAATCGAAATACGGCGTAATTTTCGAAAGTTGATTTGTTTTACAAGATTGGACTTTTAATTGAACTCTGAATATTTCTACAAAAATTTATATGAAATGATATTTCAAGTTGAGTTTGGAATTGAAAATTGATTTGAAATTGAGATTTAATTAATTTGGAATTTAATTGAAATTCAAAGAAATTTGTGAATTGGACTAAATTGAAACTATTGAATTAAATTTGAAGATAAAATTGATTTGAATAGGATTTGAACTGAAATTGATTTGGAATGTAATACTTAAATGAATTCTTGAAATCCGAATGTTAATCTAAGTTTATTGAATTGGAATTGTTCCAGAAATTAAGTAAACTACTTAATACGGATGTTTAATTTGAAGTATATTCTAATTTGAATACGAAATGGTTTTAAAGCGAATCTTATATTCTTATATAAATATATGAGCTGTTTTGAAATGTGAAATATTTAAAGTTTCGAAATAAATTGAAAGTGAAACTGTTTATTTTGTGATTCAAATATGTATTTGTAATTGATAATTTGAAATGGTTTATTGAGAAGCTGAATCGAGTTGAAATTGATGATTTGAGATTTGATTAAATTTTAAATTTTGGAATTCGAGTTATGTGAATCGTTTTGTGGAATTTGAGGCGAAAAATGATTTTGAAATAGAAATGAGAATTTGAGGCGAAAATGATTTTGAAATCGAAATGAGAATTTGAGGCGAAAATGATTTTGAAATCGAAATGAGATTTGAGGCGAAAATGATTTTTGAAATGAAATCGTATATTTTGAGTAGATATGATGATTTTGAAATGGCTTTGATTTTTGAAGCGAATATGATATTTTTGGATAATCAATTATGAATTGATTTTGAAAATGTAAAAGAGCCATCGGTGTAATAATACATAGTTATTAAAGAGACCGGGATCGGATATGGACATACTCTCTGTCGATACCGAAAACCACTTTAATAACTAGTATACGCGGAGTGTTGATCCAGAACGAAGTGGATGGTTTTGGTGAAAGTGTTGATTTGAAGAAAGAGAACGATTTTGGATGACCCTTGACATGACTAAAACAGGAGCCGCGCCGGGCCATTGAGGTTCGCCACCTCTAGCGGGCACACTTCTTCGTTACCATGTCTATTACTTTTGTGATTCGATTTGGGTGCACCCCTCGATTTTGGGAGTGTTGTTTCGCGGTGTTGGGGTAGTAGCTGCTATGCCCAACATCAGTCCGGATTACGCAACTACTAGTATCGTAGTTGGTATTGCCTCATGTACCTTGTCATACTGATTATCCTATTCGCGACCACTACGATTTTGGTTTGTACCTTTAGTATATGGATTGCCCTCTGGTGACTTCCGATTTTGGGGAAACTACGGTCTTGTATATGCTCTTGGGAATAAAAATGTGTTAAGGGTGGAATGGGCCACGGCTTAACGCTAGTTTGATATTTTACTTTATGATAGACATTATTGTATATAGCGTATTCTATTATATAGTAGATATTTTAACGGATCCTTAGGAGATGGAAATCCCGAACATCTCTTAAGTTAATGCACGCACGTTAAACACTGGATAGGAGGTGTCTAAAACCCGTAAACATCTCCGACGCCGTCACACTCATTTTTACTTATTCGATTTAACTTACATCAGATATTTTAGTCCTGACTCGAGTGTTTTGTCTTTTCATTACGCTCGGGTCAGCCTGAGTATTTCAAATAAGGTTGAAGATCTATTCTGGAGGACGAAGACGGAGTTTGGTATTACATCATTTGTATTCTACTACTGTATTATTTTTCCGCTGCATGGTTGTATTATCTCTGATATGTATGTGACTCTGATTTATGATGTATAATAATAATCAAATTTATTTATTTAACAGCTTCATGAACTGTTATTTTATTATTATATCTTGTTCCTTCCGCTGCGAGATTCTGAGTTTGTTTTTGTTCTTTCCTTTCTTTTCTTATTTAACCCCAATAACTATCTGTATTTTGGATTGGTTGAGTCGGCATGTATGTATGTTTTGTCGACTTGAACGGTCAAAATGCGGGGCGTTACATAGATGCACCGCTTTCTCCTCCTCAACCAATCGGCCCCAGGCGTTATATAAGTGTGCCGGTTAATCATCGAGCCATGCTAGACCCCTGTACTTCAACACGTTGGCGTTGTAAACAACAAGAAGATCTTCAATATCGGCTTCTAGCCTGGACTCAGCCGATTTTACCTTCTTCTCGACCTCAGTCTCCACCTTGCGAACCTTAGCCACGGCCGCATCCCGTTCACCCCGGAGCAAGACAGCCTATTCGCATGCCTCCTGGGCTGCGTTGTTCACATCATCTTTTTCCTTGGCCATGTCGGAGAATTTGGCCTTAAGCTCGTTAAGTTCCTTAACCGCCGCATCCCGTTCGGCGGTGACTATAGTATTTCGGTGGCCCGTCTCCTCCACTAAGGCAACATGTGTCTGCCTCAATCTATCCATCGCCACAGTCGCTTCATCAGCTTTTTTGGAGGCCTCAATTTCAGATTTCCGAGAAGACTCGGCCTCGGTATTGAGCACCTGGATGATTCTGTCCTTTTGAGCGAGTTTAGACTCCATCTTCTCAATCGCTTTGGCTCGCTCAAAGACCACCTTGGAAGCTTTCTCAACAGCCTTCACCCACTCTTTATATTGGGTGTAGACGTCATGAATGTAATCATGCATCATGTTTTCCACCCCTGATGGAATTCTCTTCAAATGAGGTGGGAAGACGTGGCCGTCGAAGCATATGTTCGGGAACTCCTTCCTCAACTGAGCAATTTTAATAGCCCCTTCCCCCGTGGGCTCAGTTATGGCCTGCTCTGCAATTATGGGGGGCACGGTCTCAACTCGCTGGTGATGAGTCTCGGGCCTAGAAGTGTGAGAAGATGGTCTCTGTCGCGGAGGCTCAGGTGGATGTGAAGTCTGAACAGGAGGTGTAGATGGGATTCTAGGAGGTAGAGAGCGAGACCTAGATCGGTGTCTATATTCTCTGTCCCTGTCCCGCTCGTACCTCTCTTGATTAGATTACTCGCGATCACGGTCTCTATCTGAGTCTCTCCTGCGAGAATCATAATAAGAAAAAGAAGACTTCCGAGCGGAGCAAAGGCTCCCTAACATTGATCCTCCTCTGGACATCGTACCTGAAAGTGAGAAACGAAAGAAAAGTTAGTGATCTCTTGAATTGGGCAATTTACGATTATGAATCATGTAGTGTAGTGAAGTGTATGTATGTGTAACCCCCCGACCAACCGGAAATGTCGGTCGCGCTCATAGCAAGCGACTCGCTCAGATCAAGAGCACTGTCAAGCTCCTTCATCCCGGTGTCGTATTGAAACGACACATAATCCGGAATCAGAATATCAGCAAGCCCTTTAAAAGGATTCTCTACTTGCAGGGGAGTAGCCTCCGAAATTCTAATTCCAGGCACAGGCAAAGATACAACCACAGATTTCAATCTCGTGGATTTAGAACGCTTATGAGTAACTGCCTTGCGTTTTCTCCTTTCTCATGAGTCTTGAAAACTGCCAGAAGGCCCAGCTATAAGTTCATCGTCGGTGGGTGTTCTCTCCGGATCCACCTCTTCAGTTATCACGACACCGGGCGCTTTTCATTTCACCCACTTCTTCGAGATCGTTCTGAGTGTCCCTTCCAGCCTTATGCTTTGCTTCCGTTCAATCAGCCCGACAATTCTCAAGTTTCTGTCAGTTAGAACCGAGTCGATGTTCCTCTCTTCACCCGGAACTGCTTGGAGGATCCGAACTAACTCTCTAAAATATCCACCATCGGGTCGTGAGATTGCGGCTGTAAAAGAAGAGAAATATGTTAGTTTTGAGGTCGATTATCATCTCGATAATTCATGAGAAGGACTACAATGCTTACGTCTATCCAACCATCGCCTAGCAAATCCAGGGGGGCATTGAACGTAGAACCATTTTGTTTTAAAGTAACTCAGCCTTCCCCAGGACCCCATTACTATTTGACAGTTCCTAACCGCTTCCAAGAATGTGAACGAAGGACTGTCTCCACAGCTCTTAATGTTAAAGAGATATCTAATCTCGATCGGCTTTGGTGGTCGAAAGAGAATTTCCATAAAAACGAAGAAAGTACTATTCAACAAGGCGTATCCATTGGGGTGTAGCTGGGATGGAGCGATTCCGAGGAATGACAGCATTTCCCTTATATACTGATTGAATGGAGAAAGTGTCCCCGCTGTGCAAGCATGACGGTTGAAAGCAGTAAACCCCTCCGGGGGAGCATGCGGCCTATCATTTGGCCCTGGCAGTAACACGTCGTCAAGCGACAAGCCATGCCTTAAACAAATCCGTCCCAACATATCTTCGGAGATGCCAGATGGCATAGAGTCTTGTAGATTGCAAATGAACCGGGTGCCTGGAAACTCGTTCGGAGCTAGATCTATGACTTCGGCCTCAATGGTCGGTATCTCGATTATTGGAGGGATTGAACCTTGAACTCTTGTTGTTGTGAACTTGAAGGTTCCATGACTAACTAGCTTAAGAAAAATCATCGTTAAACAGATAATAAACCCGTGCATCCCGCAGTGTGAAGTGTGTGAATATGTTGTGCAGTGCAGTGCTGTATATCACTTGAAAAAATCTACAGAGTTAAGGAAAGCATGTAAACGATAAGACTTTGAAATTCAGTCGGAATGACCGTCATCGCTGACCATCACAACCGTGCCATCCAGATAATAGGGACCAATCTGAGTTAAAGTTTGTTAAAATTTTGTTAAGTTATAGTTCCATCGACGAGCTTCGATAGGCAGTCAAATATGCAGGGTAACAGTTAAGTCTAGATATGCGAGAATGAAGCTCATCAGAAATCATGTTATCGGTTATTCAAAGTTTCATATCCATCAAGGTTCGGGCTCGTATTGGTCATCAGGAATTTTCTTCGAATCGATCAGCAGTGTCCGCTTTCGTATCGATCAAGGTCAGGGCTTCGAATCGATCATCGACGATTGGGTTCGTATCAGTCAGGGGATCCACGGCTTCGTATCGATCACATTTGAGTCGATACATTTCGTATCGATCGTAAGAGTATCTTTCGAATCAATCTGAAGCCAGGGACTTCACATCGATCGCTGGCCAAGTTTTTGCATCGATCGTAGAAGTGAGAATTCTGTATCGATCGAACAGGACCAGTCCACGCAACGATCATTATAGATCGACATAATTTCCCACCACCATCCTCAAGCATCGATACGAACTACATCATTCCACTTAACATTTCTGGGATCGATGCGAACTCCGAGATAGAACCTTACCATCTGAATCGATTCGAATGCAGATGCCCCAGATCGACACGAAATGAGGATCAAGCCATCTTCCTCCACACTCCTTCTTCCCTAGATCGATTCGAACTCCATCTTCTCCTTCCTCGACCTCGCACAATATCTACTTCCTCGAACAACGTTCGAACATGAATTCGAATGGAATGGCATGAGAATTTGAATCTCATCGTTTTAGGACTGAATTTGTTCAATTAATTACCTAATTTCGATAACTGGTTAAAGGGATTAAAGGTTTTGATTCGATTCGAAGGCAAGCAGTTTTCCTTTCCCAAGTCTCTGGAGCGATACGAAGGCAAAGCGCAAGAGTAAAAAGTAAAAAGTGAAAAATGGCTAAGTCCACAGTATTTATATGGACTCAAGTGTGAAAGGAAGAAACGATTTACCTCCCAGTGAATTTGACCGGTTACAAAATGTCACCACAGAATCGATTCGGACAAGCTATTCGAATCCATCGACTCGAGCCTTTAGCGAAGCGAAATTCAAAAAAAAGGCTTTTCTGAGCCACCCAAATCCATCGATATGAAGCCATTGTTCGTATTGATCATTTTCGACTCCATCCCCAGTGCAACGATATGAACTGTGTAGTTCGAATCCATCAAATCACAGCTCCCAGAAGCCAGTACCCATCGATACGAATTGTCTATTCGTATCCAACGACACAAGGCCCATCGATTCGAAATACACAATGAGGGCTGTTCTGAAGGCATTGAACTCCATCGATACGAACGATCATTTCGTATCCATCAAACCTCACATCCATCGATGCGAAATGTTCATTTCGTATCCATCAACACGATGTATACAGATGCAAAGACAATGTTTCAACCTTTTTACACCGATTGAGGAGAGGATCGATACGAAGGAACATTCAAAAAAAACCATCGAGCGTTGTTACAATTCGAATTTCACATCGGTTCAATTGAGGATCGATACGGAATTCGATACGAGATAAACTGACAACGACTCGTGAACGTGCAGCATTAACGAGAATCAGATTAAGATATATGCATATATGTCGGACTAATATTCAATTTTTAACATTCACAGGAATTGGATACTTATCTGATAACGATTACAATGACAAACAGCTAATCACTAGCATACAGAAATCAGTTGCAGCAATACAGGATACAACAGTTGACAGCCAACGGTTTACATCGCCAAGGAAACCAGTCAAAGATTACAACTTTCAGCGAAAAGACGATAACTGTTCAGAATAAAGACTGCGGCTTTTCAAAGCACGTCATGTTTCCACAAGACGTACTTTGGGGGGCAAATGTTATCCCGCCTTTTGGCAAGGCCGTGACACCAAGAACTTGACCATAAACCAATGACGTTCGTCTTGGAGATCGGTTATGCGCAGGCCCACTACGGATATCAACGAATTTCGTCCGAGTCCGGATCAAGCTACAATTGACAAGACATGACGAGCAAAGCCATGGAAGTCAGCACTCCAAATTTCAAGTCAATCGGAGTTCATATGCTCAAGTTATGATCGATGTAAGTAGGATGAAAACAGACTCGACTTCGTATCCATCGTCTGGCCGCTGTTCGAATCGATCGACTTCGTATCCATCGTTAAGCCCTTGTTCGAATCGAATCGATCGACTTCATATCCATCCTAGGGCCTCATTCTGACTCAATCTCATTCGAATCCATGAAGTAACCACAATTCGTATCCATCAGAGGAATATGCCTCATTCGTATCGATTGGCCATTCTCCTGCTCGCATCGATCAGCTGATCTCTTGTTCGTATCGATTAGCTACCCTCTATTCGTATCCATCGAGCATTCCACTATTCGTATCCATCACAATGTTGCATGTTCGTATCCATCAACTCGAAGTGACTTTGATCGATACGAACATGGGCTACCTTCATCGATGCGAACAGAGCCACCATCATCGATACAACCAAGCCACCTCCATCGATTCGAACAAGGCATGCTACAGATCGATACGAAAGAGCAAGCCGTTGATCGACTCGAACTGGGCAACGGACTTCGATACGAACGAGGCGAAGTTCAAGGACAACTCGGTCAACTCGGCGAAGAAAGTGGATCGATACGAAGAATGCGCGCCACGTCACCACCTGATCACACGCAACCATCGATTCGAAATGATCGAGTCGAAATGGTCAATTTGAACGAAACAGCCTGCCAAGTAACTCCAATTCGAATCGATTATAACTCGAGATCCATAAGTCCAAATGCTATAAAATTTTCACAGGAGCTTACGCGCATGCTAAAGAATGTTCACACCAAATTTCGACTCCATTGGACGCAATCTTGATCGATACGAAATTCGTTCGTATCGATCACGGATCAGGCCGAAACTTCATGGGCTTGGTCGCGTGGGCCTACTCACGTGCTAGAAGAAGTCTCTCGAGATCTGAGGGAAATATCAGCCTCCTACACCTATAAATAGACCCCCAGGGCCTACAGAAAGAGGATCCTTGAATTCTCCAATGCCCAGACTCTGCCGGATTCAGTTCTAAAGTCCATTGTTGCTGCTGCTAACGAATTTTACTACTGTAATCCATTGTTATATGCTGTAACCCGCTGCAATCAATTTTAATCATCAATGAAACATCAATAAAGTGATCAATTTCACAGTGGACGTAGGCAATACGCCGAACCGCTCTAAATTCCTATGTTTCTGTGCATTTTTCATCATTTACATATCTGTTTTTGGATTTTTTTGTTAGATAATCCTCTTTTTACATTTAATTTCTTCATTTTATCTCTTCAAAAAATTCCGAAGAGTGTTGTGCCCATTTTTGGTACAAACAACTGGAAGCCTTTAATTCATGCGAAAAAAGTTTTATACTTCATATTGTTGGCATCCAATGTATGCGACATAAATGAATTTGGCTCTATGGCCTTATATTCTATAAAATCAGAATTATTTTAAAGGTTTTAATATGGAGGGATGCGATATCCATGTCGGTCATATCAATGATGCGTGTTCTCAATGGTGAATATAATCTAAAGTTTGGCGTTATACCATATAAAGAAGAGGCACTACATCCTCCTATATTTCCAAACGTTTACATGGCATTATTAAGATGGTTTATAAAGTGGCATGAGAAATTGGTAAAGTAAGGGGATATATTTTCCTTGTTCTAAATATGAATTAAAGGTATTAATCATATATATATAATGATAAATGTTTTCAAGGAATAAACTATTATTTAGCCCAAGTTTTTATTTTAAATTACCAAAGACAGTTATACTTAAGGTTTAGTAACCCACTATGGGTAGAATAATGTTATTGGGAAATTATTCATATATATCATGACTGCATTTTGGAAAAAGAATGGGGCAGAATAACCAGCTAGGTTGACCCACTAGTGGGTATAGTCGGATTTAACTCCTGAGTGGGTAGAATTGTATCCAGGAGATCAGATAGATTAGAAGAATTAGGATGCCCAGAACTGATCAAAAGATTATGATTGGAAAGTATGTTATTGAAAGATATCCAAAAGGTTCCTAGTGATCTCGTGAAAACTTTGTTTTTGCGTAGTCGTTGGAGAATCCAATAGATTGATGGTAAGCCCATGAAAACTATGGTTGGAGGTTGTTATTGGTAGAAACCAATAGATTCTTCGTGATCCCATGAAAACTATGATTCCAGACAAGTAGTCCTTAAAAGCTTTAATAGATTATTAGTCAGCCCATGAAAACTAATAGGTTCATAGTGACCCTAGAAAAACTATGGATTGAGACAGATAGTCAGATAAAATTAAGAGGATAGTCTAATAACTTGGGAGGAGTAATCCAAAGTATATTGCATATTTGCATATCATTATGTTATTATGTTTGAACCATTGTGGATGAAAGAGCATGGTATATAGGTAATATATTTTGGTTAGGATACTAGTGAGGGGAAAACCCATCCCGCTCAGCGGCGTGGTCTTACTAGATATCTATTTGATTCGAGATGGTAGGTTATTATTCAGACTAGACTGTTTGTCTGACCCGAACTTTTCGTTTTTTCCTTCTTAAAATCTCGGGTACTCAATTGAGTAGGTCGGGAGTAAGGATTCAAGGTTTCCAATAAGATGAATAAGCGTTCGGAGACCTGTAGGAGGAAATCTAGCTATTTAGGAGTTCTTACCTAATCCGCTGTGTTGTTTGATTTTCTCTGTATGGATGTAATGGAAAGTTATATAATTGCTAATGTTAGAATTTGATCAACCAAGGGGGCATCTTCATATGTCACTCTTGGAGTATTTAGTAAAAATTATATTTTCTCTTAACGTGGGATTGTGAATGGGATTATATAATGGATATGAAATGTTATTTATGAAATAAAATGTGAAAGTTGCTATTAAATTATGTTTATAATTTATAATATTTATGTGCTTCTGATTATTGATATGACTAACGTAGCCGCATTTTGTCATCGGAATTAGTACTATGGATGACTACAGCATCGGTAGCACTTAGTTTTGTGCCTCAAAGTGGGAGATGTTACAGGTTGGGATCGATTTTCCTTGTCGATCTAGTAGTTTAGGAGTCAATACTTCTTACCTAGAGATTAGGAAGTACTTACTTAGTTTTGTGAGTTATATGCGTATTGCTTTCGAGAACATGATTCCATCAGTTTAAGGAGCGATACGTGGCTTATAATTGGTGGGAATATTACATGCTTGAACGCGGTTCCATTGGTTCAAGCAACATCATGTGGCTTTTTGTATGGCGCACAGGAGGGTTTCTTACAGGAACGCGGTTCCATTGGTTCCAAAAGCGACGTGCGACTTATTGGTAGTGCACAGAAGAACATGCTTGCAAGGACGCAGTTCCATCGGTCCAAGAAGCGATGCGCGGCTTACGGTGTAGCATGCAAGAGTGTTGCATACTTGAACGTTGTTCCATTGGTTCAAGTGGCATCGTATGGCTTGTTGGTGGCGCACAAAAAGAGATCCTTGTAAGAACGCAGTTCCATCGGTTCTTGAAGTAACTCTTCAGGAAAGAGTAAATTTCATGATGTTGCCAGGGAAACACCGATGCTTTTGAGGAATGGAGAGTTTCCCGATGTTGCCGGAGCAACACCGAAGCTTCAGAGATCATGTACTTTCCCGAGTTGATGGAGCAACACTGGGTCTCAGAAGGTAAGGATTGATTTTCCCATCGATCAAGCGGTTGAGTCGATTTTCCCCATCGATTCGATGGTTTTGCTTACAAGAACATAGTTCCATCGGTCTAGGAAGCTAATTTAACTAATAAAATAGAAGGAGAGGCAAGTCCTGCTTATTTACAATGCCCCAAGTGTCCCTGAATGACTTATTTGTGAAAATATAAAATATATAGATAGAGCCAACCGAAGTTGCATCACGTTTGGATGTTATTCGTTCTTAGATTACTAATCAATGACTAGTCTTCTGTCAGTTAGTCGGGGTCCCTCTCCACTAGGCTAAAGCAATTTCTCTTGAGCAGTTGGACCTTGGGGTCTCATGGTTCCCTCGCCATTTTGTGGTTTCTTCACGTACTACTCAAGTTTGTTCCTTATCAACTCCTCAATTATGTCCTTTAGATGTCGGCATTCATTGGTGTTGTGCCCATGCATCTCGTGGAAGCAGTAGTAGTTCCCCAATTTCTTTTATCGCATGGAGGCTTCCTTTCTCGGCGTTTTGTTGTAGCGCTCAGTTCCCTGAGTAGCAAGATAGATATTCTCTAGAATATTGTTCAATGGCATATAGTCCTATAGTCTGAATTTTCTTAGGAGTTTCGCATTCGCGTTATGCCCATGGCCAGAGTTCTGGTTCCTCTTCTTTTGATTTTCAAAGTTTATGATGGCATTTCCAAAGTCGTCGCCTTTCCAACTTAGCCACGACATTACTCTAGACCATTTCCTTCAATTGTTGATCGATAGTCTTACCTTCAATCATACTTGCTTCTTGTAACCGTAGGAACTGATATGCCTTTCTTTGGAATACTTCTGTAACGACCCGTATTTTTGACAATTAAAAATATTAAATTAAATAAGACTTTGGAATTTAATATTGTGAGAAATTAAAATTTATGATTTATAAATGAAAAAAATTATTAGAATATAATTTAATAATATTGATTGAAGGCAATTGACAACTGTTTTAATGTAATTCAATCAATTGTAAGTTTAATAAGGAATAAAATAAATGATGTATTAAATGGTGAAACTATATGTTATTTAATAAAATTGGTTTTAATATAAAATATGAAATCAATTATTTTGTACGTAAATTATTAACTTTTGTTTGTAAACAATAAATTTATAAATGTGTTTAAATTACTTAAAGGTAAATATTATTTTATTTCTCATCTTATCATTTAATCCGTTTTGGAATTAATTTGGAAATCAATGAAATTAATGGAATTGAAATATTGAAGTTAATAGTAGAAAAGATGTTAGCTGTTGAGTAATTAGTGTGATAAATGAAAACTTATGTTTGATGAACACATAAGGTAATAGTTGATTTATTATAAGAACATGTAAATAAAAATAAAAGAATTTGTTTGGAATTTAAATTATAACGAACTAAGATTTTATTATAGTCGTAATTAAATGTTGAAATTAAAGTAATATTTAGGTATTGGATTTTAACATGGAAAATTTAATTAGGGTTTCGCGATCAACGGTGAAACGTTGACCATTCACCGATCCGGAAGTTGCATCTGGTAGAGGTCGCGAAGCAGAGCTCAGCGGTGGGGTCCGATCATCGCACAGATGCTGGGGTTCGCCAGAAATCGATGATAAAGGCGGCTGTTGGCCAAGTTTTCAAACACTTAATCAACCCACTCCCTGTCTACCACCGGACCAGATCCACCGAGTCTCACCACCGAATGAAGCTCAACCGGACCAAATCCCCACCACCGATCCAAACTACCACCGAATGAAGCTCAACCGGACCAAATCCCCACCACCGATCCAAACTACCACCGAATGAAGCTCAACCGGACCAAATCCCCACCACCGATCCAAACTACCACCGAATGAAGTACAACCGGACCAAATCTCCTCCACCTCATGACCGGACCAAGAGGATGCCGAACCAGACTGCCAGGCCAGATCACTTCAGCCCAGGCCCACCAGCAGCTGAATATATCCAAGACCCCTGCCCCCAACCTCACTCTATAAATAGAGAGGCAGGGGTACAACAATGGGGGACAAGTTTGAGAGCTCAAGCACGGAAGGAACTTTCAAACAACTTTCTTTTACTTGTACCAAAGCTTTGTACTTGTAATCATAAGAAGAGAAGAGAAATAACATATAAAGTGGACGTAGGCACATTCTGGCTGAACCACTATAAATCTGCGTGTCTTTTTTACAGTTTAGCCCCTGCTTTTCATATATTTGCATAAATCTCCAAAATCACTAAGAACAACCTAAGATCTACTAAATCATACAACTTTGAGGTGTTTGTCCATTTTTTGTGCAAACATTTTTGGTGCTTTCACTGAGAACTAGAAGCTCGAAGCTTCAGCTTCATCTACTTAACGAGTTTTCCTAACAGCATCGTCCGCCACTTGGAAAACATGCCTCCCAAACAGAGAAAAGATGTTAACAAAGGAAAAAACATCGCATCCAGTAGTCTTCCTGATCCAGCTGTCGCGAATCAAGTAAATCGTCCTCCTCCAGCAACGGTAACAAATGAAGGACAGGCTAACCCAACCACTCCTGCCACAGAACAGCCTGCAGCAATTACTAGGGCAGATTTGGACAGAGTTGTTGTTGAAGTAACTAACCGCTTCACGTCCCAGCAGGAAGCCTTGGTGGACCATCTCATGTCACGCTTGAGGGACGCTGAAGAATCCAACCGCAACACTGAATCATGGGGCGAGTCCCAGTCTGGAGGATCTCAGAGACAGCAAAGATCTTCCTTCTTCGAAGGAGCTAACGGCAGGAGTAGCCGTGGTAGGAGCCGAGACCGAGCCCAGCCCGAAGTTAGGCCTGAGGAAACGTTTGGTGCCGAACCCAACGGGGAAGGTACCGGGCGAAGGTCAACTGCAGCTGAGCCTGTCATGCTGCCTAACCACAGAAACACCAGTGAACGGGGCCGAGCTAGAGTTCAGCCCGAAGTTGGACCCGAGGAAGTGCTTAGATCAGAACCCAACAGGGGAAGATCAAGGCAAGGGCCAACTGTAGCTGACCCAAGCATGCTCCCAGAAGATCAAAGGCAGCCACTGGAAAATATGAGGAATGATAGACGATACCATCCCTACAGGTTGTCTGGACGGAATCAACCCCACAGAACAGAACCAAACTCATTTCTGTCCGCTCCAAATTCTGATGAAAGGATGGCGCGCTTATTCAGGGAGTGTGTCCAACGGGAGCAAAGAGATCGAGGGATAGGCGCTAGGGTAACCAGCCCTTTCGCCCGCAATATCGAAATTGCTATCACCCCCCGAGAATGGAAGATGCCAACAATGGAACCCTACAAAGGAACCTTCGATCCCGTTGTACACTTACAGAGGTACACGCAGCATATGCTCATGAGTGGAGCAACAGAGGGAGTACTGTGCAAATGCTTCCCGCTCTTCTTAGCAGATCTTGCTACCTCCTGGTTCTGTCATCTACCCCAAGGATCCATCAGCTCATGGGAAATGTTGAAAGAAAAATTCATCAGTCAGTTCCGCATTCATGTGGAGCAACCTAAGGACGCTTATTCCTTATCCAGCGTCAAACAGAAACCTGGAGAAAAGCTGCAGCAATACCTAACCAGATTCAACGCCGCAGCAGCCGCAGTTCAAGATGCCGATGAGAAGCTTATCCTAATGGCCCTCTGCAGTGGGGTGCATCCGGACACTAAATTTGCTAGAAGATTGACAAAAGAAAAACCAGCTACTTTACCCGATTTCTTCCATGAAGCCGGGAAATACATGAGGCTTGAGGATGCTGCCATTGAGGGGCAGTCAGGACAGCAAAGTAAGACGACCCATGGCAACGCCCCTGCTGTGGCGAGGGATGCTCGAAGAAATGATTCCAGAGACAATGCTGGGGGCAAGAAAGTAGAAAAACGCCTATATCGGCCAGGACCAAGATTCGACTCTTACACCCCTTTGAACGAGACCGTCGAAAATATCTTCCTTGCCACCCAAGGCGAAGTTAGATACAAACGCCCACCATACAAGAAGGAATCAGATAACGCACAGAAGTCTGGAAAGTTCTGCCGCTTCCACGAATCTCACGGACATGATACCAACGAATGCCATCATCTCCGAGATCTGATTGAGGAACACATCAGAAGGAAAAAACTGGAAGGCTATGTAAAAAGTAAAGACAGGACTCCAGCTCCTGCCAATGAAAACCCAAGGCTACCCTCACCAGGGACCGGCAGAGGCGACCGCAACGCTAGCAGCTCTAGTCAAGAGAAGATAGTGGTCCATACCATCTCAGGAGGTCCGCACATCGCAGACAGAAGTTGGAAAGAGATGGAAAGATATGGGAAGTCGCTTAGAGACAATAGGGACTGTGTCAATACGGTTATAGAAGAGCGCCACCCAAAGCGGAAAGAAAGTGATGACATCACATTCAGTAAACGCGACCTAGAAGGAAGACAGTACCCTCACATGGATCCCATGGTTATCTCTGCTCGACTCGGTCCCGTCGAAGTTTACCGAATCCTGGTAGACACTGGAAGCTCTGTAAATATCCTGTTCAAACACGCATTCAACAAAATGAAGCTATCAATGAAGGATGTATCTCCCTGCGATAAACCACTACACGGTTTCACTGGAGATGCGAAAATGCCCATCGGGCAGCTGGACCTCTTCGTTGAAATTGGAAGCCATCCCCGCTCCGTTATAAGGAAACAGACGTTTGTGCTGATAGAAAACCATTCGGCCTACAACGCCTTCCTAGGAAGACCAGCCTTATCTGACTTCCAGATTGTCCTAGCCCCGTGGTGCCTGAAAATGAAATTTCCAACAGACAATGGGGTAGGCGAAGTGGAAGGAGACCAGGATATTGCACGAGACTGCTATGTAACCGAACTTCGCAACAACCACAGGAAAGATAAAGGGAAAGGTGCAGAGATTGCCCTTTGCACAAAAAGCCTTGAAGCATAGCAACTAAAGAAAGCCCCTCCTCTTCGATACACCAGCGACCCTTTCAATGAATTAGACCCTAGGGACAAAGAGGAGGAGGCCACCGCCGAGCCTGCGGAGGCTATGGAGTTTATATCTGTAGACAAGCATGACCCAAGTAGGCTACTGAAAATTGGGTCCCAGCTGAAAGCTGAACTGAAGGAACAACTCATTGATTTTCTCCGCCACAACTTGGATGTATTCGCTTGGTCACACGCTGACATGACCGGAATCTCCCCCGACATAGCGTGCCACATACTAAACATTGATCCTACCAAGGCGCCTGTAAAACAAAAAAAGAGAAGTATGTGGGCAGAGCGATCAGCAGCCCTCGATGAAGAAGTAAAGAATCTACTCGCCAATGACTTCATACGAGAAGCTATTTACCCAGAATGGATCGCCAACCCGGTACTAGTAAAGAAGGCTAATGGGAAGTGGCGGACCTGCATTGACTTCTCCAACCTAAACGACGCCTGCCCAAAGGATTGCTTCCCGCTTCCCAGAATCGATCAACTTGTAGACAGCACAGCCGGGCACGAACTCCTGTCTTTTATGGATGCATACTCAGGATATAACCAAATTCCTATGCATGCTCCCGACCAAGACCACACTAGTTTCATCACCGACCGGGGTTTGTACTGCTACAAAGTGATGCCCTTCGGACTTAAAAATGCAGGAGCCACCTACCAGCGCCTCGTCAACAAGATGTTCGCAGGGCTAATAGGACGAACAATGGAAGTATATGTAGACGACATGCTGGTAAAATCACGGAAAGCCAAAGATCACGTAAGCCACCTAGGCGAAATGTTCCAGGTACTTCGACAGTATGGAATGAAGTTGAATCCACTAAAGTGCTCCTTCGGAGTGTCATCGGGAAAATTCTTAGGATTCATCGTCCATGCCCGAGGGATAGAAGCAAACCCTGAACAAGTCCGAGCATTAAGGGACATCAAGATACCTTCCACCCGAAAGGAAATGCAAAGCCTAAATGGAAAAGTGGCTGCCCTAAGCCGATTCATCTCCAAAGCAACGGACAAGTGCGTCCCCTTTTTCGAAGCTCTAAAGAAAGATAAAGGAAAGTTCGAATGGACGGACGAATGCTTGACCGCTTTCCTTAACCTAATCGAACACCTCCAGAAACCACCGGTACTCTCGACCCCAAGCGAAGGCGAAGAATTATACCTATACCTTGCTGTGTCATCTCACGCTCTAAGCGCTGCCTTGGTAAGGGAAGACAACCGCACGCAACGACCAGTTTACTTCGTCAGTAAAAGGTTTACTGGGGCAGAAGTCAGATATCCTAAGCTTGAAAAGTTAGCATACTGTTTACTAATCACTTCACGAAAGCTACGTCACTACTTCCAATCCCATTCCATCAAAGTTCTGACCGATCAACCATTGAGGCAGGTACTCCATCGTCCCGACACTTCCGGGCGACTACTTAAATGGTGTATTGAGCTGAGTCAATATGATATCACCTATCACCCTCGCACCGCCATCAAGGGACAAGCCATGGCTGATTTCATTGCAGAATTCACTACCAACGAGGATAAGGAGCAACTGGAGATAACAGAAGATATCAAGTGGAATCTCTTTGTGGACGGTGCATCTAACGAACAAGGCTCGGGAGCAGGTGTGGTAATAATCACTCCCAGGGGAAATAAACTACACTATGCTATAAGGTTGGAGTTCGCTGCCACCAACAACGATGCAGAATACGAAGCAGTAATAGCCGGATTAGAAATTGCTATCGAGATCGGAGCCAATTCTTTGTGTCTTCACAGCGATTCTCAGCTTATTATTAATCAAATACTAGGGGAATTCCAAGCTCGAGAAGAACGACTCATAGCATATCTAAAGAAGACCAAGTTACTTCTCAGCCGATTGGACCACTACTTAGTCAAACACATCCCTCGGGAAGAGAACCAAGAGGCCGACGAATTGGCAAAGCAAGCAAGTATGAGAGACGTCGCCATCTTCAGGGCAGTAACTGTCTCAAAGCAAACGATCCCAAGTTTTGAGCAAGTGAATCTGATAGCTGCAACCGAAGAAGCAACTTGGATGACTCCCATCCGAGACTACCTACAAAATGGCACACTACCCGACGGGCGTAACGAAGTCAAGAAAATCTTGAGGAAAGCGTCCCGCTACACAATACAGGGAGACATCCTCTATCGGCGCGGGTTCTCTAACCCATTGTTAAGGTGTGTCGCCGGAAGGGAAGCCAAGGAAATCTTATCCAACATTCATCAAGGAAGCTGCGGAGATCACACCGGAGGGCAAACGTTAGCAAAAAAGATACTCCGATACGGATATTTCTGGCCCACCTTAAGCAAGGACGCCTTAGATTTCGTCAAGAAGTGTGACAGATGCCAAAAGTTTGCTAAGATCCCTCGGCTACCAACAACCGAGATTACTCAGATGACCAGCCCTTGGCCCTTTGCAGTATGGGGAATTGACTTAATCGGTGAACTGCCAATGGGTCGAAGCGGCGCCAAATATGCTATAGTAGCAGTCGACTATTTCACCAAATGGGTGGAAGCAGAACCTCTAAATAAAGTATCTTCAGCGAAGGTTATCAACTTCTTAATCAAAAATGTTCTGTGCAAGTACGGAGTCCCACTAAAAATCATATCAGACAATGGACTTCAGTTTGACAGCGAGGAATTCGCCAACTGGTGCCAAGAACACAGAATTCACAAAAGCTTCTCATCCGTAGCATATCCCCAAGCAAACGGACAAGTCGAAGCAGTCAACAAAATTCTGAAAACTCTGATCAAAAAGAAGCTCAAAAAGTCAAAGGGCGCTTGGGTGGATGAACTCCCTACGGCACTATGGGCCTACCGCACATCTTTCAGAACATCAACAGGACACACTCCTTTCTCTTTGGCATACGGATCGGAGGCTATGCTCCCAGTTGAAACCATTGTGCCTTCCCACCGTAGGATCCACTATAACCCAGAAGAGAACGAAGAGCTCCTCAACATGTCTTTGGATCTAGTCGAGGAGAGAAGGAATGATGCAGTCCTAAAAACAGCAGCCCACAAGCAAAAGGTGGCAGCACAATACAACTCCAAAGTCAAGCATCGTACCTTACGAGAAGGGGATCTTGTCCTCAAGCGAATCTTCCCTCGCCCCGGAGCACTAGACCCAATCTGGGATGGACCATATGTAATTCATAAAGATCTCCACAACGGAGCCTATATTTTGTCAACAGTGGACGGAGAGGTGTTCCAGAGGGCATGGAACATCCAACACCTCCGTCGATACTTTTCTTAACTTGTATTGCCCATATGAAGTGAATTAACAAAGAGAATCAGTGGACGTAGGCATTTTTTCGTGCCGAACCACTTTAAAAAAGCCTTGTCTCTTTTTTAACTTGTTCCTTTGTATCTTGGCTGCTTGTTAACTTTATCCTTTTCTGTTGAACAAAATCCTGAGCATATAGCATTTCTATTCAAAGCACTCCACGATGCAACTTCACGTGGACAAGACCCAACAGGTACTATGCGAATCTATGCCCTCGCCAATGAGACACTTTTGCTCCAGCATCCCTCTGCTGCGGGTTAACTCATTGCTCGCGACGGCCCTTAAAGCCAACTGTAATGAGCCGATTATAAGCCACCGAGAAGGCCGACTATAGCCGAGGCAGCTCATTACGGCGGTAGGCTCGCCGGCAACTGTGAACCGATTATAAGCCCCAACATAAGGTGTGGCCAGCCAGGGGCAGTTCACAGTTGACGATCGGCACCCACGCTAGCCAGCCATAGTAAGTCGAATAATACCCATGAGTACGGGCCATAATGGCCTGGGTAGTTACTGTGCGCGATCTCGGCTCCGGTGTGTCTTGAGTGCGGCTGTGGTAAAAAAGAATTAACTCCCCGCGGAGGCGTAAGATGGGTGACAAATGTCTCCAAGACCCACAGCTAGGGAAAGTGACTACAAAACCCGTTTGCCACGAACTTAAGCACATCGAAGGCCTTCCGTGACTGGAAGTTTTACTATTTCACATATTTCAATTTTACTTAAAAAACTTTCCTCCTATCCTCTATAACAAACCATAAAGTACAGGATGCAGGGTAAGAGATACCCGCCAATGGATGCAGAGATTCACAATCAGATGGCAGGGCATTCAACTGCTTTCCATGCTTGGTCATACAAGATATTCGAAACTGCCGTTTACAAATAGAACATGAAAGGCGGTATTTTCTTCCTTTATGTGCAGATGCATGACTGTAATTTAATTTTTTCACACCACACGCTAACATTGCAAGTCATGAGATTATGATTTAAAACCAGAATCTGACATCAAACACAATTTAATTACAAGAATATACATAGCTACATTTCTCATACGATATGTCGAAATAGCAACAAATATTCAAGAAACGACAAAATCAGCTTAAGCTAAAAAATTACACGTCAAGAATAATGTTATTACAAGTAGCAAGAATTACAACTTAGAAGTTACTCTACTGTCTTAAGACTAACAGATACAACAATGCCAAGCCTACAAAAAGAATTTTCCAGGTCCAATCAGGGAGCCGGTTGCGTCGAAGTCTTGTCCTTGCTCTTTTGCCCGCCTGTCCGGTCATAAAAAGGATTCATTAGTGATGAGTAACCAAGTTAACGGAAAGACTAGAAAGGAAGACTTACCAGTACCTGCTTCTTGACCGTCCTGGTCGTCATCCTCTACCTGCACACCTGCCTCTTCAGCAGCAAGCAGCCGCATACCCTCCTTTACCGCCACTTTCTCCTCCTTGGTGAACTGGGCAGTGACCACATCCATACTGAAGACCGTACCACCCTCTTTATCTGCGTCAGCCTGAGCCTCCTCCAAAGCCCGAAGATAGATCTTGGCCATGACCCTGGGATAATCATCCATCCAAGAGAGATTGCCCTGCTTCCAAGTCCGGAAATACATGTCCTGGAGCATGTCATCCATCATTCCCTCATTCTCCTCAAACTCCCTCATCCGGGCATCGGAAGCCGACAACCTTTCGACGGCAGCATCTCTCTCCAGTCTGTATCTCGAGCAATCAGCCTGAAGGGACCTCCACATCACCTCCATCTCTTCCCTCAACTTAGCTTGAGCAAGCTCTGCAGCCTCAAGTTTCTCGGACAACTCCTCCACCTACTCGAGATCCGCTCTTCGAACCTCATCCACCGTGGCAATAGCCATGTCAATCCGCTCTTTGCAAGCAGCTTCCATTTTCCGCAATTCAGCCCGACTGGCCTCTTCCATGGTTTTCCTTAGTCGCCCAGTAGCAGCCTCATGCTGAGAAATCTGGATAGCCTGATCCGCAAGCTGTTTGGCCTGATCCGAAACCACCAATCGAAGTCGGATATTAGCACTCCCAATCTCCTCTCCGGCCTTAACCAGCCGAGCATGATGCCCCATCAGCTTCTTGGTCTCCTCGGCCACCCGATCAATATTAGCTTTGGCCTCGTCTCCCATAGTGACTATACGAGTAGTGAGTAGATCGAGATCTAAAGACTTGGCTTCATCAAGTACTCGTACCATGGGGTTACGGGGGAGAAGGTGTTCGCCAGTGACTTCGTCAAAAGTAATATCATGAGAACCTGGATCCAGATCAGGATGACCCGCAAATGGATTACGGGCCAAGTCGGGACGGTCGATATGAATAACAGAAGGGTTTCCGGACGGGTGCGGAGAGGGTACAAACTCGCTACCCTCCTCAGTAATATTATGGATAGGATGAGCCGGAGGCTGAGGACCGGGCAAAGTTTCGGATAAAAGATGACTCCTCTTCCTCTGCTGAATACCCTCTTCGATAACCCCAAGAAGAGGACGGTATCCGACTACATCCCCGGAGCGTTGGATTGAGGGCTTCGGCTTAGCAGAAATTTTGGAAAGTTTATATTGCTCAAGCCTGTGTCGAAGGTCTGAAGCTTTGGACGTCTTGCCTGCTCCTAATATAAAGAACAAATGTCACAATCTTACATCACTATACGATTCGAGAAACGCGGTAAATTACAAGTTAAAAAAGGGGAAAAGAAACACAGCTGTGATTGTACAAACCCTGGGGAGGAGTGGGATACTGCAATAAGTCCTGGATTTCATTCCAGGACGGGAGCGGGTCATAAAATATTCCTAAGTCCCTATCATTAGTGAAGCATGCAGGGGTCAAGAGTTCACCTTGAGTCGTCAGAGCCACCTTGGCCGGAATGGTCGGAAAAGACTCACTTGCACCAGTCCCGGCTTTGTCCGCCTTCCCGGTCTTCTCTACCAAAGCCGGATCATCATCCAACCCCTCAAAAGCTTGGCGGAGAGCATCATCCGTCCACTCTTGCATTTTGCCTACTTGCCCAGAAGACAGAGCCCTGGAACCATCACCACCCTGTCCATCGCCACCATCATCACCAAGACGCTCAACGTCA
Organism: Allium fistulosum; assembly: GCA_030737815.1. NCBI lineage: Eukaryota > Viridiplantae > Streptophyta > Magnoliopsida > Asparagales > Amaryllidaceae > Allium > Allium fistulosum. Next base: position 1,251,070,982 of record CM060901.1, read on the forward strand.
CTTCCGCCCTCCGCCTCACCTCTTTCTTCCTCCGCATCTATCTCCCCCTGAGTAAGTGGACAATTGCTGGGAGAAGGACCGTCCGACCTCTTAAGTTTCTTACCTCCGACGGCTGGAGGTTTCGTGAATGGTTTTCTCTTTCCACCCTCTGCCGCAACGCCTCCCTTAGCCTGAGCAGCCGCCCTCTCTTCCGCCGTTTCCCTCAACTTAACTACAGACTGCTGCGGAAGGATCAAGTTATATTCCAGAAGAATCGCATTTCTAATCGAGAAGGCAGATGATCTGTATTTCCCAAGAATGGCTTCTATCTCCGCCGCCGTCTGAACCAGGCGGTCAGTCTCCACAACCGGAAAGCCACCTGTCGCTAGCAAAAATGAGAAAGTATGAGAAGAAGCATCGCAATCGGAATAGAAATTATAAGTAAAAGCATCAACTTACATCCAGAGGTGAAGCGCCGGATGGAGACGGAGTCGTCCCTAACAAAGAACCACTCTTTCTTGAACATGCTGAATTTAGAGTACAGGTCCAGGACCGGCTTGAAGGTCACAGCAGACTCCAAGCTAATATATGGGGACCCCTTCTTATAGCCCCTTAAATTATACAAGTACCGGATCTCCCGGTTGGAGGGAGCGCGACCATACTTCCTCCGAAAAATAACGAAAAGGCTCACCAGTATGGCATAAGAGTTGGGCTGAAGCTGGAACGGGGCCACCTTCAGGTACGTGAGGAAGCTGACTACCCAAGCATTGAGAGGCGGGATAGCACCACACATGCAATGGTACCTACTATAAGCAAAGTATCCTTCGGGAGGACTGTATGGCATGACTCCTGGGCCCGGCAGCAGCATGAGGGCTCTATCGATCCCAAAGGAACGAGATATAGCATCGAGTTGCTCCTCTTTGAGAGAGCTAGGAAAGCAGTCAGGCGGGGAATCCAGCAGCTCCTGGGGACCATATCCATCCACTAATGACCTCGGGGCGGGCCCATGACGCTCCGATCCTGATTGAGCTGGGGGCACGGCCGAGGACTCTCCTTCACCCCCGGATCTCCTCTTATCTGATCGAGTTTCAACTTTTCGAGACATTTATCTGCAAACATGGGAAAAGTATATCGTTAGAATATACAAGCAGCATAATCTGGAATTTCGCTTAAAAATTCGAAGTATGAAACACATGTTCACTCAGTACAACAATTCATTCGGCAAACAGATGCACTTCAATAATCTCATTCGGTATTAAACGTTCATGTGTCATTCGGTATCAGAGGATTAAGTTCATTCGGCATGCAAACGTACGAACGCAAGTTCATTCGGCAAAAAAGATTAGACTTGGTCCGGCTAAAGATCTCACCTGATTCGGTTAAAGGTTTGGTTCGGCTAACGCTGACTGATTCGGTTAAGGGTTTGGTTCGGCTAACGCTGAGGTTCGTGGGAATGGTTAGGTAGGTGGAGAGATAGAAGCCCTAGCCCCCTATTTTATAGGCGAAGGCAGTGTACCGGACCACTTGGATCGGCAACATGAAACACACACAGACGCCAAGAATGGATGGACAAAAAACAAAGCACGATATATGGTAAACATATACCCTACTTTGGGGGGCAAATGTTGGCCAAGTTTTCAAACACTTAATCAACCCACTCCCTGTCTACCACCGGACCAGATCCACCGAGTCTCACCACCGAATGAAGCTCAACCGGACCAAATCCCCACCACCGATCCAAACTACCACCGAATGAAGCTCAACCGGACCAAATCCCCACCACCGATCCAAACTACCACCGAATGAAGCTCAACCGGACCAAATCCCCACCACCGATCCAAACTACCACCGAATGAAGTACAACCGGACCAAATCTCCTCCACCTCATGACCGGACCAAGAGGATGCCGAACCAGACTGCCAGGCCAGATCACTTCAGCCCAGGCCCACCAGCAGCTGAATATATCCAAGACCCCTGCCCCCAACCTCACTCTATAAATAGAGAGGCAGGGGTACAACAATGGGGGACAAGTTTGAGAGCTCAAGCACGGAAGGAACTTTCAAACAACTTTCTTTTACTTGTACCAAAGCTTTGTACTTGTAATCATAAGAAGAGAAGAGAAATAACATATAAAGTGGATGTAGGCACATTCTGGCTGAACCACTATAAATCTGCGTGTCTTTTTTATAGTTTAGCCCCTGCTTTTCATATATTTGCATAAATATCCAAAATCACTAAGAACAACCTAAGATCTACTGAATCATACAACTTTGAGGTGTTTGTCCATTTTTTGTGCAAACAGCGGCGGCGTTGGAGCACGATCGGCGGCGCCTTGGGCGGTCACGCGACCAAGGTCTGAGGCGACTAGAGATGAGGATCACGGCGACGATGTTTGATCTGGATGATGGCGCATGGTTTGGTAGCAATCAGAGGTTGAAGGTGGCGGTTGTTAACGTTGGGTGATCGAACTTGATCGGTGAGGGTTTGTGGAGGTAAGGTAATTAGGAAATTACCCTTTTGTCTATTTTAATTTAAAATTTAAAATTTATAACTTCTATTGTGAATAACTTTTGCATACGAAAGCGGATTCGAACGCGGTTTCTTATATTGGATTCGTATCGAAATCTCGGACAACATGAAACTTGTTTGGTTGAATTTGGAGACTATTCAGATTTGGGCTGTTATTGGATTTTTAATGGGCTTTAAATCAAAGGTGAGTGATTTAACCCACTCACGCAATACAAAATTTCCTTTTGTTTGTTGAATTAAATTTATGAACTGATAAAAATTTTATTGGTAGTTGTTTGGTAGTTTAAATTGACATTTAAATTGAAATTTAATTTAGTTGACATTTAAATTAATATTTAAATTTAATTGCTAGTTAAACACCGACAATTGATAATTAGTAACTGTTGTAATATATTGGTTGATTTGGATGTTGGTTGCAATTGGATGCTATTGATTGCTATGTGGATGTATGGTTGTGTAGTTATTTGACATATTCCTGTTATTACCTATTTATTTATTGACATCATTTATATTATCATTTGGGCCATTGAAAATGAACTAAGAAATAGGTTGAAATGATATATACCTATGTCATTTAAATATAGATTGAAATTATATATATCCACTCATGTAATTAAATTGAAATAAATGATCACTTGGCCATAGGGTAGAAAATTATATACGAATACCGGATTTGATTAAATTAAATGGTTTCAAAACTTAAAAATTTAAATTGGTTTAAATGGAATTGTTTTAAAGAAAATAAAAATTGATTTATATGAATTAAATTATTTTCTAAATCGAGATTTGAAATGTTGAAATTGAAACTGTTTAAATGAAATTGTTTAAGGATTAATTTGAAACCATAAGTTGAATTGAGATATGATTTGGATTTATCGAAAGTGAATTATTTAAAAGGTTTAATTTTTAATTTAAACTTTGAATTTACTTTATTTAAAATGGTTTGAAATTGGTATTTTCAAGTTTGGACGTGAATTGGATTTAAACAGATATTGTTTAAAAATGAGAAATTGAATTGAGACTTTCAGCCATTTGAATAGGACCATTTACATTGAATTTGATGTAAAGTTTGAAATTGTTTTGAATTGAGGCTGATGTAAATCAGAATTTGAATATGAAGTTGACATGAAATTGGAAGTTGAAAAGTTGGAATTGTTGTGATTTGAAATGGGAACATGAGTTCAAATCGTTTTGAAAAGGAAGAGACAGTTTTAATATAAATTATTTCAATATATAAACTATTTTTCAATATTATACTATTTTAATTGTTCAAACTATTTTCAATATTAAAACTATTTTATACTCAAAACTATTTCTAATCTCTAAACTATTTTAATTATTCCAAACTATTTTTCAATATTAAAACTATTCTAATTATCCAAATTATTTTCAGTGTTCAAACTATTTTAATTATTAAAAACTATTTTCAATATTTAAACTGTTTTAAAAGGGATTTATTTAGATTTAAATCATTGATTTAACTATGAATGTTTGGATTTGGAAGTATAACCTCTGTTGGAATTCGAAATGATTTTGAAGTAAATTTAATATTTGATATGAAGTATGGTTTATGGTTTTGAAGTGAATTCGATATTTTGATATGAAGCGTGATTCATTCTTGAAATTTAAAAGAACCAATGGTGTGTAAAATGATGTTTGGTTGTTAGAGAGACCGCGGCCTCTTATTGGCATAAGCTCTGTCGACATTGGAACCACTTTAACAACTGTGTACGTGGTGGATGATCCAGAATAAAGTGGTTGGATTGGCGAACGATTTCTGGATTTGAAGAAAGAGGATGCCGATGGATGACCCCGACACTTGTGCCAATTTGAAATGACTAAAACAAGACGGCTTGTCAAGGCCAAGTGGGCTAGCTACCCCTAGTGGACACACTTCTTCGTATTGCTATATTGATTTTGACTTGATCGGTGCACCTTGATTTGATTTTGGGAGTGTTGGACGCGGTGGGCGGTCGTGGCTATGATGCGTTACCACCAGCCCTACGACACGAACTGGTAGTATCCTACCATAGGCATTGCCTCACGTGCATTGTCATACTTTTATCCTTATACGCTACCACTATGACTTTGTTTTGGTGTTTTCTTATCACGGCGCCTCCCTGGCTACCGACGTTACTGGTGATGCTACTAAGGCAAACTGTAGGACAATGCTTAAAAATGTGTTAAGGGGGATCAATGTAAAGCCTTAACGCTATTTTAATACTTTACTTTATTGATAGACACTATATATATAGCATATCTTACTACATATCGATAGTTTGACGGACCCTTAGGAGATGAGAAATCTCGTAACATCTCTTAAGTTATTACACTCATGTTGTACACTTAATAGGAGGTGGAAAATCCTGTAACATCTATGAAGCTATTACACTCATATTTACTTGTTATTGATTTAACTTACATAAGAACTTTTAGTTCTGACTCGAGTGGTTGTCTTTTCATTTCGCTCGGGTCAACTTGAGTATTTCAGTGTTTGAAGACATTATTCCTTGAAGATGAAGATGGAGTTTGCTAGACCGTATTTACCATTATTATTCCACTGCATTATTTTGGTATGTTTGTTGATTGTACTCTGATTATGTTGTAAAAATTGTGTAATCAAATGTATATTGTAAACAACTTCATGAACTGTTTATTTGATTATTATATTCTGTCATTCCGCTGCAAGATTCTGTGTTTTGTTTTCTTCTTTTCTCTTATTTTATTATTTACCCCATTGATAATCTGCCATTTTGAATGGTTTGAGTTAGACATGTGTGGTCTATTGTCGATTTAAACCGTCTAAAAAGGCGGGTCGTCACAACTTCTATGGTAGTCGGTTGTTTCATTTCAGTCCATCTACCACTACAAGAAAAACTATTATTAGTTGCATTAATTGGTGGCGTTTTAAATTTTGTGCAACTGTTGGTAATTTTACAATATAAAAATAAACAAAGAAACGCGACTAATTCTCCCGCCAGTGATTCGTGAAATTTTTTGCTAAAGTTTTCTATGGCCGCTCAAATTTCCTTTACCCCTTTTTCTTCTTCTCAAACTACTCCACTTAAAAAAAATTGTTTCTCTTCCAAATTAGTCCAGAAGCCCTAATTTTAAAAGCAAACGCGATTTTAAAAGCAGAATTCCAAGTTTCACGAATCAACGGGATCGTTAAATTTTGGGTTAGTTTTAAACCGATTTCTACTTTTTCCACTCCTATAACCTTTCTACATAGATTTACCTAATCGATGTCTCAAATCCCTTTGCAGTTATAGCATTTTGTCTACCATGGAGTTAGAGCCAATGTTCTTTACGATTTCCAGTTTTCAGGTTTAATTAATCTTTACTTATTGTTGTTGTTTATCGTCTTCAGTACATTTCTTTTTCTTCTCTGAAAATTGACGATTATTTTTACAGTATTTTTTACTTTCTATTAAATTGTATAATATTAATGTCCTATAAGTGCTAAAGTTAAATCCAGTTGTTATTTTCTTTGAATTTGGTGAACATAGTGATATGTTTCCGTTTCATGAATTGCAATTGATTATCATATTGTCTGATGCATTTTCCTGACCTCGGTTAACATAAAATTCTATTTAACTTAGAACCACATTTTTGAAATGATAACCATAATGTTAGATGCCTTACAAACATTATATCTGCATACACCAATGAATTGATTGCTTTAATTTTCAAATCTACTAAGCAAGGAAAAGGAATGTTGCAACCATCTCAACTGTTGGTAGAGTATAAAGACGTCATTCCTGAGCGTGTTGGTCTCAAGGATGGGGTCTTTGAGGATGTCATAAAAGCTGCTCAAAAGGCAATATCTTTACCTCCATGGGTTACTCTCGCAATTCGCCCGGAGGCTAGGAGTCTGGAAATATATTCGAGGTAATGTTAATGAATTAGAACTCCAAGAATTAAATGTTTTTGAGTACTTGAAATTCAAAAAAGAGCTTGTAGATGGAAGGTGGGATCATATCATTATTATTAATTATCTTTAATCAATTCTTTTAATTTTCGTATGGCTTTCACTTCTCAAGTGAACTTTGTTCTAGAACTCCATTTTGAGCCTTTCAATGCTTCTTTCCCTCGACCATCTCTTTCTAAGTCAACTGGAAATGTAGTTCATTTCCTCAATTACTACCTGTCTTCTAAATTGTTTCACAATAAGGAAAGCATGTGGCCTCTGGTTAACTTTCTTCGAGTCCATAGCTATAGGAGAATGGTAATTTTCTCATTTAAATATATATTCAAACATGAATCATGATTTAAGATACTCAATGAGCTCAGTGGTTTTGTTATATACATACTTCTATCAGCGATAAATAAAAATTATTAACAAATACGTGCAGACCATGATGCTAAATAATAGAATTCAAACCCTTGCTGCTCTTCGATCTGCATTGAGGATAACTGATAAGTATATTTTGAACCTTCCAAAATACATTCCATACTCTGAATTCCACTGCAAGTAAACCTCAGTTTACAAATTTTACTTTGATGTATTGTGAACAAAGATCCTTTCTTTTTCTAAATACGTACAAATTTAATTTTGGATTATAGTGCTTGGACTTGAAAGGGGTTGGGGTTACATAGTTCAGCGTGTGTATGAAATGTTTCACCTGCTCCTTGATCTTCTAGAAGCTCATCATCCATGCACTCTTGAAACTTCGTTGGTAGAATCTGTATGGTGTTCAATGTCGTCATCGCTTCTTCACACGGATACTTAGCTCAAGCTAATTTTTTCGGATTTCCCAACACCGGTGGCCAAGTCATATACATCCATGATCAAATTTATGCATTAAAGGAAGAAATGATCCTTAGAATAAAGCAACAAGGACTCGACATCAAGCCAGACATCTTAACTATGACATGATTGCTACTGGAATCGATAGGGACCATAGGTGGACTGTAATTATGGTGGCTAGAAGTAGGTGGAGAAGTAGACTTCATCTTCCCAGCCGGTAACTATAGCTTGTACTTCAATCTCCATTTAGGTCTACCTTCAAAAAGACTAGGCAGAAGGACCTTCAGCATCAAACATGTGTATGGCTGGGAGAAGTAGCCTGTAAAGTTCCAGCTATGATTCTATTCTAGTTTGTCGATAACGATGCCGTTATGTGTTGCTGAAAATTAGAAAGGTACGTCGTCTTGCCTTGTTGTTCTATTGAGTTTATTCCCTGTTGCACTATTGTCAGTTAGGTTATTCAGGTTTTGCTATACTGTTTTACAATTATAGTAGCATCTTTAGAATAGTTGTCTTTATCCATGTTAATTTCTGAATTTTAATCTGTTGTAGGTGTAGCGGTTTTGCGGGGGGAGAAGTATCATCAATGGGCAAGTATTCTGGATCGTCGTAGGGGCTGCTGCCTGGCTCTGGTTGCTACTGGCAGACTGCAGTTGAAAGCGGCAAACTAAGCGACAGGTCCTTTGTGCTTTCCTCCATTATACTATTAGTAAGTGTTAAGTTTGTAAGGCCAGCCTTGTTTTTGTTTGTTAACAGTGTGTATAACTCTTGCCTGTGATAATCTGGACCGTGCATTACTTTTGTTGTTCGAATTTTGGTTCAGTTTGTTTGTACCTGACACTATCATTTCATCTGTTTGTACTTCATTTGCTCTAGCAATTTCATCCACCTACATTGAATTTTCAGCATTATCTTTGGTCGTGTTTTGTTTTGGAACCCACCATTTTTGTGTATAACAAGGATTTTCTAAGTATCTATTCAGAATTGAATTTGTTAATTTTGTTCTTTAGAATTGTATAGCTTATGACCGCAGATTTTTTTAAACAGAGTTATTTTACCATATCAAGCTACCAATTTCCTTTCTATGAGCTTTGTTGAAGTTGTTATTTCATATTACTCTTACCTAGTTGGCATATAATTATGAATAATATACTTTATACATAAATATGACTCTTCCGGTCTCGTATATATGTGTATTTCCAGTCGTTAACATCGTAATAAAAATTTAGTAACCCTTACGTCCACTTCTATCTTAAATCTTCGATAGGATTTAAAGATGCAGATGCGTGTTATGTAAGTTCAATGTGCATTCAATACTCGGTTGAAGAAAGGTTTCATTACTCATTCTACACCCATTCGTAGACCTGTATCTATCAACTCAATTTAATTTCATACCTACAATTGTAATGTTGTCTAAGGATATTTGTGTGTGTGTGTGTGCGCGCGCGTGTGCATGCGCGCGCGTGTGCATGCTATTGTCATTTTGATTAATTATTATTTGTAATATTTATCAACTCAACTGGTCCTTTTAAATTGAATTTTTTACTCAGACTCGCTTGGATGAATATTTGGGGAATGATGGACCATATGATATCTGCAGCTGTCAGGTGAGTCATCTTATGATTCTATTTTGGATGGTAAATGAAAAATAGTATCAGATTGTAAACAAGTTTTTAACTGTTAATAGTTTGCGATGCATTATTCATGGTCTACTGAGGCACGAGCACGAAGAGCTTTAGCTAATGTGTCTGCCCTTCGACCTGGTGGTCATTTCATTGGAACAATGCCTGATGCTAATGTTATCATCAAACGACTTAGAGAAGGTTGGTACTAACTAAAATATTTATTATGTGGTTGCAATAAGAATAATCATGATCTAGATCATATGGGATATTAAATATATGAATTTTATACATATTTATATCATTCTAAAATATTATATCTGAATAGTTAAATCATGTTCAATATTTTTCAATAAACCTTTACTTTTGTCATCTGAGGAATGGGGAGAATGGTTTAATTTGGTACTTCATATTATTATTTTTGAATTTGTGAAGGAGGTCGGGAGTGTTTGGGTTGCTATTCGAGATGAAGTAGCAGGGGTGCAGTTGGACAAGCTACTGGCAGGTGTGATCGTTGACGGGTAAGTGAGAAATAGTTATTTATTCACGAATTATTTTCGTTATTTATCGATTATAACAACTTTGGAATGGGTTACTAAACTCTTTATTAAATGAGTATATTTATCCGTTGGGATATTCTCTTGTATCATGTCTAAATTTATCTTTAGGCAATAAGAATGTTTAAGTTTGTCTTATATTTGAAGTCCTACGAGTTAATGTAATTGTTTGACTATCTGTTGTGCTTTCACTTGTGTAGGCATCGGACTTTTAAAGAGAGAAAATTTGGACTTGATGATGCTAGCTTTCACTTGTGTATGCAACAAAGAATTATGGGTAATCAAACGTTTTGTTAGCACTAGTTAGATATAACATTTATTAGTACCCGATATGTAAATTTGTATACAAATGGTTATTGTATGTGAGTTAGGTCATTTTGTCGAAAAACTATTGTATTGGAATGGTTATGGATATTTTATTTGATTATATGGTTAATGTGTTTTTTAACTTATTTGAATATGATGATTATGTGAGTGATTGTTGATTGATATAATAGAACCAAAATAGACCATTAACAGGAAATAATAACAAGAAAAAATGGTGTAAAATAATAAACAACTTTTAGTAGCGTTTCAAAAACGCTACCGAAATATATATAGTGGCGTTGAGTAAATGCAACCGTAAAATAGGGGTAAAGTTGGAAATTCTATTAGTAGCGCCAAAAAATCTTTTGGTGGCGTTTTTTAAACGCTACAAAAAGATTTATGGTGGCGTTTGAAAAACGCTGCCAAAAATGCATTTATAGTGGCGTTAAAATAAATGCAACAAAAAATCATGGATTTTTAGTGGCATGTTTTCTCGTAACGATTATCAAAACGCCACCAAAAGTTTTTGTAGCGTTTTTTGAGCGCTACAAAAAATAAAATTTCTTGTAGTGTACCAAAGTCTGTATCCAGATGGATTGCTCGGACCAAAGCCATGAAAATTATATCTTCCTTGGGATTGCTTACCTCCATGACAGTAATGTTAAACCGATTCAAGAAAGATTTCAATGACTTATTGGGTCCTTCGAAAAAGCCAAATAAGGACATCATGTCTTTTGGTTGTGCATTATGGAGTCTGAACTGTTCCAGAAACTTTCTTGCCAATTTGTCAAAGGTAGAGATGGGTCTTAGCGGAAGTCTAGTAAACCATATGCAACCGACTCCTTCCAAGAAGATAGGAAAACATCTGCAACGTACAACATCCGTAGCTCTAGCTCTGTCCATATGCAACTTCTATTTGTACAAATGCTATTTAGGATGCATTGTTCCACTATATGATGGCATAGTCGGCATAGTGAACTTCTTAGGATATTCTTCTCTTAAAACGTTTTCCGTGAATGGAGTTCGGCTTGGTGTGGAATCCCAGTCTTCATTCTTTCTTCCTCTACTCTACTCTACCAACCATTTGACCATGTAAGCAATATACTCCTCGATGGGGTGATAGTCCAAGGGCAACTGTCATGGGCTATAATGAGTGTTTGACTCCGCAAACGTTCTCCGCTTGCCAGCTAAATCCTAGGTTCTCCATTCTTCGGAAGAACCGCTCCTGCAGAGTTCCATTGCCATACGGTTGGTCCTACTATGGTAGCCTGAACCTCTTTTCCAGCGTTCTGCTTGTTACATCAGCATTCAGTCCCAGTCCACCTTCATCAAGTTTCATGTCATCCTATGAGTCGGAGACAAGCATTGTAATATCTCTTGGGGAGTATTTACTCCTAAATTTGGGTTTGCAACAGGCTATCTTCCAGTGGGAGGAGTACTTTAGTTGCCTTCTATTATGATCTCTGTACCTCTACCAACGACCTCCTTCTGATTTTGTTTATTGTTTTTCATATTCAAGCTTGAAACAAAGGAACTCTCGTGTTTCATAGCAGCTGTAGTTTCTTACCTAGCTCTTGGAGCACTTGGTGGGTACAGTGCTAGCAAAGCATCAATCTTGTCCATGCATGCGTTTTGGCTTTTGGCTATTTTCTAGTTAAATTCATCAACCATCTGGTTAAACTCTCCTTTGGTTACAACTTCCTCTTGAGTGGAGGATCCTGGTGATAGATTTTCGATATTAACCTTTGTTTACCAATTGTTGGTATTGTTAACTTCAATTTAATGAGGGTTTACTTCATCACCTCCAACTGGTGCACCGTAGATCTTCCAGAAGTAGAATTTTGTTTTCTAGGTGTTATTTATCTCCAATAGCAAACCTATAAATCTTCAAAGCAAATTCCCTAGATCTAACCGCTGGATTTCTTCTAATCCAAAAAAACAAACTAGATCGAAGCCTGGATTCAAATTTTTCAATGAAAGCACCTAAATGTTAACGCCAAAAATGGATCAACACCTAAGAATAGGTTGCAAGAAACCTATGAGACCTGGATATATCAGATAATGGTACAATAAAGGATAAACAGCAATAAGAAAGAGAGACAAAAGATTTTATAGTGGTTTGACAATCTTTGGCCTACATCCACTTTATAGCTTTGTTGCTTATAGAGTTGATTGAGTTTGCTTGAGATTACAAAGGGTTAGAGATAGAATAAGTCACAAGTGCTGGGGTTAGATCGAACTAAGTCCTAGAATTGGCTAAAGTGGCTGCCTTAGTGACAATTGTGCAAATGAAGGAGACGAAGAAAAGACAGAGCTTCTGCGTAGCGTTGGTAGAAACTAGCCCCTATTTTGGTTGCTCTATAGTTTGTATTTATAGGGGTAGCAATCATATTGGATTAGAAGCCTGCTACCAGAGAAGTCCAGACATCGGCATGGAGGTGTGTGAAAATTTTGGGAAGCAACTGAGTTAAGCTGATAACTTAGTGCTGAGTTATCCCCATAACTTAGTACTGAGTTATCTCTTTAAGAGGACAATCATTTAAGCCTTTTGATCATGTTTCTTACTTCATTTTGAAGCGCCCTTCGTGTTTTTGTAGGTTGATGACTTGTTTTGATGATCGTTTCTTGATAACTTGTCTTCTTTTGCAGTTTATTGGAGCTAACTCTTCAATTCTTGGGATAAGTTGTCTATAATTCTATGAAATTGAATAGGCTCGCATATAATAGTTAGAGGATGGTTTGTGAAAAGTTAGAGCTCCCAACTATGAAGCACCATTACCCGGTATCGAGTTATGGCCATAACCCGGTGCCGAGTTATGGCCATAACTCGGTGCCGAGTTATAGACCGAGCTCCATAGTGGTCCAAATTTTCATAACTTATTTCTTTAGTCCATTTGGGTCTACCTTTAAGGTTTCAAGTTGTTATGTCTTCGTCTCGAGATTCTATCTTCCGTTGAATTCTGCTGGCTAAAAACCCAGTTAACAATCATATTCACGGGCATCACCTAAACTCTTATTTAGGTGTGAATTTCCAAGTTATCCTTAAATTTGTTTGGTGATTACCTCCCTAAGTCTATCTATCGCCAATTCATCTCTTAGTTGAACAACAACACTGGAGAATGACCACTCATCCACCCTTCGAGCCACACCAACTAGAGCCACCTAGACTCTCATAGGAGCTTGCATGTAAGCACTTTGAATACATTCAAGCAAGCATCCTTACTAGGTGTCAGTAGCCCCTTCTAGTCCCAGAAAAAATTATGTTTCACGTTGTCGATTCATTTATTAACTTACATCCATTTAGATGTTATTACTCACACTAAAGTTAAAATTTTTGGATTGAACCCAATGATCTTTCCAAGTCTTGGCATCCTGCCATATACCTATTAAATATAGGCTTTGCTACCCTACTAGTTAATATCACCATGAGTGGGTATGCATTAAGATCTTATGTTCAACCCATTTCTTTCATTTGTTAATTATGTACCTTACACATTCCATGGATCTTTATATATATGGATAAAAAATCTTTCTATTCTTTGGATAAATTTTTTTTATCTTTCTTTTTAAATGATGTTACTTATCATTTCTTAGCTCACCCTAAGCTTAGACCTTTTTCCATTTTCACATAATGTAACGATCCGCAAATCTGATATAGTTAACATTAACTTAATCAAAAATGAATTTGTAATAAAAGGTCAAATTGGATGTCTTATTTATAACTATTTTGAAGGTATTTCCAAGTTGATCAGTTTAATATATTTTTAATGGATTTGGAGTACAGTTTGCAACGTAGAAGCAATACAGTGTTTAAACAGAGTACACAACCACTTTTAGGCCAAACGGTTACACATAACTGAACCCGCCTCATTGTCTATTAAATAACACTTAGAACCACTAGAGAGCAGTCGCCATACCAGTCTCTCTTCCTTAATCCTAAAATTCCTCTTAATCACGTTTAAATGGCGGATGATTATTGTTCATTACAAATTGACCCAAAAATCAGAGTGCCCAAACCCTTATATATTATATATCATTGTGAAGCTCTCAATGAATGGAGTTGACGAGCGATGTTTGTTTATCGAGATGGTCCTTAGGTTGGTCAGAAATCAATGAACTATTCTCAACCATCAATCTTAAGGTTTTTAATAAAATGGTGGATCTGCGTCCATGGGACAATAGGCAGTTGCTGGGTTGTAAAGTACGATGAGTGGAGCTGAATGGTATGGTTGGAATGTCGAGATAGATCGTAAATTTGTTGAAAAATGACCTGGAAGTTCACGATAGCGATGGGTTATTTAGGCATCAATGGCAGAGCTGGGATGGTCACGTTTGGCTATCGATTCAACTAGAGGTGGGCATCATGGCGGCTATGGTTGATTGAGGTAAAGAGGCGTGAGTTAGCTATGTCGATGATGGGAAGAAGCCGACCTAATGAAAGTTAGGGATGGAGCTTAACTGTAGAAGGTAACAAACATTTCCAGTTTAATTATTATAAATTTTATATTTGCAAATTAGACCTTGAAACTTCTAACCTTGGTAACTTTTGCATACGAATTTCAATTCATATATAGTTTTTCCATTGAACTCATGGTAGAATTTCAGATAATTTAGCGTTGAGTTTGTTGAATTCTAAGGATGTTCGCGAAAGCACACTATGATGTTTTACAAAAATTTAATTAATTGAATTTTAAATTATAGAATACATATCTATTGATGAAAACATTTATTCATTGATATATATACATATATATTGTGTTCTGTGGATAACTATTTGGTATTATAATATTTTGGATGTATTGTGCATTGATTGGATAATTATTGGTGATTGTGGTATTTTTGAGTATTTAATTGGAATAAAATTTGATTTTAATTAGAAAATATTTAATTGGAATAAAATTTATAATAATGAGAAATATAGGTGTAATGACCCTAAAAGAAAAGAAAAGAAAATAAAATAAAATGAAAGTTACATTTATTTTAAGAAATTCTGAAATTCTGAAATATATATATAATGCATTAAAACAGAAAAGAAAATTTGTTAATAAATAAAATTTGCATAGGAGCTTCTGTTTGATAAAATACAAGGAGTTAAGGTGATTAAAATTTGGAACTCAAAATAAATATAGTTCTATGTCCAAAGAATTATATAAATATATATATTCAATACATGGGGTGTTTTCTGTTTTATTTAAAGACAGAATAAAATGAAGTTTAATAAAAGGTTTAAATGTCTTATATATATATATTTATGCTGGAAATAATTAGCATGACATATGTGACTTTTTTTAAACACATAAAGACGTATGAGGAGCTACTGTTTTGACTAAAGGCAGAAAAAAATAATATATATACATACAGGATCAAATAAGAATTTTCATATCTTATATTTATTTCAAGCAAATAACATAGTGTGAATGATTTTACATTACATGATTATGTATGATAGTATACATGATTAATGGAAATGGAAGATAGGTAGAAAACACAAAGGGGATTTTCAGTTTCTTTAAACTTATAAGCAATAAAAACAAACAATGGGTCACATGCATATGGCATGAGTAAAATAGAGTCATGAAAATAGTATGAAGTGTTTAAAATGCTTTATTCCCGAAATAACTAATTGAAGTAACCAAAAGTGTGCATTTCCAATTAAGGACCACGCAGGGGAATAATTTGTGCATGAATATCTAAGGGCATCAAGGAAATTACCCATTTTTCTTAAACCCTAGAATTGTTTTATAAATATCTGCACATAACCATATCCACCATTCTCTCGGGATCAAAACAAAAATAAAATAAACTAGGAGAAACACTAGCTTGAGACTTTGGGGGATTTGCTGTTCAGGGGATTAAGTCAGTAAAAGGAGAACACAGGGTGAGTATTTATCCCTTTGTATGCAATGGCATTAAGTCCTCTTGTAGGCAGCCTAAAATGTTATAAGTTATTTAAAACCTCTGAAATGATTTGTTATGGATGAGATGGATGTTTGTTTGTGCATTCTTATTTGGGGTTTTAATCTGTATGTGGGTTTTTAAAGTTAAAATGGTTTGAGCATTTCTGTTCTATTTTATTATGAAGTATGGATCTAAATTATTTAGGAAATAGGCAGCAAGACAGAGATCTAGCTCATGTTTATTTCTTGGATGATGAAGCATTAAACTAAATATTCAAATCATAAGTCAGAGGAGAATTTCTGGGTTTTTGAGGGATTTCCTTAATAAAACCCTTATTCATATATTCACAATAATATAGAGGAAAGATAGTATGATCATGATGCTTAAATTATTTTGAGGAAAAACCATAGGTAGGCTGGGGTATTTTCTGCAATAAGGAAAATAAAGGGGGAACATGGGGTTGAACCAGAAAGTATTAAAGAAGATAAGCCTTTCTAAAACATGAATGAATTGTGAGTTTTTAAGATTGAATTCATAAGTAGAAGCTTAATAAAATAAGTAGAAACTGGAGGGGGATTTATCAAAGAAAATTAAACTGGTCATTTGGGAGTTAGTCAATGATCTGCTTGCTTCAGGTGGGAGCAAGTATATGCATGGTGCAACTGCACACTGAGGCCTTTGTGTGTTGGAATAAATTAAATAACCTGGGAGTTTCCTTCACAATGCATACATGGTGTTCATTTGACAGGGAGTTAAAGACCATAAAATAAATGGGGGATGGGGTTTAAAAATCTGGATTATAAATATTCAGATATGGAGTTAAATTAATCAAGTTAAATTTTGTGCTTTGATTAGTTACTAGGTGAAATTGGGAGTATAAAAATCTGAGTTTACTTATTAAGAAATGGAGAAAAATGAATCAAGATATATATATATATATATATATTTATTTATTTTGATTGTTTGTTGGGTATTGATTGAATAAATGAATGTGTCTTTGTATCACTTGGTATTAACCAAAAAACATGCTAAGTATGAAATCTGCTAAACTAGGAAGACTTTGCAAGATCTCCAAAAATTATGAATATATATACAAATTTGATAAATGCTCATACCAGTGAAAACTGACCCTTTTGGTTGCCCTTGCAATCATCTGGGTGTCTCATTAAAATTGGGGCAGCTCAGTGAATTGCTTGCAGGAAATTGAAGTTGGGTTGATGGATGAAGAAGGCATTACCTGCTAGTATAAATAAAAGAAACTAGTTTTAAATTTGTAGTTGTTTTGTAATGAATTTATTAGTCAGATTTCATGTTGTAATTGAAGTTGCTTGTAGGGAGATTTCTAAGTATTTGGATTAAAAATATGTACTTAAGCAAACCTGCTATGAAAGACTATTGATGATGTTTGGTTAACTACTGATTTTATGAATGTCTGATTTGGAGAAATAAGGGGATAGACATATCATATAAATATGATACGTGTATTTGATAATCTCTGATTTTTATTGCTTGAATTTATTTTTGACTTTATGGAAATTAAAGAGCTAAGGTGGTTGATTTAAAAAATGAACTCACAAGATTTGAGTAGGGGTATTCAAGAGAAATGAATTTGTGCATGGCAGGTAAGTGATATAGGCATGTGCATGAATTCTGGAGTGATAAATTGATTAACATGTATTTGTGTATTTGATTTCAAGAAAAATTATGAAGGAAATAAACCTGGAAGTAATTGTATTTTGAATAATGGATTGAATACATATGTGGATGCATTTCCAGGAAATTTAAACTAGGCAGATACATGCTTGTGTTAGGAGTGGATCTTTGTAGAAGTTTGTTAATATGAGGGATATGGGTTTGCAAGTGGTAAGAGAGGGACTATGGCCGGCCTAGATGGCTATGGGTCAAACTCTTGTAGCCTGGAACCATTTCATTTCAATTCATGAAGTGTAAGTGCTTTCAAGACAAAAAAAAAGAAAACTCCAAGCAACCCTCAAATAACACCAAGCATTTCCAATAAAACACCAAGTACTTATGTCTGCACCATGTTAAACTTAAAAATGCAAAATGACTTCAATTGTTCAACCTGAAATGATAAATAGAAATTATTCCCAATGTTCATGCCTGCAAGTATAATTTTTGAAGTGATTTCATACAAGTACTTGATAACTATCACAAGAACAATTAAAGGCCATTTTAGTGTCAATAGACTTATTTAGGCAGAAAAGTCTAGAAACCAAGTGCATTGCAGTATTGTACATATAAGTATAATAAATGCCAAAAATCTATCTCTGGTAGTAGAACAAAAATTAGGGAAGGAATAAATAGATAAGTTGTCAACACACATATAGAATTTGGTTGCCTGCTTGATTCAAATTCTTTTTGCAATTTTGTTAGCTCTGAAAGGCAAAAAGGGAAACAATTATATATCATCAAATATGTAATTGTCTAAATCTGTTTTGTGCACTGATATGTTTATATTGGTAAATCCAGGGTCTTGGGAAAAATATTTGGAAATTATTTAAATATTCAAATATAGAAGAAATGGGGTTTAGTGGTGAATTCCTTTTGTATGTAAAAAAAATAAAAAATCTATGTGTTTTGGAGAGGGTCACCAAAGTTGGTATCAGAGCTATGTTTTAAATAACATAGTGAATATTATTGTATGCATATGGATGTTTGAATGCATTATTTGAATTATTGGTGTTGGATGCTTTTGTTTCATGTCTGAATAAAAAAAAGGTGTGTGCATGTGATACATGCACAGTGTGTACAGAAATAAAATAAACAAAGTAAAGACACCAAGAATGATGGGGTAAACAAACTAACATAGAAATCATATTTATAGCAATATGGTAGGACCAAGACATCACACAGGTGCAGGACCATCACGTGAGCCACCTGTGATAAATATGGAGGATTTTGTGAGAGCTTTGAGAGATGGAATGGCACCAAGGCATGACAACCCTCATGAGGAGCTCTCCAAACTGCTTAAGACATGCACCAATTTGGGAGGAAAGGATTTTGAAGGCACTGAAGGAGCTATGGGTGTTCAAACTTGGATAAGAACCATGGAGAGGGTCTTTGCAGATATGCAAGTCAATGACCAAAGGAAGAGACAGATAGCTTCAAGGAGGTTGAAGGGGGTTGCACTGGATTGGTGGGAAGTTGTGATAGCAGGAAGGCCAGAGAATGACATCACTTGGGATGAATTTAAGGTCATGCTTGAGGCTAGGTTTGTCCCAGCATCTGCCAAGGCCACACTGCTAGAAGACTTTATTAAATTAAGGCAAGGAGGCATGAGTGTGAATGAGTACACTCAGAAATTTGAAGGATTGTCTAGGTATGGAATGGTGTTAATAGGGAATGAAGAAGCAAAGAATGCAAGGTACATTCAAGGCTTGAACCCTAGTCTGTCAAGGGCAATGTTGCCATATAAGGATAAAACCTTTGATCAAGTAATTGATCTAACTCTCTCATTTGAGCAACATGATGCCACCAGAGAGAAATTCAGGAACATGAAGTTCAACAAGAAGAAGGGAGGTCAGAACAAGGTGCAACCTTATGACAAGAATAAGGCAAACAAAGGAGTTAAGAAAGGGGAAGGAGCAATAGCACCTGAAAGCAAGAAACTCACTCATTGTTTTAATTGTGGAAAAGCTGGACATTATAGTAACCAATGCCCTGACCCTAAAATACCTAGAGGAGGATGCTATAATTATGGAAAGATGGGTCATCTAAAGAAGGATTGCCCAGAGACTAATAGAAGAACAGCAAGGATAGGAGCTCTGGCAGCAAACAACACTGGAAATGTTGGGCAACTTGAAGGTATAATTTTTATTCATACCCAACCAATATCAGTAATATATGACACTGGTGCCTCACATTCACTAATATCTCTGGAAATTACAAAGAAGTTAGCACTTGCTTGTGTTTCTATTGATCAACTCTTAACTGTACACAGCCCCATAGGGAGTTATTGTATGTTAGGGATGAAGTGTATGGGTCTGAAATTAATTATAGGGGGTTATGAATTTAATTCAGATCTATATACCTTAAATTATCCTGGTATTGGGGTAATTTTGGGGGTGGATTGGTTAATGAAAAATAAAGCAATTTTAAATTTAGAAAATCTTACTATTTCTTTGGAGAAAAATGAAGGCAAAAGAATTACCATTCTAAGTGAAATAGCAAAGAATACATGTTTTAATAAAATCTGGAGTATTAATGAAGTTCAAAAGGAATTAAAAATAGAGGAAATTCCAGTAGTCAATGAATATGTAGATGTGTTTGGAGAAGTGAGGGGAATTCCTCAAAACAGGCCAGTTGAATTTAAAATAAAATTAATGCCAGGAACTAGCCCAATCATTAAGAAGCCTTATAGAATGGGTCCAAAAGAGTTAGTGGAATTAAAACACCAACTAGAAGAGTTAGAAGAGAAGGGGTTCATAAGATCAAGCGGTTCTAGTTGGGGTTCCCTAATACTCTTTGTTAAGAAGCATGATGGAACAATGAGGATGTGTGTGGATTATAGGGATTTAAATAAGGTGACCATCAAGAATAAGTATCCACTGCCTAGAATAGATGATCTATTTGATCAATTGCATGAAGCTAAAATATTTTCAAGGCTAGACTTAGCTTCTGGATTTCACCAAATGAAAGTTGCAGAGGAAAGCATTGAGTACACAGCCTTTAACACCAGATATGGCCTTTATGAATTTCTACTAATGCCATTTGGTTTAACCAATGCTCCCTCCTATTTTGTAGACTTGATGAATAGAATTTTTAGAGACTTTTTGGATAAATTTGTTTTGGTATTTATAGATGACATATTAATTTATTCAAAGTCAGAAAATGATCATGCTATGCATCTACATTTAGTATTATCCAGACTTAGAGAACATGAATTAAAAGCCAAGTATTCAAAGTGTATATTTTGGCAACATGAAGTCAAATTCTTAGGTTACATAGTGTCACAACAAGGAGTAAGTGTAGATCCAAGCAAGGTCATTGCAGTTCAATCATGGAGTAGACCCAAAACAGTGACTGAGGTGAGATCATTCTTAGGTTTGGCAGGGTACTATAGGAGGTTCATCAAGGATTTCTCAAGAATAGCCACACCAATGACCAAGCTAACAAAGAAGAACCAACCATATGTGTGGATTGAGCAGTGTGATCAAGCCTTTGAAAAATTAAAGCAACCATTGGTGGAGGCTCCTGTCTTGCAAATCCCAGAGGTAAATGAAGGAATGGTTGTATACACTGATGCTAGTGGGTCTGGGTTAGGTGCAGTGCTCATGCAACATGGCAAGGTAGTGGCATATGCATCAAGACAGCTTAAACCCAATGAGACCAAATATGCAACTCATGATTTATAATTAGCTGCAATAGTGTTCGCATTAAAACTTTGGAGGCATTATTTGCTTGGGGAAAAATTTGAATTATTCACAGATCATTAAGCATTGAAATATTTATTTTCTCAGAAAGATTTGAACATGAGGCAAGCAAGGTGGTTGGAGTTTCTAGCTGCATATGATCTAGATATTTTGTACACTCCTGGAAAAGCTAATAGAGTGGCAGATGCTTTGAGTAGAAATCATATTAGATTAGCAAGTTTGATGATTGATGAATTCAAAAACCTTGCAGTGCTTGGGGAGGCAGATATATATAGCAAGGATGGAGTGAATTTTAAAGAACATGGTGATATGGTGGAATATGGTACACTGGGATTAATCACAGTGAAATCTAACCTGGTGGAGAAAATTGGTGGCATGCAAGATCAAGATCAAAATCTAAAGGAAAAGAAAGAAATGTTATTAAATAACATTGAGTCAGAGAATTTTAAAATAGATTCCAAAGGTTATTTGAGGAAAAAATATAAGCTTTGTGTACCAAACTTTGCAGAATTAAAGGAAGAAATCATGAATGAGCATCACAAAACCAAGTACACCATACACCCTGGTGGTACTAAAATGTATCATGATTTGAAAAGGAGCTACTGGTGGCCAGGAATGAAACAAGCAGTGGCAAAATATGTGGCAAAGTGTTTAACCTTTCAGTAAGTCAAGAAAGACTATCAAAAGCCCTCTGGCATGTTGCAACCTTTGGAGGTACCTCAGTGGAAATGGGAAAGTATTTCCATGGATTTTGTGGATGGTTTGCCTAGAACTAAGAAAGGTAATGACAGTATATGGGTAATTGTTGATAGACTCACCAAGTCTGCTCACTTTGTCCCTGTCAGGTCAGACAGAAATGCACATAGGCTTGCACAATTATTTATTAAGGAAGTGGTGAGATTGCATGGCATACCAAGGACCATTGTAAGTGATAGAGACACTTTGTTCACCTCAAGATTTTGGGAGAGCTTCCAAGAAGCAATGGGAACTCAACTTTGTTAAAGCACTGCCTACCATCCTCAAAGTGATGGGCAAACAGAGATAGTGAATAAAATATTGGAAGATTTACTTAGAGCATGTGTGCTTGATTTTGGGGGTAATTGGGAGGATCATATCCACTTGGCAGAATTCACTTACAACAATAGCTATCAGTCAACAATAGGAATGGCTCCCTTTGAAGCCTTGTATGGGAGACACTGCATGTCTCCTACCTGTTGGTTGGATGTGGGAGAGGGTGTAATATTGGGGCCAGATCATGTTAAAGAAACTTCCAACATAATTGAGTTAGTTAGGCATAGAATGAAGGCGGCACAATCAAGACAAAAGTCTTATGCAGATAGAAAGAGGAAGCCAATGGAATTTGAAGTAGGAGAGTATGTTTTTCTGAAGGTGTCACCAATGAAGAAGGTGTTCAGGTTTGGGAAATATGGTAAGCTCTCACCAAGATTTGTAGGACCATATGAAGTCATACAGAGAATTGGTACCATGGCCTATAAGCTTAAGTTACCAGAAGAATTGAGTGGTGTACATCCAGTATTTCATGTTTCTCAATTGAGAAAGTGGGTACATGATGAAGGAGCAATTTTAGAGTCACCTACTCAAATTCAAATTCATAAGAACTTGGTCTATGCAAATGAGGCAGTGGGGATTGTTGCTAAGGAAGAAAAGAGGCTGAGAAACAAGGTGATTAAACTGGTGAAAATTCAGTGGAGCTTGGACCCCAATGATTGTACATGGGAGGTTGAAAACAAAATAAGGGCTAAATACCCCAATTTGTTTTCTGATGGAGAGGTATGTTTAAGTAGTATTATGATAGCTTTCTGAATAATTTTATATATTGCTTACTTTCATAAAATGTGAGTATGGAATTGAATAGACTATGGATTAGTGCTTTTATTTGAAGAATTAGAAAGAAATTATGGGGACATAATTCCTTTAAGGGGGAGGGTATGTAATGACCCTAAAAGAAAAGAAAATAAAATAAAATGAAATGAAAGTTACATTTATTTTAAGAAATTCTGAAAGTCTGAAATATATATATAATGCATTAAAACAGAAAAGAAAATTTGTTAATAAATAAAATTTGCATAGGAGCTTCTGTTTGATAAAATACAAGGAGTTAAGGTGATTAAAATTTGGAACTCAAAATAAATATAGTTCTATGTCCAAAGAATTATATAAATATATATATTCAATACATGGGGTGTTTTCTGTTTTATTTAAAGACAGAATAAAATGAAGTTTAATAAAAGGTTTAAATGTCTTATATATATATATTTATGCTGGAAATAATTAGCATGACATATGTGACTTTTTTTAAACACATAAAGACGTATGAGGAGCTACTGTTTTGACTAAAGGCAGAAAAAAATAATATATATACATACAGGATCAAATAAGAATTTTCATATCTTATATTTATTTCAAGCAAATAACATAGTGTGAATGATTTTACATTACATGATTATGTATGATAGTATACATGATTAATGGAAATGGAAGATAGGTAGAAAACACAAAGGGGATTTTCAGTTTCTTTAAACTTATAAGCAATAAAAACAAACAATGGGTCACATGCATATGGCATGAGTAAAATAGAGTCATGAAAATAGTATGAAGTGTTTAAAATGCTTGATTCCCGAAATAACTAATTGAAGTAACCAAAAGTGTGCATTTCCAATTAAGGACCACGCAGGGGAATAATTTGTGCATGAATATCTAAGGGCATCAAGGAAATTACCCATTTTTCTTAAACCCTAGAATGGTTTTATAAATATTTGCACATAACCATATCCACCATTCTCTCAGGATCAAAACAAAAATAAAATAAACTAGGAGAAACACTAGCTTGAGACTTTGGGGGATTTGTTGTTCAGGGGATTAAGTCAGTAAAAGGAGAACACAGAGTGAGTATTTATCCCTTTGTATGCAATGGCATTAAGTCCTCTTGTAGGCAGCCTAAAATGTTATAAGTTATTTAAAACCTCTGAAATGATTTGTTATGGATGAGATGGATGTTTGTGCATTCTTGTTTGGGGTTTTTATCTGTATGTGGGTTTTTAAAGTTAAAATGGTTTGAGCATTTCTGTTCTATTTTATTATGAAGTATGGATCTAAATTATTTAGGAAATAGGCAGCAAGACAGAGATCTAGCTCATGTTTATTTCTTGGATGATGAAGCATTAAACTAAATATTCAAATCATAAGTCAGAGGAGAATTTCTGGATTTTTGAGGGATTTCCTTAATAAAACCCTTATTCATATATTCACAATAATATAGAGGAAAGATAGTATGATCATGATGCTTAAATTATTTTGAGGAAAAACCATAGGTAGGCTGGGGTATTTTTGCAATAAGGAAAATAAAGGGGGAACATGGGGTTGAACCAGAAAATATTAAAGAAGATAAGCCTTTCTGAAACATGAATGAATTGTGAGTTTTTGTGATTGAATTCATAAGTAGAAGCTTAATAAAATAAGCAGAAACTAGAGGGGGATTTATCAAAGAAAATTAAACTGGTCATTTGGGAGTTAGTCAATGATCTACTTGCTTCAGGTGGGGGCAAGTATATGCATGGTGCAACTGCACCCTGAGGCCTTTGTGTGTTGGAATAAATTAAATAACCCGGGAGTTTCCTTCACAATGCATACATGGTGTTCATTTGACAGGGAGTTAAAGACCTTAAAATAAATGGGGGATGGGGTTTAAAATGCTGGATTATAAATATTCAGATATGGAGTTAAATTAATCAAGTTAAATTTTGTGCTTTGATTAGTTACTGGGTGAAATTGGGAGTATAAAAATCTGAGTTTACTTATTAAGAAATGGAGAAAAATGAATCAAGATATATATATTTATTTTGATTGTTTGCTGGGTATTGATTGAA
Source organism: Allium fistulosum (assembly GCA_030737815.1). Taxonomy (NCBI): domain Eukaryota; kingdom Viridiplantae; phylum Streptophyta; class Magnoliopsida; order Asparagales; family Amaryllidaceae; genus Allium; species Allium fistulosum. Next base: position 1,251,095,903 of record CM060901.1, read on the forward strand.
TAAATGAATGTGTCTTTGTATCACTTGGTATTAACCAAAAAACATGCTAAGTATGAAATCTGCTAAACTAGGAAGACTTTGCAAGATCTCCAAAAATTATGAATATATATATACAAATTTGATAAATGCTCATACCAGTGAAAACTGACCCTTTTGGTTGCCCTTGCAATCATCTGGGTGTCTCATTAAAATTGGGGCAGCTCAGTGAATTGCTTGCAGGAAATTGAAGTTGGGTTGATGGATGAAGAAGGCATTACCTGCTAGTATAAATAAAAGAAACTAGTTTTAAATTTGTAGTTGTTTTGTAATGAATTTATCAGTCAGATTTCATGTTGTAATTGAAGTTGCTTGTAGGGAGATTTCTAAGTATTTGGATTAAAAATATGTACTTAAGTAAACCTGCTATGAAAGACTATTGATGATGTTTGGTTAACTACTGATTTTATGAATGTCTGATTTGGAGAAATAAGGGGATAGACATATCATATAAATATGATACGTGTATTTGATAATCTCTGATTTTTATTGCTTGAATTTATATTTTGACTTTATGGAAATTAAAGAGCTAAGGTGGTTAATTTAAAAAATGAACTCACAAGATTTGAGTAGGGGTATTCAAGAGAAATGAATTTGTGCATGACAGGTAAGTGATATAGGCATGTGCATGAATTCTGGAGTGATAAATTGATTAACATGTATTTGTGTATTTGATTTCAAGAAAAATTATGAAGGAAATAAACCTGGAAGTAATTGTATTTTGAATAATGGATTGAATACATATGTGGATGCATTTCCAGGAAATTTAAACTAGGCAGATACATGCTTGTGTTAGGAGTGGATCTTTGTAGAAGTTTGTTAATATGAGGGATATGGGTTTGTAAGTGGTAAGAGAGGGACTATGGCTGGCCTAGTTGGCTATGGGTCAAACTCTTGTAGCCTAGAACCATTTCATTTCAATTCATGAAGTGTAAGTGCTTTCAGGACAAAAAAAAGAAAACTCCAAGCAACCCTCAAATAACACCAAGCATTTCCAATAAAACACCAAGTACTTAGGTCTGCACCATGTTAAACTTAAAAATGCAAAATGACTTCAATTGTTCAACCTGAAATGATAAATAGAAATTAGTCCCAATGTTCATGCTTGCAAGTATAATTTTTGAAGTGATTTCATACAAGTACTTGATAACTATCACAAGAACAATTAAAGGCCATTTTAGTGTCAATAGACTTATTTAGGCAGAATAGTCTAGAAACCATGTGCATTGCAGTATTGTACATATAAGTATAATAAATGCCAAAAATCTATCTCTGGTAGTAGAACAAAAATTAGGGAAGGAATAAATAGATATGTTGTCAACACACATATAGAATTTTGTTGCCTGTTTGATTCAATTTCTTTTTGCAATTTTGTTAGCTCTGAAAGGCAAAAAGGGAAACAATTATATATCATCAAATATGTAATTGTCTAAATCTGTTTTGTGCACTGATATGTTTATATTGGTAAATCCAGGGTCTTGGGAAAAATATTTGGAAATTATTTAAATATTCAAATATAGAAGAAATGGGGTTTAGTGGTGAATTCCTTTTGTATGTAAAAAAAATCTATGTGTTTTGGAGAGGGTCACCACAATAGGTAAATAAAGGATAATGAGGTTATTTATAGATTTTGGATGGTATTTGTAAATAACGATGTTTTAATAAATTTTACTAAAATTATAGTATAAAATTTAATAATGTTATTACCTATAAATTTTTGGTGAAATTCATAAATAATTAATAAAATTATATTTTAAATTGAGATTTTGGAAGTTGATTATTATTTATAAAATTAAATTAAATTTTTAATAATAATAATATGAATTTTGGTAAAAATAATATTATTTTGTGTAAATGATAAGTAATTGATTTTATAGTATTTATAATAGGAAACGTTATTTTTTTTTGAATAATAAAATAAAAGATTAACAATAATGGTAATGAAATGGTTTTCCATAAGTGTTTCTAGATAAAATAATTACTGTTTTGAGATTAGCAGAAATAAAAAGAAGATTCGATGATTTAGAATAAAACATTGTTATTTTAGAATAAATAGTAATAAATTGGTTTCGGAGAGTACTAAAGAGAATTTAACACACACACACACATATATATATATATATATAAATATATTATTTTGATGTAAAATAATAATAATATTTTTTTAAAAGGCAATTTTACGAAAATTACTATTTTGATTTAAAACGTACTGTTTAGAAGGATTTAAAGAAATAAAAGTATATAAGAAGGTTATGAAGTATGTTGATGTTTGAAAAGTCTACCGTTATTTCAACATACATAAATAAATTTGATTTTATAATAAACAATAATAAAATGATTTTATACTAAGAGAAAAACCATCTTTGTTGTAACGACCCGGAATTTCAGACACTTCGTATTTAAATATCTAAATTATTTAAATAGTTGAATCTTGAATTTGATGTTATTAAATTTATTTAATAACCTTGTTAACCCCATTTAATGTAAAAGTAATGATGATAAACTTATTCTAGAAATGTTTATAAAATTAAATACTTTGAAGAAATATCGATAATGTGACCGAAAACCAATTTATTGATAAAAAGCTTTTTACACATCAGAAGTTGTTCAAACTTTTTTACATGCACTTACTTACTTAGGAAATCAATAATATGAAACAAAATTATTTTACCATTTATGGAAAGAAAATATTTGATGATGTCATGGGTGATGTCATGGGAAGACATTTTGAAAATGAGCTTTTAAAGAATGTCTTAAGTGTTAAGTAAAAGATAATGAGGTATAAATTAAAAGGGACATGCAAGACACATGGAGAGGGGTCTTGACCATGTAAAGGAGAGGTCTAGGGGTGTTAAACACTACATAATCTCAAAATCTTCAAAATTAATAAAAAGAACAAAAACGATAGGAGTGGTTAGCACTAATCCACTTCCATCTTCACTAATCTTTCTCTAATTAGTTCAAAACATCTCCAAACTTCACCAAACTTTCACCAACACCTTAGAATACCTTAGTAAGAATTGATCTAAAGTCAAAGTGAAAGAAAAATGAAGAGGAGTGGGATCATGGTGGACCATGAACATTAGATGATAAAGGGTGGAGATGATTTGTGATTTCGGTGCAAAAGGTTGATCTTTAGGCTTTGGGAGATGGTAGGAAGTGTTCTTGGCTTTATGAGTGTATGAGCATGTGTTTGGCTTGGATCTAGCTGATCCACTACACTATCTTGTATGTATATATTATGTTTATATATGTGTGTGCAAATATAAAGTTAAAGTGATATTAACTAAGTAAAGAAATGGTTTGGAAAGCTATAGAAATTAGGAACCAAACTTGTGAAAGTTAGAAGCGAAAAGGTCGCTATGGATGCACTTTGAAAATGCCTCGTGTTCGGTAATTTTCAAAGTTGACTTTGAGAGACATCCTAAGGGTTTCTTTGCATTTTTCAAAAGTACTATAAGATTAATTATTACTGAAAAAGTATGGAAGTTTAAATCGTTCATTAACATGTGAAACAAAGTTGCAAAATGTTATAGAGAGAAGAAGGTCGCTATATCAACACTTTGAAATACCTTGGTTTTGGGAATTTTGTAATTAATTTGAAAGACATCCTTAGGGGTTTCTTTGCATTTTTAATAATTATTATATGTGTACTTATTACTGGAAAAAAAATCAAAGTTTAAAATATTTTATAACTAGTCAAACAAAGTGGCTAAAGTTAGAGCAAAAAGGTGGCTATAAATACACTTTGTAAACATACCTTGTTTTTTGGGAGTTTTCATAAATAAATTAAAAAATATCCTTAAAGGATTATTTCCATGGTTTGTGAATACCCTTAGTGTATTACTTACTGTAAAAATTTCAAGTCTTAAATCACTTGTTTGAGTAGTTAAACTGGCTACAAAGTCCATGCTTTTCAATGTTGTTCTTTAACAAGGTCTTTAAACAGCATTTATGAATGCTATAGTAAATTGCTTATGGTTTTAACTGTTTAAAAATTATATTTAAATTTGGTATTTTCCCCTAATCTGTTTATGGATGTTTTCTAACATAATTTGCAGTATTGTAAAGTTGATTTGATGCTTAGATATACTTTTCATATTTATTTATGAATTTTGGAATTATAGAGGTTTTATAATACAAAGACATGTTTTTATTTATTAACGTTAAATTATAAATTAGTTATTTTCAATTAATTTTTTACAAAGATATTTAAAACCTATTTATAAGTAGTTTTAAAGTATATATATATATATATATAAGTTTTGAAACATATAATTAACTATGCTTAACACTAAAAGCCGACGAAGTAGGCTTATCTATTTGTGAGAGTTAAGATTGATGTTTGAGTAGGGATAGAAGCAATAGTGCTCTAACCTACCAGCTTTCCTCTTGATCGTGGAATAGTTAAGTTGGGAAGGTTAGAAACGTGTTAATCATGTTGATTTCTTACACGTTTATGAAAGTCATTGATACTATACTTAACGCTAAAAGCCAATGAGGTAGACTTATCAATCTGTGAGAGTCAAGAATGAAGCATCTAGGCAAGGCTTTGATATGCAACTAGTGTTCTAACTTACTTGGCTTCACTCTTGAATGAGGGATAGTATAAGTTGGAATGTCAAAAACGAGATAAGTATATGAACCTTGAACTCTATAGGCGGTTGTTTTTAACTAGATAGTTGACTAGTCAAATACCGAACTTAACCAAATATTAACTTAGGTCTTTAAAAGAATGTATTTAAAAATAATAATAAGTATGGAATGGTTCTAGGTTTGTTGTGATAATGTGTTAATAACATTCGTCTTTAACCCTTTTTGATTATACTTATGAATGTAAATAGATCTTTAAAAGAATGTTTTAAAGATAAGCATAAGTGAAATGGTTTTGGGTTTATAGTGAAAATGTTTAAGTAACATCAGTCTTAACTCATTTGAATGGATTTGTGAAGGTACTTAAACCCTTAAAATGGATATTTTGAAGGAAATTATAAATATGGAATCTTTTGGAAAAAGATAGAATAAGTAAAGGTTTAAAGTAAGAAATCTTGTTAATGATTTGTGAATATACTTATACCATTTGAGATAAGTATATGAATACTTTTTGAAATATTGAAAGAAATGAAGTTTTATTAGACAAAAGAAGTTTTAATAATAAAAAATGTTTTAATTAATAAAAGATTAATTAAATAAAAAGGGGATTAAAAGTCACTTAAGTGACTTAAACGTGCTTTGTGTTACTTGATTGTGCTTTGTGTGTTTACTCATTTATAGTAGTATTTAGTCATGTACTTAGCATTACAAGTTTGGAAACATGATAAGTATATGAGACTTAGTTTCCATATGCAATCATTCTCATTATTGTCAAATATGACCAAATTCGTCGATTCAGTCTTGAAGAGACCGGGATCGGTATGTGTTTTTTATATCGAAAACCACTTAAAGACTGAGATACGTGTTCTATCTCATAGAAGTGAATCTATTCGAGGTGCTAGAATTCATATGTGGTTTTTAGATCTGTTCGAGATGTGAGAATCCATTTGGGGATTCGTGTTTTTTTCGAGTGATGAAGGCTTATGTAAAAGATGGCGAATGTGACCTGGACATCAGAAATGGCTAAAAATTGCATAGGCCTCATTGCTTGGGGTTTAGCTAACCCGCGATAGGATATTATCACTCCACATCTAGAGTATGCTTATTGATGTTGCACGAGGTGATGATATATGGGATCACGTGTTAGGGCATGGACCAGCTATGTTTACCTAGAGGTATATTTTATCTGGAGATATATGATGCTCGAAGGTAGTTTCTAACCCTTGTGCAGGAGATTGGATTCGGCTTGACCGAAGAGATCTTCATGAAAAATCCATTATGTGAACAAACCTTAGTGGTTTTGATTGTACCCTCAATATTATTGTAGCCCGAACAATGTAAGCATCATAACTATTTTCTGATTTATATTCTTCACCCTAGACATTATCCATTATACCACAATATGTACTTATCATATGGTGGTTCTTTTGAGGGGATATCCGTTTCCGAACGGTCTCTAAAGTACGATTATACGTTGATCGCATATTTTTTGAATTTCTCATACCAGACTTATGTCTGATGCGTGGTTTTTGTTTTCCCTAAATTCCTCGTGTGCTATTTCGAGTAGTCTGAGAAAGGCAGGTTTTCATTGATGTTCTTTAGAGCTTTTGGAGATGAGTTGGAAGCTTCCATTCACCTATTATAGAATTCTTATTTTCACTACATTATATATTATACATATCAGCATTTGAAAGCATGGGTTGTTATAACTGTACAGGTTGATGACAATATTTAGAATTGTAACTTTGAAATGCTATGTATCTTATAGTGATAGTTTGTACTGTCTTTTGATATTATATATTATCATTCCGCTGTGAGATTCTGATGTTGTTTTCCTTCCTTCTTGTTTTATTTCTTTTTCTTTTTATTTTACCCTAACAATTTGTCTTTCCGACACTTGGAGGCTCGGCACATGAATACCATGGATGTTTTAATGTCGACATTGGAGTGAAAATGCCTGTCGTTATAGTTGTAAATGCAATGTTTGGATGGATGTAATATGTGATGTGTTTGTCTTATGACAATGAAACCACATTAGGATGAGTATGTAACATTTTACCATTATAACTTCTAGACAATGGGTCACCAATTATGGTTACTTGATGATTGATGTTGTTAACTATTGTGGGGGTGATTATTACACATTTGATGAATTATTCTTTCATTATTGATATATGTAAGTATATTTGTGTGCTATTATTTTCATATCAGATGATTGGGGTTAGCGTTGAGTGTTGTTGATGTTTAATGGTCGTGTGCTATTATTGATGTTACCATATATGATGATTGTTATGATGGATGAGTAGGAGTACAGTTCCTATTTACATTAGTTGTGTTAGGTGCAATGGTTGCATGGCTGCAATAATTGTTATGTAATAACAATTTAGATGCATGAGAAGAGCATGGACAGAACTATGTGGGCCTGATCCTCCAAAAGAGGTACACAGGCATTCTTTTCATATGCAATCGCCATCGGATCCCTTAGGTTAGGCTGGACCATATAGGGTTAGGTTCAGTCCAAACACATTCACACCTTTTCTCTTTATTATGTATACATGTGTATTTGTCAGTTTGTTGGTGGAAACAAACGACTGAACAATTGGTATGAAAAGATTTATATCCACAAGATGGTGCAGTATATCTCTTGCATCATAGATAGATAGTTGTTGCTTTAATGCTTAATCTATTGAAATATATATTATCCAAAGTACTGGATTTGTGTCGTATTCAATTGTTGAAATGGGATTTGTATGTATTGATGTTTAGATTGTGCTATGAGGTTTCTCTTTTATGTTCACCATTTTGATTCATTCAAATTTTATATACCCACGGTCCACTATCTTTAATAACTGAATTTGATTGTTAGCATATTCCAACATTGGTTATGATTAAATTTAGATGTTAAAAATAGTGGGTCATCACACTTGGTACAAGAGTTTAGGCTTAGCGATTCCCTGAGCATTAGGTAGGTTCCTACAAATTAGGGTAGTTTAATTTATACTTTAGTTTAGGTTAGGATATAAATGAGAGAGCATTTTGATTGATAAATGTATGCTTTGTGTGTTGGGGTTGTTTGTTTAACCACCATTACCTTACCCTAAAATGATGTTTATTTATGATGACCCTTTTCTGGAGGATAAATAAAGTAGAATTATGGTATGATGATCACTTATAAGAGGGGTTAAGTGTTGTTATAACCCGAATGACACACATCCGATGTTAAATTATAATTGAAACCTGACATCAATAAGATATAACACCTTTTGTTTTTAAAGTGAATAATATTTATTTGAAAAAATTATAAAACATACATTTTTTATTTTAAAGATATTTTATTAAAACGGGAAAACTAATTTTTTGGCACAAAGTGATTTGTTGAAATTTTTTGATAAGAATGAAGTATTAAATTTGGGAAATAAAATATTTTCTTTATGAAAATATTTTCAGAAGGAAAAGTGAATATTGTAAAAATATTTTATTTGGAAGAATTTTTAATAAAAAAAAGTATTATAATTAGATATTAGAAGTTGAATTTAGTATTTGAAGTAACATTGCTGTGTGAGAAACTTTAATTGTTTTTAGAATATCCTTTGGAGTGCATTTCTATAATAGTGTTATGATTTAGAAATGTTTTGTTAAAGGTGGAGAACTTTTTTCTAAAAAGAAATTTTGTTGATAAATTTGTTTGAAAATAATTTTATGAAAGGATGTCTACATTAAAATATTTTATTTTGATAGAAATGCTTTAGTTACGACACCTCATCTAAATTCATTTTTAGTTTGGGAACATCTTTTGAGAAAAAGGTATATCTTGACATGTATTTTGTAACCTCATTACGATTTAGAATATTTTATAAGAATATTTTGTTGAGGAATATTTTAGAATGAAATATTTTTGTCAAGGAATATTTTAAAATGTATACTATAAGGTTTAAGGAGTATTCATTTGGTAAGATGCCTTGAGGGAGAGAACAACTTAATAATAGTATAAGATTTAAAATTTATTTGTCAAAGGTGCCTTTGTGGGAAATATCTAGTAAGAACTCATATTTTAAAGAAAGGGATATTCTGTTGGAACACCTTTTACAATGGACATTATATGATTTACAGAATATTTATTTTAAAAACACTTTACAAGTATATTATTTCAACAAAAAGATATTTTATTTTAAATTATTCATTTTCTCAAAAAATGTATATGAAATAGTGGAAATAATTTTATTTAGGAAATTACTTTACTGGTGGAAATATTTGAAAATAGTTTGATGGATGTACTTTTATATGATAAGTATCTTTTTTGTAAAAGAATGCAATAAAATATTTATTTGAGAAAACTTTTTTATCAAAAGAGTAGATTTGATTTCAGAAAGCAATTTATTTTGAAAACTGATTTTTGTTGAAAAGATTTTCACTTAATAAGGAACTCTTTGATAGATGATCTTTTAGAAAGAAAACATTTTTGGGTAAAGAGTTTTGGTTTCAAAAGACCTAATTTAAAATTCTTTTACTTGAGAATGTGTGACGCCCCACCTCTATACTCACACTAGCCAAGGACACTACGGGGTAATGCCGTCGACTAGCACGAAGAATAAGGCTATTGAGGAGCGACCATCTGTGTAATTGCTTTGTGCGGGTACCGATATGATAGATAATATAACTTACATTTCATTTCAAGAGGAAATCCGACATATCAAATACAAACTCAAAGCTACCACACAGTGGCTATGTGGACTTCGGAAACAAATATAGAAGTAAACATAACACAAATCAGTCACAGATATTCTTTTCACAAAGGCGGAAACAGATATGAATATATCACATTGAAGTGTACATCAAAGTAGTGGTCAAACAAGATCCACTACATCACAAAATAATAGATACAAGTGCTAGACAAAAGAATAAGTATACATCAAGGAGTGTCTATCTCAAATGTATACTAACAAAAACTACTATGCCAAAGTAGTTAGCCAAAAGTCAGGTGAAGGACCCTGATAAGAAGTCAAGCAGGAGCACCTGATGGTCTGACCCGAGTATTATTTAAGAAGAAAATAATAAACGGATCAGTCTAGCTATAAATATCATATAAAATGAGATAGGATAAGAGATATGACCAAAAACGTATGATAACAAAAATGCCATACTGTGACAAGTATACATCAAATAACAACAAAAATCATACAATATCTTAAGAATCTCAAAGCACCAAAAAGAATGTCATATTCTTTAAACTATTCACCAAAACACAAATATTGACAAAACATATCAATGTCAATCGCAAAAATCGATGAAACACAAATTCTAGAAATCATCAACTAGAAATCCAGAAATCACAAAGGGGGAAGGCCTATCACAAACGGGAGCATGAAAACTCACCAACACGTGTATCACAAATGGGTCGCTATCCCATGGTCGCTAACCATAGAGCCGGTGCCACGATGTAGTACAGCGAACGCCCGAGGAACCAGAAACTCAAATAATCCAGAACATCGACGTAGTATAGCATTACGCCTGATGAACCAAACTCAAATAATCAGGCACAACGACGTAGTACAGCGAACGCCCGATGAACCTGAACAAAAATAATCCGGAACATCGACGTAGTATAGCGAACGCCAGATGAACCAAACTCAAATAATATGGAACAACGACGTAGTACAGCGAACGCCCGATGAACCGAACTCCAATAAGCCGGAACAACGACGTAGTACAGCGTTACGCCCGATGAACCGAACTCCAATAAACCCATAGGTCGCTAGCCTATAAAAATGAGACGAAGCTCCATAAATTGGGGTACAGTCCCCCACGTGGACAAAGAGACATCGCAAATCGCTAGTCTAAACCATACCATGATCATCATTGATCAATAAGAAGTGTTAATTACACTAAGCTAGTAAATATATGAGTTTAGCTTCATGTCCCATAACCACTAGCTTAACTTAAATATTTATGAATAAATTGTAGATTTACACTCGAAAATTGTCACGAGAGTTCAATCGAACAAGTCCAAGAATAAACCGACAAAGTAAACGCAAGCGTTTCATACCACTTGCTAAGCCGTTTAATTAGATTTCTTGTACGAATGAGGTAAAGGTTTGTATATACTAATAGATTGGAAGACGGTTTTTATAAACGAGATTTGAATTAAAAATAGAATTGGAATCATCTTTGTGAAAGAGTTTGAATATTTACTACTAGTATAGAAACCTTTGTATTTTAAAGTGAAAAATCACAGAAATGATTGTAGAAACAATCAATCACCAAGATCCACATTCGACGACGTGAATTATAAAAATCGATACCGAATCCATCAAAATGGATATTCCCAAAAATCCCGAAATAGAAGTCATCAAAGTCGATATAAATGATAACAACAAATTGGATCAACATGAATCGATTAAAATTGGAAACCCACGCAAAATAGGCATATTGGGCTTGAGACAAGCATATTAGTCGACTGAACCAGGTGGTCAGTCGGCTGACCCAATGCCTGGAAACTTTCGGTTTCCAGGTCAGTCGACTGAACCGTAAGGTCAGTCGACTGATATAGGTACAGAGCATTTTCTGTCCGCTGGTTCAGTCGAATGACCTCCTGGCTCAATCGACTGAACCTGCTTCCACAGCATTATTAGCCTAGCCCCCAAGTGGGACAAAATCATAACCGAAGGCGAACGGACGAGCAACAGAGACTAAGGATTTATGCCAAGCGACAACCCAGCCTTGTATGGCTCTTCGAAACACTCCAAAAACGTGTTCAAACATCAAAGATAGGATTTTTAAAGATTTGACCTCAAAACACCAATAATTGGAATACTCATCAAACCAATTCAATTCAAAGGCAAATGGACAAGGAATAGATGTTGGGAATTACTACCAAACAACTATCAAAGATATAGACATAGACGTGAGTTCAAAAACTCACCTTTAACTCAAAAACTCAAGTGAGATGCCCTAAATCAAGCTAAGATCAATTCCTCTTCAATAACAACTCAAGAAGCTTCAATCTAAGCTCATAAGGAGAATATTTCCTAAGTTAGGGTTTAGGAATTTTCTGAAATTTGAAGAGGGATTGAGATGGAGAAGATGAAGAGGATGCTTACCTAAGCTTCTCCTTGATTTCTAGCTTGAAGTTGATCCTTCCTAAGAGAATTAGGGCTTAGGAATTTCTAATTTCCCATTCCTTTCCCCATTTTTTCTTTAGCTTGAGTGTTAGGAAATGTTATGATGGAATGAAGAGGAGTGGAGTGGGAGTTAGGGTATAAGATGGGTTGTGTGTTAGGTTATTGGGCTAAAACCCAAACCCAAAGCCCTAAATGAAAATATCAAAATTTCACTCAACTCCAAACATATCGATGTTTATACTAAAAAAGGTCGCAAACGCTAATTTGGACTCAATGTAAGTGGTCTTGAGTCCTAATTCGACTGTTTGCAAAAGTGACATTTCAGACTAAAATCCGACTAACGATGCTATATTTAAATAAAACATTTAAATATACAATCGTAAAAATATGTGGGTTGTTACAGACTCCCCTCCTTAAAGAAATTATGTCCTCGCAATACTTAAGAGGAAAATAAAGAGTAACAACCATAAAAGCATATCAACACAAAAGAAAATTTTGAAATAAGAAGTTCACCATAAAAGAGCGCGAGAGAGTAAGTCCGGATGTGTTCGCTCGATGAATTCTCAAGATTTCCAAGAGAAATCCTTAGGATTTGAGGACCATTGAACTTTCACAAGAAGAACATCTTTATTTCGAAGGCGTTTAACCTCCATAGCAATGATACGAATATGATGTTGCTCATAAGTCAAATTAGGTGAAACTTCAATTTCTTCAATTACACCGGGCTCAAGAATAGAATCGGAATCCCTAAGGTATTTCCGTAGCTGAGAGACATGGAAAACTTCATGAATAGCAGAAAATTGAGCCGGTAATAAAAGTCCGGATGTATTCGCCACGGAACCAATACGTTCGGTGATGGGAAATGGACCAACATATCGAGGTGCTAACTTTCCCGATCGACTTAAATGCACAACACCTCTCATAGGTGAAATACAAATGAACACCAATAAAATCTGGACCTAAAACCAGCTTCTCACCGGCTTCAAGCCAACACGAAGGAAATCGGCATGGCCTTCCGTAGAGTGCCTTGAAAGGTGCCATACCAATACTAGATTGGAAGCTATTATTATAGGAAAACTCAACAAGAGAAATATGATCTTCCCAACTTCCACCAAAATCAAGAACAGATGCACGAAGGAGATCTTCAAGAGTTTGATTCACACGCTCTATTTGTCCATCGGATTGAGGACGATAAGCGGTGCTAGAATTAAGCTTTGTTCCCAAAGCTTTTGAAGACCTTACCAAAATCCACTAGTAAAATAATGGATCATGATTGCTAACAATAGAAGTAGAAACTCCATGCAATTTAGCAATTTCTTTGACATAGAGTTTAGCCAAAAGAGGTACGGTCCAAAAGAGAAGGATGAGCCTCAAGGCTACACAAAACAAGAGATGAACATAAATTGGATTCATGATCTCGAATCTCACAAGTGAATAAAGTCTTGAGATCATTCTATTTGGATATCATCATGAAAACAATCGCTTGTTGCTTTTGGCTAAGGGCATCGGCAAAACGATTACCCTTTTTCGGAGTATAAAGAACATCAAAATCATAAGATGCAAGGAACTCAAGCCAACGTTGTTGATGAAAATTAAGTTCCTTTTGAGAAAATAAATACTTCAAAGATTTATGATCAGTGTAGAGAACAAATTTCTCTCCCAAAAGATAACGTCGCCAAATTCTAAGAGCGAAAACAATGGTCGCGAGCACTAGATCATGAATGGCATATCTAGTGTCGACAAGCTTTAATTGTCAAGAAGCATATGTGATAACACATTCCCTTTGCAAGAGAATGACACCCAAACCAATTCGGCTTGCATCGGTACAAACAATAAGTGTTGGTTCCCTTCGAGAATCGCAAGAATAAAAGCATCGGAAAAGAGTTCTTTTAATTGATCCTCTTTCTCGAAAAGCTAAGACATTCAAAATCATAATGAACTTTATGTAGTCATCTTTTTAGAAAAATTTTACTTTTTACAAGTCAATTTACCGTGTCTGATTGTCTCATCATAGCGTTTAGGAGATTCCTATCGATAACGTTGATCAAGTGCACCGACCAGAATTCTTAAAGCACTCAATGGGCAAAATAACACAAAATCATCTTCTATATGATAAACCTGCCTCTTATAGAATTTACAAATATTCTTTGCTTGTTTTAAGAACAAAATCCAATCATACTTATAAATATCTTATTAAAAAGATTTGCAAATTTTAAATTGTTGTTTTCATCCATAATCAATAAATACCAGGATAAACTCATCGAGATATTCGTAGAATACTCGATTCATAAGATGGATGAAATAAGGTAAAAGGTTGGTCAAACCGAATGACATAACGTGTAAAGACCCAAAATTTTTGAGAATAAAAATTACTTTTAAAAAAAACAAGAAATGAAAAATAAATACCAAGAATGAATGAAGTAAATAAGTAAGAGAATGATAGTAGAGAAAATAAAAATGGGGAGAAAAATAGCTGAGTAAAGAGTAGCATTATATTCATATATTTTATGAGTATATATATATGTATTATATAAATAACCAAAGAATAAAAATAGCTTGAGAATGAATATCAGAAGTAAGTGAAGTAATTATGCAAGGGGGATAATTATTTTTATATACAGTGATGAGTGGAAAATTATTAAGTATAAAAATGAATTCTAAAAATTCACATGACTTGTATATATGTGAACATTGTATAGAAAATAGATATACATATGGTTAGAAAAGTATGGGATGATAAATAAAAATCCTCTTGATAATTAAAATGCATAAAAATCAGTCAAGAAATATTTATGAGTGTGAATGCATTTTTGAAATAAATCAAGGGAGAAATAAATGATAAAATAGGTCAACTGAAAATTAAACTTATAAAAAGAAACATGGAAAAATAGCTCGGGTACAATAAAAAATACATTGTCAAGATCGAGTCATAGGAAAACAATGTGCAGGTAAAAATCATGCAAATAGCATGCATTCAGAAAAGAGAAACAAACTGTTAACCAGAAATAAAAATCAAAAGAAAATGGCATATTTAGCCACAACTGCACACACATAATTCTCTGAGTAATGCAAGGATAAAATGGGGTTTTCCTTTAGTAAAACCCTAGTAAAATGATTTAAATCAAAAGGGAAAGCAGAGGTTTTCTCGGGGAAAAAAAAACAGAGACACACATAAAAAAAAGAGAAAGAGTTAACACTGTTTTTCAAGCTTAGGCATTCTCGGGGAAAAGAAGAGGAAGGTGAGTGATTAATCAATCTCATGAGGCTAAGGCATTAAGACCCAATTTAAGGGCAGCCATTTTATTTTTGTGCTTGATCAATTTGTTTTTCTCTGAATAGATGAATGCTGAGAATGGTTGGTGTTTTGATAAATCTTTGGTTGATGCTTTGAGTTGTTTTGTTTGATTGTTTGATAAGAAAAATACCATGATCTCTGATATGGATCCAGTACCTTAAAACATCAGTTTGTAAATATGTTTAGTAAGATAAATACATTTTATTATGAAGTAGGGTATTACTGGAAAATAAGCTAGGCAGTGTGAACAAAGGAGGTCCATGCTTATGTCTAGGTTGTTTTAAATTTGAGATGAACAATGCAATAAATTATTTATGTGCTGATTTGTTCAGATCTAAAGCTAAAATGTTTTATGGGTTTTTCTCAAAAACCTTACCCTATGTTCACAATAGAATCGAGTATAAGAATTTTTGTATGATTCTACTGGATTTGTTTAAGTGATCATGACATTCTTGAATATAGGAGATATGCAAGTGTTAAAACAAATTTTGAATAAAATAATTGGAAAAAAATGAGATATAGAATTATTTTCATGAATGATAGTATGGTCAGTTGAAATCCCTGAGTGAGTCTAACTCTCTCTGATTTATGGAAAAAGAAAGAAAGAATGTAAAAGCATTTCAAGAGTTAATGAATTTTTCTGAAAAAAAAAGAAACGAGACTGGTCACTAGATTATAAAACTAATCTAGGAGAAAAGCCTTGATCTATTCATCATAAGGGGTATGATGGGTATGTGCATGACTTGTTTAAGTCCTATAGGCCTCTGTGCAGGGGTTAACAGAATTGAGTCCCTTGCAATGCACACATGGTGTTCAATGGCAAAGAGATAAGACCAAATTAAATTGATGAATCAAGATTTAGAGCTGAACTATGGAATTAAAATGAGTTAATTCCATAAGAGTATGTGAATATGTATACTGTTTTGAATGAATTAATGACTGCTTGTTTGCATGAGTGTAGTAGGAGCTTAAATATATATATATACCCAGTTTACATTATAAACCCAAATTGCATCTAGTATATGAATACTCTGCACAATAATTAAAAATGACAAGTTATTATATTTTGATTTCACTCATACCAGAATTTACTTCTGACCCTATTTCTTGCCTTTGCAATATTTGGGGTGTCTCATTATATTGAGGCAGCTCAAAATGTTGTTGCAGGAAAAGAAGTATGAATAGCTTGCTTGCATGGATGTTTGAAGATCTGGTTGCTTTTAGAAATGTTTTAGGAAATGCAATGGTTTCTTTGTAATAAATAAAGTTAGGCAAACTCTATGATGTCTTAAGCAATTCTCAGTATTAGATGTCTAAGGAGTTTTTAAAAGAACTTGTAAAAACTGAGGTATTATGTGTTTGAGGATAGTTGATTTAAGCAACAGATGTGTTTGTGAGCTAGGGATTTAATCCAATAGCTTCTGAAGTGATTTGATGGACTGAGATGGGAGAAAACATGCCATATAATCTAATATGTGGAAATGTTCTCCTGAACATATTGGTTTAGCTTCAGTTATGGCATTGAAATAGTTCATGAATAATAAGTGTCTAGTTTTGAGTAAATGGGTAGTATCATGTCTTGGTTAACCAATAGAACTTAATCATGGCTTGTAACTGATACAAGCACATGCAAGAGTTTGAAAACATACTATCTGAACATCTGATTTTCCAGTGGAAACTTGTATTGTTTTAGGTAACAAGTCCATATGCATGTTTGGTATTGGAAGCTACACTACAACTATGCTGAATTAAACCCCATTGTCTAAATACTTGATGCAAGTCTGGTTTCATTTGGCTATAATCAGACTTGCTGTAGATTGTAGTGTCATGTGATCTTATTAGTAATAAGCATGTCCATTATTCCATAGCACACTGACTACTATCACCTGTTATTTAAAAGATTACCGGATGTGAGCACCATATGTTCATCTGAAAAATTGCATTGATCTGATCTTTGACATTACCTTGACCATGTATATGCTAAGTCTTCATTTAGTATGTGTGTTTGCATATGCACTTTGCCTGAATATATTGCTTTCTCTGCTTGGTCTTCAATCCAGTTTAACATCTGATTATTCATATGATCCTTGTATAACATATAAATCAAAATATGAATACCCTTACCTGACACAAAATTGTTTGAATATGAATTATGAACCTCGGGCTAATCTGCAATGAATGAGTTATCTTAAACACCCTGATATTTAGCATAGAATCAAATAGTGGTAAATTACAAAATCCCAAAATCTAAATATACGGCTTGTAAAATTCAGGGATCAAATAAACTGAGAAGTAAAACAAGAAAATAAGAAAAATGGTGTTATTTGAGCATATAATCAAGCTTGAGATTAAAAAAAATGAACAGAAAAGGCTATGTGACACCATATCTCTGGAATATGAGAAATTAGGTGTGATTGAATTTCTTTGTCAATTTAAATTACTCTGATAGACAAAGAGTCATATATATATCTTTATATATATATATATATATGAATTAAGTTAATTTTATATACTAGTATTTTTATATTGGTAAACTAAGGAATCTTGGGAAAATTAAATTAAGAGAAGTGGTTCATTGAAGTATGTATATATATATATACATGTAAAAAAAAACTTAACAGAAAATTCTCTAAATAATTGAACAAAAGAAGTGGGTCACTTCAATTGGTATCAGAGCTATGTTGTTAAAACATAGCATAAATATATTATCCAATTTTCTTGTATGGATAAAATTCTAAAAAAAAATAGTAATGATAGAAATAAATATCCACAGTAGAAATAAATTTCAGAAAATAATTAAATTAAAAATATAACTAACTAGCTATGCAATTGAATAGTGAATCATGGTAGGAAGACCACCAAGTCATGGAGCAGGACCCTCTAATACAACACCAATGGTTAACTTGCAAGATTTGGTGAGGGCATTTAGAGAAGGAGCAGTACATAGGGAAGAGAATCCTCATGAGGAATTAGCTAAGCTATTGAAGACATTTTCAAATTTAGGAGGCAAGGATTTTGAAGGCACTAAGGGAGTTATGGGAGTGCAGACATGGTTGAGAACTTTGGAAAGAATATTTGCAGATATGCAAATTAATGACCAAAGAAAGAGGCAGATAGCTTCAAGGAGACTCAAAGGAACAGCATTAGATTGGTGGGAGGTGATCATCACAGGAAGGCCAGAAAATGAGATAACATGGGATCAATTTAAGGAGATGCTTGAGGCAAGGTTTTTTCCAGCAACAGCTAAGGCAACATTGCTTGAGGAATTCATAAGGCTGAGGCAAGGACCAATGAGTGTGACTAAATACACTCAAAAATTTGAGAGTTTGTCCAAGTATGGAACTATGCTCATAGGAGATGAAGAATCAAAAAATTCAAGATTTATCCAAGGACTAAATGCAGGTCTGAGTAGAGCAATGTTACCATACAAGGATAAAACATTTGATCAAGTCATAGACCTTACTCTTTCTTTTGAACAACATGACAATGCAAGGGAAAAATTTAGGAGCATGAGGGCTAACAATCAAAAGAAAGGGAAAAATAGAGCACATCCCTATGACAAAAAGAATATGGAAAAGAAAGTGGAGGGAGCAACCACTGGGGAAGCTAAAAAGAAAGTTACTTGTTTTAATTGTGGCAAGGAAGGGCACATGAGCAACAGGTGTCAAGTATCTAAGAAAGCACCATTCAGCTGCTATAACTGTGGGAAAGAATGTCATATTAAGAGGAACTGCCCAAAGTTCAAGAAAGGAGCAAGAGTAGGAGCACTGGAAGCCAAGGCAAAGGAAAATGCAGTGGGGAGCTTTGGAAAATTGGAAGGTATACTTCTAATTAAAAGTTACCCAATCACAGTTATATATGACACTGGAGCTACACATTCTCTGATATCACAAGACATAGTGGATAAATTAGCTCTTACATGTAACAAAGTTGAAAAACCCTTATTTATTCAAAGTCCCCTGGGTAGCTCTTGTTTGCTAGGATTAAAATGTTTGGGAGTAGAATTAAACATAGGAGGAAATGTGTTTAAATCTGATTTGTTTGTATTGAAATACCCTGGAATAGGAATTATTTTAGGGGTAGATTGGTTGAGTAAATTCAAAGCAATTTTGAATTTAGAAAATTTCACTATATCTTTGAAAACAGAAAGTGGTAAAAATATTTTAGTCATGAGTGAAATAGCTAAAACAAATTGTCTTAATCAAATATGGAATATGACTGAGAAGGAATTAATTTTAGAAAACATAGAAGTAATAAGAGAGTATCCAGATGTTTTTGGAGAAGTAGTAGGGGTACCAGACAATAGACCAGTTGAATTTCAAATAAGGTTAATTCCTGGATCAAGTCCTATCATCAAGAAACCTACTAGAATGGGTCCAAAAGAATTGGTAGAATTAAAGCAATAGTTGGAAGAATTAGAGCAAAGAGGCTTCATAAGGCCTAGTAGTTCAAACTGGGGTTCTCCAGTTGTATTTGTGAAAAAGCACGATGGTACACTAAGAATGTGTATTGATTATAGAGAACTAAATAAAGTCACCATCAAGAACAAATACCCACTCCCCAGAATTGATGATCTATTCGATCAATTAAATGGAGCAAAGATCTTTTCAAGGCTAGATTTAGCCTCTGGGTTTCACCAGATGAAGGTAGAGGAAGAAAGCATTAAGTATACTGCCTTCAACACAAGGTATGGGTTATATGAATTTTTGGTGATGCCTTTTGGATTGACAAATGCACCATCATATTTTGTAGATTTAATGAATAGAACATTTAGAGATTTTCTAGACAAATTTGTGGTTGTCTTTATTGATGACATATTAGTGTATTCAAAATCAAAAGAGGATCATGCAAAACACTTGCATCTGGTTTTGTCTAGACTGAGGGCACATGATTTAAAGGCCAAATTCTCTAAATGTACATTTTGGCAGGATGAAGTAAAAATTTTGGGGCACATTGTATCACAACAAGGGGTTAGTGTAGATCCAACTAAGGTGATAGCAGTACAGTCATGGAGTAGACCCAAATCAGTGACTGAGGTGAGATCATTTTTGGGAATGGCAGGCTATTATAGGAGATTTATAAAAGACTTTGCAAGAATAGCCATTCCATTGACCAAGCTAACTAAAAAGGAGCAACCATATGTGTGGACAGAGAAGTGTGAACAAGCTTTTTCATCACTAAAGAAGGCACTGGTGGAAGCTCCAGTCTTACAGGTTCCAGAGGGTAATGAAGGGTTAGTGGTTTACACAGATGCTAGTGGAACTGGATTAGGGGCAGTGCTTATGCAACATGGTAGAGTCATAGCATATGCATCAAGGCAACTCAAGCCAAATGAAACTAGGTATGCTACACATGACTTAGAACTAGCTGCTGTAGTATATGCATTGAAGTTATGGAGACACTACTTATTAGGTGCTAAGTTTGAATTGTTTACAGATCACAAGTCACTTAAATATTTGTTTTCCCAAAAAGACTTGAACATGAGGCAACATAGGTGGGTAGAATTTCTAGCTGCCTATGATCTTGATATATTGTATACCCCTGGAAAAGCTAACAAAGTGGCAGATGCATTGAGTAGGCATCAAGCAAAATTGGCAAGCTTAATGATGACTGAACCAAGGATTTGACAATCCTTAGTGAAGTGGAAATAAAAGAAGAAATGGGAGTATCAGATAAGGCACACAGTGATATGATTGAATATGGTAAATTAAGCCTCATTTCTTTAAAGTCAACACTGATTAATAAAATAGGACAAATGCAAAATCAAGATACAAATTTGAAGGAGAAAAAGAACATGTTATCACAAGGCATGACAGTGGAAAACTATGAGGTAGATGATAAAGGATACTTAAGGAAAAAGGGGAGACTCTGCATACCAAATGTAGAGGAACTGAAGCAAGAAGTGATGGATGAGCATCACAAAACAAAATATACTATACATCCAGGTGGTACAAAAATGTACCATGATCTTAGGAGGAATTACTGGTGGCCAGAAATGAAAGGGCAGTGGCAAAATATGTGGCAAATTGTTTAACATGCCAACAAGTTAAGGCAGATTATCAAAGACCCTCAGGTTTACTACAACCTTTGGAAGTGCCTACCTGGAAGTGGGAAAGCATTTCAATGGATTTTGTGGATGGTTTGCCAAGAACAAGAAGGGGCAATGATAGTATTTGGGTAGTGGTTGATAGACTCACAAAAACAGCACACTTCATCCCAATAAGTTCAAACAAAAATGCTCATAAGCTAGCTCAATTATTTGTGAAGGAGATAGTGAGATTGCATGGCATCCCCAAGACTATCATTAGTGATAGAGATACTTTGTTTACTTCAAGGTTTTGGAGTAGCTTTCAAGTAGCTATGGGGACAGAACTAAGCCTAAGCACAGCCTACCACCCACAAACAGATGGGCAAACTGAGATTATGAATAAGGTTTTAGAAAATTTGCTTAGAGCATGCATACTTGATTTTGGAGGCAACTGGGAGGATCATATTTATTTAGCTGAATTTGCTTATAATAATAGCTACCAGTCCACAATAGGAATGGCTCCATTTGAGGCTCTGTATGGAAAGCCTTGCTTATCTCCTGCATGTTGGATGGAGGCTGGTGAAAGAGTGTTACTTGGACCAGACAATGTAAAAGAAACTTCTGCAAGAATTGAATTAGTGAGGCAAAGAATGAGAGTAGCTCAAGAGAGACATAAAGCATATGCAGATAAAAGGAGAAGGCCAGTAGAATTTGAGGTGGGAGACTATGTGTTTCTCAAAGTTTCACCAATGAGGAAAATACTGAGATTTGGCAAAGCAGGGAAACTATCACCAAGGTATATAGGACCATATGAAATTATTCAAAGAATAGGGATTTAGCTTATAGGTTGAAGTTACCAGAGGAATTGAGCAAAATACATGATGTATTTCATGTATCCCAATTGAGAAAATGGGTGCATGATAAGGAGGCCATTCTTGAACCTCCTACACATGTTGAAATTCAAGAAATTTTGGTTTATAAAAAGGAACCACTACAACAAAAAGGACTTTTTATAGCGTGTA
Organism: Allium fistulosum; assembly: GCA_030737815.1. Lineage (NCBI taxonomy): Eukaryota > Viridiplantae > Streptophyta > Magnoliopsida > Asparagales > Amaryllidaceae > Allium > Allium fistulosum. The sequence goes on from CM060901.1 coordinate 1,251,117,995, forward strand.
AAAACCGCTATAAAAACTTTCTACAGCGATTCTATAATCGCCATTGATCAACATGTTGTAAAAAGTCTGGTAGATACTATAGCGTGTCATACTTGCAAGGGAAAACGTATTTTTCTTGCCATCTAAAATAGGCCATATTGGTGCAACTGCTTTTCTATAGCATTGTGAAACGTGCTATAGAACATTTTATGACGCATTTTAGTTGCTATAAATATGTCGACATGCTATATTATTATAGCATTTGAACGCGGTATGGAATCATCGTGTCAACCTTTTATGACACATTGAAATGCTATAGAAAATTCATTACTATCTATTATAGCACCGTCTTATTGCTATGAAAACTATTTACTCTTTCCAAAATATTTTGTATAGCACTAACATGATGCTATAGTATAACAAAGCAGAACAATTTTTTTTATTGCATAGTTAGAACGCTATAAATAAATTCTATTGCACATTTTTTGCTGCCATAACAGTCAAAGCTTACAATTTTCAATTCTACTTATATATTATAACTCAAAAAACCACATTCATCACATTAACATAAGTACACAAATTGAGTCATAAGCTAAATCACAAAATATCCATCTTAGATTCAAGATCATGTTTACCTGATCAACAAATATACAACACATAAGTCAGCTAAGATTTCATGTCAATGCGCTGCTACTAGATCAAATTAGTCACCGTTACTGGTTTCAATGGGGCGGCTTGGTTCATCAATTGGGCACTTAGTCTTCTTTGTAGGTCTTGAATCACTAGGAATAAATACATCTTCTACACAATCTTTTTCTAAACAAGCTGCTAAAGCACATTCAACATTATCTATACCAGATGTTTCATTATTGTTATTTGTGCCGCATGAATCATTGTTGTTGTCTGTGCCCGATGTATCGTTGTTGCCATGTGTAAAAATAACATTTGATCCATTACTATCATCATGATGAATGTCTGCTTCTGATTTAGTGTTATATCCAACCTGCAATCATAATTGAGTAAAGGATCATTAGCTGCAAGTATTAGATGGAAATTTTTTTTTCCCTGTAGAGATTCATTTCATAAATCAGTGTATAATTCTAGATTCTAATGACTTAACATGCTCTGGCAATGATCAAAGAGGTTCTAGAAGGCAAAAACACTGCTATAGTGTTGTTTGCCTGGATTATGTTTCTTAATCATTAACAACATGAAAGGAGCATTTTTCAATCATGAAATACAAGCATGCTACACTCCGCAGATGCCTGAAATACTATTTTATTTAGCTCTAAAATTTTACTAATTATACATATTTTAACCTGAAATCTTATTTAGCTCAGTCATGAAATACTATCTTATTTCTCAGTCATTTCCTATTTAACACTTACCTATGAGAAGAAACTGCAAATGTACGTGACAGTAAAAGCCTGGCTGGACAGATCAATCCTAACTGGTTAACATTATGTACATTAACAAGATTTCATAGTCTACACCTACGGTAAACGTTATTTTAATGCTGATATACGCTACAGTTTTCTCTCCATAAATGTTAGCTTTTTTCCCAGGTGCACATGTCATGATTGTATAAAAATACATGTTTCTTTTCTTTTCTTTTTTAGATTCTAATTCAATTTCTCGTATGTTATTATATGTACGACACATCGGTTGTGTAAGTTGATTAAATAAGAATTATTACATGAAAATATTATTTGGAGAATATCTAAAGATTCTAACCATAAGATGACTATTTCAACCGACACTGAAGAATGGAGTCAAACATCAGTTTGATCGGTAAACTGATTCAGTTGTTCCATTCCACATATATGTACAAGTATAATAATACTATTTTTAGACTAAAATATTGCTGTTTGAAGTAAGAATTACCAGGTAAAACATACCTGAAATTCTAATATATTCAAAATTTGGTTGGTTAAGTTCCTATAAAATAAAACTAAACTTCGATATTTGAGTCCACAGCTTCAAAAGATATCACATAATCACAAGAGTCGTGACAGAAGCATTAAATTTCCATGTGCTTGCACTTTTATTTTCCATCTGAAAACAACTACCATAATGGTAGTTGGTAATTAAAACTTTGCAACTTTAAAATAGCTAATTAAACGTATTGTATAAAAGCATTTTGAGAAAGATTAAACTGAAGTAAATAGAAAGGCAGAAGGCAAAAGAAACAGGCAAAGAATAGAAGATTCAAAACAGCTGCCAGTTGAGTTATTATTAATGTTATTATAACAAAATATATATTTGGAAGAGAATAATATTGCATTTCTGAATGATTAAAAGATCTGATACAAGAAAAATGAAAATAAATAACGCCTCTTTAGATCACAGACATCAAATGGCCATATTTGATTAAATCAAGATACTTGATCGGTCCCAGACAATCGTTTAAGAGTCATTAACTGTTCTGAGTTGTCTGGATCCAATACTCACCACGTAATTAGGAAAAATAAAGCTAGCACGGACAGTCAGTTTCTACTGTTAGTATGTACGCAAGTATTGACACTAACTCATAACACATTTAATAAAGGTAAAGATATACTATCTGTACCTCGGTTATATGACTATATGCACTATATAATATTGTTTACCATCTGTAAAAAGGGGAATTGTGTCGGACTTGAAAACTAAAATTGAGATAAAATTAGCCCTGCTAGCATGGTACATAATAAAATCAAGATAGGCATAGAAACAACAAGGACAACATGCATAAACATACTGGAGAAACTGCAAGATCATGTTGGAAAGAAGCAGGCACCAGAAATGCAAGTGCCAGTTTGGAAGAGAGCATATAAACATAATTTAAACTTAGTTAATCTATTTAATCCATGTATACTTTAATTTATTATAAACATAATTAGGTGCATATAACTTACTTATGCCATCATGATTATACTTAATTACTAATTTTATACATAGTTAATTTATTTAATCCATGTATTTATTAAATTTATTATAAACAGAGGTAGTATCAAGATATCCCAATTAGACTTACCACTTGAGCTACATTTGCTTCATCCCAGATATCGGGCAATTTGTGCCCCAAACTCCATCTTGCCATGAGTTTCTTCTCTCTAACGGTCCATTCTTGCATTGTAAATGGAAAAAAAATTATGTTAATGTTCTGTTTGATTTAAATAAAGTCTGATTATTGAATGTTGATTAATTTAAATGTGTCCATGGATTTCTATCTATTGAAATAAGCATAAAACCTTAATGGTTAACAGTTAACACACATCAAATATGTTAACAAATGTTCATTAAACATATGTGTTATGTTATCCAACAGGGAAAAAAAAGAAAAGAAAAAAAGAGGAAGTTAAAAAAAGGAAAATAAAACATTTATAGTTTCTTTTTGTCATAAGTAATAAATTGATATTGCGGTTTATATTTCAATCTTGTTGCGAAAAGCAAGATGTAGCAAGAAAACCATACAATCATTACCATGATAGATATCCACAATTGTGTTTTCCATCCTGTAGATATACGATTGTTAGAAAGCAAATGATTTTAATCTCGAAAACAAAAGTTTACAATGATACAAGCCATTGACGTTAAGGAGCAAAAATAACACAGTTGAGCCCACAAAGGAGGACTGTTGGTCATAGAAACAAACATGTTAAATACATACAAATCTGGCTTTAATGGTACAAAAGAAATTAGATAGTGCATGTATGATTTTTCCAAATAATGTCCTTAAAAATGTTGAGTAACAAGTTAAAAATTATTAAGTGTTGATTATAGTTGCAAAAGAAATTAGATAATGCTGTGTTTTGCTATAGCCAAATGAGTTTAATGGGTATAATTATCCTTGTAGTCATTGCATTATTGATTCCATTTTCGCAACAAGAAATAAATACTGAATTAGAGCAACACTATTTCACCAAGAAGAAAAGCGGAGGGCTTTTATTAGTGCACTAAAATTCAAAACTAAATTAAAATGGAATTATTTGATATGAAGCATATAAAGAATATGTTGATTGAGTCAATAGGCCTTAACAAATTTATGTAAATTTTATTAAACTTAGAGCACCCAAATAGAAGAGTGGGAAACTTTCACCTCTTTCTTACGAGACAAAGGTGACAGCATCCTCAGCTACATATCAAGTACCTTGACTTACCTCTTAAATGAGAACACTTAAACTGTATATTAAAAATATAAAATAACTCTTAATCGGAGTTTTGGACCTCAGCTAAGTCGTCGTTGATGGATAAATGACTGCTGTTACTAATATCAATATTTTGGGATTTAACATTCATATGATTTCCTAATGGGATTTAATTACAGTAAAAGGCCAATACTCTAAATAACTTTTTAGATAAAATTGAAAATTTGGTGAAACTGATAGTGGTCTTTTTTTGTTACCTAACACCCACAACCACCATGAAGTCGTCTTCAAGTGACCTTTTGATATATTTCTGGAAATTGAATTCACTTACTGAAGCAATATGAACCTATAAAATAAGAGTCAACAGAGTGAATAAAGATACATGTTAAGGATTACTGTGATAGTGTAACTCACAGAAATAAATCCATGCCACATGGATGAGTAATCAGGTTTGCCTATTGATCCAAAAAATGGATCGAAAAAGCATCCCTTGAGAGAGAGAAAAAAAGGTTATGATATATCATATATAAAATTTTGTACATGAATAGTTCGCATTCCATGTGACAAGCGTATAGGGCTCTGAATTCATGTCTTGTTATCAGGCATTATTTTAGCAACAGATTCTTACAAAATAAAATGAGAATGCCATTTCGTTCCAATAACTTGTGTGCTTCTTCATGAACGAGGTCTCATGAGTAAACTAGAATCTTTGAGGATCTTCAGCTAGACCAAAAAAATAATAAAAGCAAAAGCAGTGCAAGTTAAAAAAAAAATATGTGATGACACGCTAATATCACTGGAAATTTTTTTATACGATAATTTTTATTTTTCTTATTTATAAATCGTTGATACGTATAAGGTTTGTTTGAAATTTTAAATAGTTAAAATTATGCTATAAAAGAGCCTTGTCAAGAATCAAAATGTGCAAGTTTATATATATCCTTAAATATGAAGTTATATTGAACTTCATGTGTTGAAAAAACTACCATTTTCATATTCAAACTCGCTAGACTGAATCTCTATTTCTCAATTTCTCCATCCGCATATCTTTACAAAAATGTTAAAAAGAAAAACCAAAAGACGTACACCAATCCATAAAAATACGCTCTAAATTCTCGGGACAAAACTATACCATTGCTCTTCCAAATGCCACTGTAATAGCACAGCCTGAAACATGAAAGACTGCAAGGAAGAATATGAAAATGTGCAGTCGATGTAGTCCATCCGCTCAAACAAGTGATACTTTTCCCTGACACAAAAATATACATTCAAAATCAAGTAAACAATAAAGAAGCTAGGACTAGTTCCAGAACCAATTATATGCATCGCACAATATCTTGTATTGGTCTTCGATCCAATGGTTCAGAATAAGAAAAAAACATTTCTGTCTAAATTCATAATGAATATTTTGATAAAATTTCAAATTAAATATAAGATCATGCCACGGGAAATTTATTATAATGAAAAAATTATGCATTACATCAATAAACTATTTGAACCATTCCTCAAATGCCAAACGATGATTCCAAAACTTATGCAAGTGCTTGTTTAGAAAATACCCATCACACATATAAACCTAACATTTGCATAGTCGTGTCCTCGGAAATAAAATTTATAAGAAATCATTTTGGGAATTTACTAAATAAACAATTATATTACATGAGAATGGAACAAATTTTGATAGTCATAAGTGCACTCCATTGGGATAAAAACCCACTAATGGGTATTTTCTAAACAAGCAATGCACTTGTGCACTCAATATGTCTATGAACTCATTGAATACTTATGGCATGTTAAAAAGTTTAGTACAATAGGGCAAGATAATTGAAAATAAACCATATTTAAAGACAAAAAGAAAAACTAAATCAATAGGAGTCTTGCTAAAAACAAACTATAAACAAGCTTCTGAATTAGTAACCAGATAAGTCAGTAAGCATTGTTTAGTAAATATAAACACATATTTTATGGTAGGTAAGAATACTTGACAAGTTGAGTAAATTGGTAGGCAACACCCATGATGAGAAAGTAGATGATGTGTACAAATTCGAGCAATAAAAGAGTAGCTAGAGTGAACCTTAACCTAAACACTGTCATTTGAATTAACTTAATCAATGTCCCTCAATGGTGCTAAAATAACAATATGTAATAACAATAATTAATTGATGTTTTAGACTTTCACATTGCATATGGATGTTTGTGCATTTATAAATGTGAAATTGTACAAACATAGAACTTAACGCAAAAATGAACACAAGGAAATGGGATGCACCTGATTCTTTATGATGTAGCCTTGTTTTTATGAGCTGTGAGGACCTCCTCTTGCTGACAGGAAACAGAGTATTGGAGCATGGGACTCTTATCTTTACATTAACTCTTAACCATATACTTTCTTCATTCATTTTTCTGACTCTTTTATATTATGTACACGGCCATCTACACACGTAGCCAGATTATTAAATGTAAGTGTTACTTAACTCAAATTTCTCCTATTATACACTGCATACATGGACTGGACTAAACTGCATACTTGAAGATAATAAGTTATCAAAATATATTAAGTTTTGGTGATTCAGAGACTGTTAAGGGATAAACATTTACCTTAGAATTAGTTAAAATTTACAATGAAAACATTTGTTGTTCATTACTTGTAGCTCATGATTTTCTGTCTTGTATCTTTGCAAAGCATATCTATACATAAGCACATCTTAATTGATTAGCTAGTGAAGCAATATCTTAAATCCGAGACAGCAAGAAAAAGCATTTCCCTGAAAATAAATGTGAGTGATCATTGGACTATCCTTCTCAATAGAAGTATCTTCTTCACTGCTATACTCATCACTGCTCTCGAAAATATCACTCTGTAATATAAACAAATAATCTTGCTATAAAAAGTCAAAACTAAAACTTTATATTTCGAAGGAAAAAAAATTCATCAAACTGATATCGCCTTTTTGTTCATATTTTGTAAAAGGGGTTTACATAACATTCAAATACCTAAATATTTTGTAATGTGTGCAACCGAGAATCATTTAAATGGAAATACAAATCAATAACGCAAGTATTACCTTTGTCCAGGCCTGAAGAATCGCGCTTCAACTGCTGAATCGGTCGGAACCAAGCTCGAGGAAGAGAGGGTTGCAGAGCTTTCAGATTAACTCAATTGAAGGAAGAAGTGAGAGAAAGTGCGTAATCGTGAGAATCGAAGAGAGTGGAATAGTGAGAATTGAAGAGAGTGGGAACCTGAAGGAAGAAGAAGCGAATGTGAAAAAGTAAATTTGGCGGCCCTGAAATAATTTAGAGGGAAATGAATTTAGAACGCGAATTTTATTTCAGTAGGGTTATTAATTGCGTTACATGATGCTGTCTTTTTAATTAATTAACCTCAAACAACTTAACAATTGCAAGTCATGTTCCTGTGCAATCCATGCTTGCTATTAATATAACATTTTCTTGTAGTGAACCAGTGGGCATTGTGGCTAGAGAAGAAAAGAAACTAAGAAATAAAATAATTAAACTAGTTAAAATCCAATGGAGTTTGGATGGGAATGACTGCACATGGGAGGCTGAAGATAGGATGATGGATAAGTATCCTAATCTATTTTCTGCTTGAAGGTATGTCTAGAACTGTCACAACTTTAAATATTACTTAAGTGTATTTGACTGATCTTTGAATGAATGAATTTCTGATGTGTCTGAAATATACTAATAAACCAATATATATAATTGTGGGACACAATTCCTTTTAGGAGGAGAGTATGTGAAGACCCAAAATTTTTGAGAATAAAAATTACTTTAAAAAAAACAAGAAATGAAAAATAAATACCAAGAATGAATGAAGTAAATAAGTGAGAGAATGATAGTAGAGAAAATAAAAATGGGGAGAAAAATAGTTGAGTAAAGAGTAGCATTATATTTACATATTTTATGAGTATATATATATATGTATTATATAAATAACCAAAGAATAAAAATAGCTTGAGAATGAATATCAGAAGTAAGTGAAGTAATTATGCAAGGGGGATAATTATTTTTATATACAGTGATGAGAGGAAAAATGATTAAGTATAAAAATGAATTCTAAAAATTCACATGACTTGTATATATGTGAACATTGTATAGAAAATAGATATACATATGGTTAGAGAAGTATGGGATGATAAAATAAAAATCCTCTTGATAATTAAAATGCATAAAAATCAGTCAAGAAATATTTATGAGTGTGAATGCAAATAGCATGCATTCAGAAAAGAGAAACAAACTGTTTAACCAGAAATAGAAATCAAAAGAAAATGGCATATTTAGCCACAACTGCACACACATAATTCTCTGAGTAATGCAAGGATAAAATGGGTTTTTTCTTTAGTAAAACCCTAGTAAAATGATTTAAATCAAAAGGGAAAGCAGAGGTTTTCTCTGGGGGAAAAAAACAGAGACACACATAAAAAAAAGAGAAAGAGTTAACACTGTTTTTCAAGCTTAGGCATTCTCGGGGAAAAGAAGAGGAAGGTGAGTGATTAATCAATCTCATGAGGCTAAGGCATTAAGACCCAAGTTAAGGGCAGCCATTTTATTTTTGTGCTTGATCAATTTGTTTTTCTCTGAATAGATGAATGCTGAGAATGGTTGGTGTTTTGATAAATCTTTGGTTGATGCTTTGAGTTGTTTTGTTTGATTGTTTGATAAGAAAAATACCATGATCTCTGATATGGATCCAGTACCTTAAAACATCAATTTGTAAATATGTTTAGTAAGATAAATACATTTTATTATGAAGTAGGGTATTACTGGAAAATAAGCTAGGCAGTGTGAACAAAGGAGGTTCATGCTTATGTCTAGGTTGTTTTAAACTTGAGATGAACAATGCAATAAATTATTTATGTGCTGATTTGTTCAGATCTAAAGCTAAAATGTTTTATGGGTTTTCTCAAAAACCTTACCCTATGTTCACAATAGAATTGAGTATAAGAATTTTTGTATGATTCTACTGGATTTGTTTAAGTGATCATGACATTCTTGAATATAGGAGATATGCAAGTGTTAAAATAAATTTTGAATAAAACAACTGGAAAAAAAATGAGATATAGAATTATTTTCATGAATGATAGTATGGTCAGTTGAAATCCCTGAGTGAGTCTAACTCTCTCTGATTTATGGAAAAAGAAAGAAAGAATGTAAAAGCATTTCAAGAGTTAATGAATTTTTCTGAAAAAAAAGAAATGAGACTGGTCACTAGATTATAAAACTAATCTAGGAGAAAAGCCTTGATCTATTCATCATAAGGGGTATGATGGGTATGTGCATGACTTGTTTAAGTCCTATAGGCCTCTGTGCAGGGGTTAACAGAATTGAGTCCCTTGCAATGCACACATGGTGTTCAATGGCAAAGAGATAAGACCAAATTAAATTGATGAATCAAGATTTAGAGCTGAACTATGGAATTAAAATGAGTTAATTCCATAAGAGTATGTGAATATGTATACTGTTTTGAATGAATTAATGACTGCTTGTTTGCATGAGTGTAGTAGGAGCTTAAATATATATATATACCCAGTTTACATTATAAACCCAAATTGCATCTAGTATATGAATACTCTGCACAATAATTAAAAATGACAAGTTATTATATTTTGATTTCACTCATAACAGAATTTACTTCTGACCCTATTTCTTGCCTTTGCAATATTTGGGGTGTCTCATTATATTGAGGCAGCTCAAAATGTTGTTGCAGGAAAAGAAGTATGAATAGCTTGCTTGCATGGATGTTTGAAGATCTGGTTGCTTTTAGAAATGTTTTAGGAAATGCAATGGTTTCTTTGTAATAAATAAAGTTAGGCATACTCTATGATGTCTTAAGCAATTCTCAGTATTAGATGTCTAAGGAGTTTTTAAAAGAACTTGTAAAAACTGAGGTATTATGTGTTTAAGGATAGTTGATTTAAGCAACAGATGTGTTTGTGAGCTAGGGATTTAATCCAATAGCTTCTGAAGTGATTTGATGGATTGAGATGGGAGAAAACATGCCATATAATCTAATATGTGGAAATGTTCTCCTAAACATATTGGTTTAGCATCAGTTATGGCATTGAAATAGTTCATGAATAATAAGTGTCTAGTTTTGAATAAATGGGTAGTATCATGTCTTGGTTAACCAGTAGAACTTAATCATGGCTTGTAACTGATACAAGCACATGCAAGAGTTTGAAAACATACTATCTGAACATCTGATTTTCTAGTGGAAACTTGTATTGTTTTAGGTAACAGGTCCATATGCATGTTTGGTATTGGAAGCTACACTACAACTATGCTGAATTAAACCCCATTGTCTAAATACTTGATGCAAGTCTGGTTTCATTTGGCTATAATCAGACTTGTTGTAGATTGTAGTGTCATGTGATCTTATTAGTAATAAGCATGTCCATTATTCCATAGCACACTGACTACTATCACCTGTTATTTAAAAGATTACCGGATGTGAGCACCATATGTTCATCTGAAAAATTGCATTGATCTGATCTTTGACATTACCTGGACCATGTATATGCTAAGTCTTCATTTAGTATGTGTGTTTGCATATGCACTTTGCCTGAATATATTGCTTTCTCTGCTTGGTCTTCAATCCAGTTTAACATCTGATTATTCATATGATCCTTGTATAACATATAAATCAAAATATGAATACCCTTACCTGACACAAAATTGTTTGAATATGAATTATGAACCTCGGGCTAATCTGCAATGAATGAGTTATCTTAAACACCCTGATATTTAGCATAGAATCAAATAGTGGTAAATTACAAAATCCCAGAATCTAAATATATGGCTTGTAAAATTCAGGGATCAAATAATCTGAGAAGTAAAACAAGAAAATAAGAAAAATGGTATTATTTGAGCATATAATCAAGCTTGAGATTATAAAAAAAATGAACAGAAAAGGCTATGTGACACCATATCTCTGGAATATGAGAAATTAGGTGTGATTGAATTTCTTTGTCAATTTAAATTACTATGATAGACAAAGAGTCATATATATATCTTCATATATATATGAATTAAGTTAATTTTATATACTAGTATTTTTATATTGGTAAAATAAGGAATCTTGGGAAAATTAAATTAAGAGAAGTGGTCCATTGAAGTATGTATATATATACATGTAAAAAAAAACTTAACAGAAAATTCACTAAATAATTGAACAAAAGAAGTGGGTCATTTCATAACGAACCACTCATAAGAATCATAACAAGTACGGAATGCGGTAAGTGGAATGCTACCCTCCGCAACTCGTAGCTGATAAAAACCGGTGGCAAGGTCGAGCTGAAAAGACCTTAGCACCACTCAATAGATTGCTTAGGTGGTAATCCTAAGACAAGCTCAAATATACCGGAAATTCACAACTACTTGAATGAGAGAAATAACATTCTCCTCATCAAGTGGGTTTAAAGAATAAAATGATGCCACCGATTTGGAAATCAAAATCGTTAAAATCAATAGAAATCTGCTTAACAGATTGAGAATGTCGAAGATGGATAGTCCTCTCAGGACAAAGGATATGGGCTTTATAATGATTAAGCCAATCCTTTCCCAAACATCAATTTCAAAGCCTAAGTAACGCATAACATGCAAATCGGCTCGAAAAGAATAATCACATAAAATAATCTTGACATCTCCACAAAGTAAACTGAGTGTTGCAGATCTACCAATCGGATTCGCAATTCTCAATAAAGTCATCAAGTCCATAATATTTAAAGAAAAAGAATCAACAAGTTATTTTGATATAAAATAATTAGATGAACCCGTATCAAAAAGAACTCGAATAGGATAATCACAAAACAAATTAATGTCATCAAGGGTAGAATGAAAAATACCTTGACCAAGAGAAGTGTCATAAGGAGCTTGCACAACATTCAACTCTCCATCTCTCCTACTTTGGAGTAAGGGACATGTAGATAAAAGATGGCCCGAACTTTTGCAATAACGACAAAAAAATGGTTTTGGGCACTCATTTGCATAGTGGTTCGTAGACCCACAATTGTAGCATCGTCCACGACTAGTGGTAGGAGTCTTTGCTACCGAAGTTTCTTGCTTCCCTTTCTTGTTGGGATTGGGGCCTTTGAACTTAATAGGCCATTTCATGTTATTGTTGAAGTTCTATTTGGCACGCACAACTTCAACATCACTTTCTCTATCGGCCTCTTCAAGCCGAAGTGCGATATCTACAAGCTGATCAAAAGAAACTTCTAGTTTCAGAAGTAAAGGCTTTTTGAGGTTCTTATTCAACCCATAGACAAATCTCTGATTTTTCTTCATTGGGGTATTAATATACTCGACCCCATATATAGAAAGAGATTCAAAATATGCGACGTAATCCATCACAGAAGATGCACCTTGAACAAGGTCAATAAAGCACCGAGCTAAAGTTACTTTTTCAGCCTTCGGCACAAACTTCAATTCGAATCTTTCCCAGATTTGCTCCCAAGTAAGATCCGCTTCAATAATTTCCGAGATCAGAAGCTCATACCAATCTAATGCTCTTTCTTGGAGCATGCTAGAAGCCACTTGGACTCGATGTAGATCAATAAGATTCATGCGGGAAAAGATGCGATCGCATGATCTAAGCTAAGCTTAGATTTCTATAACGTTTTTGGAACCCTTGAATGGCCTTCCTCCCAAAGTGGTATAATCTCTGCACAAGCGTGCAAACCCGGATTTAGGGTGACTAGGCGCTGGAATGGGTCTGGCAGCTTGGGCATTGTTCACAAGATCTAAAAGTTGTTGAGCAGACATAAATACTCCATCCTGAGGAGTAGCACAAGATCGACCGGCGCTGGGACGGCCTGGTCTAACCATTTCTCTTCTTTAAGAAAGAAAGTAGAGGAAAAAGGTTATTCACAAAATGAATATCAAACAAACTTGATTGATAAAACAAGGCATCATAAAAGAAATAGGATAGAACAGTACGAAGACTCGAATTAAATCCTATGGCACGATTTCTAAGAAAGACTTAGGACAATGATCCTTGCTAGATTATTCTACATTGTTCCGAAGTTTGGCTCCGATACCAAGCTGTGACGCCCCACCTCTATACTCACACTAGCCAAGGACACTATGGGGTAATGCCGTCGACTAGCACAAAGAATAAGGCCGTTGAGGAGCGACCATCTGTGTAATTGCTTTGTGCGGGTACCGATATGTCAGATAATATAACTTACAATTCATTTCAAGAGGAAATCCGACATATCAAATACAAACTCAAAGCTACCACACAGTGGCTATGTGGACTTCGAAAACAAATATAGAAGTAAACATAACACAAATCAGTTACAGATATTCATATCACAAAGGCGGAAACAGATATGAATATATCACATAGAAGTGTACATCAAAGTAGTGGTCAAACTAGATCCACTACATCACAAAAGAATAGATACAAGTGCTAGACAAAAGAATATGTATACATCAAGGAGTGTCTATCTCAAATGTATACTAACAAAAACTACTATGCCAAAGTAGTTAGCCAAAAGTCAGGTGAAGGACCCTGATAAGAAGTCAAGCAGGAGCACCTGAAATACCTCGGTCTGACCCGAGTATTATTTAAGAAGAAAATAATAAACGGATCATTCTAGCTATAAATATCATATAAAATGAGATAGGATAAGAGATATGACCAAAAACGTAAGATAACAAAAATGCCATACTGTGACAAGTATACATCAAATAACAACAAAAATCATACATACAATATCTCAAGAATCTCAAAGCACCAAAAAGAATGTCATATTCTTTAAATTATTCACCAAAACACAAATATTGACAAAACATATCAATGTCAATCGCAAAAATCGGTGAAACACAGATTCTAGAAATCATCAACTAGAAATCCAGAAATCACAATGGGGGAAGGCCTATCACAAACAGGAGCATGAAAACTCACCAACACGTGTATCACAAATGGGTCGCTATCCCATGGTCGCTAACCATAGAGCCGGTGCCACGACGTAGTACAGCGAACGCCCGAGGAACTAGAAACTCAAATAATCCAGAACATCGACGTAGTACAGTGTCACGCCCGATGAACCAAACTCAAATAATCAGGCACAACGACGTAGTACAGCGAACGCTCGATGAACCTGAACACAAATAATCCGGAATATCGACGTAGTATAGCGAACGCCCGATGAACCAAACTCAAATAATACGGAACAACGACGTAGTACATCGAATGCCCGATGAACCGAACTCCAATAAGCTGGAACAACGACGTAGTACAGCGTTACGCCCGATGAACCGAACTCCAATAAACCCATAGGTCGATAGCCTATAAAAATGAGACGAAGCTCCATAAATCGGGGTACAGTCCCCCACGTGGACAAAGAGACATCGCAAATCGCTAGTCTAAACCATACAATGATCATCATTGATCAATAAGAAGTGTTAATTACACTAAGATAGTAAATATATGAGTTTAGCTTCATGTCCCATAACCACTAGCTTAACTTAAATATTTACGAACAAAATGTAGATTTCCACTCGAAAATTGTCACAAGAGTTCAATCGAACAAGTCCAAGAATTAACTGACAAAGTAAACGCAAGCGTTTCATACCACTTGTTTTGCTAAGCCGTTTAATTAGATTTCTTGTAAGAATGAGGTAAAGGTTTGTATATACTAATAGATTGGAAGACAGTTTTTATAAACGAGATTTGTATTAAAAATAGAATTGGAATCATCTTTGTGAAAGAGTTTGAATATTTACTATTAGTATAGAAACCTTTGTATTTTAAAGTGACAAATCACAGAAATGATTGTAGAAACAATCAATCACCAAAATCCACATTCGACGACGTGAATTAAAACCATAATAATCGATACTAAATCCATCAAAATGGATATTCCCAAAAATCCCGAAAAAGAAGTCATCAAAGTCGATATAAATGATAACAACAAATCGGATCAACACGAATCGATTAAAATTGGAAACCTACGCAAAATAGGCATATTGGGCTTGAGACAAGCAGATCAGTCGACTGAACCAGGTGGTAAGTCGGCTGACCCAATGCCTGGAAACTTTCGGTTTCCAGGTCAGTCCACTGATACAGGTACAGAGCATTTTATGTCCCCTGGTTCAGTCGACTGACCTCCTGGTTCAGTCGATTGAACCTGCTTCCACAGCATTATCAGCCTAGTCCCCAAGTGGGGCAAAATCCTAACTGAAGGCGAACGGACGAGCAACGGAGACTAAGGATTTACGCCAAGCGACAACCCAGCCTTGTATGGCTCTTAGAAACACCCCAAAAACGTGTTCAAACATCAAAGGTAGGATTTTTAAAGATTTGACCTCAAAATACCAAAAATTGGAATATTCATCAAACCAATTCAATTCAAAGGCAAATGGACAAGGAATAGATGTTAGGAATTACTACCAAACAACTATCAAAGATATAGACATAGATGTGAGTTAAAAAACTCACCTTTAACTCAAAAACTCAAGTGAGAAGCTCTAAAACAAGCTAAGATCAATTTCCCTTCAACAACAACTCAAGAAGCTTCAATCTAAGCTCATAAGAAGAATATTTCCTAAGTTAGGGTTTAGGACTTTTCTGAAATTTGAAGAAGGATTGAGATGGAGAAGATGAAGAGGATGCTTACCTAAGCTTCTCCTTGATTTCTAGCGTGAAGTTGATCCTTCCTAAGAGAATTAGGGCTTAGGAATTTCTAATCTCCCATTCCTTTCCCCATTTTTGTTTAGCTTGAGTGTTAGGAAATGTTATGAAGGAATGAAGAGGAGGGGAGTGGGAGTTAGGGTATAAGATGGGTTGGGTGTTAGGTTATTGGGCTGAAACCCAAAACCAAAGCCCTAAATGAAAATATCAAAATTTCACTCAACTCCAAACATATCGATGTTTATACTCAAAAAGGTTACAAACGCCAATTTGGACTCAATGGAAGTGGTCTTGAGTCCTAATTTGATTGTTTAGAAAAAGTGGCATTTCAGACTAAAATCCGACTAACGATGCTATATTTAAATAAAACATTTAAATATACAATCGTAAAATTATGCGGGTTGTTTCAGAATGTATCGATATACTAATGAGAAATGTTATTTTGTAAAATATCTAGTTGAATGACACTTTAAGAAAATATTTTATTAAGATGAGGATGATTTGATTTGCAAAGTAAATGATTGGAAAAGTAAAATATTTCATTGAATAACAAACTTTGGTTGTGTTTGTTTAAAAAGTATATTATTGAATAGATATTTTATTTGGAAATTTTAGCTGAGAACTATAAGACTATACTTTGTAACATGAGGTGTAAGACGACGGGGTAAGATAAATGTTGAGTTTGCCTAATGCCCATTATGACGATGTTACTTTTATGACAATCGTGTGTGATTTTCCATTCGATGGTTGGGATAGTAAACTTGTTTATTGTATTCATTTACTTTGGTTAAACTGCTTACACAGATTTATTTTTAAGTTATGTTTGATTCCTTGTTTGTATTGTACTGTTTGACAATTTTTTAATTAATCCATGTCCTTCTTATTTGAATTACTTTATTTTAATTACACTATGTTGTTGACTTTTTCTTTTATTATGGTTGATTTAATTATTCGTTTGTTTGTTTGTCGCCTATTTGTTTTAATTGGTTGTTGTTTGTTTGGTTGATTACTTATTTACATGGTTACTTGTTGTTTGATATATTGTTACTGTTTATACCATGCGCTAAGTTAACTTGATTGCTATGTATTGATAATTATAAGATGAGATGGTCATCTAATACTGTCTTTTATTAGGATGTACGTTGGAATAACTAGGAAGATGTTAAGGGACATGTTAGATTTAGTCATAGTGGACTGATATGGTTTACTAAGCCGAGGAAGATAAAATCTTGGGATTGACTAAGAAATGTGAACATGTTACTTGAAGATGAGTAATAGTGATTGTAGGATTTTTGTGACAAAAGACTTGATGGATATCACCGAGGAATCAAGGATGGGAGGGAGGTGCATTATAATAAATTTTAAAATATATATTTCAAAAGCTATCTTTACATAAGCAATTCTCGGTTTCCATAAATATTTTAAAAGAAAGAGTTTCTATTTTGAAGAGATTTTCATGATTTTTTAATTTAATAATGTTCCCCTAAAATTATTTTGAGTTGATTTAAAATGAAGGGAAATTTTTTGAGAAATTGTTTAATAAAATGGTGGTGGTATTTTCAGAAAGAAAAAGATTTTTTGTTTTAAAGGGAGATGGAAGCTCTAATTCGAAAATAATGTTTTTTCAGTAAATGTTTTGATATGGAACTCTCCCCCACTAAAAGGCCCCTCTTTAGTATTTTGGGAGAGTCATCCCTACCACTAGGTGATGAAATCACTATAAGAGGATTTTGAATCAAAAGTTTCAAGGTTATCTAAAGGTTGGAACAAGATGACTCTACGACTTAGGCTGGATGTATAGAGATGTTCCAAAAATGACAATCGATGAGGATGGAGTTGTGTTTAAGCGGTGAACACTCGATAAGGATAGAGTTGTTGTTTGATGATACTGGCTTGATATTTATGGTTTTGTGATGACGACGACTCGATGTTGATAGACTTTTGATGATGATCCATAATGATAAGTTCGATGAGGATGGAGCTTGTGGGCGGAACAAAAGGAATGTGTTCTACTATAATCCGAACGTAAATAGAATGAAGATGTGTTCCACCATGGTGACACATGCGAAGGGATCATTGATATTCAATGTGTTTTGATGCATGCTCATAAAGAAGGGGTATTTAAGAATGCTTGCTTCGGTCGATGTTGATGGACCCCTGATCGAAGAAGGGATCTATGTACCATTGATCAAGGAAGGGATCTATAACAACCCGAGATTTCGAGAAGTTGAATTTAAATTTTTTTGATGTGTAATCAATTGATAATTGACTTAAGTGATAATAAATATGGTGAAATAACTCCTAAAAATATGTTTTATGATGTTAGAAAGAAGTAAGCGGGTGGTTAAATAAATCAATGAAGTATAATAATTTTTGAAAATGGTTAAAGTGAAGAAAACATAATTAGTAAAGTGATTAAGTAAGAAAGGAAATGAACTGAAATAAAATGGGTTAGAACATTTGAGAGACCTAAGCCCAAATTCACTTCATGAAAACCTAAATCTAGATGATTCTAAGTCTAGAAAATTCATTTTGCTTCATGAACAAAATTCACGTTTCATTCTCCTTCTTATATTTTTATATTCTTCGTACAATATGAAAAGGCAAACCAAACCATTCTCTATTCTAAAATCAAAATAAACTCAAATAAATATCGAAAAATCATAAAACTTTAAATAGAGCTTCTCAACACTTATTTACATCATTACAAGTTATCAAAGTTCAATTTTGATCAAGTTTGGATGACCAAGGAATTGTTAGATTTGAGTTTATTTTCTGATCTATAAACAATGGAAAAGATGTTTGTTCAAATAATGATTTTGGGTATCAAATCAAATTATTTTAGCTTCAAATTTTTCAAGTGAGTTCCATAGACTTTTATCTTTGTTCATTGTGAATATCTTTTGTTTATATGGTTGCAAAAATAATTGGTGATGATATTTGTTGATATGGTTGTGTTTTGATGAATTCTATTAATTTAAACCCTCTTCACTATAAAATTCGTATTTAATTCATACGAAGTGTAAAGATTCCCTAATTTTTATATGTTGTTCCTGACATATTCCAACACCTAGGTTCCAAATTTCATGAATTTTTATTTAGTTTTGATGTGTTAAATATTGTGATTTTCGCAAGACTTTCCTATGCAATTTGGGCAGAAAACGCATTTTGGTATTTAATCCATATTAAATTGTAGGAAAACCTAAAAATTCCGAAATTTGATTATGTTGTATCCAACTCAATTTTGAGCTACCGGTAAAAATTTCATTTAAAAATACTATGATCTGTTGCCCTAAACGGTTGATTTATAGAGGTGGAAATTATGTTTTGTTGCTACAAATTATTTACAAAAGTTCAATGACATTAATTAGTTTCCATGTTGAATGATCCTACTCTCTACCCATGATAAAGTCTATTTAATCTCTGAAATGGGTTTTGATTTACTTTAATACTCTTATGTTAAAATTTGAAAGATTGATGATTTTGGGAAAATATATAAATGGAATAATTTTGAAGATTTTGTGAATTAATTTTTTTAGTAAATGACGAGTTCTGAAATTTTATTAAACAAATAAAGTTTGAATATGTATATTTAATTACCATTGACTATAAAATTTTACAGTGATGTTATGAACTCACAGCTAGAAATAGCCTGACTCGAGGTTTGTTTTTATCGACAATCCTCGGGTCAGACCGAGGATTTATTGAGGGTTTAGCTGATATACTTTTGGGTGGGAGGTGATGGATGTACAAATTCAACGGTTTTATGTGTTCTTTTGTATTAGAAATTGATATAGTTATATTGGCTTGAAATGTATAAAATAAATTCGGATACTGTATGAAATATTAAAATGTGTAATATACATTATTTGCGTTAGTTAGAGTACGATGTGATCTATTTATATGTGATGATGTTATTTTTGCATTGTTCTATCCTGGAAACACCCACATCGCCTCATTCTCCGTGTTATTCGATAGTATTACACAGTAATACTCTTGGGTAATATTGGTATAGAGGCGGGTGTTACAGGGTCCAGTTTCCTAGCATCTAAGTGGCAAAGATTAAAGCACTACAAACTGAGATTTTTCCATGAATCTCTGGTAGAGGAATGGCCATATGAGATATTTTATATCCAAAGCACATGAGCGATAGTGAGGATTGTCTGATGGATGTTGTGATTGCAAGTTTTTTATCACTCTAGGGTTGCCGCGACTTAGGTATTGTTTACTTGGATACAGACAACCGACATTATACTCAGACTTGTAATACACCCATGTGATGATATAACGATTGCTCCCTTTTTTGGTTTCGTGTGCACTTTATTTTTGATGGACTATAATGATTGTTGATTTTTGTTTATTCATTTATTTATAAATGCATGTTTTGATTAACCTGGATTTTGTTATAGGCCTTTGTTGTACTCAATTGTGGTTGAATTGTTAGGATACATGATATGATTTAATCCATAATTGATATTGTTTCATCCTCGTTAATGAAGTGTTATTCTACATGGTATAGTTTGGTTTGCATGGTTGAGGAAGTATACGTATTACTATAGCATGCATGTATAGAAGTTAAAATTCAGTTGTGATGAATTTGCTTGTTCATGGTTAATGTTATATGCTCATGATATACTACTTTATAGGTAGTTAACTTGTGATTGATGTATTTCCCCATAATTTGTGATTAAACCAATAATGATGATCTATTAATTTTTTTGAAAGTTGTATTTGGGAAATTGCAATGGCACAATTCTTTTAGGGGGAAGAATGTTGCGACACAAAAATTTGACATAGTTAATATTAAATTAATTAAAAACGAACTTTTAATAAAAAGGTGAATTGGATGTCGTGTTTATAACCTTTGTGAAGGTCTTTCCAAGCTAATCAATTCGATATATAATTTAGATGGATTTGGAGTTAAGATTTACGAAATAGAGGTGATAAAATAGTACGTAGCTATTTCTGGGTCAAACAGTTACATATAACTAAACTCGCCTCATTGTTTATATAAATAATGCTTAGAAATCCTAGAGCGCAACCATCATATCAGTCTCTCTTCATTAATCCCAAAATTCCACTTAATCATGTTTTAGTGGCAGATAATTTTTGCTAATTACAAATTGATTCAAAATACAAAGTGCCCAAACCCCTACATATTATATATCGTTGTGAAGCTCTCCATGAATAGAGTTGACGGGGGTTTTTCATTTGTTGAGATGGTGCTCAGGTTGGCCAAAAATTGGCAAACTATTCTCAACCGTCAAATTAGGGTTTTTAATTCAATGGTGGATGTAACAACCAAAATATTGGTGATTACCTATGATATTAAATTATAACGATAGTTATAATTTAATATTGAGAATAAAATGAAATAGAGAGGATAAATTTGTTTTAAATTGTTTATTTCAAATAAACAATGTGTTTGAAGTTAAAGATTGACCTTGGAATTTAATTGAATGGATTTTTGAGGAATAAACTGGAAATATTAGAATCTTTGGTAACTTGAGTTAATAAATTAATCAAGGGAAGTATTTCAACATTTAATTATTGAAATAAAAATAAATAAATGGAAATAAGGTTTTAAAAAACTTTACTTTTAGAGTTTGGAGTGAAAATAATCAATTATTGTATTTTAGTTGAGTCAATGTAATAATATTGGTAACTATTGCCAATTTAACCTTTTATTAAATATAAAAGGAGAAATATGTAGAAATTATGTATTTTATTAAAATAAAAGTTGAAATATTGGTTGGAAATAATATTTTAATGATTCAATGAAGTTAGAATGATTAATTGCAACTTATTTGACAAGAAAATAAATTTTTATTTAGCTTGTTGTGTTAAAAATGATATATTTGCACTAAAATTGTGTAAATTGTTAAATATTGTTAAAAATGGGGTTTTATTGTTAAAATTATCTTTTTATTGTTAAAATAAATTTTATTTTGTCACAATAACTATTTTATTTCAATACAATGGGATGTATATATTTTATTTGGCATATAAATGTTG
This sequence comes from Allium fistulosum, assembly GCA_030737815.1. NCBI lineage: Eukaryota > Viridiplantae > Streptophyta > Magnoliopsida > Asparagales > Amaryllidaceae > Allium > Allium fistulosum. Next base: position 1,251,139,775 of record CM060901.1, read on the forward strand.
AAATATATGAATATAGTAATAAAATAGGTAAATGTATGCATTCCTTTGTTATTTTTCTCTAAGTATATTTAGTCTTGGGCTTGTTTGGGTAAGAATTAGATCCATTTGCCCTCTCTAGAAAATTCTGGTAAGGAGAAAACATTCAGTACGTAGTTATTCCTCTTCTTTCTCAAACTAAGTCATTTACAGTAAAAAAAAATGGCAGCCTCCATGTAAATTCAATTTCCACTCTAAATTGTTGCTAATTCAAAGAATAAATCACCAAAAGAAGAAAAGAGAAAGGTAATCACAACCAATACTATAAAAATTTCGTTCAAATCTATGAGCTTGATATGAATTTTGTTTGTAACCTGCTCTATTCTTTTGCATGTCTCTTTTCAAGCTTCTACAGGCTGCTGAAGGTCGTTTCTCCACCAAAAGCCATCATCTTCTTCTTGAAATCGCACAAAATCTTGCTAATTTTCTAAGGTGAGTACAACACTCACAATTACTAACCAAAACTAGTGCTATTGCTAAGAAATCTGCTCTGTAAAGGCTTCTGTATATGTTCATACTCTCTGTTGTTGCTTTTTCCTGTTTCTTGTTTCTGGTTGCCACTTTGAGTGACCATATCTCTTTGATTTTCTGTCGATTTTCTGCCGGATCTTTTTCGGATTGTAGTTTAGTTGTTAAACAATTTGCATGTCAATTTTTGCTGCAAAACTTGATCATTGGCTATGCTAATTTGCTGTTGGAAGTTGTGTTTGAAGCAGGAGAAGTACCCAAAAAAATGTCTGTAGTCTGGGTCAACCTGGAGGTTGATCCAGCAAACACCAGGTCGGCCTAGCGGTCGACTTGGCCTTTGACCCTCTAGTTGGCCCAGTATGTGATGTTGTGGTCGTCTGTTCCTATATGTTATGCAGCTTGTTTCATAGCATTTCCTTTGAATTGCTATGGTTTTGTCACTTGTTTTGATGCAAATTTTTGACGATTTTGATGAAGCTTATGGGCTATGATATCCATTAATGGATTAGCCAAGTTTTGGAGGAATTTGGAATTTTAAAATTTGGTATAAATTCGAATTAAATTCGAATATCGATTGGAGTTATTTCTTCATTTTTCTTCGATTTCAAGCACTAATTCTTCTAAATAAATTTTGAGAAAATTTCTATATAACTTGGTTTTTGAAATCATTATTATGAAATATTTTCAAATTATTATTAAATTATTTCAAAGTATTTTAAAAATATTTATTTCCTATAATAAGGAGAAATTTCACTAAATTGCTTCCAAAATGGTTTTAGAAAATTACTTTTAAATCCCGTTTCCCCTAGAAAATTATTTTATAAATAATATATTTTGTTTTTATACTTTTCAGACATATGAGAAAGAGAATTAAACGATTTAGTAAAATACGTGGTATGGGACACGTGAGTTTACTTTTTCGGTTAGTTCCGGACTTGTACGATCGAAATCTCTTGAGTATATTGTTTTGAGCTGATTATTGAGATTTATAATTCCTATTATAGGAATTATCTAAGTAGCCAATATTTAGCGAGTTGAGAGGTTCGAGATCTCCTATTATAGATGTAATAATCGATGAGAACCACTATATATGTTGTTTTACTCGTTGATGAGACGAGGCGAGTCTTCAAATGAGATTTCCCTTTTTGGGAATTATGGTTTATGAGAAACCACTATGAGATTTATTTTCACTTGCCAGTGAGACGAGGCAAGACATATGAGTATTCTGAGATTTCTGAGATTTGAGATTTTATTTTATGATGTGGAGTTAACTATTGGTTAGTAAACTGTTTAGTGAAAACGTGTGGTATGGGACGCACGTTAACACTTTTCGGGTTCCTTTCCGAGAGTTTGTGACTCATCCACGAGTATGCCAGTGCTATAGACCTTCGGGTCATCTGAGTATGTGACTTCGGTCACCACGAGTTATGTGGCTTCGGTCACCACGAGTATGACCTTCAGGTCCATGAGTTAGGTACCTAGATTATAAATAGCACTAGACAAGAGTTTAGCACGTGCAGCATTGCTTCGGCTTTGCAATCGGGGATCTGGCCAATTCGGGTTTTCTAAGATTTTCTGAGTTTTCTGAGTTTTATACGATTTCTCCATTTTGAGATTTTGTTGCCTCGATAGCCTAGGGCTACATGAGATGTCATATAGGGCGATTTCGTTTTCATGAGATTTGAACTCTATTTTGAGTTCAATGTGATTCATATTGGAAATTTTGACGAGTTTCCCTTATAGCTTTTGAATGGTTACTTGCATTTATATTGAATGCCTTTGGTTTGGAATACTTATGTTGAACTAAACCTATTCATGCGACAACCCTTAATGAATCTGTTCCATGGCATTGCATTTGAGCTATACTTGTATATCATCCCTTTATAACTTAAGGAAGAGTCATCTTATGCACTTATATTCCTCTTATCATGTACTAATATCAAGTTCTAGTTAGCCTGACCCGTGTATTTATTACTTGGGTCAGACTGAGTTGCGGGTTAGGTAGTTGGACTCTTAGCTTGCCTTACCTTTTGGATTTCACCATCGCTTTAGATATGACTAGTTTTTGTGTTGCAGTCTTTTTGTTGGGAACTTGTGATGTATATTCTTTTGTGGGGGATGTATGTGTATATATATGGTGGTTTTTCCACTTGTGACGTGTTGTATGATATTTGATGTATGTATATGTATATCATTTCTGTGTTGCTGTTTTGTGTCTTGTGATTGTTGTATTTATTATATTTTGTTTCTGAATATATCTTATAGCCACCACAGTAGTGTATTAGGTAGGAATTAAGTATGTCGAATACTCGAGAAGAAATCGAAAAAAAATAAGTGCCAAAAACCGACATACTTAGCTCTTATCTAATGCAAGACTATGATGGTCGCCCTTAACCAGCCCTATTCTCTGCATTAGCAGACAGAATTACTATGTAATTCTCTTTGTTAATGTGGGTCTCGGGGGGGGCATCAAAGTGGATCTGCGTTTATAGGACGATCAGGTGTTAGTGGGTTATAGAAGACTGTAACGACCCGGAAATTTCGAACCCGAAAATTCCAGATTGTTAGAAGAAAAAGAAAAGAGATAGAAGAAAAGAACAGAACAAGACACAGATTCTCACATTCGCAGCGGATCAAAATACAATATCAAATAATAATATCAGTTATACAAAGAAAACTGTATTTGTTAATTACATTTTTATACATCAGAGTTACAACATTCAATTATATACTAGACAGTTAGAATTAACATGTCTCTAACAATTATAATATATCACAGCGGAATATACTCCATGCGTTACTGCCATCCAGCTCGCCTCTTGAGCTCCAGAACGTCCTTACCTGAAATCTGTAATACTCGGTCTGACCCGAGCATTACATCAAAGTAACACCCGAGTCAGGCTGGAAACCAGCGTGAGTAAACCCATAATGTGAAATACCAAGCTATATAACTTAAGTGAATACCAGGGTAACTCGTACTTTTACGAGTTCTTTCAGTCAATCATTTATCATACACAATAGTTTTCAGGTTAAATGTCCATGTTACTCAATTCATTCCATTCCAGCCTATTTAATTTCACATATCAATATAATAAGAGTTTAGATTACTAATCGAAGTGGTTTCGGGTATTACTGATACCCGATCCCGGTCTCTTCGAATTCAATGTCATCTTTAATTCAAATTGTTAAGTTTTAAAACAACTATTCATATCCATGATATCATATCACATAACAATCCAACCCAAATAGGTAACCTACACTATCATAGTTCAACCCATCATAGCATATCACAAACATAACAAAATGCATATCAGAGATATCAACAATCCAACATTCTACACAATCACTCATCCATAAGCAAGACTTATTAATCCATTCTATAATTAATTTAATTAACTTAAATTAAATTAATTACTTAAGAATTTATCACCTAATCTTGCTTAATCAATCATTAATTAATTACAATTATTTAATTAATTAATGATACCTTAATTACTTTTATAAGTCAATTAATTAATCTTAATCAGAGATTAATTATCCTTTAACGATTAATTAATAAACCTAAATTATTAATAAATAAAACTTAATTATAAATTAATTAATCCTTAATTATCAATTAATTAATCACTAATTACCAATTATTAATCCTTAATTAATTTCTTAATTAATTAACTACTAATTATTAATTAACTTTAATTAACTAATTAATAATTCTCAATTTCAAATTAATTAAACTCTAATTAATTAATTATAATCTTTAACTATTTATTTATTATTACTTAATTAATAATTAAAATAATTAATTACACTTTATTAAATTATCAAAATCTTAATTATCTTTAACAAATCATTTTCCTTGTTAATCTTATTAACTTAACCTTAAATTAACATTTAATTATATTTATAAAATGATTAAGTTTTAAAACATTTTTATTTAAGTTTTAACAAACTTAAATTTAATAAACATACCATTAAAAACAAAGTTTAAGATCATTTTAAAAGAGGTTTAGAAATTCTAAATAGAGAACCATCTTTAAATTCCAAACTGTTATTTTTATAAAAAAAAATCTTTAAAAACTGGCTTCACACTTTCCTCAGGATCTCTGCTTCGAGTCATCCCACACTCCTACTCGAGACAGTCTTCGAGTTTCCTCTTGCATCTTCTTCTTCTTCCCTCAGTTTCTCTTTCTTTCTTTTTTTACTAAAACTGTTAATACTACCCTCTCTCGAACACGAACGAGTACTCGAGACCAACCCTCATTATCTCGAGATCCCTTCGAGTCGCCTACGACTCCAATCTCCCCTGACACGCACATCAACGTTGTGCACGTGCACAACGATCTGACCATACTCTGATGAACTCGACTACCTCCGGCAAGTCGTAAAACAACTCAACATTCAACTCCGAGCATCCAATCGAAAACATCTAGTCTAAAACGAAATCGACCCTTCCACTCGAAACCAGAAATCAACAACGTCAGAAAGAAAACGCCTCGCCATCGTGCCTCCGACCACCATTCCTCCTGAAACTTCGGTCATATCATCGCAGGACTTTCACGCATCCATCCCCAATGCTCCGATGCCACTCGATCCACCATGGATGACCCAATCATCACTTTTCCATCACGACCAAAATGAAGACGTTAAACCCTAGTTCATCAAATTTCCCACGCCACGATGGATGATAAAATCTTTTGACATTTTTCTCGACATTACTGGCCAATAACCAAACTTCGATCGAAACCCTGAGAACCCAATATCTTCCGATCGCCAGAAAATGGTGAAAACCTATTTCAAGTTAAACTCCGATCTGCTCCTAACTTACCCAACTAAAAATTACCAGATTTGTTTTAAAAATCTTATTTTTCTGAGTGGATTCACATTATATAATTTAATTAACAGATTACAACACTTGATTTTAACATATTATCAAGATTTATACTGTATATTTCCTAATTCCAGCAAATTTTCAAACCTGAGATACTTAACTATATTTTTAAAAGTTAAATTATGTTTAAACAATCCTATCTTGTTTGAAAACAAAAGCTTAACAGAGGATAGATAAAGAGGATTTGAATTTTGATTTAGTTTATACTCTGTAACTTGAAAACAGAGAAGCACAAACATGAAAATTCAAATACAAACAACATGCAGATCTATACTTGTATATATCTATACATGCAGGCATAAATACATTCCAGAAATCTCATGTACAAAATTTAATTAACTTAGGCTTTTAAAACAAATATTTACTCACAGTTTTTAGTTTGAACAGAGATTTACTTTTCATGTTCCAGTCAGGTATAATTGTTAACACACACTCATATATATACTTAAAATCATTTTTAAACAACATGCATAGCATAATTCAGATCATACTTATAAGGTCATTGCATACTAGTTCAAGATTTATCAAATTTTCCAAGTTTACTCACCTTATATCCTGGAATAGCTTTTTTTTTTCTGACGATGATCTGAAACCTGATCTGTTAGATGTTGAAGATGATGTTTTATCTAGACTTGATTGTATTGATTTGCAACTTTGTTGTTTGAAGTTGAAAACTGCACTTGATTTACTGAGTTGAATATATACTTGTGTGATAATTTGAGAAAGTTTGATTTGTTGCTTTGATATTGAGATGGTCTATAGCTTTCAGGTTTTAAATGAATCCAAGTTTGTTTTCTGGTTTTTAACTTAACTTGCTGTTCAAAGAAAAACGAGAAAGGTAGGAGATGTGGTATTTATGTAGTCTTGAATTTATTTTTATTAATTATCTCAAAAGTAAAAATAAAAGTGACACTTGTTAAATTTCATACTAGAATTATTACACTTGTTACTTTCCATGTTTAAAACACTTACATTTGTAAATTTTATGATAAAAATGTCTTTTATATAATTTATATGTCACATTATATTTAGCTTATATTTATGTATATGTTTTATTAATTTATCCTTATTAAATATATTTCCTTATATTAATATTTATATGATTACAAAGAATATTTTTTAAAACTAAATACAAATAAAATCATACATATATTATTTCCAAATCCAATTTATTTTTAAGATATTTATATTTGAATTTCAAATTCAAATCCAAATTAAATCCTTTTCATATATATATAAAATCAAACACTTATCTTATTTGTTTTGAAAAAAATTCAGATATAAATATTTATTATCAGATTTATTTGTTCAATTTATAAATCAGTGTTTTCAATAGTTAAAATCAGATAATTATCCAATTTCCTGATGTCCAAAAATCCGGGTTATTACATTCCATCCCCCTTTAAATCTTTTCGTCCTCGAAAAGGAACGAAGCCAGAGATTAAATTATACTGCTATTATCAGTTAAATTATTCTTTGATCATTTTCAACTGTAAACTCTCTCACTAAGAATTTTTAAAACACTTTGAAATCTATATAATATTACCAAAATAGTTTTACAAAAATACTTTTTATACTCGATGTCTCAACAAGTCCATCTTTGTTCTTGCAGAAATTCGGTCATACGTTGATCAGACGTAGGACTGAAAATCTATAAGGACTTAGCAAACCCGTTTTCAATACCCAGTGAAAAATACTTGGAAAATAATTTATTGGAAATATCGAAAACGTTTTTGAAAATAGAGGAAATATCTTTGGTGAGAATGCTCTGGAAATCATCACTCCCATCCATGGTCGCAGTTAACCCGATGGTTACGTTGCCGTCCCGGCAAAATCCACAGATAACTGTAAGTCTCCGCGCTCCTCGATTACGCCATGGAACCCGCTACAGATCGCAGTTATACCCGGGCCTTACGTTGCTATCACAGCACAAACCCATATAACTGTAGGCATCAGCGCCACCGAATTTCGCTGCCAAATAATGAAACTTCTCCCACATAGGTCGCAGTCTACCGATATAAAATCAAACGTAGACAGTTGGCTCTCAGCGGCACACACGACTTTCGCTATGTTACCATAGTGTCACAGTCTACCGATATAAAATCAAACGTAGACAGTTGGCTCTCAGCGGCACACATGACTTTCGCTATGGTCTGCAGTAGATCGCAGTGACATCGAGTTACATTGTCGTCACAGAATAACCCAAATGCCTCTGTGGGCACCAGCCCCTCGACTTTCGCTACACAAATAATCCTCAGGAACTAGTTTTGTCCGGACTCCTTACAGGATCAACTTTAGAATCCCCCCTTGGGGTTCAAGGCAGTACCACCCAGTGGCACTCCTGAGAAGTTCATTTCAAGGGAGCACCTTTTTCCCCAGAGCTATACTCAAAACATTTTATACTATATACTTATAGTATCTTCAAATCATACCCTTTATGATTTATCAAAATCTCCTTTACACAAAATCGATTACCAAAAATCGATAATTCTCAAACTAGGCTTTCCAAAATCCAAAATTGATTTCTCAAAAATCAAAAGCCCTTTCCAAAATCCATAGGTTCCCAAAACCTTTTCCAAAATCATTCTCATAAGATCCTTTATATATATATAGATATAGATATATATATACTTTGAAATTTTTTTTTTGGATCATTTCAAACTTTGTATAAAACCTCTTTTATACTTCAAATATTTCAAAACCCTTTTCTTTTAGCAATAGATTCAACAAGGGAAGATTTACCTTATATAACAAGGATATATAACTTTATTTTATTCTAAATCAAATATTCACATTTGATAAATCTTTTATAAAGTTATTAACCATATTTCTTTTCAAAAACCATTTTACAGTTCTTATCCCCAATCTTCAATATCAATTTCATTCAAATCCGTACGATGCACACATATCATCCGTACACAATATCAATCTGATCACTCAATCGATCACACAATTTCACTTCCGAACTAGTATCGTCCACCCGACTTCCTAGTGCGGACTCAGATTTGGTTTCTTGATCAGAAACCGTCATTCTCCTTGCATAGTCGTAGCCATGATAGAGAATATCCAGAACCAATCAACAATCCATATCCAGGTTCGCCGTCGAAAATCGAGCGAAAAATCCCAACTCGGATCGATAATACTATCTCGAAATTCTGTGCTCGAATCTGGATCAAATCACTATGCGAATAGAATAATATACGTATATCCTACGTATTTATCTTTATTGGTTATTAGCCAAATCAGTTTCGTTTTCTATTCATATTTCCTTTAATTCCATTCACTTATTCTCAATTGCTTCCATTTCCAATTGAGTTATTACTTCAATTACAAATAGTTTGAACTCTGACTTATTTAAATTTAAAAATAGCTTGAAAAGGTTTAAAATAGGTAAGTAGTTGAAAAATAGTTATTAGTTTGTAAAATAGCTGTAAAATAGTTAAGTAAGTATAAAATAGTTAGATAATTGCAAAATAATTTTTAAAATAGTAATTACATATAAGTAACTGAAAAATAGTAATCAGTTTATAAGACGGTTTCAAAATAGTTAAATAGTTCCAAAATAATTGTAAAATAAGTATAAGATAGTTTAGGGTTTAAGAAGAAAGATTGTATAGTAAATAGTTTGGAAAAATATATTTGTACTAAAACAATTTATTTTGAAAATAAACCAGAGTCAAACTGTTTAATTTCCCAATCTCCATTTTCAATTAATTTCCCATCAATTCAATTTAAATTCCACTTCCATTTAAATTGACTCGATTCCAATTTAAATAACTTCAATTTCCATTGAAATTGATTTAACCCCAATTCAAATTGAATTAACCTCAATTCCTTTTCAAATTCAAAACAAATTCCATTTGATTTTTAACATATTCACTTTAATTACAATTTCAAATTATTCAAACTAATTTCAAATTGAATCCACTTCAATTTCAAATCATTTCAATTTCTATATGAATTAATCTCAATTCCCATTTGAATTTGAACTCATTCAATCTTCAATTTTATTTCAAAATTTTCATTTGAATTTTAAACCTATCCATCTTAAATCACAATTCCCATTTATTCAAATCAAATTCAGTTTGAACTAATTCAATTTAAATCTCAATTTTAAACTATCTCGAATTATATAAATTTGAGTTAAATATTTTAAATGTTGATTTAATCCTTTAAATCAAATTAACCTTTACTTTAAAATCAAATCAACCTTTATTATTATTATTTAACAACTTAAATTTTTAAACCATTTAATTCCGAATCCAAATTTCAAAATTCCATTTAAAAAAAATTATCTTTACTTAACTTATTTCAAAGTTCAACTAAGAATTCAAAAACAATTTAATCTTCAGATTTTTAATTTATTATCCATTTTTAATTTCCAGATCTCAAACCCATTTTGAGATTACTCATAACTCCCACTTAAAACCAACCATTTAACTACCCAAGTTAAATTTAAATTCCATTTTGAAATTTCCAATTCAAGTTATTCATTCAAACTTATTTAACTTTTTTCCAAGTTAAATTAAATTTACTTAATTCGGTCAACTTTACACAATTTGAATTCCCATTCAAATTTTAAACTTCAGATTAATAATCTTCCCACTTATAAGTTCAAAAACTTATTATTTTGGGTTTTCATATCACATTTCAAGGAAAAATTTAAAACCCAACACTTAGAGTTTATTTTCAAATCATCTTTGATATTATGTATATCCAAACATATATACATTTATTTTCTTTGCACACCAAGTTATACCTTAAATTTTTAAACCACCTTTGGTTTTTAATTCAAATCAAATTTCTTTAAAACAATTTCAAGTTTTCTGGATTTAGATTTAAAATTTCAAAATTTTTTTGAATTATCTTCAATTCCAATTTATAAGTCATATTCACCTAAAAGTTTACTTCCCTAAACATTTCATTTTACTTAATCATTTGCAACATTTCATTATCAACCATGTATGATAATAACCAAGATTATCATATCTGGAAACCAATTCATTATTATCTTTATTTCTACAATTTCAAGATTTTAATTTCAGTTTGGATCCATTTCAAACTTATCTTCATTTAATTTCAATTTGGTTGTATTACCATTACCACTTAATTCTCATTATTTTATTTTATTCAATTAATACAACAACCAATTACATTAATATTTATTAAAAAGAAATATTGCTTTATATATCAAAATATATTCTTATATAAAATCATTTAAAATCCTTATATAAGAAAATAACAATTACGCTCTCATATATATATATATACACTCAACTCGTTCTAGGGTACCATTGACCCTATCCTTAACGAGTAATCCCAACAGAGCCAAGGTTCTCGCTTAACCTTCTGCTCTGATACCAAGTGTAACGACCCGGAAATTTCGAACCCGAAAATTCCAGATTGTTAGAAGAAAAAGAAAAGAGATAGAAGAAAAGAACAGAACAAGACACAGATTCTCACATTCGCAGCGGATCAAAATACAATATCAAATAGTAATATCAGTTATACAAAGAAAACTGTATTTGTTAATTACATTTTTATACATCAGAGTTACAACATTCAATTATATACTAGACAGTTAGAATTAACATGTCTCTAACAATTATAATATATCACAGCGGAAGATACTCCATACGTTACTACCATCCAGCTCGCCTCTTGAGCTCCAGAACGTCCTTACCTGAAATCTGTAATACTCGGTCTGACCCGAGCATTACATCAAAGTAACACCCGAGTCAGGCTGGAAACCAGCGTGAGTAAACCCATAATGTGAAATACCAAGCTATATAACTTAAGTGAATACCAGGGTCACTCGTACTTTTACGAGTTCTTTCAGTCAATCATTTATCATACACAATAGTTTTCAGGTTAAATGTCCATGTTACTCAATTCATTCCATTCCAGCCTATTTAATTTCACATATCAATATAATAAGAGTTTAGATTACTAATCGAAGTGGTTTCGGGTATTACTGATACCCGATCCCGGTCTCTTCGAATTCAATGTCATCTTTAATTCAAATTGTTAAGTTTTAAAACAACTATTCATATCCATGATATCATATCACATAACAATCCAACCCAAATAGGTAACCTACACTATCATAGTTCAACCCATCATAGCATATCACAAACATAACAAAATGCATATCAGAGATATCAACAATCCAACATTCTACACAATCACTCATCCATAAGCAAGACTTATTAATCCATTCTATAATTAATTTAATTAACTTAAATTAAATTAATTACTTAAGAATTTATCACCTAATCTTGCTTAATCAATCATTAATTAATTACAATTATTTAATTAATTAATGATACCTTAATTACTTTTATAAGTCAATTAATTAATCTTAATCAGAGATTAATTATCCTTTAACGATTGATTAATAAACCTAAATTATTAATAAATAAAACTTAATTATAAATTAATTAATCCTTAATTATCAATTAATTAATCACTAATTACCAATTATTAATCCTTAATTAATTTCTTAATTAATTAACTACTAATTATTAATTAACTTTAATTAACTAATTAATAATTCTCAATTTCAAATTAATTAAACTCTAATTAATTAATTATAATCTTTAACTATTTATTTATTATTACTTAATTAATAATTAAAATAATTAATTACACTTTATTAAATTATCAAAATCTTAATTATCTTTAACAAATCATTTTCCTTGTTAATCTTATTAACTTAACCTTAAATTAACATTTAATTATATTTATAAAATGATTAAGTTTTAAAACATTTTTATTTAAGTTTTAACAAACTTAAATTTAATAAACATACCATTAAAAACAAAGTTTAAGATCATTTTAAAAGAGGTTTAGAAATTCTAAATAGAGAACCATCTTTAAATTCCAAACTGTTATTTTTATAAAAAAAAATCTTTAAAAACTGGCTTCACACTTTCCTCAGGATCTCTGCTTCGAGTCATCCCACACTCCTACTCGAGACAGTCTTCGAGTTTCCTCTTGCATCTTCTTCTTCTTCCCTCAGTTTCTCTTTCTTTCTTTTTTTTACTAAAACTGTTAATACTACCCTCTCTCGAACACGAACGAGTACTCGAGACCAACCCTCATTATCTCGAGATCCCTTCGAGTCGCCTATGACTCCAATCTCCCCTGACACGCACATCAACGTTGTGCACGTGCACAGCGATCTGACCATACTCTGATGAACTCGACTACCTCCGGCAAGTCGTAAAACAACTCAACATTCAACTCCGAGCATCCAATCGAAAACATCTAGTCTAAAACGAAATCGACCCTTCCACTCGAAACCAGAAATCAACAACGTCAGAAAGAAAACGCCTCGCCATCGTGCCTCCGACCACCGTTCCTCCTGAAACTTCGGTCATATCATCGCATGACTTTCACGCATCCATCCCCAATGCTCCGATGCCACTCGATCCACCATGGATGACCCAGTCATCACTTTTCCATCACGACCAAAATGAAGACGTTAAACCCTAGTTCATCAAATTTCCCACGCCACGATGGATAATAAAATCTTTTGACATTTTTCTCGACATTACTGGCCAATAACCAAACTTCGATCGAAACCCTGAGAACCCAATATCTTCCGATCGCTAGAAAATGGTGAAAACCTATTTCAAGTTAAACTCCGATCTGCTCCTAACTTACCCAACTAAAAATTACCAGATTTGTTTTAAAAATCTTATTTTTCTGAGTGGATTCACATTATATAATTTAATTAACAGATTACAACACTTGATTTTAACATATTATCAAGATTTATACTGTATATTTCCTAATTCCAGCAAATTTTCAAACCTGAGATACTTAACTATATTTTTAAAAGTTAAATTATGTTTAAACAATCCTATCTTGTTTGAAAACAAAAGCTTAACAGAGGATAGATAAAGAGGATTTGAATTTTGATTTAGTTTATACTCTATAACTTGAAAACAGAGAAGCACAAACATGAAAATTCAAATACAAACAACATGCAGATCTATACTTGTATATATCTATACATGCAGGCATAAATACATTCCAGAAATCTCATGTACAAAATTTAATTAACTTAGGCTTTTAAAACAAATATTTACTCACAGTTTTTAGTTTGAACAGAGATTTACTTTTCATGTTCCAGTCAGGTATAATTGTTAACACACACTCATATATATACTTAAAATCATTTTTAAACAACATGCATAGCATAATTCAGATCATACTTATAAGGTCATTGCATACTAGTTCAAGATTTATCAAATTTTCCAAGTTTACTCACCTTATATCCTGGAATAGCTTTTTTTTTCTGACGATGATCTGAAACCTGATCTGTTAGATGTTGAAGATGATGTTTTATCTAGACTTGATTGTATTGATTTGCAACTTTGTTGTTTGAAGTTAAAAACTGCACTTGATTTACTGAGTTGAATATATACTTGTGTGATAATTTGAGAAAGTTTGATTTGTTGCTTTGATATTGAGATGGTCTATAGCTTTCAGGTTTTAAATGAATCCAAGTTTGTTTTCTGGTTTTTAACTTAACTTGCTGTTCAAAGAAAAACGAGAAAGGTAGGAGATGTGGTATTTATGTAGTCTTGAATTTATTTTTATTAATTATCTCAAAAGTAAAAATAAAAGTGACACTTGTTAAATTTCATACTAGAATTATTACACTTGTTACTTTCCATGTTTAAAACACTTACATTTGTAAATTTTATGATAAAAATGTCTTTTATATAATTTATATGTCACATTATATTTAGCTTATATTTATGTATATGTTTTATTAATTTATCCTTATTAAATATATTTCCTTATATTAATATTTATATGATTACAAAGAATATTTTTTAAAACTAAATACAAATAAAATCATACATATATTATTTCCAAATCCAATTTATTTTTAAGATATTTATATTTGAATTTCAAATTCAAATCCAAATTAAATCCTTTTCATATATATATAAAATCAAACACTTATCTTATTTGTTTTGAAAAAAATTCAGATATAAATATTTATTATCAGATTTATTTGTTCAATTTATAAATCAGTGTTTTCAATAGTTAAAATCAGATAATTATCCAATTTCCTGATGTCCAAAAATCCAGGTTATTACAAAGACAGTGGGTGGAGCTCGATGGGTACGGTTGGATCGTCGAGATAGGTTGCAAATTCATCGAAAATTGGCATGGAAGTTCACGGCATGTTGGGTTTTTCGGGCGTCGACGGTATAGCTGAGATGGCTGTAGTTAGCTAGGGGGTGCGGCTATAGGTAGGCATCATAATAGTGGTGTCTGATTGAGGTACGGAGGCGTGAAGTGGCCATGTTGACGATGGGAAGATGGTGGTCTTATGAAAGTCAGGGATGTAGCTATAGAAGATGATAAACATTTCAATTTAATTCCTATAATTTTTATATTTACAAATTAAACCCTGAAACTTCTAACCTCGATAACTTCTGCACATGAACTCTGATTCATATGTTGTTTTATAGTTGACTCATGGTGGAATTCCATTTGATTTGGCGCATACGTTGTTGAATTTTCAGGTTTTTATAAAATTGCTAGTATGGTTTACTTAAATTTAATTAATTGAATTTTAAATTATAAAATAAATATCTATTGATGAAAAGTCACATTTATTGACATATGTTGTGCTCTATGGATGACTGTTGTCGATTACCATATTTTGAATGTATTGTGCTTTGATTGGATAATTATTATTGATTGTTTTTTCTACTGTTTAATTAAAGTAAATATTTGATTTGATTTGGAAAATAATAATTAGAATAAAATGTATAGTAACGACTAAATAAATAAATAAATGATAAATGAGGTTATCTACATATTTTGGATGCTATCTGTAAGTAATGATGATTTTACAAACTTTACTTAAATTAAAGTATGGAATTTAATAAGGTAATTATTTATAAATTTCTAGTGAAATTCATAAATAACAACTAAAATAATATTTTAATTGAGATTTGGAAGTTATTTATTATTTATAAAATGAAAATAAATTTTAAATAATAATAATATAAATTTTGAGTAAAAATAGTATTGTTTTGTGTAAATGAAGAAATGATTGATTTTATAGTATTTCTTATTGGAATATTATTTTTGTTGTTTAAATAATAAAGTAAAAGGATATTTTTTGGATAATAATAATAATGGCAAAGAAATGATTTTCCAGAATTGTTTTTAGACAAAATAATTACTATTTTGAGATAAAAAGAAATAACACCGTGACCTCCCATGTACCGACCATAATTCATAAACCACTCAATAGACCAAATAACACAATATAAAACACCTTTACAGCACTAACAAATACAAACTCATATATACAATACACTCAACTCATATTATGGAATTCCATTACCCTATCTCTTAATCAGTTATACCTAACCAAAGCCAAGGTTCTCGGTTAACTTTGAGCTATGATACCACAATGTAACAATAACGTTTTTGACCCCTAAATGTCGACACTAAATACATCCACGATATTCATATGTCAAGCACCCAATTGCTATAAAGACGTAAAGTTATAACAAAATAAAAGAAAAAAGAAAAAGAACAAGAAAGAGGTGAACAAAAACATCAGAATCTTATAATGAGATAATAACATATATATCAAAATGATCTTTACAAAAGAAAACTATATAGATACAATAATCAGAGCAAACTAACCTATCATCACCTTGGACCATTATAATAGCATGTCCTTACAACTGCCGATACACACACACACAAAGCAATGCAGCGGAAATAAATACTATGGTAGGTAATCATCCAGCTCCTCTTTAAGAGCCCAAAGCATCCATAATTAAATCTGAAATTATACTCGGGGCTAACTCGAGCATTATAAGAAAATAACTGTAACGATCCGCAAATATATCACTTTAATAAATTAATTGGAGATTAAAAAGATTTAATAATTATTTTAATAATTTTGATAACTCATTTAAAATAGTTATAAATAAATAGTCTATCATTATATATATATATACTTGGTTTTAAATCATAGGAAAAGAAAAGAAAAAAAAGAATTCGTTTCGCGTTATCGGTATAATAACAATTTTTTTAAATAATTATTAATATTAATTTATATGGTTTTATTAATAAAATACGATCATTTTAATTAATTAATAATGATGAGAAATTTATTTTTAAATTTTGTTTACATTTATATGTAAATTAGTTTATTAGTAAAAATGTGACCGGGAATCGGTTTCCCGATTTTCAACGGTTTGACGAACAAAAGTTTCTCAAAGTCGTTGAAACATTGTTTATTCTCTTGTGTGCATACATGCACATGTATATACATGTCACATGCACTCGTGAACGTATATATACACACATATAACATATATACTTTTATAAATGGACATATATAACAAAATATCTAAGATATTTTCACAAACTTCATCCTTAAGCTTCCTTAAGTCAATGCACATGGCCTAGAAGTGAAATGAAGTGATGGATCACATGGGAGGAAGGACAAATGTGTGTAAGGTGATGTAGATGGTAATAATGGTGGTGCATGTGAAGGTGATGTAGATGATGATGTATATGTAGATATTTTGTACCTCTTCTAAGCCTATAAATACCACACTTCTTTTTTCTTCCATTTCACAACACTTCTTCTTCATTTCTAAGCTCTTTTCTCTCCTCTTTCATGGCTTATCATGTTAACAAAATAATGCCAAAATATTTCTCAAAAGAAATTTAAATATAATATATACACATATATACAAATGCATCTCAAAACTATTCCAAAACTCCACTCTTCCTCTCTACAATCCACGACCTCTCTTCTTCCATCAAAAGGCTGAGCCCTTCTCTTCTCCAACCCTAGGCCGTTAACCTCCTAGTCAAAGCCGAGCCCTCCAAAGTCAAGAACCCAAGTGATCGTGAGCTTTAAAATCCAAATGGCGGAGCTATAGGAAATTTTTAGTTAATCGTTTAAACCTATAGTGAGAAAATCCTGAACTATACTATTTGATGCTATTGGATGTTATATATGTTTGATTATGATTATTGATGATGGTTGTTTAATATGAATGTTGAATATATATGCAAGTCATGGAAATACACGTCGATAAGCACAAAGGAAATCACTTTCCTTTATTAAATGAATTGGTGTTTATGGGATGTTAAAACCTCATTAACAAGGTTTTAAAATGAGTTTGAAAAGTTTTATAAACATATGAAAATGTTTTGGTGAAGTTTGAAAGGTAAATGAAAATTTAGTCAAAATTAGGCGCGACGCGTAACGTCAATTCGCAATTTCGTGCCATAAAGTCAAACGAGTGTATAGAATGGAATATAGCTCAGAATTTTTTGAGATAAGAATTTTTCGAACTATTATATCCATAGTTTTCCAAAAAAGAAAGAAAATTGAGATTTCGTGAAGTATATTTTGAAATATGAGTAAAACAAATTTTTAGAAAAATCGCGGTTTTGTAGTTTGGAATCCAGAAAAGGATTTCTTTAAAAATGATATTTTAAAATTGTTTAAAAATATGAAATAAATTCTAAAAAATATTTTAAAAGTGATTTGAGTTATAAAAAATAAATTTCCAAATGATAAAAGGTCATTTTGATCAATATAGCTTAAAAAGCACTTTCCGCGGCACTTTTCCGCAGCACTTTTGTATAACTTTTGAAATATAGTCTTAAACGCAACCGTTATTTTCCAAATCTTTTGTTAATGTTTTCAAATGATTTATAAATTATTTTAAAGATGATTTGAAGAATTTATGGAATGGTTCAATGATTAAGGATTTTGAATCGATCAAATAACTTGACCGCCTTATGGGTGTCAAAGAGATAGTGTCTAGGCTTGGGTTTGGAAAACCAGTTTCCTGCTCTCCCTGGCTATCCGGACTAGCCCAATGGATGGGATAGTAAATATGATTTACTTGAATAAAAAAATTTCAAAGTATAAAGGATATAATTTTCCAAATATAAATAACTTGGATTTTATGGGGATAATCTTCTTGTGCTCGGTGTTAAAGCCCGAAGAGGGAACTTGTACTATTCGTGGAATTTAAAAGGTGATTTTTCCATTATTCCGCCCATAGCACTTGTTGAATATGAGAATTTATACTTAGTAGAATTAGATAATTCCTATAGATACTGCTTACTTTTTACTTGTTTTGGATTAACTTCTTAGATAACATGGTTTTAACTCAATCAAAATTTTAGGTTTTGAATTAAGAAATCTATGTTAAGATTTAAATGAAACCATTTGAAATTATTCCAAGATTTAAAAGGGTTTTAAGTAATCAAAGAATTTGATAAGCGAGGTTTAATGATTCCGTATATACTGAAAAGAATGTTTTAGAAATTTATATCTCCAGAAGATATTTTGATAAAAAGAAATAAATCAATCAAAGAATAATTCCCTATTCACTTAACATCTTTTTATCGATGATTGGTTCGAAGGAACCGGGGTCAGATTTGGGTGATTCCTATCCGAAGACCACTTCGAACCAATTTACGTATTCGAAGTGAAGACATGGATATGATTTGGAAGATGGAATGTTGGGCTGCTTGTTACTAACCCTTGGGGAAATTTCCCATATCATATTATGTGGAAGTAGTTCTTCATTTAAGATCTTTGGTGCAAGGACTTCTTTCTACTAATCCTAGGGGTAACCCCCGACAAGATGTGGTAGGAAAGTGCCTTCGGTTTGTCCTGTTCCCGGGCAACTTGTATGGATGAATGTCTGACGTTGCATTTCTAGTTACATAAATTAATCTCTATGAACGTATCATCTATTTGGTGGCGGAGAAGGCAACTTCTCTTAGCTTAACACCCTTTCCTAAAACGTATGAGCTCAGGAGTTATATGTTTGTAGAAATCAGTTGTGTGACTATGGGATGGCAATGTGGAATTCAAAGTGGAATGTGCTATGTGAAAGGTAATCGCTACCTCAGACCTCATCACCCGGTAATGGCTTAATTAGGTTATGCCGCAAGGCTATGTGGTTCACAACCATTAGGGTATGTTCATCACTTTTCTAGATTACTCTCTATATGTCGAGTATGTGGTGTATGCTTTGGGATCCCAGATAGGTCGGTTACGATCGGGGTGATGTCATACTCGGTTCTATCTAGGCCATGTATGAGTGCTAAATAGGGATAGGCCGGTCTTGCCAGATGCGGAGGATTGTTTCTGTATCCTCGGTACATTCCTCTAGAGATGTATTGTACGAAAGGTAGTCCCTTACATGCCATTGTTTGGAAATCCATTCTCTAATAAGTACCTTCGAACTTGATTGTAAACCTATTAGGCTGTTAAATTTAACCAATGTAACAATTTCAGCTATTTGAATATATTTACTTGAAAAGTGTTTTTTAAAGGATGTCATTAAAAATAATACCCAATTATTTTACGTAGCAAATGTTTTGGTTATCATTAGGTAAAAACACATTCCGTGTTTATGTGCGGTGTGGTCTTATAATATATCTTTGGTTTCAAAATTTGCACTTTGAGTTTCTCACACCAGTCCCATGACTGACCCAGAGTTTATTTTCTTTTTCCTTAAACTCTGGGTGCCCTAATTTTCCCCGGGCAGCCTAGTAGTTAGCTGATTAGGAGCATTTTGGAGCATATGGAGCATGAAGCCTGAAGCATGAAGCAATTTGGATCTTTTTGTTATTACCACCACTTTCCACTATGTTTTTATTATGTATATGTTACTACCAGCACCTGTAGGGATAGGCCGTTATAACTATCCCAGCTGGTTTAGTACTTATCATGACTTTGGTATCTCACTTTGAGAGTGATTATATGTACTACCTTTATGATTTCCACTTGTTAAATACGATGTGAGATTCTGTTATTGTTCTATCTTCTATCTTTATTTTCTTTTACCCCATGATAATCTGCCTTTTCGGCGCTTGGATTTGTGACACGTGAATACCGAGGATGTATTATTGTCGATTTCTAAGGGTTGAGGAGGTGGGTCGTCACATTTGGTATCAGAGCTTATGATTAAGTGAATACGTAAGCCTTAATGGGGCCAACTCATTACAGATAGGGTTGGCAATGCCCTAGAATGAGTTTAGTCTAAGAGAGCGTAGACTTAAAAAAAATTTATATCTAAAACAGTATATTCAATCTTTATGACAATTTCCTAAGATATCTCCTCTATATATTCTAAAAAGATATTTCCTTACTATATGCAAATAGTAGGAAATGAGTGGAAGAAGAGGACGAGGTAGGGGAAGGGGAGGTAGCAGTACCACAAATACAAATGGTCGAACTCCCGCCGCCACAGTAATCGAGGAAGCAACAATTCGGGTTCAACCCCAAATCAACTTTGCCACTTTATGCAAGAACTATACCAGTTTGGGAGGAAAACCATTCAAGGCAACGGAATCCATCATAGAAGTTCAAGCATGGATCCGTTCATGTGAAAGGATTTTCAAAGAGCTAAATATTACAGACGAGCAAAAGAGATTCTTAGCCTCTTGGCAATTGCAGGATGGAGCTCTCGCCTAGGGGGAGTCCATTACTATGACTGAATCAGAAGATAATTTTTCTTGGGCATGATTCAAGGATGTATTGGAAGAGCGGTATATGCCTGCATCTGGAAAAGCACGCCTTTACCGAAGCTATATGGATTTGAAACAGGGGGAAATGTCAGTAGAAGAATATACTAACAAATTCAATGAATTATCACAATTTGGACCTAGTCTAATTGACAATCCTCTGAAAAAGAATGAAATGTTTATTTCTGGAATGAAGAAACAATATCAAGGCAAAATGACGGTGCATGTGAAGTGGTCTTTCGTGGATTTGGTGGATATGGGTTTCCGATACGAAGCCCTAGACAAGAAAGACCCACCTGCATCACAAAGCAATGGCAACAACTATTGGAAGAAAAGAAAATTTAATCAACAAGGGAAGAAACTAGTGTAACCTGTTATAATTGCCAGCAAAAAGGTCACCTTTCCACAACCTGCAAAAATCCTAAGAGACAAAGGGGAACCTACTACAACTGCCACAAGCCAGGACACAGGATAACTGAATGTCCCTTAATAAAGAAAGGAGAGCAAGCTAGAGTGTTTGCCTTAAAGACGAACTTTCAACCTCAACAGATGCAAAGGGAATGGGAGTACTGGAAGGTAAAATTGATATTAATGACATATTAGTTAGAGTATTGTTTAATACTAGGGCTTCCCACGACTTTATTTCCAAGAAACTTGTTGATAGACTTAAACTTAAACCACAAATACTAGATATTCCCATAGGTTTGTCTAACCCAATAGGAAAAATAGCTAATCTCATTATGATTTGTGAAGGAATCCAAGTTACCTACCTATCCCAGATTTTTCCATGCAATCCAATAGTCCTTAACTTTGATGAATTTGAAATTTTACTCAGTATGGATTGGTTGTCCAAATATAAAGCTATTCTTGATTGTAATAAAAGGAAGTACTATTACGAAATAGAAGAGGTAGACCTTTTGTGATAAAATGCGAGAACCCTAGTCCAGTAAAAGATAATTATATATACGCGCTTAATTTATTCCAAAAACATCTAAAAGAAATACCCATAGTAAATGAGTTTTCTGATGTTTTTGAAGAAGTAAAAAGCCTACCACCCTATCGAGAAATTGAATTCCGCATACATTTGCTTCCCAACACAAGTCTAGTTGTTCACCCAATTCGGAAGATGGCTCCTAAAGAGAAGGAAGAATTAAGAAAACAAACTGATGAGTTATTGAAGAAGAAATTGATAAGACCAAGTCGCTCAAGTTGGGGGGCAGCAGTGGTCTTTGTTGCAAAGTCTGATGGCTCGCTATGGTTGTGTATGGACTATAGATATCTAAACAAATGAGCAATAAAAAACAAGTATCCTCTACCTAGCATAGATGATATTTTGACCAATTACATGGGGCTAGGGTGTTCTCAAAAATGGACTTAGCCACCAGATTCCATCAGCTAAGGATAGCAGAAGATTGCATTCCTTTAACCACATTCAGAAGCTCAAATGAGTTCAACGAATGGCTGGTTATACCTTTTGGGCTAACAAATGCTCCGGCCTAGTTCGTTGACCTTATGAATAGGGTATTTAGAAAAATACTCAATAAATTTGTATTAGTCTTTGTCGATGATATTTTGATATATTCAAAGAATGAGGAAGAACATAAAGGGCATCTTCAAATCGTATTAGTAGTATTGAGGAGAAATGTGCTGAAAGCTAAATTCTCAAAATGCCACTTCTGGGAAAAAGAAGTAAGGTTCCTTGGATACATGGTGTCAGAGGAGGGAATTACAATTGATCCAGCAAAGATTACGACTATTCTAGATTGGAAACAACCAAAAACTACGAAGGACATTCACAGTTTCTTGGGATTAGCAAGATACTATCAGAGATTCATTCAAGACTACTCGAAGATTTTCTCTCACTTAGCAAAGCTGACCATGAAAGATGTGAAGTTTGAGTGGACACAAAAATGTGAAGAAGCTTTTCCAAAGCCGAAGAAAAGATTAATCGCTGCTTCTGTATTAGCGGTAGCAGATGAAAATAGTGGATTTACTGTATATACAGATGCTTGTGGGGAGGGAGTTGGTGCGGTTCTAATGCAGCACGAAAAGGTCATTGCTTATGCAAGTAGACAAGTGAAGATCCACGAAAGGAATTATGCAACACACGACTTAGAGTTATTAGCCGTAGTGTTTGCATTAAAAATGTGGAGACATTATTTACTGGGTAAGAATTCATTATAGTTTATTTTAAATAGACTTTGATTGACCCTAGTAAATAATATTCCTTCTTTAAATGGGTGACAAGTTTGAGCTCTTCAAAGACCACAAATCTTTGAAATATCTTTTCACTCAGAAGGACTTAAATATGAGGCAGCAACGTTGGTTGGAATTCATCGCATCATATGATTTGGATATTCTATATACACCAGGATATGCTAATGTTGTGGCTAATGCTCTAAGTAGAAAGCAGGCCATTATAGCTCATTTAGTGGTGCGTTCAGCATTGATTTGTCGAATAAAGGAGAGTCAGCTCAAGGACCCAATCATGGCAAAAATAGCAAGGGAAGTAGAAAAGAATATGATACCCAGAAGATGGGAAGGTTTCAAAGTGGATGAGCAGGTAACCTTGAGGACGAATGGATGGATATGTGTCCCTAATGTCGACGGGATTAGACAAGAAGTTTTACCTGAATGTCACAACTCTACACTTGCAAGACATCTTGGAGTGACAAAGATGTATACGGACAAGAAAAAGACTTTCTGGTTAGGAGGTATCAAGAGAAACATTTCCATCCACTTGAGTAAATGTGCAAATTGTCAACAGATCAAGAGTGATCAACAAAAGACTGCTGGGCTACTCCAACCTTTTGAAATTTCCACTTGGAAATGGGACCAAATATCAATGGATTTCATAGACGAATTTCCTCAAGAAAGAAAGAGGAATGAAGGCATTTGGGTCATCATAGATCGGCTAACCAAAGCGCGCACTTCATCCCTATTAAGCCAACACGAACTGCTGCTTGCCTTGCGGAAATATATATGAAGGAAATAGTTCGATTGCATGGTGTCCCTAGTAGCATAGTTAGTGATAAAGACCCAATCTTTACCAGTAAGTTTTGGGAAGCATTGCAGTCAGCTTTGGGAACAAAGCTAAACATTAGTACCGCATATCACCCCCAGACCGATGGACAAACTGAAAGGGTAAATCGGTGTTGGAGGATCTTCTATGAGCTTGTATCTTAGATTTTGGAGGTTCATGGGAAAACTACCTTCATCTGATAGAATTCTCTTATAATAATAGTTATCAGGATAGTATCTGCATGGCCCCATATGAAGCTTTATATGGTCGTCCGTGTAGCTCCCTAGTATGTTGGATCGAGACCGGAGACCGATTGGTACTTGGCCCTGACATGATTAGAGAAGCTTCAGAAAAGGTTGACGTGATCAGGAAAAAGAAGAGAGAAGCCTAGAGCAGGCAAAAGAGTTATGCGAAGAAGAGGCGTAGAAATTTTGAATTCTCGGTAGGAGATTATGTATTCCTGAAGGTTTCCCCAATGAGAGGAGTGGTGAGATTTGGAAGAATTGGAAAATCAACACCTCGATTTATTGGACCTTTTCCCATTCACGAGCGGATTGGCTCATTGGCTTATCGGGTGGAATTTCCTGAAAGATTGTCGGGTGTGCACAATGTCTTTCACATATCTCAACTACGAAAATTTGTGCATGATCTAGAGTAGATTATAGAAATAGCTGCCCAAGAAGATTTTGAAGTTGAGCCTAATTTGACCGTTATCAGACAACCTATGCGAATTGTGGATCGTGATGAGAAGCGATTAAGGAGGAAAGTTGTAAGACTAGTTAAAGTCCAATGGAGTGGCGACACAGCAGCTGCACATGGGAGACAGAAGAGAGAATGCGTAAAGCCTATCCTGAGTTTAGAATGGATATAAAGTAGTATGTTATATAGTGTACTCACCGGTCTGTGGTGATGTCACTTTCTATATCTTATATATATATATATATATATATATATATGTATCACTTCGTTATATATATTTGTTTCCGAGTGACCTTTTTCTTATCCTTAATTTCGAGGATGAAACTAATTTAAGGAGGAAGTTTGTAACGACCCGCAAATATATCACTTTAATAAATTTATTGAAGATTAAAAAGATTTAATAATTATTTTAATAATTTTGATAACTCATTAATAGTTATAAAGTAATAATCTATCATTAATTTTATAAATATATATATATATATATACTTGATTTGAAATTATAAGAAAAGAAGAAGAAAAAAGAATTCGTTTTGCTTTATTGGCATAATAACAATTTTTTTAAATAATTATCAATACTAATTTATATGGTTTTATTAATAAAATATGTTCATTTTAATTAATTGATAATGATGAGAAATTTATTTTCAACAGTTTCACGAACAAAAGTTGTTCAAGGTCGTTGAGACGTTGTTTATTCGCTTGTGTGCATACATGCACATGTATATACATGTCACATGCACTCATGAACATATATATATATATATATATATATAGACACACACATATACCATATATACTTTATAGATGGACATATATAACAAAATATCTAAGATATTTTCACAAACTTCATCCTCAAGCTTCCTTAAGTCAATGCACATGGCTGGAAAGTGAAATGAAGTGATGGATAACATGGAGGGGAAGGACAAACGTGTGTAAGGTGATGTAGATGGTAATAATGGTGGTGCATGTGAAGGTGATGTAGATGATGATGTATATGTAGATATTTTCTACCTCTTCTTAGCCTATAAATACCACACCTCTTTTCTTCCATTTCACAACACTTCTTCTTCCTTTCTAAGCTCTTTTCTCTCCTCTTTCATGGCTTCCCATGTTTACAAAATAATGCCAAAATATTTCTCAAAGGAAATTTAATTATAATATATACATATATATACGTAAGCATCTCAAAACTATTCCAAAACTCCACTCTTCCTCTCTACCATCCACGGCCTCTCTTCTTCCATCAAAAGGCCGAGCCCTCCTCTTCTCCAAGGCCGTGGGCCTCCTAGTCAAGGCCGAGCCCTCCAAATTCAAGAACCCAAGTGGTCGTGAGCTTTAAAATCCAAATAGCGGAGCTATAGAAAATTTTTAGTTAATCATTTAAAACCAAGGTGAGAAACTCCTAAACTATACTATTTGATGCTATTGGATGTTATATATGTTTGATTATGATTATTGATGATGGTTGTTTAATATGAATGTTAAATATATATGCAAGTCACGGAAATACACGTCGATAAGCACAAAGGTAATCACTCTCCTTTATTAAATGAATTTGTGTATATGGGATGTTAAACCTCTTTAAAAGGGTTTTAAAATAAGTTTGAAAAGTTCTATAAACATATGAAAATGTTTTGGTGAAGTTTGAAAGGTAAATGAAAATATAGTCAAAATTAGGCACGACGTGTAACGGCAGTTCGTGATTTCGCGCCATAAAGGTCAAACGAGTGAATAGAATAGAATATAGCTTGGAATTCTTCGAGATAAGAATTTTCCGAACTATTATATCCATAGTTTTTCAACAAAGAAAGAAATTGAGAGTCCATGAAGTAGATTTTGAAATATAGTAAAATAAGTTTTTAGAAAAATCGTGGTTTTGAAGTTCGGAATCCAGAAAAGGATTTCTTTAAAAATTATATTTTAAAATTATTTAAAAATATGAAATTAATTCTAAAAAATATTTTAAAATGTTTTAAAAGTGATTTGAGTTATAAAAAATAAATTTCCAAACGATAAAAAGTCGTTTTGATCAATATAGCTTAAAAACCACTTTCCGCAGCACTTTTGTACAACTTTTGAAATCTAATCTTAAACACAACCGTTCTTTTCCAAATATTTTGAGAATGTTTCAAATTATTTATAAATTATTTTTAAGATGATTTGAAGAATTTATGGAATGGTTAAATGATTAATGATTTAGAGTCGATCAAATAACTTGACCGCCTTATGGGTGTCAAAGAGATAGTATCTAGGCTTGGGTTTGAAAAACCAGTTTCCAGCTCTCCCTGGCTATCTGGACTGGCCCGATGGATGGGATAGTAATTTGATTTACTCGGATCAAAAATTTTCAAAGTATAAAGGATATAATTTTCCAAATATAAATAACTAGGATTTTATGGGGATAATCTTCTTGTGCTCGGTGTTAAAGCCCGAAGAGGGAACTCGTACTATTCGTGGAATTTAAAAGGTGATTTTGTCATTATTTCGCCCATAGTACTTGTTGAATACGGGAATTTATATTGATTAGAATTAGACAATTCCTATAGATACTGCTTACTTTTTACTTGTTTTGGATTAACATCCTAGATAACATGGTTTTAACTCAATCAAAATTTTAGGTTTTGAATTAAGAAATCTATGTTAAGATTTAAATGAAATCATTTGAAATTATTCCAAGATTTAAAAGGGTTTAAAGTAATCAAAGAATTTGATAAGAGTGGTTTACTGATTCCATATATACCGGAAATAATGTTTCAGAAATTTATATCTTCAGAAGATATTTTGATAAAAAGAAATAAATCAATCAAAGAACAATTCCCTATTCACTTAACATCTTTTTAACGATGATTGGTTCGAAAGAACCGGGTCGGATTTGGGTGATTTCTATCCGAAGACCACTTCGAACCAATTTACGTATTCAAAGTGAAGACATGGATATGATTTGGAAGATGGAATGTAGGGCTGCTTGTTACTGACCCTAGGGGAAATTTCCCATATCATATTATGTGGAAGTAGTTCTTCATTTAAGATCATCGATGCAAGTACTTCTTGCTACTAATCCTAGGGGAAACTCCCGACAGGATGTGGTAGGAGAGTGCCTTCGGTTTGTCCTGTTCCTGGGCAACTTGTATGGATGAATGTCTGACGTTGCATTTCTAGTTACATAAATTGATCTCTATGAACGTATCATCTATTTGGTGGCGGAGAAGGCAACTTCTGTTAGCTTAACACCCTTTCCTGGAACATACGAGCTCAGGAGTTATACGTTTGTAGAAATCAATCGTGTGACTATGGGATGGTAATGTGGCATTCAAAGTGGAATGTACTATGTGATAGGTAATCGCTACCTCAGAGCTCATCACCCGGTAATGGCTTAAACTGAGTACGCCGCAAGGCTATGTGGTTCGCAACCATTGGGGTATGGTCATCGCCTTTCTAGATTACTCTTTATATGTCGAGTATGTGGTGTATGCTATAGGATCCCGGATAGGTTGGTTACGACTCAGGTGATGTCATACTCGGTTCTATCCAGGCCATGTATGAGTGCCAAATAGGGATAGGCCGATCTTGCCAGATGTGGAGGATTGTTTATGTATCCTCGGTACATTCCTCTAGAGATGTACTGTACGGAAGGTATTCCCTTACCTTCCATTGTATGGAAATCCATTCTCCAATAAGTACATTCGGACTTGATCGTAAACCTGTTAGGCCGTTAAATTTAACCAATGTAACAATTTCGGCTGTTTGAATATGTTTACTTCAAAAGTGTTTCTCAAAGGATATCATTAAAAATAATACCCAATTATTTTACGTAGCAAATGCTTTGGTTATCATAAGGTAAAACCCGTTCCGTGTTTATGTGCGGCGTGGTCTTATGATATACCTTTGGTTTCAAAATGCATATTTTGAGTTTCTCACACCAGTCCCATGACTGACCCAGAGTTTATTTTCTTTTCCCTTATACTCTGGGTGCCCTAATTTTCCCCGGGCAGCCTAGTAGTTAGCTGAGTAGGAACATTTTGGAGTTTTGGAGCATATAGAGCATGAAGCAATTTGGATCTTTTCGTTATTACCACCATTTCCGCTATGTTGGTATTATGTATATGTTTCTACCAGCACCTGTAGGGATAGGCCGCTATAACTATCCCAATTGGGCTAGTACTTGCCATGACTTTGATATCTCACTTTGAGTAATTATATGTTCTACCTGTATGATTTCCACTTGTTAAATACGATGTGAGATTCTGTTATTGTTCCATCTTTTATATTTATTTTCTTTTACCCCATGATAATCTACCATTCCGGTGCTTGGATTTGCAGCACGTGAATCTCGAGGATTACTGTTGTCGATTTCTAAGAGTCGAGGAGGTGGGTCTTCACAATAACACTTGGATCAGTCTGGTAAACCAGCATGAATAATTCAACCATATGGATTTTTTATATTTATAAAACCCTTCAAAATAAAGGTATCCCATAAGACCACGCTGCAAATAAACATAGCTGCAATGGTTACATTAATTACATTCAGTAGCATATTAGAGTACATTTAAAACTGCTAATGCGGCTTGCTAATTGTATAAGATTTCCATATAGATCTCCTCGGATCAAAGCCGACTCTGAACTGTTGTAAAAGGATTAGAGATATCCTTCTGAGTGTCTTATATCTCTAGATAAATATACCATAAGGTATACACAAGTGACTTACACCCTAACACGTGGCGCCATACACACCAACACCAATACCAACAATCGACAAGTGTAGTCTGTTTGCGCCAAAAATGGTCACAAACCCCAAGTATTGTGAAAGCACCAGTGTATGAATACAAATCAGCAATATTCAGACACAAATCTCAGATCTAAGCTAGCAATAAAAAACAATCCAGAAATAAATCACAAGAACACGAGATTTATAGTGGTTCAGCTATCTCTGGCCTACGTCCACTTTAATGATTTTTATCTTTTATTGATGTTCTTCGCTGATTACAGATGATTACAGCAAATACAATGAATGAACTCGAGTATAACAGCAATGGAAAGAAGTAGAGTTGAATCCGACAGAGTCTAGATGTTGGTCCGCCCAAAGATCCCCTTTTCTGCAGGCTTCAGGGGGCTATTTATAGGCGTAGGAGGCTGATATCGCGCTGAAACTTCGGGAGACTTCTTCTGGCACGTGAGTGGACCCACACGACCGACCCCACCAAGTTTTGGCTCGATCTATGATCGATTCGAAGCTATTTCGTATCGATCAGAAAATGCTCCAATCAAGCTGAAACTTGGCAAAGACAATCTTTACCTCATGTGTAAACTCCTGTGAAAATTTCGTTACATTTGGATCAATGGTTTGTGAGATATGATCGATACAAGATTGTATTTTCGTGTGTACTGCTGTGTTCGAATCCACGCTTTCGTATCCATCCGTTCGACTCGATCGAGGCACATACGCGGGAGATGACGTGGTGCGAGTTTCCTGGATCGATCCAATTCTTGCGGCGTATTGACCGAGTCTTCCGTGCGCTTTGCTCGCATCGCCATTCCACGTTGATGAAGACCATTTCTCATCCATCGCATGCAACTTCATTCGCACCTGCAATTTATTAGGGGGATGCTCGGATCGATCGATTTTGGTCAAGTTCGTATCTGTCAGATCGATACGAACCAATGGTGCTTTCAGATCGATACGAACAACAACTGAGTGATAGATACGAACGTGGCATGCGACGGACTCGATCAGGGGTTCGCTAGTCGATATGAACTCGATGGGCACGAACACTGTCCGGGATCGATTCGAAGACGATCGATTCGAGGACGATCGTTTCGAAATCGCTAGCTCTTGGTGGATTCGAACAAACTGAGGCGGTGTCGTCCTGATGGATACGAATACGATGGATTCGAAGCGGGGTGAAGCTATTTTGATGGATACGAATCTGATCGATTCGAATAGGTTGTCTCTGATGGATACGAACAACACATTTTATCTAACTTGTATCGATCATATCTCGTTCATACGAACTCCGATTTACCTGAAAATTGGAACGTTGGCTTTCATGGCTTTGCTTGTCATATCTTGTCAATTACGGTCCGATCCGGACTTGGGAAAAATTCATCGATATCCATGGTTATCTTGCAATGCATAGCTGAATATTCATGACTAATTATTATTGATTTTCAGTCAGTTTTGGGTATCTCAGCTTTGCTAAAAGTTGGGATAACATTTTGCCCCCCAAAACATGCCTTTTGGTAAAAGGTGTGTTTTGATCAGTCTCAAATTGAATGCAGCAAGTTCATGTTCTGTTCAGAGGTTATAGCAATTTCAATCAAGTTCATGACTGTTCGAAGCCAAATCATTATCAATTTCTTCCAGTGGAAGTTAAAAATGAAATTTTTCAGTCTCTCCGGACCATCGATGGCCTCTCCAGACCCTTGCCAAGCCCATTCTAGACTTAGCGATCGAATAGAAAGGTCCTATTGCACCCCGGCGTTGTTCTCTATTCCTTGCACTCTGGCCCCAGTTAGGGCGTATAGCGATGTCTTGGTCGTTCTGGACCGATCACAGCCTTTTCGGGCTCTTGCTGGATCCCATTCTTTCACTCTTTGGTGAAGGGGAAACAACGTTAAGTGGGTCGATCCTGTCGCTCTCCGGCGAAGCGACCCACTTCTTGCACTCCGGTTCAGTGTATTTGAACATTAAGCGATGTCATGACCTGAATCGTCGGCCGATCACAGCCTCTCCGAGCTCTTATCGAATCCCGATCCAATCACTCTCCGGTGAATAGGAAACGATGCTTAAGTGAGTCGATCCTATCGCTCTCTGGCGAAGCAACTCACTTCTTGCACTCCGGATCCCGCCTCTCCGGGTAGGATCATAAAGCGATCATGTTTATATTGGTATTTAATGCTCATCCTTTAACTCTCCGGTCAAAGGTATATTTCAAGAAATTCAAGTTTATTTATTAAATTTAGGTCCTAGATGTTCAATCTCAAACATCAGGAAAAAACTAAACATTGCCTCTCCGGGCAGATCGGTCTACCTCCATCTCAGAGCATGCCTAAGGATCTCTCTGGTTCCCATACATGAGTAAGTGGAGTAGCCGTTTATTCTGAAAACAAATCTAATGAAATTATTTGACCGAAGTCCAAATCCTGAACTTGGCCCTTGCCATCTTAATCAATTGATGATGAGTCACGATCCCGATCCAGGATCGTTTCTGTTAAGTGGAGGTGGTAGTTGTTCGGGCCTTACCGCCGCTGCCCGTTCTCTGATATATTGTGGCAATATACCACTCCTGGCATGTTCTTCCACCTTGTCCTTTAGGTGGCGGCATTCGTCGGTTGTATGCCCATCCAGCTCATGGAATATGCAATATTTTCCGGTTCTACGCTCCTGCTCTGTGGGATCTCTCCTGGGTGGTTTTCGATAGGGGAGTTGCCCCCGAGTTTCAGTGTAAATCCTTTCTAGGCTTGCCATCAAATCTGTGTATTGCCTGAATCTAGGCTCTCGGAATTTCTTCCGTTTATCAGGACCATCATGTGCGTCATCCTGCTTTCTCTTTCCTTTGTCTGCCCTGGACTGTTCCCTGGCGGTTCCTTCGCCTTGTGCAGCATTTACTTCCTGCCTCTCGGCTCGTGATTCTTCTAATCGAATGAATTTCTCAACTTCATGGTAAAACTCCCCAAGATCTTGTGGTGGATCTCTTGTCAATGAATCTTTGAATTCGGTGCCTTCTCCAACTCCTGCTACCGCCGCCATCAAAATCATCGATGGATCCGGGCGATCTACAGAAGCCACCGTTGCATTGAATCGCAGCAGAAAACCTTTTATGGACTCTCCGGTCCTTTGCTTTATCGAAGCTAAAGTCATCACACTCTTGGGTCTTGTTACATGGACCCTAAATTGTTCCATGAAGCAATCTACAAGCTCGCCCCATGTCCTGATCGATCCAGTCTTTAATTGCCTGAACCAAAGTGCAGCCAAGTCTAACAAAAATAAAGGGAAACAACGTGCCATCACTTCCTCAGATGCTCCTAGTACTTCCATGTGTCTAATGTATCGTGTAATATGCATGGTCGGATCCGACTTCCCATATACGGATCCGGCGTTGGTAGTTTGAACTTTGGAGGGTTCCTTGCATTCCTGATATTCGGAGTGAACGGACTCCGACTGACTTCTTCCAACCCTCCGCTAGACAATCCTCCTCTCATGAGTCGTCGCACTAATCCAGCCATCTTTTCATCTCCATCCTGAGGTTTCTCTCTTGGTCTTGAAGGGTATTCTGGTACATACTCTTCGTGTGGCCCGTTAGCGTTGGTGTTGGCTCCAGCTTGTTGAGCTCCATCTGTCGGCCTTCCAGCATCAGATCCTGAGGGTCTGCCCCCAAGTCCTTGTTGATTGTCTTCTGGATCTGCATTCTGACCTTCATTGGGTTCCGCAATCCTAGCTCCTTATTCCACATTCATAGCCGCTGTAGCTGGTCCTAGGCTCTGCACCCCTGCAGCTCTCATTTGTTCGAAGAAATTTTGCAGCATCTATTGTTGGCTCTTCATTATTCTTTCGTGCATCAGATTGGTCATGGTCTCCATTTCGTCTCTGGTGATGTAGATCGAAGATGGCTCTTCTCCAGCACCAGAGGATGCCTCTTGACTTCCTCGTTGTTGGCTTTTCTCAGCTCTTTGTCTCATCTGTCGAGTCATTGTCTCCCAAATCTGATCCCTTCAAGCTTTTAAATATGAACTTCAAATCTTTCG
This sequence comes from Allium fistulosum, assembly GCA_030737815.1. Lineage (NCBI taxonomy): Eukaryota > Viridiplantae > Streptophyta > Magnoliopsida > Asparagales > Amaryllidaceae > Allium > Allium fistulosum. The sequence goes on from CM060901.1 coordinate 1,251,173,200, forward strand.
TAGCGGGTGCTAGTTGCTTCTCAGTGAAAGCACCAAAGTGTTTGCGCCAAAAATGGTCACAAACCCCAAGTATTGTGAAAGCACCAGTGTATGAATACAAATCAGCAATATTCAGACACAAATCTCAGATCTAAGCTAGCAATAAACAACAATCCAGAAATAAATCACAAGAACACGAGATTTATAGTGGTTCGGCTATCTCTGGCCTACGTCCACTTCAATGATTTTTATCTTTTATTGATGTTCTTCGCTGATTACAGATGATTACAGCAGATACAATGAATGAACTCGAGTATAACAGCAATGGAAAGAAGTAGAGTTGAATCCGACAGAGTCTGGACGTTGGTCCGCCCAAAGATCCCCTTTTCTACAGGCTTCAGGTGGCTATTTATAGGCGTAGGAGGCTGAGATCGTGCTCAAACTTCGGGAGACTTCTTTTGGCATGTGAGTGGACCCACACGACCGACCCCACCAAGTTTTGGCTCGATCTATGATCGATTCGAAGCTATTTCGTATCGATTAGAAAATGCTCCAATCGAGCTGAAACTTGGCAAAGACAATCTTTACCTCATGTGTAAACTCCTATGAAAATTTCGTTGCATTTGGATCAACGGTTTGTGAGATATGATCGATACAAGATTGTATTTGTACTGCTGCGTTCGAATCCACGCTTTCGTATCCATCCGTTCGACTCGATCGAGGCAAATGCATAGGAGATGACGTGGTGCGAGTTTTCTGGATCGATCCAATTCTTGCGGCGTATTGACCGAGTCTTCCATGCGCTTTTCTCGCATCGCCATTCCACGTTGATGAAGACCATTTCTCATCCATCGCATGCAACTTCATTCGCACCTGCAATTTATTAGTGGGATGCTCGGATCGATCGATTTTGGTCAAGTTCGTATCTGTCAGATCGATACGAACCAATGGTGCTTTCAGATCGATACGAACAATAGCTGAGTGATAGATACGAACGCGGCATGCGACGGACTCGATCAGGGGTTCGCTAGTCGATATGAACTCGATGGGCACGAACATAGTCCGGGATCGATTCGAAGACTATCGATTCGAGGACGATCGTTTCGAAATCGCTAGCCCTTGGTGGATTTGAAAAAACTGAGGCGGTGTCGTCCTGATGGATACGAATACGATGGATTCGAAGCGGGGCGAAGCTATTTTGATGGATACGAATCTGATCGATTCGAATAGGTTGTCTCTGATGGATACGAACAACACATTTTATCTAACTTGTATCGATCATATCTCGTTCATACAAACTCCGATTTACCTGAAAATTGGAACGTTGGCTTTCATGGCTTTGCTTGTCATGTCTTGTCAATTACGGCCCGATTCGGACTTGGGCAAAATTCATTGATATCCATGGTTATCCTGTAATGCATAGCTGAATATTCATGACTAGTTATTATTGATTTTCAGTCAGTTTTGGGTATCTCAGCTTTGCTAAAAGTTGGGATAACATAGTCTAGATAATGGAGTTGATATAACCCCTTCTATCATTACCGATGTAGATGCTATGTCCGGCATCTTTCAAAAGAGTCTACAATACTCAAATGAATCATGATCCCACATGGATTCCATCATCTCGACAGATTTCAGAACCATATATGGATTCCATTATTCCACTTCCAAAACATAGAGCCAATATAATAGTTTTGAAGTTGTATTTGGAAAGTAAAACACTTACCGATCCTGGACTCTTCAAAACTAATTGATGAATTTTGCCATATTCAACAACATTGTGAATGATCGCATAAGGAAGCAAAGTCATGTATACTTTTCGCAAGCAAGTAAATGCACAAGCACTATCAGTTCAGACAAAGCACGATCAAGTCACCTAAACGACTTCTAGTCCCTTTTTAATTAATTTATCCTTTATTAATTATAAAACCTTTTTATTAGAAAAACTCCATTTTATCTAATAAAGCTTCTTTCATTAGTCAAAACTTCCATTCTTAATTAATACTCCTTTATTAATTAAAACTTCCTTTATATGCTTGTATATACGTTTAGTTTCTCTTTATTGAAGATATACACTTGTATTCTTACTACTTAACTATTTATTCATACTCCATTTAATACTTCAAAAGTATTCATATACTTATCTCAACGGTGTAAGTATATTCATAAATCATTAACAAGATTTACTTTCTTTGAACTAAAATCAAAGAGGTTAAAGAGAATTTTACTTAAACACTATTACTGTAAACCCCTTCTATCTTATTTATTTTAAACACACACTTTTTCTATCTTTATTCCAAAAAGATTCCATACTTGTTATTATCTTTAAAATTCCATTATAAAAGACCTAAATATATTCATAATCAGTTAATCATAGTTTTCTACTTTAAAATACAATTCGAGTATTTAAAAATAAATGTTTCTAAAACATTGTTTACTACAAACCCAAAAAAATTATACTTTGAACATTATCTTTAAAACACTCTATTAAAGATCTAATTACATCTATAAGGATTAAAGGTAAGTGTTATTTAAACAGTATCACAACAAACCCAAAACAATTTATTTATCTTATTTAGTCAAGTTCTATAGTCGACTAATCGACTGTCTAATTCAAAAATGATTGCTTATACAAACCAAGGTATGTATACTTAACACGTTTTCGACATTACAACTTAACTATTTCTCATCCCTACTCGAAAATCAATATTGACTCTTACAAATAGAGGTCCACCTTGATCGGCTTTTAGTGTTAAGTATAGTAGTACTATCATTCCATATGCAAGAAAACAACATGTTCATTCACAAATATTACATCTCATTCCTTCTCCTAAAACAATAGTCTTTTGAAATTGCTTGTATAAAAAAGTTAGAACCCCTTTATATATATATATATGTGTGTGTATGTGTGTACAATAGTTTTATTTAATAAGATGATATGATTTAAAATAACTTAACGACGAAAAGTGAAATAAAAACTCTTACTTTAACAAAAGATCACGATATTTTTGTAAACTTATATATAGATAAAATAATAAATAGTTATAGAAAATATTGGTTCAAAAATAGTTACATAATACTGAACTGAAAACTTTGACTTAAATAAACAAGTTTTGTATGTATAAATTAAGAAAACCTTTACTTTAGAAATTAAAAATAAATTCTTTTAAAATATACGTAAACTTCAAACTTCTTTTAAAATAATTGTACATCTTTTATAAAAATCTTTTGAAAATATGTCATAAAAATATCCAAAGTATAACATTTTAAACTTTACTCAAGACTTGTTTTTCCAAAGTGCATCCATAATGACTATCGCTATATGGATCATAACATTTATAACTTTGTTTGATAAGTAAAATAGCTTTGAAAATTCACTTTCTACTATCTTTTGTACTTCTATAAGTATTGAAAACATCTCATTCTAAAGTATTCAAAATATAGAGTTTAAAATGTAAAATAGAAGAGAAGTATTCAAAATGCATTTATAGCGACTATCGCTGTATGGACATGATGTGCACGTAAATGTGCATATTTTTACCACCATATTTAACCTAATTAAATTAAATAAATGATCATATTGGGTATTTTCACATGTTTAAACCAAAATTCAAATTATTTTCAAAACGTCACATTTTCATCTTCATATAGGGGAAAAAGTGTCATTTTTGTGCATATATTTATTTGAGAAAATTTAATTGGAAATTTCTATATTATTTTGTAGGAGAATTGGATGGAAATTAAAGTGATTTCATGAAGAAATGCATGCACAAAAGGAAACAAAGCAAATGAAGATGATAATAATTCAAACTCATGAACATGGAGGACCCCACCTACCCACTTACCTTGATTTTCAATTAGGAGCTAATGCACATGCTAAAAGGCCATTAAAGCTTCATGCACATTTAAGTGGAGAATTAACATATGCTAATGATTACTTGGTGGCCACACAACCTCAAGGACAATTTAGGCATTCCCCAAAAATATGAATTAGGGTTTCATACATGTATAAATACCCCTTATCTTCATGTAATTAGCTCTCTCTTCTTTAGGCTCTCTTCTCTTAGTTAGTTTAGATCAAAAATAATATGAGAGCTCTCTTTCTTTTCATGGCTACTTAGCCATTTCTTCTTTTATGTAATTGTTTTTTTATGCAATTTACATACATGTTCTTCTCTTTTCTTGTTTATTTCCTTTCATGCTAGTAGTGTAGTTTCATTTATTCATGCAAGTAGATTAGTGTTTATTTCTTTACTTAGCTTTTCTTTTCATTTTGCTCTCGTTTTCCTCTTGTTTTCATTTAATGTTGCAAGCTACATTTGTTTATTTGATAACAAATATGAAAGGCTAAACCCCTTCAATTTAGGAGTAATGAAGCTCTCTAATTATGTAGCTTCAACATAGTTTGATAATTAATTCTCTCCTTTTGTGCTTCATGGAAAAATGGTGTTTATGTAATTTTATGTTTAGTATTGAGTGTGATAGCCTATGTTGTTCAAAACAAATAGGCTATGCTTAGTCATATGAATCACAAATTGCCTCTTCATCTGCATATGATTATGGCAATGAAGTGAAACTAAATCAAAATTTGATGGTCTATATTTCTAATCAATAGTTAATAGGCCATGCTTAAAATAGATTTCATTTTCAACTTGTTATTTTTCATGAGAATTAAAAGTGGTTTAAGGGTTGTGTTATAGTTTGATGGCTTATGTTGAGTTAATTAATAGCATAAATAGGCCTGATAAACACATCATTTAAATTCACTTATGACCAAAAAAGAGAGATCATAATTTCATGTTTTTTGAACTATATGATCTAGAGAGTGAAATTATCTCTAAATTGTCATTTAACTTTCATATTTTTATCTATTTTTCTTTTGCTAGTTTTTGTTAGTTTTCTTACATTTCTAGATTAATTCACTCTCGACTTTGGTATAATTTGATTGAAAGAGATTTAAAATCAACAATTCCCTGTGGATCGACCCGTACTCACTACGTACTACGATAGTACGCCGTGCGCTTGCAGTTAATTTTATTATAAATTTTTTGACGATTTTCTAAACCGATAGGAAATCCGTCGTTAAACAAGTTTTTGGCGCCGTTGCCGGGGAGTTGATTTGATTTATTTTCTATTCTTCGAATTATTTTCATTTGATTTTATTGTGTGTTTGTCAAAAAAGTTATGTGTATATTTGTTGTGTGATTTGATTTGTGTGATTGTTTATTGCTTGTTGTTTTCTATTCGCATTGCATTTGAATATTTTCTTAAAAAAACCACACTCTTTTATTTGAAAAAGAAAAAAAACAGTTGTTTCATTTCATTTTTTTTACATTGCAATTTTCATCATTACATTTACAATTTCTTTTTACAATTTCACATTGCCTAAACTGTTTTTGTCAACTTCCCTGCAACTGTACATCTCTGTGCACACAATCACCACCAATCATATACCACTAGCTTCGACCACGGCAATACACATCATATCAGCCATACAAACCCCTTCACTGCCCAAGCTATTGACCTTCCTCCTCAAACTGTTCAGACAGAACATTAACCCACACCCAAACAGAGCACTGCCTCGACTGCTCTACTTCCCATAACAGAGTCTGTCATCACTTTTCTCCTCACCATACATTCTTCCCACATAACTGTACAATAGTGCACATCCTTCTCCTCATCATGAACTGCTACTGTCCACTGCCAATATATACCATTTCTATCACTTCTCTGTTCATCTCATTCACTCCATCTATTCACTTGCATACAAACCAAGCTTTGTCTTCACATACTTCACACCACTACCATTCATCCTTTGCTAATCACCATCCCCTTCTCTGACAACTAAACTATCTTACTTCCTTCCCGAACACCTACTGCAGCCCCACCTCTTGATTCAATAATTTCATCCACCACATATACTTCAACTTCACTTGTCGCATACTCTTCAATAATCTACCCTGCAACATTACAGCAAACCATATCACTACCTACTCATCTCCAGCAAAACAAACTCACCACTAACTTGCTATTGCTACAAGCAACTTCTTCACCATTTTACTGTCAACACGTCCATCCACCAACATATCACAACTCATTCACCATACCATATCAATATACTCCTCGACCACACTGCATCAATTCCATACAACCCGATTATCAAATACCCTGCAACACACTGCATACAATCTCAACAGAACCCACGATATATACATCAACCATCCCACAGCATATTCATCAACCATCCCACTATTCCAAAACAATTCATACATCCATACAAAAGAAAACTTACCAGAAACTGTCTGACAATCTACCTTACTTGCCTTTCTTCAACATACCCTCACTGCCTTCGAGTGCAACAACCACTAACACAGCAGTCTCCAAAGCCACATCTCCAAACAATCACCCATCAGCCTCTGTTCATAACCAGACCCCTCCACCACCTCCGCCATAATTCCCAAACCAGTTAGCCTACCATTGTCATTGACTGTACATTAACAGCAGCATCACACCAACCAAAAACATTTCCAACTCTACTGTCACTGCAATGAACCTCCTTATATTTCTTCCACTGCCAGTCCATCATCTTGAATCGCCACTGACAACTCACTACAACATCATAGTGCAAACTATCATCCACTTGCAACATTGAACAACTGCATACACCATACTTACATCATTTGACTGCAACTTCCACTTACACTTCATTCTCCACCTTACTACTGCTTCTCCACCAACAACTCCATAAGTCGAGCACCTTGCTTCACAATACAACTCAACTCGCTACTTCGACTCCTGCAACCACGATGCTTAATCCTCCAACATAATCGAACAACCCATACTTCATCTCTCCTTTGTCGTAACTCCTTGCAACCCGCCGCGCCGCAATCCAATTCGCGACTTCCATCAGCCAACCTCGAACCACCCAATACTCAATCCCAAACTTCCCAAATCCACTTGCGAAAATCCACAAATCCACGCTCGTCACCCTAGAAAACGGCGAATCAACTAATCGCAATTTTGCATTGCGATTTTGAATTGAATTTTTTTTTTGGTTGCGATTTTGAATTGATTAATTATGAATTAACGAATTTACGTAGTATTGATTTGGATTTCGGAGGAGGGTGCACAGTTTAATTTGTTTGATAGTGTGGTAATTATTTTAGGCCGGGCTGGTTACATTTTTTTTCTCTTATATAGTGAGTGAGATTGTTAATTAAAAAAAAACAAAACAAGTTTGTTTTTGTTTCACTTCTTCCATTATTAAAAAAACATTTGCTTTCTTTTAGTCTAGTTTTGTTTTACCCTTTAATATATATATATATATATATATATATATATATATATATTTAATTTTAAATTTGTTTTTAGCTCCATCCTAACTTTAAAAAAAAAATAAGTTTTAATTTGTTTATTTTCACTTGTTTGTTTTGTTTTGATTTCTTCTTGATATATATATATATATATATATATATATATATATAAACTGTACATATCTTGTTTTTATTTTCAGGTTGTCAAAGAAGATTAGGAAAAGAACCGCTTGCCAAAAAATAACTGCTTGCTTATAAAAATTTTGCTACTTTTAATATCTATTTATTGTTTTTATCTTGCTTTGCATTGTTGGTTGTTTGCATTTGCATAAAAAAATTTCAATATATATATATATGTATTCATTCGTAGTTGCATTGTTAATACACGTTTATTTTCTGCTTTGCATTTCATCTTAGAATTTGATTAATAATAACAGTTAGACATCGATAACACTTAATTGTATATTGACAAATTGTCTTCTTTAAACAATTTAATTTCTTGGTGTCTAGGCTACGGCAGAGTAATAACCATTTATAAATATTATGGTGATTCGTAAATATTATAGTGGTTGTTCCTCTGAAGGTACTTAAACCTTCGGCTACATTGCTATGGTGATTCGTGGTGCACCGATAAATCATGTCTGTTACCTGGCTAAGAACTATCCTGTTGATTTAAGACAAAGTGTGATTATACAATTTTGGGTTAAATTAGGATAAATCATTTGCAATTAACCCTTGCATTCATTTAGTTGCATTAGTTCATGCATATTTAAAAAAAAAATCCAAAACTAAAAAAATTGTAAATATTTCTTAACTTGGTTTTTTTTAAATCCTTTCTTTTGAAATTTATTTTTCAATCAAAAATCAAAAATCAAAAAAAAAATTGAGTTAGTTTTCTTCTTATAAATCAAATATATATATATATATATATATATATAAAACCTTTTCAAAAAAGCCAAAAAAAATTTGGAAATCAAAAACAAAACAAAAATCATTTTTCCATTTTGAAAAATAAATTCTATTTGTAAATATTTTTTGTATAGAAAAAACCAAAAAACATTCTTGAAAATGTCCGAATTTCCATATTCACATGAATTCTACGATAGTTGTGAAAATCAATATTATCCATATAATTTCACACCAAATTCTTATGGATATTCCAACAACAACTATAGTTTAAACGATTCAAATTTTGAACCACAAAATTTTCAAAATGATGACCAACCTTCAAATCTTGAAAATAACATTTCGTCTTTACTTGAAATCTCTACACAACAAAATCAAATGATAAATGATTTGTGTAATTATTATTTGTGTGATAACTCAAGTCAAAATTTTCAAAGTAATCAAGATTTGAATTCACTTCAAAATGCAAACGATTTCGAGTATAACCCATGCCAATTTAATTTTGAACTCCAAAATGAATTTCAAAATCAAAACGAAAATGTGATCCATTTTTCAAATAAATTTGGCAATGGTAATAATCTTGACTACGATACGAGTGAAATTTTTTGTTTTTAACAAATCCAATTCGAAAATTCTCAAGTTAATAACTATAAATTGGATTTTGTTGAACAAATGGACATAATTTACGATGATCACACGGATTTGTTGATTGAAACATATATTAAACAACGTTATAAACAAAATCAAATCCCACTGTGTGACGAGTCAAGTGATAATCCACCTTTTACCCAAATCGACGATTTTCAAATAACAACTTTTGAAATTAAAAATGAAAATCTTAACGAAGTTGTTGAAAATTTGGTAATTGACTTGGATTTCAATTCTTTTGAGGGTGAGAAACTTGATTTAAATTTTGATCTTCCTTTTTCCGATTTCGAAAAATTAAATACAACAACTTCGGATTTTGAACTTGATACATGTAATGAAGTTGTTGATAATCCAATAAAGGAAGACAAATTTAATGAACATGAATTTTTTGGAATTCTCGAAAACGAGTTGTCGAATTTTAAAGGGTAAGATTTAAATCACCATTTTAATTTTGAAATAAATAATTCTAAAGAATTTTTCAATGAAGAGCTTGAATTTCTATTTGGTGAAAATAAACTTGAACTTCAACCAATTGTTTTATCGACCCCAAAAATCATCGAAAACAAAACAACTCATACGATTTTTAATAAAATGACATTCGTTTTTCCTAATCAACATTCAACTTCGAAATCTTTTACGGTTTGGTTTTATGCACTTGAGCTGTGTCTCGCATACTTGACGAGACAAATGAATCGGTCTTTGGAAGACCGTTTCATTTACTTTTTGACGATATACTTTCTGAACTCTTGTAAATAATAATCTTTTCGTTTTCATGTAAATATTGGTCATCTTTTTATTTTTGTTTTATTTTTCTCCTTTCACTTGGGTTGATTATGGGAACACAGTCAAATCAAGTGTGGGGAGAGACTCGTCTTCTTTTTGATTTTTCATGATTAATTTTTCATTTTTCCTCCAAAACTCAAAAAAATATAAAAACAAATTTCAAAAACAAATTTTTTTATAAGCATTTTGATTTATTTTTTAAGAAACGCTATAAGATAAATATATGGTTTTGGTTTATTAAATTGAAATTTTTTGAAAATTTATTCGTCTTAACAAAAATAAAAATGAAGTTTGGTTACAAATAACAATGGTTTAACTAGTATATAGAAGATTCATACATGTTAATTATGAAGTACATCCTAATTGAAAATCTTTGTTTTAAAAAGTGGTGAATTTAAAGTAAAGGATATAACATGTTTTTTTTGTCTTTTAAGTTAAAGGGTGCTAAGATGATTTTGCAAAACTCTCTTACTAAAAAAACAAAAAAAACAAAAAAAAAGAGAAGAAAAAAATATATTTCTTGTATATATGTATATATTTTTAGTAAACACTTAGAGTCATGTGTTCACACTCGTGTGTTCACTCGCCATGCTCTGTACCCTTCTCACTTAAGCCCGAAAGGCAGTGCACGATCCGTATATCTGGCCTCAGTTTATCTGAGTTAGGTGTGTGTATATAAAAATTATTTTACTAATAATGCTTACAGTCAATAAGTGTTCACACTTGTGTGTTCACTCGCCACGCTCTATATTCCCCTCACATGCGAGGCAGTGCATGGGTAATATATCTGGCCTCAGTTTATCTGAGTTAGGCATATGTAAATATTATTAATATAAATAAAATTTCAAATAAAAAATTAGAGAGAGTAAGAAATTGAAATCCAAGCACTATTTTAACTTGTTTGATTTGACTTGTTATTGAAAAGAAATGAAAATACCACTTTGATAACCAACTAAGGATCCATTTCATAGTTACACTGTATTATCGACCGAATGAACGAGTTAAACTATAGCCCATTTCTTACGATAACTTCGTTTTTATTGGAAATTTTGACGAGTAAATGACTTCAATTTCAAGATAATGACCAAAACCTATATTTAACTTATTTGTATCGATTTAAAAGTAAACCCTTCATTTGTATATATTTTCAAAAACTTGCATTCAAGTCTTTGTAAATAAATCTTGCATTTTATAAATATTTTCTTATCGCATTCGGATTTTGTGGGTAGTATCTGCTGAAAACTCTCACGAGACAACACTCGTCCTACTGGGGACACCTAGAGGTTTAACGGCTTGTTGCATATGCTCAATGTAATCGTGCTCCCAATGAAAACGGATTTATCTTAGTTTTAGTTTATTCGAGGACGAATAAAAAGATAAGTGTGGGGATATTTGATGTGCACGTAAATGTGCATATTTTTACCACCATATTTAATATAATTAAATTAAATAAATGATCATGTTGGGTATTTTTACATGTTTAAACCAAAATTCAAATTATTTTCAAAACGTCACATATTCATCTTCATATAAGGGCAAAATGGTCATTTTTGTGCATATATTAATTTGAGAAAATTTATTTGGAAATTTCTATATTATTTTATAGGAGAATTGGATGAAAATTACAAGTGGTTTCATGAAGATATGCATGCACAAAAGTAACAAAGCAAATGAAGATGAAAATAATTCAAACTCATGAACATGGAGGACCCCACCTATCCACTTACCTTGATTTTCAATTAGGAGCTAATGCACATGCTAAAAGGCCATTAAAGCTTCATGCGCATTTCAGTGGAGAATTAACATATGCTAATGATTACTTGGTGGCCACACTACCTCAAGGGCAATTTAGGCATTCCCCAAAAATATGAATTAGGGTTTCATACATGTATAAATACCCATTATCTTCATGTAATTAGCTCTCTCTTCTTTAGGCTCTCTTCTCTTAGTTAGTTTAGATCAAAAATAATATGAGAGCTCTCTTTCTTTTCATGGCTACTTAGCCATTTCTTCTTTTATGTAATTCTTTTTTATGCAATTTCAATACATGTTCTTCTCTTTTCTTGTTTATTTCCTTTCATGCTAGTAGTGTAGTTTCATTTATTCATGCAAGTAGATTAGTGTTTATTTCTTTACTTATCTTTTGTTTTCATTTTTCTCTATTTTTCCTCTTGTTTTCATTTAATGTTGCAAGCTACATTTGTTGATTTTAACAAATATGAGAGGCTAAACCCCTTCAATTTAGGGGTAATGAAGCTCTCTAATTATGTAGCTTCAACATAGTTTGATAATTAATGCTCTCTTTTTTTGCTTCATGGAAAATGGTGTTTATGTAATTTTGTGTTTAGTATTGAGTTTGATAGCCTATGCTGTTCAAAACAAATAGGCTATGCTTAGTCATATGAATCACAAATTGCCGCTTCATCTACATATGATTATGGCAATGAAGTGAAATTAAATCAAAATTTGATGGTCTATATTTCTAATCAATAGTTAATAGACCATGCTCAAAATAGATTTCATTTTCAACTTCTTGTTATTTTTCATGAGAATTAAAAGTGGTTTAAGGGTTGTGTTATAGTTTGATGGCTTATGTTGAGCTAATTAATAGCACAAATAAGCCATACTTATGATAAACACATTATTTAAATTCACTTAACCAAAAAGAGAGATCATAATTTCATATTTTGTTGAACTATTTGATCTAGAGAGTAAAATTATCTCTAAATTGTCATTTAACTTTCATATTTTTATCTATTTTTTTTGCTAGTTTTTGTTAGTTTTCTTACATTTCTAGTTTAATTCACTCTCGACTTCGGTATAATTTAATTGAATAGAGATTTAAAATCAAGAACTCTCTACGGATCTACCTGTACTCAATACATACTACGATAGTACGCCGTGCGCTTCCGGTTAATTTAATTATAAATTTTTTGGCAATTTTCTAAACCGATAGGAAATCCGTCGTTAAACAGGACAATTCCATATTCAGTTAAAATTCAACTTCATTCAGCCACATATACATAAGTCATTCCTAAGTTCAATTAACATCAACAAGAAGAATGGAATAATATATAAACAAGTCCAAGTCCAATGCCAAAATTCGCATTTACATATGCCATTACTTATGCTCAATTAAACAACACAAATCAAAGCCTTCTAAGGCACAACAAATAAACAAATCGCATGCTTTTCAAAGCACATAATTATGGATTACAAATTTAATTAGTTAGGGTCTATTATTATTATTAATAGTAAGAAAAATTGTTGATTTTTTAACAAGCAAATTGTCAACTTTTAAAGATTCATTCAAGGAGTGAGATAACTCACATTTCTACCAAAGCCAAGCTAGCTCTTTCCAACCTCAGCCTAGCAACAACAAAACAACCTTCTACCTTCAACCCACATCCACATGAACAAGAGAAAAGGGAGAAGAACGTGGACATCCAGGAAGAGAATGGCCAAAATGGGCTCGGCCTAGGTTTGGATGGCCTAGAATGCTCACGACCAAGATGATAAAAGTAGTTTAAGTGATGTTTTAAGGCTTGCTATAGAGCATGGGAAATCCTAGCTAAGAGGTACTCTAATTAGAGAAAGTTATTAGTAGAAAAATAGTGTTTTGAGAGTGTTTTTTTATGGAATTAGCAACTAAACTTGTGAAGGCTTTGGTTTTTAAACTTGAAAATGAAGTGGCATAAGACCCTTAAACTCCTCCACCATCATGCTTAATGCCTCCACTCACTCCACTTATGCCATACTCCCCTTACACACAGCATGCCGTCCTAAATTACTCCTTGATTTAGGGGTCTTTGTCCCCTTAACCCTTATTATGTTTAGTTAATCTATGGCTAAGAAGTTAAGTGATATAAACATTTGTATATATCTTCATACGTTACAACACCAGTGCAAAACTGTTTGAACAACTTTTGTTGAATAAAAGTTCTTTATCCATAAAACATTGGCTTGTTAATGGATACCTGAAATATCTGAAATCCGTCTGCATCCGTATACGAAAAATGGATAAGTATCTAATATCTGGGAAAAGGGATACAGATGCGTATATGAAGTTATCTGCATCCAAAATTTATTCGTCTTTTTTTTGTCAAGATTATTATTAATATTTTTTTTGTTTTTGTACAACGATAGACATGTGTATAATTCTTATTAAGCTAATAGTTTGTATTATATGAATTTAATGCATATTAGTTGCTCAAAACTATTTCATATCATTCTATTTGCTTATTTTTGACACTTTTATACTCAATGGATTGAACAAAGTTTATGTATTAAGATTAAATTTCTCGATTTATCAATTGTTAGTGGATAGGATAATTATCTGATATCCATCCACATCTGCGGATGCAGATATCTAATATTCGAAAATGATTTCAAATGCAGATGTGGATATCACACTATTTGTATCAGAAAATATCCGTTTACATGTCTAATAAAATGATTTTCGATCACATTATCAATATTCTTCAAGTATATATTTTTGTAAATACATTTCAAAAACAAGATTTCAAACATTATCTAATAAATAAATAGTGTTTGACAATGTTATAAAATCATATTTTTTACATTAAATCCTAGATTTAAATAATTCAGATATGTAAATACAAAATGTTCGAAATTCCGGGTTGTTAAATTTGTTCATGTTTTACTCTTAATCATATCACAAACAAGTCAATTAACACCCAAAGGTATTTACGATCATTCTATTATCATCAAAATTTTATTATCATCATTTAAAACAACAAAAATATGTGTAATCCAAATCTAAACAGACTAGGATATGAAATTGGGTAAGCATTAGTCACCAAGCTTGAAAAAATGATTAAAGATCTCTTTTCTCATTAAAACTAAAGCTGGTTTTGTCTTAAATTTGTTTTCCTTCTTTTCCCTCCTTTTATAATGGTGGCCTTGGCACAATTGTTTTTTTATAAAAATGAAAATAAATGAAGAGAACAAGATATTTTTTAGGGATAAGTGTTAATAATTTAGACTTGGGCTAAAACCCGTCTTTACCTAATCTTATTAATTCCTTAATTCCCTTTATTATTGTTGATTCATGAGTTTTGATTCATGCCACAAGCTTCAGAGATCATACGACGAGAATGCTATATGAAAGCGACAAAAAGAGAATAAGTGCATACCGTGCACTACAAAGGAGATAATCTTACAATCCAGAGATTAGTATGGATATTTTATTTTATTGAGTCTTAGAATAATGTTAAAATCATTCCTCAAATAGTTACACAAGCACACAAAACGTTTTATATCAAAATGGTGTTCACTGTGCATATAACATCAGGTCGGCCGACCGACCAGGATCCTCGGTCGACCGATCCTGTATCATATGCACAGTGACTTTCTGTTTTGTATACGTTTTTCAACTCAGCTGACCGGCCAGGTTTTCCGGTCGACCGACCAGAGAAAAACGGCTAGTTTTCTGAAGAGACGCAATCTTTTCATGAAGAGTAATGTCCTCTATTTCAAGAGGTATGGACACTACTGTTGACTAAAACTCTTCATGAAAGATTACAACTCTTCTACAACTATATAAACATATTCAATTCACTTATACAATAACCGATTCTTGTTTATATTTCTGAAATCTAATCTCTTTTCATTTCTGCAAATAAAAGTATTCACTCTTATTCAATATCACTAGAATCCTTGAATTCATTCATATACTTCGATTCTACGTGATTATCTTCCTTCTAAATCTTCACACACATACATACTCTTGAGGATTTGATTATAGGAAAGTTGTACTATCAAAAGACAATCAGTGTTATTTAGAACACATTCGTCAACAAACATTTTGTATTAAGTTGAAGTCCTCTTCGGTTGTTGAGGCGGAAAAATTCCTGTTCGGCTGCTCAGGTGTCGTATACCTATTCCTCCGGGTTAAGTGAGGGGTTTAGTTTAAATCCAGAGGGTATTCTGGGACTGGACGTAGAACGGGAAGTTCGAACCAGTATAAAAATTCCTGGTGTGCTTACTTTAATTTTTACTTTACTGTTATTACCAGTTTCCGCATTAATATACCATATTACACGATCCTTAGTACTGCACGTACACTTTCATTTGGTATCAGAGCAGGTTATCCTATAACCATCACAAAGTTATTTGATATTTACTTATTTTTAGTAATATGGCAACCACACAAATTAACGATGTTAACACTCACACTAATTCTAGTTTCACAGAAGGTCAATCGACTTCACGACCTCCACTTTTCAATGGTATAAATTATAATTATTGGTCAACTAGAATGAGAATCTATATGCAATCAAGTGGGTTTGATATCTGGAATATTATACAAAGAAAATACACAATTCCTACTGGAGAATACTCGACTTGGAGTAACACACAAAAACTAGATGCTACATCAAATGCTAAGGCTATGAATATTTTATTTTGTGCATTAGATAGAAATGAATTCAATAGAGTTAGTATGTGTACTTCCGGCTATGAAATTTGGAGAACTCTTAAAGTTTCACATGAAGGAACGAACAAAGTTAAATTGAGCAAAATTTCTATGCTGAAACATCAATTTGAAAACATTAAAATGAGGCCAAATGAATCTATAAATGACATGTACTCTAGATTTCAGGATATTTATCATGCTCTATTATCTCTAGAACAAAAGTTTACTGATTTTGATGTTGTTACAAAAATCTTGAATTCTTTAACGGACGAATGGGAACGAAAAGTCCTAGCTATTGAAGAAGCAACTGATTTGTCAACATTAAAACCAGAAGAATTGATAGGTAATTTAATGTCCTACGAAGTAAATTTGCAGGCAAAACGAAATGGAGCACAAGAAAAGAAAATTGTAGCATTCCAAGCAGAAAAAGATGATTCCGGCTCAGATAATGAAGATATGGCAATGATCGCTAAAAATTTCAAAAAGTTTTTGAAATTCAACAGAAACAAATTCAAGGGAAACAAAAATAATTCCAACAACAATTCTAATAGCAGCAAATCATCATCTTCAACAATGGAATGTTATGAATGTCACAAGAAAGGACACATGAAGAAAGATTGTCCAGATCGTAAAAAGAATAATTTCAAGAAGGACAAAACCAAACGAAAAGCTTTTTCAGTCACTTGGGACGACACTGACTCATCATCCTCATCAGAGAGTGAAAGTGATAATGAACAAGCAAATGTATGCTTCATGGCTTCGTCAGACAATGTAAGTGATTTTACTTTTGAACATTTAATTGAAATAAATTCTGAATTAGTAAATTTAACAAAACAACTTAAAAAGAAAAATAAGGAGTTACAAAGAAAGTTAGATAGAACAGTTTTAGAAGTAGATATGTTAAAAGATGAGAAGGTAATATTGGAAGAACTTGAAATCTCTCAACAATCGAATTCTAACTTATCTTCTCAAATTACGTCAATATCTGAGGAACTAGAAATTCAGAAAAATAAAAATGATGTTTTACTTTTTGAAAATAATGATTTAATATCTAAAATTAAGGATTTAGAGTTAGAAAAATCTAGTCTTAAAATAAAATTTGATGATATTTCTAAAAATGTTTCTAATTTCAATAAAGGAAGAGAAAATCTTTCTAGTATACTAGAAAACTCTCAAACTTCCAACAATAAATCTGGACTAGGATTTAAGAAACAAAATAATTCTGCTAAAAGTAAAATTAATAATAAAATTAAGAAAGATATTAGGAAAACAGTTTATTCAAATACTAAAACTATTAAGATGTGGATTCCAAAAACAAATAATACTTTGATAAGGAATAAACATATCAAAAGTTTTATGGAAACTGTTCATAATAACAAAAATTATGTCTATAAAGGGAATTCTGAACCCGTATGGGTTTGGTTTCCTAAGATCTAACTCTTAGGACCCTAAAAAGATTGGGTACCAACTTTTTATAAATTTTTTGCAGGTACCACATAAGAAGAGAGGAAAATGGATTTTAGATAGCGGTTGCTCAAAACACATGACTGGAAACAAAGAAATGTTGTCAAACATTATATACTCAAATGAAGGAGCAGTCACCTTTGGAGATAACTCAAAAGGATATATCATCGGCAAAGGCAATGTCAATAGCAACGGTACATCTAATTTACCTCTCATTACTGATGTTTTATTAGTTAAAAATTTAAAACATAATTTATTAAGTATTAGTCAACTATGCGACAAAGGTTTTAATATAACTTTTTCAAAAAATAAATGTAACATTTTTGATAAAAATCACAACATTATTTTCGAAGGAAATAGAGATAAAAATATTTATATCCTAAATATGAATGTTAATAATGATTCAAATTTGTGTCTAGTAGCTAAAGAGAATGATTCTTGCCTTTGGCACAAAAGATTTTGTCACATAAATTTTAATACCATCAACAAACTTGCTAAAAATAAATTAGTTAAAGGGTTACCCGATATAAAATTCAAAACTAACATATTTTGTGATGCATGTAAATTAGGAAAATTAACAAAATCTTCTTTTAAATCAAAGAAAGTAATATCTACAGAACAACCACTTGAACTTTTACACATGGATCTTTTTGGTCCAACTCAAGTGCAATCTATTATTCATAATAGATATGTTTTTGTTATTGTAGATGATTTCTCTAGATATACTTGGATTTTCTTTTTGAAAAATAAAAGTGATACTTTTGATAATTTTAAAGTTTTTGTTAAAAGAATTCAAAATATTAAAACTTTGAAAATTAAAAATATAAGAAGTGATCATGGAGGCGAATTTGAAAATGAAGTTTTTGAACAATTTTGTAACAAAAAAGGTATTAACCATAATTTTTCTTTTCCTAGAACACCACAACAAAATGGAGTTGTAGAAAGGAAAATTAGAACGTTACAAGAATGTGCAAGAACTTTACTAAATGGAACAACTTTATCGAAACAATTTTGGGCAGAAGCTGTAGCTACTGCTTGTTATGTACTGAATCGCGTTTCTATTCGACCATTAACTAAAAATACACCATATGAACTTCTAAATGGAAGAAAACCAAATATTTCATATCTAAAAGTTTTTGGTTCCAAATGTTTTATTTTAAATACTAAAGATCAACTAGGCAAATTCGATCCAAAATCCAATGAAGGTATATTTGTTGGATATTCGGAACGAAGCAAGGCCTATCGAATTTATAATAAACGAACTCAAATTATTGAAGAAAGTTTACATGTTTCTTTCAACGAAAATTTTAAAAATATAAATCCGAGTGTTACTATTGATTCTGATGATGAATCTACTCAGAATGAGAATATTAGTACAAATGAAAATCTTGATATTCATGAAACCAATACAAATGTAACTTCTAATTTAATAAAATCTCCACCTAGAATTTTAAAAGATCATCCTGTGCAAAATATAATTGGAGAAGTTAATACGAATGTTAAAACCAGACATCAATTAAATCAAGCTGGTCATGTTGCTTTTCTTTCTAACATAGAACCTAAGAATATAAAAGAAGCTTCAACTGATGACTACTGGATACTTGCCATGCAAGAAGAATTAAATCAATTCGAACGAAACGAAGTTTGAGAACTCGTTGCTAGACCTAGTGATCAATCAGTCATCGGTACTAAATGGGTTTTCAAAAATAAAGCAGATGAACTAGGAAATATAACAAGGAATAAAGCTAGATTAGTTGCACAAGGATATAATCAAGAAGAAGGTATTGATTACGAAGAGATGTTTGCTCCAGTCGCCCGACTTGAAGCAATACGAATATTATTAGCTTATGCGTGTTTTCATAATTTTAAACTATATCAAATGGATGTTAAAAGTGCATTTTTAAATGGATTCATAAAAGAAAATGTTTTTGTTGAACAACCACCTTTGTTTAATCATGAAAAATTTCCGGATCATGTATATAAACTTAAAAAGGCATTATACGGTTTAAAACAAGCACCACGTGCTTGGTATGATCGTCTTAAAGGTTATTTATTAGAATCTGGTTTTGAAATCGGTAAAGTAGATCAAACACTTTTTATTAAGAAAACTAATAAAGATATTTTAATAATTCAAATATATGTTGACGATATTATTTTCGGCTCGACAAATGAAAAATTATGTCAAGAATTTTCAACTATAATGACAAATGAATTTGAAATGTCTCATATGGGAGAATTGTCATATTTTCTTGGATTACAAATTAAACAAATTGAAAATGGAATTTTTATTAATCAAGAAAAATATTGTTATAATTTAATCAAACGTTTTGGTCTTGAAAATACTGCTGCCAAACCAACTCCTATGAGTACAACAGTTCATCTCGATAGAGATGAAGATGGCAAAAGTGTTGATCAAAAGTTATATCGTAGTATGATAGGTTCTTTACTTTATTTAACAGCAAGTCGCCCCGATATTATGATGAGTGTCTGTTTATGTGCTCGATTTCAAGCAAATCCCAAAGAATCACATATGAGAGCAGTTAAACGCATTATTCGTTATCTAACTAAAACCAAAGATTTCGAACTATTTTATCCGAAAGAATGTCCTTTTGAATTAGTTTCCTACAGTGATGCTGATTTTGGAGGAAGTCGGACGGATCGAAAAAGTACGAGCGGAACGTGTCACTTCATTGGACGTTCCTTAGTCTCTTGGTTTAGTAAGAAACAAAATTGTGTTTCTTTATCAACATGTGAAGCAGAATATATATCTGCTGCTTTGGCATGTGCACAAGTCGTATATATGCAATAGACATTACAAGATTTTAATTGTCATCTTGAAAAATCAATAATTTATTGTGATAATACCAGTGCAATAAACCTTTCAAAAAATCCGATCAATCATTCCCGAACAAAACACATTGATATTCGTCATCATTTTCTTCATGATTGTTTGGAAAAAGGATTAATAAATCTAGAATTTATCAACACTGAAAATCAAATAGCTGACATTTTTACTAAACCACTAAATGAAATTTCTTTTATAAAACTAAGACGAGATTTAGGTATAATGTCGTTTAAAGACTTATGAATAAAAAATATATATAAAATGATGAAAAATATAAAATTATTTTTCTGACCAAAGCGGTACTCGAACTCATGACTTCTGACTTATGTTAGATGTTGTAGTATAGCCACTTGGGCTATGGGTGTTTCTTGTTCCAGCTCTGCTTCTAATTTGC
Source organism: Allium fistulosum (assembly GCA_030737815.1). NCBI lineage: Eukaryota > Viridiplantae > Streptophyta > Magnoliopsida > Asparagales > Amaryllidaceae > Allium > Allium fistulosum. Next base: position 1,251,193,968 of record CM060901.1, read on the forward strand.
ATCATTAAAACTTAATTTCAGAATATACTATTTTTTGACTCTAAAGCATTGTATGTCATTCATTTGTAAACAGTTTTTTGTTTAAAGAATTCTGTGATTAAAACTAAAATTTGATTTTAGACCACTATTTTTTTAGAAAATATGGTTATATATATACATACATATGTTTATTGAATAGAACATAAAATACAAAAAATTTCTTACAAAACAAAACTTGAAACAAAAATGTCTTCTAACAATGATGTCTACAATTCTGAAAATTCTCATCTCTCTTATACATCCCCGGACGACGACTATTCTGATCGCATCACTGAAAATGGTCCCCAACCTACTTTTCCAATGCCTAATTGTGTTTTAGAATTTCCCTCTCCGGATAATGATCCCCGACACAGGTGGAAACCATGGGAAGACTCCCATACAGGTTATACACCTGACAAAAAGAAAGGGAAAAAGGAAATGGTAGTATCTCCAACAACAAAACAAAAGATTGATGAAATTCATCACTATCAACATCAATAGATGAATATGCAAAGGGAACTTTATTACGAACAAAAAGTCACGGCAAGACGTTTAAGCTTCCTTGAAAAGATTGCCATGAAATTTTGTTCATCTAAGAAGGATGATATAGCTGAGCCTTCTTATAGAACTCCATCTCCTTCTGACCATGTTCAATCTCCAGTTGCTCCAATATGGTCACCGGTAGAAAACGTTCCATCTCCAAATTCATGGGAACGTCGATGCTAATTCATCATGGCTATATTTTAATATATATATGTTATTTTTTTAAATAAGCTGTATAGATAAATATGATGTAATAATATGATTATATTTCTATAATTCTTATTTGAAAAAAAAACATGAAAATGTCTATTGACATGCTTTCGGTCGACCGAAATGCCTGAACCGGTCAACTGAAGCTGTCCCGAGAAGTTTTTAAAAACAGATTTCTTCCAAGTCGGTCGACCGAAATACCTGACTCGGTCAGCCGAACGTATTTCCCGAATGACATTAGAATATTTTTTAATTCGGTCAACCGAATTCCCTGCACCAGTCGACCGAAGCTTTTCCCGAAAGTTTCAGCACTGTTCTGAACCTCAACTCGGTCGACCGACCCAGGTCCTTCAGTCGACCGAACGTGTTATTCTGCTGAAATTGCCTTCATATTTTAACCCAACCCTTCACCTTTTTATTTCATCTCTTCACTTTACTCTCCCACAACAGATTTGAACCCTAGCCCCCATTACAACCTTCCTAAAATTCTTCAAATTCTTCAAGAAAAATGGCTCCCAAAAAGAAATCTAAGACTACCGCTGCCCAATCTTCCTCAACTCCTGTAGATTCTCAAATTGCTTCTTGGTTAGTAAGTGAAAAAGCTTTAGAAAGATGGATAAGGCTTCAAGATGCAAAAATCTTTGAGGAGTCTTTTGTAAGTTATCCTGATTTTACCGCCTACGGTGTTGAAAATGCCGCTCTTGAAAGTGGTCTTGATGCTTTTCTTGACCATAGGAAAAACAACTTGAAGATTAATCATATAATGGTCAAGTTATTCTTAGCAAATCTCAATCTTGTCAATCCACCAAGAAACACTGAAAATTGTGTTTGGACATCGGTTTGTGGCACTTCGATGTTTCTCTCCATTGATCGAATGAATGATATTTTAAATGCTCGACCGGGTGGAATCTCATTACATGATGTAGATTGTAATCCATCAACTCGTGACCGCCTAAGTCACTTATTCTTTGAAGATGATGCTACCGACTTAAGGCAAACTTCATCTCTTTGACCTAAAGCATGACTTTTTCATCGATTCATGATGAAGTCTATTGTTCCAAGAGGAGGGTCGTACCACTTAGTATATCCCGAAAACTTCAAGGCGTTATATGCTATGTGTGGAAACATTCGGGTAAATTGGACACAACTTCTTATGGATGAATTCCTTACATTCAACCAAGGAAAAATGCTCCATATTTACTATGGAGAATACATAATGCGGTTGATTAACAACTTTGTCACTCATGCACCGGAATCCAAAACATCCAAAGTTCGTACCTTTGACTCACGAACAATAAAATTGATGAAGTTACCCGATGCACCATCCCAAATTACAACCTTTCAGCAATGGCATACCATTCCACGAGAACAACTACGTCGTAGCTATTCTACTCCTCAACCCTCCACTTATTCTACAGAACGTATAACTCGTCAAACCTCTATCCAAAGACCACCTCCCGGTACTAGCACAGCGGTTGCCATTGATATTTTAGCCCAAAATCAACTAGCTTTGGATTCTCGCCTTCGAAAACTTGATGGGCGTTTCAAGAAGATCAAAGGCTTCTTCGTAAATTTGTGGGATGCCTTATCATGCTCTTCTGAAACCGGTGCTTCATTTGTTGCCCCTGGAAAAAGACCAGCACCTAATTTCTCTTGGTCTACATCTGATAACACAAGTTCCAGCACTTCGGCATCTCCCGCACCTACTACTCAAAGACGGGGTAAGGAACCGGCTCCTCTTGATGAAAATCTTCATCCAGAAGAGTGGGATTTCGACGATGAAGAAGAGTAATTGTAGTATTTTTACAATTAATTTGCTTTCAAGAAATTCCTGTACTTTATTTGTTTCTTAATTAATTGTTATGTTATGTTCTAAGCAAACATCTTTAAATTATTTCTAATTAAGCTCAAAGAATGTACCATGTAAATTTAAATGTTTTTGCATTACTTTAATCTGTTATAAGTATTCCTTTTTGTCGATGACAAAGGGGGAGAAATGTATGCAAATTAACAAAATTTTTGCAGAAAAGTCGCCATATATTCAGGGGGAGAACTATAATATATATGTCAATATTATTTCGTCACATAAGTATTGTCATCAATCAAAAAGGGGGAGAATGTTGATTCATGAGTTTTGATTCATGACACAAGCTTCAGAGATCATACGACGAGAATGCTATATGAAAGCGACAAAAAGAGAATAAGTGCATACCGTGCACTACAAAGGAGATAATCTTACAATCCAGAGATTAGTATGGATATTTTATTTTATTGAGTCTTAGAATAATGTTAAAATCATTCCTCAAATAGTTATACAAGCACACAAAACTTTTTATATCAAAATGGTGTTCACTGTGCATATAACATCAGGTCGGCCGACCGACCAGGATCCTCGGTCGACCGATCCTGTATCATATGCACAGTGACTTTCTGTTTTGTATACGTTTTTCAACTCAGCTGACCGGCCAGGTTTTCCAGTCGACCGACCAGAGAAAAACGGCTAGTTTTCTGAAGAGACGCGATCTTTTCATGAAGAGTAATGTCCTCTATTTCAAGAGGTATGGACACTACTGTTGACTAAAACTCTTCATGAAAGATTACAACTCTTCTACAACTATATAAACATATTCAATTCACTTCTACAATAACCGATTCTTGTTTATATTTCTGAAATCTAATCTCTTTTCATTTCTACAAATAAAAGTATTCACTCTTATTCAATATCACTAGAATCCTTGAATTCATTCATATACTTTGATTCTACGTGATTATCTTCCTTCTAAATCTTCACACACATACATACTCTTGAGGATTTGATTATAGGAAAGTTGTACTATCAAAAGACAATCAGTGTTATTTAGAACACATTCGTCAACAAACATTTTGTATTAAGTTGAAGTCCTCTTCGGTTGTTGAGGCGGAAAAATTCCTGTTCGGCTGCTCAGGTGTCGTATACCTATTCCTCCGGGTTAAGTGAGGGGTTTAGTTTAAATCCAGAGGGTATTCTGGGACTGGACGTAGAACGGGAAGTTCGAACCAGTATAAAAATTCCTGGTGTGCTTACTTTAATTTTTACTTTACTGTTATTACCAGTTTCCGCATTAATATACCATATTACACGATCCTTAGTACTGCACGTACACTTTCAATTATAACATTCCCTTTTATTATTATAACCTTTATAGGAGAATTTAATTGCACTATTTACCATTGGTTCACTCAATTAATCTTTTTAAGTGTCCCATGCTTGATTAATCAAATTTTTTCTTAAGAAATCCCTTTAACTAAATGCACTTAATTATTATTGAATTATATCTTACTATTAATTTAGTCACATATTACGGCACTCTAACATAAGGGATGTTACAGTCTCCCTTTCTTACAGGAATTTCGTCCTTGAAATTTGAATAAGGTGGAGTAATGACCCTTAATCATCTTACAAAGCGTATACACAAGTACATCAGTTAAACTAGAACCCTACTAACGTAAATTCATTAATCTTATATCCTAATGCTTTAGTGCAACTACTAATACATTATCATCTCATAAACACAATACTATTTCCATTGCTAGTTCATACGAAAGAAAACCAAAGAGCCCTACTATAAATCGCAAATGTCTAAAACAATTTTAGATAGATATTCCTAATCTTATCCTCAACCCCAGGTACAATCATCCTTATCGTTACTCCACTGGATGCGAACAATTCTAATAACTATGTTCCTTAACCCCTTCGTATCATGAGCTACTCTTCCTTTTAGTCATCTAACACACGTCAAATTTGGTTCTTCAAATAAGCTGTAGCAACCCGGGGTTTCGCGATTATTTTATTATCGTCATTAGACGATTAATATGGTGGGAAAATTGCTATTTAGAGTTTTAATCGGGTAATTTCTTTTGAAAATTTGTTTAAGAATTTATGGGCTTTTGAATATTGGCCCATACCTTTTCTTTTGATGCCGTGATAAGGGTATAACCCGATCCCCTCTTTCTGTTGGATTCAAACCCTAGAAAGAAAGCAAACTAACGAAATAAAATGGCGGCATTATCTTCGTCCTCATTCATTCCTCGTAGTCAGGATTAGGGCTTCGAGTAAGTTGTTGGTGCCGATTTCAATGGCTCGACTTTCGCCCTCATTCGATCAAAATTAAGGCTTTTGCCTTGTGAGATTAGCAACGGCTTCGCTCTCGTCTTCTACAAATTAGAGTAACTTCGCTCATTTTCCTCGCTTGCCCGACTTCAGATTTCGATTGATGAAAAAAAAAGTGAGTAATCTTAATTACTCACATCTAGTTTAATCTCATGTTTATATAGGGTTAAATTCCTATATTTTGTTCGCTTAATTTCGTGATGTAATTCATTTCGGCAGTTTGACCTGGTTTTGATGTTGATGATTTTATTCGATTTAGTCGATTCCTTGAGTGCTCTGTTGATTGTTTTCATTTGTCACCACGGTTTCGAAATGTTTTTGTTAATTTCTGTGGTCATCAGTGATTTCGATTTCTGGCATTTTAAATGGCTCCGTCCATTCAAGTGATTTACTTTGTTTCTATGTTGAGGAGTTTTGACTTGGTTCGACTTCGGTCTTCTCTGAAGTATTGAACTGTCATATTCGACCATTGGACTTTGTTATAACTTGTACCTTAGTCATTTTGTATCTCTAACATTCTTAAAGGCAATTGCTAAGGCATTGAGTTGGTTTTATTGTATTCGAGTTATTTGATTTATGCTCATTGTCATCTATTTGGGACTTTTGATTCTCATTGGCTTCTGCCAGTATGCTGTTGGCTATGGTTCGACTTGTTCGACATTTCGTTTGACATGGCTTCAGCTTCGAGCAGTTTTCTATTGCCTTTGGTAAAAGAAAAAAATTTACTCTGATTGTTTTCACTTTATCTTTGACTGAGACCACTACTGGAACACTGCCTTCTTGTACATCATATCATTCAGTATTGATTTTGTTATGTGACGAATTCCACCATTTGTTGGTTTTTGATTATGATAGTTCGATGATATTTGGGCAGCTCCGACTTTTGTTCTTCGACTGCCATGGCTTCGATTTAGTTCTTGTTAACCTTGGTTATTGGAGTCCTTGTAGTTGCATTGCTTTGTCACTAATATGCTTAGTGTACACTGTTCTTGTAGTGTTCACTGTGGCCTGCAGTGCTATTTTGATAGTGTGTTTATTTTGTTACACGATTGACATTGGGCCAGTTCTTTTAGCATGAAGTTATAGTTGCATTCTTTGGTTCATATTATATTGTGAAATCCCCCATGTATTGGCAGTTGCATTTGAGTTATACTATGCATTCATGTGCTTGCTTGGTTGCCATATTGGCTTCACTGCATCTCCATTTGCCTGTTGTACATGCAGCGTAGTTGTTGCAGTGTTATTATATTCACTTGGTGGCATTTGGTTTGCATACCATTTGCACTGTGCAGCCTTTCCACTGCTGCATTTGTTTTGGTGGTTGCATTTGAAAGTTTTGTTGCAGTTTGCCCTTCGTATTCATTTGAGTCTGCATTTTAGTTTTATATGCAGTTTTGCCTGGTTGGTTTGCATCGTATTAAGATATTTAGAATTGTTTTCGAACTCACTTGAGTTAATTTACAGTTGTGTTGAGGCCGCTTGCATATGAATTAGCTGTCTTGACCACTTAAGAAATTTGGATTTGTTTTCGAACTTCCTTGTGTTGAACCCAGTATTTTGGGTTTGATCTTGTGATCATTTGTGAAATTTCATCGTGTACATGTGTGCACATTGGCCATGTCTGCCTGCTTTTACATTTGAGGCCGTGGCATTGAGATTTGAATCTTCATTTGATTTTGGTTCGTTGATCTTTTGGTGTATTTTAGGTTGTAGTGGCAAGGCAGTATACGCGTGCGTATACTGCAGCCCTACCAGAGTAGTTGTTTTAAATTGATTATTTTGTTGTTAATTGCCAATTAGGCAATTCTGATGTTTCCTAAATTATCTTCATTGATATTCTTTTCACTTATCTTTGTTGATGATTCGAATTTGCTGATTTGTTGTTTAACACTGTTTAGTGTTATATCTGCCGTTATCTGATTTTCTTATCGAGAAGTCGGATATATGTGATTTCTGTGACTGTCGTCTATTTGAGATTGATTATTATTGCTTCTGTGCATTAATAACTGAGTTTGAATTAGACTGACCCGTGTATTATTTTCTTTTGAATGTAATACTCGGGTCAGACCCGAGTTATTTCAGGTTGTAGATTTTCTGCTTTGAGTTGTTGTTTGAGCTATGAAGACTTTTATATCTTCTAAAGTAGTTTTCGTCGTTTTGTAGAAGTAGTATCATTGTATAGGATGATATGTATTCATGTATATTAGTTGATAATGTACTTGTATATATAACTTCCAGAGTCGACAGTTGTGGTTGTATCATATGTATTGTGTCAACTATATTGTAACTGACATCAGTTATATATATATATATATATATGAGACTTTTGTTTTATCTGTGTTCCGCATTTATATTATCTGTGTTATTATTATATCTAATGTCCTAAACTATTATGAACCATCGCAGTTTGTTTTATACTGGTAATTGGGTATGTCGATGGGAGTAAATAAATAAGATGAAAAATAAAAAGTATATACCACTCCTATCGAGGTAACCAATATTAGTGTAAGGTCAACTACGGATGGCCGCTCCTATCCAGCCTTATTCTTCGTAATAATAGACAGTATTTCTTTTAATACTCTTTGTTATTATGAGTATAGAGGTGGGGCGTTACATAAGCCTTCGGTTGTCCTCGGTTCCACTAATGCACTAGAGTTATGCAAACATTTCCTCAAATGTGAAATATAAAAAACATTATGCACACTCACCCAACTACTAGGTAACTCGACTCGATGTGTGACTTCACCAATCATTTCTATCACTGGGAATAGACCCAAATATCTAGGTGTTGATTTCCTTACCTTCCCAAAGTGCATAACACCTTTCATCAGTGAAACCTTCATTAACACATGGTCGTCTACTATGAACTCTTATTCCTCATGTCTCCTATCGACATAACTCCTTTTCCTTGACTATGCAACTTTCTTTTTGGTGCAGATAAAATCTATCTTCTTGGTGGCATCTCTTACCAAGTCGTGTCCTAACACGAGTCTTTCTCTCATTTCCAAGTGATAAATAGGTGACTTGCATGGTCTTCCATTAAATGCCTCAAATGCTGCCATTCCAATACTTCACTGGTAACTATTATTATAGGAAAACTCTACAAAAATCAAATGATCTTGCTATGATCATTCAAAATCACATGCTACTAGCAAATCCTTTAATACTCAGTTTATCCTTTCTGTGTTCCTGTAAGTCTATGGGTAGTAAGCCATACTCAAGTTAAATTTTGTACACAATGTACGTTGCAAACTTCTCCAGAAATCACTAGTAAACAATGGATCTCTATCATCAAAAATGTTGCTTGGAATCTTATGGAGTCTCACAACATTCTTCGCATATAGTTTCGCTAAGCTACCGGCCATTCTTTTTGTTTTTGCCGACATAAAATAAGCACTCTAAGCCTGTCTGTTGACTATTACCCATATACTTTCATTCTCATTCTCAATCTTAGAAATCCATCTATAAAATCCATAATATATAGTCCCACTTCTAAGTTGGTACTTCCAAGGATTGAAGTAATTATGACAACCCACCTCCTCGACCCTCAGATTTCGACAGTAATACATCCTTAGTATTCACATGCCGTATATCTAAGTGCTAGAGAGGCAGATGATCATGGGGTAGGAAGAAAATAAAGAAAGAAGACATAGGGTAAGAAGAAAATAAAGATAGAAGATAAGACGATAATAGAAAATCACATCGTGTTTAACAACTTGTACTCATACATATAGATAACACATACAATCACTCCCAAAATGAGATATTAGAGTCATAGCAAGTACTAACCCAGCTAGGATAGTTATATTGGCCTATCCCTATGGGTGCTGGTAGATACTTATACAAAATACAGACATAGCGGAAAAGATAACTTCAACAAAAGATCCAATATGCACCACGCTTCATGCTCCATCCCAAAATGCTCCAAGATTATCTAACTACTTGGATGCTTGGAAAAAATAAGGCACCTAGAGTTTAAGTGAAAAAGAAAAGAAACTCCGGGTCAGTCATGGGACTCTTATAAGAAACTCAAAATACACATTTTTGAAAATAAAGGTATCTCATAAGACCATGCCGCACATAAACACGGAATTGGTTTTTACCTTATGATAACCAAAACATTTCCTACGCAAAATCTGGGAATATTATTTTAATGAAATTATTTTGACAATACTTTTCGAATAAACTTATGAATCTTAGCCGAAATTGTTACACCGATTAAATTCTAACATACTAGCTACAAAGTAGGTTCTACAATCAAATCCAAAGGGACTTATTAGAGAATGGGTTTTCATACAATGGCAGGTAAGGAACTACCTTCCATATAGTACACCTCTAGAGGGATGTACCGAGGATCAACACCTTTTTAAACCTCTGCACCTGGCAAGACCGGCCTACCAGCAGACCCATCTTGGTGGTTGATAGAACCGATTATTACATCACCCCAGTCGTAACTGACTTATTCGAGATCCCAAAGCATACATAAATACTCGACATATATAGAGTAATCTAGAAGGATGATGACCGTACCCTTACGGGCGCGACCCACATAGCCTTACGACATGCCTTGTTTAAGCCATTTTCAAGTGATGAGGCCCTGTGTAACGACTACCTTTCACATAGCACATTCTACTTCGAATGCCACACAGCCATTCCATGATCACATAACTGATTTTTACAAACGTATAACTCCCGAGCTCGTATCTCTCAAGAAAGGGTGTTAAGCTAAGAGAAGTTGCCTTCTCCGTTACCAAACAAATGATACATTCATAAAGATCAATCAATGTAATTAGAATTGCACTGTCAGACATTCGTGCAAAGTAGTAGTCCAGGAACAGGACAAACCGAAGGAACTCTCCTACCACATCCTGTTTGAAATCATCCCTAAGATTAGTAGCAAGCAGCCCTTACATCAAGACCAAACGAAGATACTACTGCCATGTAACACCCCTAATTTTTTATATTATTATTCAAGAAATTTAATTAGATAAATTAAATAGAATAATGTAAATGTTAAGTAATAAGGGGATTGAGATTTGAATAAATAAATTTAGGTCGTGCTCAATTAACTAATTAAATGGGCTTAAGAATGGGTTATAAGTTAATTAATCTACATAAAGGTATATTGGGAAATAGCCGCACATAACCCCTTACCTTTATATATTCTCGTTCCTTACCATTTCATTTCCCATTCATGTCATTTTGAAAACTAAAACGTAAAAAGAGGAGCTGGCCATAACCAAAGAGAAAAGAGAAGAGAAATCAAAGTAAAGCTAAGGATTAAAGCTAAGGGAATAAATCTCAATCTCAATCCAATCTCGTTATCTTAATCATGGTGAATAATAATTTATACCATCTCTATTTTTGTTTATGATCACATGTTTTCGGATTTAAGATTAAATTCGTTTTTATGATGAATTGGATGATGATATGCTTGAATTATAATTTGTTAGAGTTAAACAAGATTGTTTAAATAAAGATTTATGCTGTTTTGGGGGCAAAACCGATTGAAAATGATTATTAAATGCCATGGAAAATTTTTATGTTATGTAAAACATGATTTTGGAGTTGGTTTTAATTTTTATAAATTTCCAAGCTATGGAAAGATTACTGTGAATTTTCAAAGGAAAATATGGTTAATTAGGTTTATAAATTTATTTCAGAAATTATATTAAGAGTTTGGGTCTGAAATTTTAATATGTTAAATAACATGATTAAAGTGAATTTTTGAAATTTTTAGGGATTTTTCCTAAGTAATTTGCTATGAAAATTAAATTATTTTAGAAGAATGACTTATTTGCAATATTAGTTTTACTTAATGGAAGGGCTTATTTGTTAACTTAAGCATGGTTTAGATCTGAAATTAGTGGTAGTTATTTTGGTAAAGAATTTGAAAAGTTAAGGCAACCAATCATAATAGGAATTAATCAGCTTTTACTCAAAAAACGGGTTCCGCTTCTAATAGAAGCACCTTCTGACTCAGAGCTTCCGCCTTCAATCAAGTCGAAACCCCACTAAGTCGAAATCAATCCACAAGGTATCACTTAGATGGTACGTAGTGGATTGGAGGAAAGGCAGAAGACATGGTGTCGAAAGCATTGCTTCTGATGCGGTCGATACCTTTTTGTTTGTTTTAAAAAGTGAAGTGCCTGCCTTTTTCTTATTTAAGCCTTCGAAGGAGTCGAAGCATATGTTTTCGAAAGGAGTTTTCTAAAGGCTTTCGAAAGGGTTGCCAACTATGTTTTAAAGAATAAGCTTTCGAATGAGTTTCTTTACTTATAAAACAATGCTTTCGAAAGAAGGGGTTTCGACATAGTCGAAGCCCTGCTGTGGTTTTTTTGCCTTTCGAGTGTATTGAATTCATCAATGTTTACAAAGGGTGGTTTTTCTTAAACATGTTTTAAGCCAATTCCTAAATGCTTTCGTAAGGGTCCAAGGGTTTTGAAGGCAATGGCTTCGAAAGGGGGTTTCGATGCTATCCTTCAGCGTTTTGTTTAAATGATTTAAAGCTTTCGAAAGGGATGGTGCCGACGCCATCAAGTTTCCCCAATACTTTTATATGATAAAGGATTGTTTCAAAAGAGATACTTTCGTTTATATTCACTTTGACTTAAATGATATTTTTAAGTATAAACCCAACGGTTTCGAAAGAGGGAATTTCAATGGTTTCGGAAGGGCTACTTCCAAAGGTTTCGAAAGGGGTACTTTTAGATGTTTCGAAAGGGGTACTTTTAGTGGTTTTGAAGCTATGCTTCTAAGTGTTAATGAGTAATACTTTATTACATTCGAAAGGTTTCGAAAGAGAAGTTTTAAAGTGTTTCGAAAGGCAGGGGCCTAATGTTTTGAAAAGAGATTTATATGCTTTCAAAGGAGGTTATCCAGTGAGGTCGAAAGCAGTGTTTTGAAGGTTTCAACAACCTTAGTTTTCAAAGTAAATAACCCAATCTCATTTTAAAAGAAAACCATGGCATAATTAAATAAATTGTTTTGAAAAGGACTTTTTGAAGAAGTTTACTTTGATTAAAGGGTTAAAGGGATTAACTAAGTTATCGCGGTTGCTTCTTCATATATATATATATATATATTCACATTGTAATGGACCCATAACTGTATTTTGGGGAAGGGTAGAATAACAGGTTGACCCAATAGTGAATATAAATTAAGTTAACTCCTGAATGAGTAGAATTGCATCCAGGAGGTCAGGAAGACGAGAACATAGGATTCTAAAATATTAGAGGAAGATATTGGAAAAGGCCTATATGTTCTCAGTAAGCCCATGAAAACTGTGTATAGGAAAAGATATTGGAAAGGGCCAATTGGTTCATAGTTAGCCCATGAAAACTATGTATAAATGAAGATGTCAAATGGACAGGTTCATAGTAAGCCCATGAAAACTATGATTTGGTACTGGCAGGAGCCACTAGGTTTGTAGTTAGCCCATGACAACTATATCCAGATTAAGATATTGACAGATGTGAATAGGTTCCTAGTCAGCCCATAAAAACTAGGATAAGAAGAAAAGATATTGGAGGTACCAATAGGTTCTTAGTCAACCCCTGAAAACTAGGATAAGAGTAAAGGTATTGGAGTAACCAATAAGTTCATAGTGATCCCATGAAAACTATGTAATTGGATAGGGAGTCCTTAAACATTTAACCGGCTATTAGTCAGCCCATGAAAACTATTAGGTTAATAGTAATCCAAGAAACTATATTTGAGACAGATAGTCAGAATGAATGGGGATGGGTAATCCAGAATTGATCCACTTGTTTTGCATATCATCATATCATATTGTTTTGAATTGTTTTAACCATTGTGGATGCAGGGGGACAATATATGGTTTATAAATGTTTTAGGACACTAGTGAGGGGGAAACCCCGTTTTGCTAGTCGGCGTGGTCTCACTAGATATCTAAATGGTTTGAGATGGTAGATTATTATTCATACCAGGCTTTATGTCTGACTCGAAGTTTATGTTTCCCCTTAAACTCTCGGATACTCAATTGATTTTGAGTAGTTTGAGAGTTGAGGTTTTCAAGTACCTCATTAGACGAATAAAGCTTCCGGAGACGTGCATGAGGGATGATAGATATCAAGAGTTCTCTTTTTTTTTATTTCATTGTGTTGTTTGTAATGGAAAAGTTGTTATATTTCCTGTATATACTCTGATCATCCAAGGGGGCATCTTCATATGTCGCTCTTGGCGTATGTTGTAATAAATATATTTTCTCTGAACGTGGTTGACGATTGTGGGATTATATAATGAATTGGAAATGTTTTGAAATGGAATGTGATTTGATGTTTTGAAATTTTCCATATTCATGTGTTTCTGTGTATCAATGAATCTAACACCACCATATTTGGTCACCGAGGATTAATAACTATGGATGACTGCAGCATCCGTAGCCACTAGTTTTGGGCCTCCAAGTAGAGGGATGTTACAAGTTGGTATAAGAGCATAGGTTTATGGAACTTTAAAAGGAAATTAAACCTAAAAGCTTTCTGAAACATAATCTAACGAATACGAAATATGACCGAGGTTTGGGATAACTCTATAGTAACATACTTGTATTTGACAGATATATATATAAGTACGTATTCCCCTCTCTCTTAGACCGTTCTTCTTTATTTTAGTAAGGCTCGTATGCAGATTTACGAGAAAGAAGATATGGAAGCAGGAAACGGAAGAGGAAACCTCGGTGAAGGAATCACCACAACAAACAGAAATGCTCGACCTAATACCAGGAGGAACCAAGGTCGACAGGCTACTGCTAACCAAAATGATGATGCTAATGTTGGTGCTGGAAATGCACCAGTAGATATGGGGGCGATGTATCAGTTCTTTATCAATGTTATGCAAGCAGGGGCTGCTGCAGGAGTTGCTGGGAATGTTGGAGGAGCTAATCCCGTGGCTCCAGTTGGGAATAATTATGCTAAGTTGAGCGGAGACTACACCAGTCTTGGTGGGAAACCATTTATGGGAACGGAGGATACCATAAAAGTTGAGAATTGGTTGTTTTATTGTACGAAGTATCTTTGCTGATTTGGGTTAAGATGATGAGCAGAAGAGAAGGTTGGCCTCTCGACAGTTGCAGGGGTCAGCACTTCATTGGTAGAACAGTGTTACTGTCGGAGTTCAGGAGGTATATTTGACATGGGCTGAATCCATAAGGAGATTTGAACAGAGGTTTTTATCTGAGTTTGCTAAGCTAGCATTGTTGAGAAAGTTTATGGATCTAGTTCAGAGAGATGTCGGTTGTCGAGTTTGCCACTAGGTTTGATGAGCTGTCTCGATATGGGTATGCTATTATTGACACTGACATCAGAAGGAATGAGAGGTTCATTCGGGGTTTGAGGCCTGAGCTTGCTAGGGCCACCATAACACATATCCGTGATCCTTGTAATATGGTTGTGGAGATGGAAATTCGTCATAAAGAAATGCCTTCTATTTTTTCTAGAGAGAAGCCAGTTGAAACCCAAGGTTCTCCAGGATAGAAAAGGAAGTTCTTTAAGAAGAAGGGAGCCCAGAAGGGAGATGCAACCAAGAAGGTAAAGGCTGATTTAGTTTGCTATAAATGTGAAAAAGGGTCATTATGCAAATGATTGCCAGTCAAGAAAGGGGAAGAAGGATGCAAATAAGAAGAATGTGAAGTGCTTTAACTATGATCAAGTTGGGCATTATAAGAACCAGTATCCAGAGCCAGTCAGGGCAGATAAGGAAAAGGTCTTTGTTATTGGATCGTCTGCTAAGCCAACTGCAGCTGAAAGGAAAAAAACTATGATGGAAGGTACGTTTTTGATTAAAAGTATGCCAGTTAGATACTATTTGATACTAGTGCATCACATTCATTTATATCCCAGTGTTCGGTTGATAGGTTATGCTTAGAACCCACATACCTTATTACTTCCTTAAGGGTTGCAAATCCAATATGAGGGTATGCAACTCTGGGGATGAGATGTGACCAATTAGAACTTGATTTGTTAGGTCATAAGTTTGCAGGCAGTCAGTATGTTTTCGATTTCGTAGATTTTGGAATCATTTTGGGTACGGATTGGTTGAGAAGGTATGAGGCCAGGATATTTTGCCAAGATGGGAAGATATCAATAAGGCACCCTGATAGTCATAACCAAATTATATTCTCAGTGGAGAATTCTGACCGGAGTAGTTGTGCATTGTTAAGTGCAATGGAAGTGGAAAAAGAGCTAAGTCAGGTTCGGGTAGCAAGAGAGTTTGCAGATGTATTTGAGCCAGTCATAGGACTACCACCGAAACGAGCTGTTGAGTTTCGGATAGATCTTGTGCCAGGAGCTGAACCTGTGAGTAGACCACCTAGCAGGATGACACCAACTGAGATAAAAGAATTGAAGGTGCAGCTAGTGGATCTGGAAGGAAGGAATTTTGTCAGACCAAGCAGTTCGCCTTAGGGAGCAGTCGCGGTATACGTGAAGAAATCAGATAGGTCATTGAGGAAGTGTATTGACTATGGCATGCTGAATGAGAGGACGATAAAGAATAAGTATCCTTTGTCGAGAATTGATGATCTATTTGATCAGTTGTATGGAGGCAAAGTATTTTCCCAGTTGGATTTGGCGACAGGTTTCCATCAGTTAAGAGTGGTAGAGGATAGTATTCCTTTGACAGCATTTCGGACAAGGTATGGTTCGTACGAGTGGTTAGTAATGCCATTTGGGTTAATGAATGCACCTGCTTTCTTTGTGGATTTGATGAACCGAGTCTTCCGAGATTATTTAGATAGATTCATGTTGGTGTTTATAGATGATATTTTGGTATACTCTAAGGATGAAAGAGAGCATGAAGATCATCTTAGAGTTGTGCTTGAGACCCTGAGGTAGCATCGGCTAAAGGCAAAGTTTTCGAACTGTCATTTTTGGAAGAAAGAGGTTAAGTTTCTTGGTCACGTGATTTCAGAGAAGGGTTTGTTAGTCGATCCAGATAAGATCGAAGCTATTAATAATTGGAAGAGACCAGAGACAGTGACTGAGGTTAGAAGTTTTCCTGGACTTGCTGGCTACTACCGGAGATTCATCAAGGATCTCTCGCGGATAGCAGCACCTTTGACTAAGCTAACCAGGAAGGAGGTGAAGTTTGTTTGGTCGGACAAATGTGAGAAGCATTCCTTAAGTTAATGCGTTTGTTGAGCAATGCACCAGTGTTAGTAGTTCCAGATGAAAATCAAGGGCTACTAGTGTATATTGATGCATGTGGAACTGGATTATGAGCTGTGTTGATATGGAAGGGTAAAGTGATTGCCTACGCTTCACGACAACTTATACTGCGTGAAGTGAGATATCCTACTCATGATTTGGAGTTGGCTGCGGTGATCTTCACATTGAATATTTGGAGGCATTATCTCTTAAGGGAGGGATTTGAGCTATACATAGATCATAAGTCTTTAAGATACTTATTGTCTTAGAAGGAGTTGAATATGAGACAGCGGAGGTGGCTGGAGTTTTTGGCTGCTTATGATTTTGGTATAGAGTATACACCAAGGAAGGGCAATAAAGTGGCGGATTCTCTTAGTAGAAGACATCAGAATGTGGTGTTGGCTACGTTGGCAGAATGGAAGGATCTAGAAGCATTGGCCAGTTGTGGTGTGTAGTTAAGATCGACTGTTAGTTCTAGTCAGAGTACTGCCACGATGTCCTATTTAGAAGTTCGACTAGTGTTGATCGAGAGAATTGCTTCTAAGAAGAAGGAGGATCCATTATTAGTCGAGAAGATAATAATACTTGAGGTTGGAACTGAGATCGATGACCTGAAAGATTTTTTCTTGACCAGAGAGGATGGTTGAGAATAACGGGACGATTATTTGTTTCAGATGTGGAAAACTTATGGAAAGAAGTTCTTGGAGAATGTCATCGATCCAAGTTTACGATTTATCCTGGAGGGACCAAGATGTATCAAGATATGAAGAGGAGCTACTATTGAGAAGGTATAAAGAGGGATGTGGGCTTGTGGGTTAGGTAGTGTGCAAACTGTCAACAAGTGAAAGCCGAACATCATAAGCCGAGTGGGTTGCTTCAGCCTCTACAAATTCCAGTATGGAAATGGGATTCATTATCCATGGATTTTATAGACGGATTGCCAAGGTCAAATAAAGGAAATGAAAGTATATGGGTTATAGTGGACATGTTAACCAAGAGTGGCCATTTCATTCCAGTTAAGTTAACCAGGACGTCACCTGTTTTGGCTAAGTTGTTCATGAAGAACATAGTTAGACTACATGGAGTTCCTAGCAGCATAGTCAGTGATATATATGCTTTGTTCACTAGCAAATTCTGGAAGTATCTACAGGATGTGTTAGCACTAAATTCAAGATGAGTACTGCATATCACCCTCAGACAGAGAGAGTCAATAAGGTACTCGAAGATTTATTGAGAGCTTGTGCATTGGACTTTGGTGGATCTTGGGAGGATCACCTGGATTTGGTTGAGTTTTCCTATAATAATAGTTATCAGACTACTATAGGAATGACGCCTTTTGAAGCTTTGTGTGGAATACCATGCAAATCACCAGCATGTTGGTTGGAGACTGGAGACAGATTGGTCTTAGGTCCATATTTGGTTAGGGAGGCGCCAGAGAAGATTGAGTTGATCCGAGAAAGGATGAAGGAAGCTCAATCCAGATAGAAGAGTTACTCAGATAAAAGGCGTTAAGACATAGAGTTCTCAGTTGGAGACAAGGTTTTCGTTAAGGTATCACCGATAAAGGGTGTGGTACGGTTCGAAAAGTCAGGGAAACTGGCATTGGGATATGTTGGTCCATTCCAAATTATAGAGACGATTGGAAAGCTCGCATACAGAGTAGAGTTGCCGAGTAGTATGGTAGGTGTGCATAATGTGTTTCATGTGTCTCATCTTCGCAAGTATGTGCATGATCCAGAGACTACTATTTCTCCAACAGGGTTAGAAGATCTAGTAGTAGAGCCTAATTTGACTTTTGTTACACAACCAGTTCGGGTTGTAGCGAGAGATGAGAAAAGATTAAGGAACAAGACAGTCAAGTTGGTGAAAGTTCAGTGGAGCGACAACGAGAAGGACTATACGTCGGAGACAGAGGACAAGATTTGAGATACTTATCCTGATCTGCTTTGAGGGTATCTATATTAGGTTTATATAGATAATTCCTAGTCAGGTAGACTAGTATGGTTGTTAGAATTCGTTATAGATGATTGCTATGTTTAGTATTAATCCTTACTTAATTTTGAGGACGAAATTCATTAAGGAGGGGAGCTTGTAACAATCCTAATTTTTGATAACATTATTCAGCAGATTTAATTAGACAAATTAAATAGAATAATGTAAATGTTATGTGATAAGGGGATTGAGATTTGAATAAATAAATTTAGGTAGTGCTCAATTAACTAATTAAATGGATTTAATAATGAGTTATAAGTTAATTAATCTACATAAGGGTATATTGGGAAATAGCCGTACATAACCCCTTTGTTACCCGGTGCCTTGACCTGGCTACATAGGGCTGATTATGAAGGGCAGACTCGACTGCTGATGAGAGAGATGATCATGAGACAACAACCACATGAACAAAATATAATGTCCCGGCAGTTGTATTCAGCCCATGGTGAATAGGGTTAATAGATAGATAATGCAGGATGTCGGAATTATGGAGTTTAGTTTTGTTGGAATAGGGATCGGCATGAACATTGCTCAAGTTGGATGAGATATGGAGGGATTGGTATACATTCAATATGGTGGGGGTCGGCATAATGTATTTGGAGGATATGGTTCGCCATAGCAGGAGGAAACAATATGGGTCGGCATAGAATGTTTGGAGGTAATGGATCGGCATAAGCATGGTGGTGTGACTCATGGAGGGATCGGCAGGGTATAACTCATGAGGGATGGATCGGCATAGTATATTCAGGAGGTATGGGTTAGCATAGTGATCATGGCATGGCTTGTGTATGGATCGGCGTGATACATTCATAGGAGAGGGTTCGACATGGAATGGTTTGAACAATATGGTTCGGCATGGAATGGCCAGCGCAATATGGATCGGCATTACCTTGACCAGGTTAAGATTCGAAGTAAAATATGATGAGAAATAAAGCTCTACAAGTCCAAGCACTATGATATTCGAATCACCTTCATTATAGACCATAAGAGAGCTACCATAGGGATTGCTAGCTCAAACTCAACTCATAGAGGGATCGGTACCGATCCTTATCTATTGAGAGTTGGGCCTAGCCCTTCCTATGGTGGCCCATATGGTGGAGGAGGTCCTATTGCCAAAGTTTGAGTCAGATCGGAGGCCGCTTTCATCTATAAATACAGGCACAGGTGGCCATTCTAGGGTCTCTTATGCTATTAGTTAAACTCTGCCATTATTGTAACTAACTTCCTCCATTCTTTTCTAATCTCTTGTTTTTTCTTGCTGTTTGTAATTGTAATCAAGTGTATTGAGAAGCAATAAAGAGAATATTCAAAGTGGACGTAGGCAATCAACGCCGGACCACTATAAATCTTGTTGTTTTTGCTTTCTGCTATGTTTTCTTCGATTTTTGGTTATTCTCCTCTGCTTTCATTTAATTTCTTCATTTATTACACTACTTAAATCTGTTCTTGGGTGTTTGTAGTCAATTTGGTTGCAAACATTTTGGTGCTTTCACTAAGAACGTTGATTCTCAGGCTGTTAGGGTCACCTTTGCTGCTACTGGGTTGAGGAAATCCCTAAAGGAGATCCAGGTTCATCTTCAGAAACTTATAGATACTATTCAGATTTATGAAGATCTAAGCAATGAAATTCCGAATGGTAAGGCGCACCAGATCCACTTCCTAGAATGTTTATGCCCACGAAACCGCCAGTGCCCAACATGGGGGTCCAAGCAATCAACCTGCTAATGCGAATGTGGAGCCTGCTGCAGTCCAAAACCCCATTGATTCCATAACTAGAGCTGAATTCAATGACTTGATGAGAGCGCTGATGGGAAGTCATAGGTGGCTAAACGAGCAAATCCAGGCTAGTGCCAACTTGATGAACCAGATTTCTCAACAGCAGCGCCAAAGTGCCAAAAGGGATCTCGCTTCTTACTCGGCGTCGGGTAGTTCAACTTCATCAGACGAACATCACAGGTGAAGGCGTCGTAGAGTTGAAGCACCACGAGCAGGGACATCAGACCAACTCTTAGAAGACCACCATGGCCTGCCAAGACGGGTCAATGTTGATCCCTCCTTAGGGGTCGGCGTTGATCCCTCAACCAAGGGCACGGCTCCTTAACTGCAGCCGGGGGGTCATGCCCAGCTTGGATATGGGAACTTGGACGCTGGAGTACGTTTGGATGCTGACCAACTACCGCTTCGGAATGATAATGAAGTGAATGCTCAGGATACACATCAGAAGGATGATATGCCAAGGAGGCGTGAAATAGCCCAGAGATACCGACTGGAGCATTCACGCGAGGTGGAGCCCGACCACCACTTGGCGCCACCTACCCAAACACCAAATTTATCTGCAATGGTTAGACAGCTGATGAGGGAGAACCAGGGATTGAAAAACGATGAAAGGGGAATCTCTAGGAGCCACACCCCATTTACCGACAATATTTTACATGCAGAGTATCCTAGAAGGTTTAACATGCCTACGATGCCTGCTTATGAAGGGAAAACCGACCCCAGGCAGCACATCATGAGGTACAAATGGTTGATGGACTCAACAAGAGCAAATGATGCTACCAAATGCAGATGCTTCCCCATAACTCATTCTAGGATCGCCACGATGTGGTTCACAAGATTACCACCACGATCGATCTCAAGATTTGACGAGCTGGCAACAAGATTTGTGGAGCAGTTTTGGATTCACGCTACTCATCCCAAAGATGTGATGTCATTGCCAAGTGTAATTCAGGCTCCGGGGGAATCACTAAAGGACTACTTCCAGAGATTTCATGTTGCTGCCACTGAAGTTAGTAACCCATGTGACAAGGGGGGTTGATCCCAAATCCGAGTTCGGTGACTGGCTAGCTGGAAAACCGCTAGCCACGCTGTAGCGTTTCTACTCAATGGAGGCCTAGTTTATGAGGAAGGAAGAGGCCAGGTTGTCTACAAAAAGGTATGTTGCGGGGCCGAAGGGAGAAGTGGTACAAAGCAACATCGCAGTAAAGCAGTCTGGCGAGAGTTCCGTGAAGGTTCAGGTCAATGTTCAAAACAAGACGGATCAATAGAAAAGAAGTAGAGAAGGGAATCGTGAATGGAAGAGGGAGCCTGGAAAGCCGAGGTCCTAGTTTCCTATATATGACAGCTATACACCTTTGAATGCATCCCTGAAGAACATTTATCTGTCCACCTGTAATACTTTCCAATATAAGAAGCCGCATCCGAAAGAATCAACGGAGGCACAAAAGCAAACCGGGAAGTGCTGTCGATTTCATGAATGTTATGGGAACAATACAGATGAGTGTAGGCATCTCCAAGATGCCATTGAGAAATTGATTCGGGAGAAAAAGTTGCAGCAGTTTGTGAAAAATCCATACGATGGCGAATAGGGGACATCTGATCCCAATCAAGGGCAGGCTTCATGCAGGGCTGAGGAGCATGCACGGACCGGTGGAAGGTTGGTAATAAACACGATAGTTGGTGGACCGCATCCGTCGGACAGAAGTCGGTAGGAAATGGAGCGTTGTGCTAGTTCAATGAGGCATGTGGATTTCGAATGTCGTTCGAATACGGAGGATGGAACTCTAGCCAAGCAACAACGTACAATGATGGATGATATGGTATTCAGAAGCAGGGATGCCGACAGAGTGGAGGCCCCTACTATTGATCCGATGGTTATCTCTGTTATGATTGGCCCCGCTCTGGTGAGAAGGATTTTGATTGATTGTGGAAGCTTTGCAAACATTATCTTTGAGAAAGCGTACGATCAAATGAGGATGGAGGCTAAGGATTTGAAACCGTCTGAAGCTCGTATACACGGTTTCAATGGTATGGCTACCGAGGCAGTAGGTTATGTAGAATTGCCGGTCGAATTGGGGGAAGGTGAACGTAGGAGGGTGCGAATCCTACCATTCATTGTTTTGGATGTTGAGTCACCATACAATGTTTTTCTTGGCTATCCGGCCCTGACTGAATTCCGGGCAGCTCTGCATCGTGGTGTTTGACGTTAAAATTTCTGACTGATAACAGAGTAGGTGTTGTGCAAGGTGATCAGGTGACTGGACATGCCTATTATGTGGCTAAGTTGAGGGAGGCTCAGCGAAAAAGAAAAGGGAAAGGGTGTGGACAAGTTTGTCCGCATCCAAGTTACTGAAGGTTGAAAAATGGCGCATAAGCCTTTGCCCAGGCATCGCATTCAGTTCTATAGAGATATAGATCTGAGGGACGATAAGGAGGAACTCAAGGAGACCAAGGTAGCGCCGGCTGAACCGACGATTAATATCACAGTCAGCCACGACGACCCATCCCAGGTGTTGAAGATTGGATCGCAACTCAGCCCTTCGATGATGAGAGAACTTACAGATTTCCTCTGAGCGAATCTGGATGTATTCAATTGGACTCATTCTGATATGTGTGGTATCTCACCTGCCATCGCGAGCCATGCATTAAATATTGATCCGAAATATGTCCCAGTGAAACAGAAAAGACGGGGCATGGATTTGGAGAGATCTGTCGCTCTTAAAGAGGAGGTGGATAAACTTAAAGTCAATGGGTTTATTCGCGACGCCCTCTATCCCGAATGGATATCTAACACCGTGCTAGTAAAGAAGACAAATGGGAAGTGGTGAACGTGTATTGACTATTCAGACCTAAATAAGGTGTGCCCTAAAGATAGATTTCCCCTGCCAAGAATTAATCAGCTAGTTGATTCAACTACCAGACACGAATTGTTATAAATTATGGATGCATACTCGGGGTATAACCAAATCCCGATGCACGTCCCAGATTAGGAACATACCAGTTTTTTCCCGGACGTCGGGTTATATTGTTACGTAGTGATGCTGTTCGGATTAAAGAACGCTGGAGCAACCTATTAACATCCGGCTAAGGATCAGATTGGAAGGACAATAGAAGTCTATGTGGATGATATGCTCGTGAAGTCACGACAATCAAACGACCACATTCGAGACTTAGCGAAAATGTTCGATATCCTTCGATTCTATAACATGAAAATCAATCCTTTGAAGTGCTCATTCGGTGTTGCATCGGGGAATTTCTTGGGCTTTATCGTCAATGCTCGAGGAATTAAAGTTAATCCAGAAAAAATTCAGGCCGTTCGGGATATACAAGCGCCTAAAACAATTAAGCAAGTGTAGAGTTTTAATGAGAAGGTCACCATTTTGAGTCGGTTACTCTCCAGGGCGACTGATAAATGCATTCTTTTCTTCAATTTGGTAAGGAAAGGGAAGAGGAATTTTGAGTGAATGCAAGATTGTGAAGGCGCATTCCGAGCTTTGGTGAATCATTTGGAAAGACCCCATGTTTTGTCAAAGCAGGTAGACCATAAGGAGTTGTATATTTACTTAGCTGTATCGCCATATGCCATAAGCGCCGCCTTGATTCATGAGGAAAACTGGATTCAGAAATCGGTGTACTACGTCAGTAAATGATTAACGGGGGCAGAAAGAAAATACCCGAAGATAGAGAAATTCACGTACTGCTTGGTGATCGCGTCCCGCAAGCTTCGCCCATATTTCCAGGCCCATGCAATCAACGTGTATACTGATCAGCCGTTGCGACGGGTCCTGCAACGACCTGAGACGTCTGGAAGATTACTTAAATGGAATATCGAACTCAACCAGTTCGACATTACATATTTTCCACGAAGAGCTATTTAGGGACAAGCGTTGGAAGACTTCATTGCGGAGTTTACAATGCAGGACGAGCCCCCAGAGAACGAAGTAATCTCGGCAGTGTAATGGAAGATGTATACCAACGGAGCATCTAATGACCATTGTTCCAGAGCTGGAACTGTTCTCGTAACCATTGAGAACGGTCAATTTGTTATGCTCTGAAGCTTGATTTTCCTGCTACAAATAACGAAGCCGAATATGAAGCGTTGATCGTCGGGCTAAAACTCGCAAGGGAGCTCGATGTAAAGTCTCTTGAAATCTTTTGCGACTCACAACTGGTGGTATATCGGATAAGGGAAGATTATCAGGCTAAGGGACAATGACTTGCCCCGTATCTTACCCGAGTTCAGGAGCTGTTGGCGGATATTGAATACTATGACATTTCGCATATCCTGCGTAAGCGGAACGGAGAAACTGATTCATTAGCAAAGCTCATGAGTAATGGTGATGCGCAACAGATGGGCTTGGTTCCGGTCAAGACATTACACACCCCAAGTAAATATATGATGGAAGTTGACCAAATACTGGAGACGGAGCCCGAGAGTGAATCATGGATGACTCGATTTAAAGAATACCTATTGCATGGAATCTTGCCAAAGAAGAGAAATGAAAATCGACAAGTCCTTCGCAAAGCTTCACGATATATTATGCAGGAAGGAATTATGTATAGAAAGGGGTTTTCCATTCCCTTACTCCAGTGTATCACCCACGATGAGATAAAGCGTGTCTTAAAAGAAGTCCATGAGGGGGAATGTGGTGATCACACTAGGGGGTAAACTTTAGCAAAAAAGATACTCTGTTATGGATACTACTAGCCGACTGTGAACCGGGAGGTTGTTGACTATGTTAGACGATGTGACAAATGCCAGATATATGCAAAAGTGCCAAGAGACCCACCAACGGAGATCACATAAATGGTCAGTCCATGGCCATTCCCTATTTTGGGTATCGACATCATCGGCTCTCTACCAATCTCCAAAGGTGGCGCGAAGTACGCGATTGTCGCGGTTGACTACTTCACCATAGGGCCGAGGCAAAGCCATTAGCCACGATTACAACCAAGAAAGTTATTAACTTTGTTGTTTAAAACATCATACGCCATTTCGGGCTTCCATGGACTATCATGACTGACAATGGGACTCAATTCGATAGTGCCGAATTTAAAGAGTTTTGTCGAAGGTATCGTATTGAGAAGAGGTTTACATGGGTCGCCCTCCCTCAGGCGAATGGATAGGTCGAAGTAGTAACAAGGTTATCGAATCTATTCTGTAAAAGCATTTGGAGAAGGCTAGAGGCAAGTGGGTGGATGAGCTACCTTTAGCACTTTGGGCCTACAAGACCACTCACAAGTCCGTGACTAGCCATACTCCATTTTCTCTTGCTTATAGAGACGAAGCAGTTATTCCAGTAGAACTCGAAGTCCCTTCCCATCGAGTGACTTACTACGTTCCCAGAACAAACCAAAATCTCTTATTGGAGTCATTAGACTTCATCGATGAGAAGTGCAAGGAGGTCGATTTGAGAGCAGCTGCACACCGACATCAGATCGCTCGGTACTATAATACTAAAGTTTGATCGAGAACCTTTGAAGTTGGCGACCTTATCCTGAAACGGGTTTTCCCGGTCCCGTCGAACATGAACCTGACATGGGAAGGACCGTATGTCATTGAACAGAGGCTTGGAGAAGGGACTTTCAAGCTAGCGACTGTTGATGGCGTGACACTTCCAAGAGCATGGAATAGCGAGCATTTACGACTCTATTTCACTTAAACTATTTCTTTTATATTTCAGTACTGGTTACTTTTGACATTTTCTTTGGTGTTTGACCTTTTTAATGTGTAATAAGACTAATTATTCTGTTCCCTTTCATATGATGAATAAAATCTTGAAGCTTCTTTTGCATAAGCTACTGTTATTACGTATTATGCTAAGTATGCATTGGAACTAATTGATATTGATATCTGTGATGTGTGAACAGATTCACGAAGTTTACAATCGATCAATCATACCAATCCCTGATGGGATCGAATGAGGTGAGCTTTGTAAATTTGCTCGGCTGGCGATTCCTATAGACGAATTAAGAAGCGAAGCTCGCAATAAAGAACAAAGGTTGACGATGATGAGAGAACGACAAAAACTTCTAAGTCCCTGACTGCGAACTAGAAAATCCTAAGTCCCCGACTGCGGACTAAAAAATTCTAAGTCCCTGACTACGGACTAGAAAATCCTACGTCCCGACTACGGACTAAAAAATTCTAAGTCCCTGACTGCGGACTAGAAAATCCTAGGTCCCCAACTACGGACTAAAAAGTTCTAAGTCCCCGACAACGGACTAGAATATCCTAAGTCCCCGACTGCAGACTAGAAAATTCTAAGTCCCCGACTGCGGACTAGAAATTCCTAAGTCCCAAACTGCGGACTAAAAAATTCTAAGTCCCCGACTGCGGACTACAAAATCCTAAGTTCTCGACTGCGGACTAAAATATTTTAAGTCCCCGACTGTGGACTAAAATATTTTAAGTCCCCGACTACGGACTAAAAAAATTCTCCCGACTGCGGACAAAAAAATTCTAAGTCCCCGACTACGGGCTAGAAAATCCTAAGTCCCCGATTGCGGACTAGAAAATTCTAAGTCCGCAACGGCGGACTAAAAAATTCTAAGTCCCCAACTGCGGACTAAAAAATCCTAAGTCCCTGACTGTGGAATAGAAAATGCTAAGTCCCCGACCGCGGACTAAAAAATTCTAAGTCCCTGACGGCGGACTAAAAAATCCTAAGACCCCGACCGCGGACTAGAAAACTTTAAGTCCCTGACTGTGGACTAGAGTATAAACCATTCGGGCAAAAACATGACTGCTCACGACAAAAATTCTAAGTCCCTGACTACGGACTAGAAAATCCAAATCCCCGACTACGAACTGGAGGATAAATCATTCGACAGAGGAACGACTGTCACGGGAAAAAACGCAACTACCCATGCTGAAAACTCTGAGTATTCGAAGCATGGATTAGAGTATGGGCGATTGGAATATAGCTAACCACCTGCGAAAAATTCTAAGTCCTCAGACCACAGGCTAACTCGAAAACCCAATGGGTGGAGGGATGGATCTTGACTGTTCTCTATGCCACGAATTCCAATCTCAAATCGACGGAGGAGACTTAAACTGTTAGCGGCAAGACATAATCGTTCGTTGCAGTTTCGGCTTGGCGTTGCATATGACTTAAGACGGCGTCTATAGAAAGGCTTTGAGATGAAGATAGTGAATTATTAGCAAGACTTGTGAAATTTATTACAAGTACATGAAATGGTGTTGAATCAGTCGAGCGTCTTTTCCAGGTTCCTTTGCTGCCCTTGGCGGAGACGCTTGAAGAAGGAGGAATTTCAATAGGAATTGTCCCAACATGTGGAATGACCTGCAAAGGTGCAGGAATAAGATCTTCGGCTGCGACCTCAACGAGGTCCGTTTTAACTTTGTGCTTCGATCTCTCTTCCTGTTCAATTTGCTCCTTTATAATGCTTTTGGCAGTGTGCTCCGAGGCGCCCGTAATCACTACATCATCCCACTACCCGCCAAGGGACGAGTCCTCAGGCTTATGCTCCTCGAGTGCATCGATGGCTCGAGCATTGGCCCCCGGAATATCTGCAGCAGCCGGAGCCTCGGCCACTTTCTTTTGTTTCTCTGTGGCGACATCGCTCTTAGGAGTTGCTCTGGACCGGGATGACCTACAAAATTTAGCTAAAGCACAGGTGTTAGTCAATCATCGTTATGTGCCAAAAAACAGCACATGGCTAAAATCAAGGAAGTTCCATGCTATACCAACATCCGGTTGGCTCTCGGTGGTCATTGGGGTGCTCCCATCGAGAATAGGAGATAGCATTTATGGACCGAGGCCAGGTCTGTCCGGATCGTAGCCGATATGGTACTCTGCTATAACGACATGGAAATTTTAACGTTTAAATATCGTATTTAATTGAATTTTTCTTGAAAATAAAACAATTAAATTTAATAATGAAAATTTGATATTTGGAATGCGTCTATTTAAACGTAGCAAATGTCAGATTTTCATCAAAGAATATGGAAGTTAGTTCTTTTGTGTAATTTTCAATTTCAATTTTAAATTAGTTAAATTGATGAAAATAAAATATTTTCGAAATCTGAATATTTTTATATAATAAAATTTTAAATCATTTTCTGAGTGAGGCATCATATTTTGTTTCGCCAAATTTGGACTGCTATAGCCCCGTTTATCTTATTTTCGGTAAATTAGCACAAGTTTGGTAGCGAATATCGACTTTTGATAGGATGATCGTATCACTTATATCTGTGTACCATTATGTTCGTCTCATCGTGCCGATCTCCGCAGTAAATTCATTTGTGTATTTCGGGGTCCGGTACGCGGCGAAATCAGTAAAACGATTTTCTGTATTGGTAACCGTTTTGAGCCCTTTTGTTTCCCCATGACCTTTCATCTATCATCTGTTGAAAACTAATAGGCAGTAGGCTTTTATAATTCCTGAATTCACCTATTGGACTTTTACCATTCCATCATTCTGATTTATATTCTCTTTGTTCTTCTAATAGTTCATTTTGAGAAATTTATTATAAAAATAAAGTATATAAAAAGTTAGTAATCCTTTTTTTCTGAGACCCAGCATCATCTTCTTCTTCGTGAAGCCTACACCTATCTTTGCAACTGATCCACCTTTCCCCTCTTTTGAATCTGTTTATTGTTTTGGAAAACAATATATATAAGTTATGTATATATATTCTCGAATTGAACTTGTTGCTTGCCTTACTTTTGCCGAAAACTCACACGTCCCAGCAGCTCCACCCTCCGACACGCCACCTTACCTCCTTCCCATCGTCATTCCACAACCGAGCCACCTAGCATACCCAAACCAGAGCGGTCCTCCTCACCCCTTGAACCACCCACGTCCCCTATCCTTTGCACGTCAACTCACTTTTTCCCATCACCTATGCGCATGCTGCCATCATTAATTCGCTTCCACCCTCCGTTGAATATTCTCCCACACTCTGATCCTCCCTAGCACTTCCCCACGGCCAGCAAAACCCATCCATTTCCCTACGCCAGCCATCACCATTGTCCGACCAAGCACCGCTCACGCCAGTCCATACGGCCACCCATCATCCAGTCAGCCTACATCTCCTCCGACAGTCCGACCTCACCACCTTCGGCATTGCTTGCACCCAAAACTCTGTGCCTGCCACCATGCCAACCTTACCCAGTAAGTCGTTCACCAAGCCCAAGCTGGCCAAACACGCATCACAGCCTGCTTCACCGTGTGTGCCGGCACCCTGTCACGCATACTCCTCCTTTGTTATAAATTTTTTTATATATATATTTTATAATATGCTTGTATATATATATATATGTATATATGTATGTATGTATAGTTTGCATTGTTTTCTATATGTCTAAAGAAAACCCGTGTCGCTTTTCTCCTATTATATATACATAAAGTATATTTATATTATGTTAACGTATTTCAATTTGATTGTTTAAAATATTTATGTATTATTTCAGTTTCAACTTATGTTTAAAGCATTTATACAATATGTTTAAATATAATAAGTATTTCAATTTATAATATGTAAAAATGGGAGATTTTGAATTTTAAATATTGTTTAAAATAAAAATATGTTATAGATATTTTAATTTTATTTGATGAGTTTTAAGAGAAATTAAATGATTTTTGAAATATATATATAAAGATGTTATTTTAAATATGTGTTTTAAATTTAATATTGATTTTTTTTAGAAAAAGAATATAAATATAATATATGTATTTTGTACTTTCATCAAGTCCAAGTTCGGTCACCTTGCTTTGCTTATTTTCGTTGTTGTTCGGAGATTATTTCTGTAACTCTAGTTCGTGTCCGTATCGGCAGATCGTCGCATCTTGTTCTCATTGTTTCTCCAAGCCTCGAAAGGTGAGCAATCACTCACGATTAACATTCTTATATTTAGTAAATTTAATTCACCTGAAATGATGATTGGAATATGCTATTAAAATTTGAATTATTAATTATTTAATTGTTAAATATGATATGCCATTATCTGCAAGTGTTCACCTATGACATATGACACCATAACCTTGTTGTATATATTATATTAAAATTTGTTGCCGATGATATATGCATGTTGTTGATATGTTATATTATTATCATATTTGTTCTCACTCTGCAAGTACCCTGTTAGTTTAGAAATTACCTATGAGTTGAAATGATATATACCCGAACGATATGTTAGATTAAGAAAAATCGTTATGGATTGAAATGATAAACCCAAGTGATTTTATTGCTTTTGAAATTTTGGGATTGCGGGTTGAAATGATATATACCCGTAAATATTAATTAATGGGGATTGAAATGATGAATATCTGTATCACTTAACCATAGGATAGAAAATTATATACGGACACCATTGGTCTATTTTTAAACGATTTCCAAATTTTTGAGAAAAGAAAAATATATGTGTTTTGATTTTTAAATATAATATAAAGGTTTTATTTTAATTTTAATATGTGTATAAATTAAGATTTTAAAATTATATGTTTTGGAAATTTTAAAATTATAAGTTAGAGTTTTAAAATGTAAATCATAAATTTTTTACTTATAACTTTATTATTATTATTTTTATATATAAAATAAGTTTTAAAATATATTTTATAATAATAAGATTTAAATTAATAATAATTAATATAATAAAATTTAGTAAGAATTTAAGTTAACTAATATATATAATATGTTTTAAATATTTATTTACAATTTATATTAATATTTTAAAATAGATTTTGTAATAACTTTATTAAATAAAAGTGGGAAAATAAATTAAAGTTGATTTGTAATTTAATTTGTTAAGAGTTGAATTTAAATAAGAATTTATTTGGACTTATTGATTTTTAGATTTTAAAGATATGTATGAAATTTATAACTTGATAACCTGAGTTGCTTAAAGCTGATTAAATGAATATCTTCAAATTTAAATAAATCGAAATTGGATATTTAGTTTGATTTAAATGTGTAATTTGAGATTTTATCTAATGTTTATAAAAGTAATTTGGTGAATATTTCAGAATTAAATAAACTGAAGTTATATATTTAATATTTTAATTTTGATTTAAATTTGTAATTTGAGATTTTATTTAAATGATATTGAAAATGATTAAGTGAGTATTTTCAAATTTAAATAAAATTAAAGTTGAATGTTGAATATAAATGAATTTATCAAATTGACTTATTGTAAATAGTTTGAATATTTAAACTTTGAAACCTATGGAATTGGAAGTGGTTTAAATTTGTAGTTCAACCTGGATTTGAAATCGATAAATTAAAAATGGGTTTAAATGGGAATTTGAATTGAACCTTTAAACTCTTATTTGGAATTGTTGAACTAAGACTGATTTAAATTGAATTTTTGGGACTTAAGTTGATTTGAATTAATTTGTGAAATTGGAAGAAACAATTTTATACATGAACTATTTTAATATATATTATTTTAATAAAAAAACTATTTCAAACCTATAACCTATGTTAAATATAAACTATTTTAATTTATAACTATTTTAATATATATACTATTTTCAATATTTAAACTGTTTAAGTTGGAAAGTGATATGATTTCGGAAGTAAATATGATTTCGAAAGAGATATGATTTTGAAATGAATATGATATTTTGACATGAAGTACAAACTGTTTGAAATATAAATGACCACGGTGTGAAATAAGCGTTTGGTTGTTAAAGAGACCGGGATCAGATATTGTCATACTCTTTGCCAATACCGAAAACCACTTTAACAACTGTGTACATGGTGGAGATTCCAGAACGAAGTAGGATGGTTTGGCGATGATTCTGTATGAGGTATTAACGCGGCCCTGACTCCCGCGAGTCAGCTTGATGTGACTAAAACAGGAGCCACGCCGGGCCAAGTGAGGTCGCACCTCTGATCGAGCATGCTTCTTCGATACCATTATATTACTTTGTGATTTGATTGGGTGCACCTTTGATATGGGAGTGTATCTCGAGGTGGGTGGTAGTAGCTGCTATGCGTTACCACCAGTCCGGATCCGCAAAATGGTAGAATCCTACCCTGGCATTGTCTCGCGTGCCTTGTCACTTGCCTTATCGCGCCTTCTACGAGTTGTTTTGTACCGTACCTTTGGAGTGCCCTCTAGGTAAACCACCGGTTTGGTGGAGCTTATGGTACTTTATGGACTATGGGAATATATAAAATGTGTTAAGGGGGATTGAGGTAACGCCTTAACGCTATTTTGATATTTTACTTTACTGTAGACATATAAATGTAGTGTATTGTACTATGTATGTAGATAGTTTAATGGATCCTTATAGATGGGAATCCCAAACATCCTTTAAGTTATTTGTATTTCACTTGATATTTCACTTGAGTTGATTTACTAGTATAAGAATGTTAATACTGACTCGAGTGTTTTGTGTTTTGCTTTATGCTCGGGTCAGACCGAGTGTCACTGTATTTGAGACTCACCTTTGGAGATTGGAGCTTTGTTTGAAGATCTATCTATCCAGCTTTCAGTTATTTCAATTTATTCCAGTCGTTTATGTTCAGACTTATCAGTTACCTTTGTATTTGAGACTACTCTGTATTTGAGATTTCTATTGTATTTGTTTTAGATTTTGATGTTTATATAGTAGCTTCATGAACTACTATTTATCTATTCCGCTGCTTATTGTTTTATTACTCTGTATCTGTGATTCTGTGATTGATTTTATTTACTGTATATGCTGAGTTTTTCCAAATATAAATTAACAATCTGTTGTCTTGAGTAATTCAAGTCTGACATGTGTGGATGATTGTCGATTTGAACGGTTCGAAATAGCGGGTCATTACATTTATAGGCTGAGAAGACGACATTCCGACCATTTGAGTTGGAGAAGGACGGGTTGAGATCAGTTCCAGAGGACCCAGCGATGTCCTCTCTTTCTTTGTCACGGGCAGGGACCTTAAAGAACTGAAGCATCGCAGCGGCCAGATCAGTCGGCACATTTCCTCAAAGCACTTCTTGCAAGAGTGCCTCCTAATTAAGCTCTGTCACTCCCAGCTCTTCTGTAACAACCGTGATTTTTGAGTTACGGTCGGAGAAGTGTTTTAATAGAAATTTTTTTTATTTCAAATTTGGAAAGAAAAATTTGGCAATATAAAAGTGTGGCAAAGTCTTTTGAAAGATAACAAAGCGTGTTATAAACTTTGTTGCTCTCGTACAGACAAGTATGGTCCATATTAAAACAAAGTGGTATATGTTAGCATTGCTGTGAGCAAGGTTTTAAAAGCTAAAGGGAAAATAATGGCAAGTACTGTCATTTTTACTAGTGGACGTTCTCTTTTATACTCAGAGAATTAAAGCAAGTTTTAACATTTGCTATCAAAAATTTTTGAACCCATTATACAGCCACCATCTCATAAATGTAATATGTCCTTCCTCCTCTTTTTGCACGTCTACAATAAATGCTTTGGTACAAAAGTCTTTTCAGCACTTCTCATATTTTTGGCTTGTTCATAAAAAAAAAAGAAGAAAAGAAGGGAACTGCAACATTCATTTTTATTCCATTTTTCTTCATTGTTCAGTGCAAAATTAATGGCGGTTCAGAGTTGAGCTCCAATCTTCCTAGTAGCTATCTGAATTGGAAACCAATCTAGGTGAGTGCAACTCACATATCTAAACTTTTATCTTTATGTCCAGTTGTTGCGGTTGCAAAGAAAATTGAAATTTCCAGTTATCTTTAGTCTGTACGCTAATATCTCTGAAATATTAAGGCTAAAGATATGTATCATCCTCGGTAGTCTGCTTGAGGTATTCATCTATCTCATTCCTCCGTGTGGCACGGCTGTGAGAGCAAGTTTGCACGTAAATAAAATATTAGTTGCATGCGTGTTCAATGTGAAATTTGCATACATGTGTATCTCGATATTGTTTGCCCAGATAATTCATTTTGGGCAAAAATAAAAATTGCTTTGAAGCATTTCGTTTTACGTTGTTATGTTGATTTTAACTTGACTGCAAGTATAGATGAATTCAGCTAGTCTTGTTTCTATTTTTCGTGCGAGTGAAACTGTCAGGTCTTTTTTTTTGAAAAACTGTCAAATTTTTTTTATGAAGACAATCCTTCATAAATTCTAAGCTACGCGAGTTCAAAATAAAAAATTGCATGCGTGACTTCATTTGGTATTTTCATGTGTGGCTAAACTTCATGCGTGCCTAGAAAGTGCCTGGACACCATATTTTTGAGTAGGGCTGTAAATTTTGTACGAGTCTCCGATGTCCATTCGTGTTCGTAACCGAAATACGTCCGTCCGAGTCCGTTCGATTTTCATTTAGGACACGAGCTAGGACAAGAAAATTTATACGAGAAAAAATATTATCCGGTCCGAGTTCGTTCGAATTCGTCCGAATTTCTTATAGTTCAGTATATCTGATGGAAATTCTATTAAACAACATAAAATTTGATGTAAAAAACATTGTCCGTCCGTGTCCGTTCGGGTCCGTGTCCGAAAAATGTATATACGAGTCCGTCCGATTTCATTTAGGACACGAGCTAGGACAACAAAATTTGTACGAACATAAATCTCGTCCGGTCCATGTCCGGTCCGATTTTATTTAGGACATAAACTGAACACACCTCCGTCCGGTCCGGTCCGACCGATTTACACCCCTATTTTTGAGTTTATGAGTTACGTGTTCATTATTTAATATGCATGCAAACTAGAACAAATGGACGTGTTCATTATTTTGTGCAAAAAGAAAAATTGAGTTGATGAGTTACGTACGAATGAACAAAGCTCTTGTGCAAGTAGACAGTGCAACTTTTTGTTGAATTTATAGTAGTGCAACCTACCGGTTAATTTACTTTGAACCGATGTTTGGTTTTAAAACGTAATTTGTTGCCGTTATTTTTATAACGGAATATGCACGTCGGTACAGTATTTTTGAAGCATGTTGTTTGACGACAAATTTTGACGAATATAAATTACTGTTATTTTAACGTCAGTGACCGTTAAATTTTAAAAGTCAATTTTTTAAGCGGTTATTCCGCAACGCTGATTTGGTATCCATTTTTACGTTGTTTTGTGAAGCGCAATTTCTTTGTCGAAATTGCTACAGTTGTTGTTTTAATCACGTGTTTTAAAATAAAATTGTTTCCAAAAAATTTACTGTTTGCGCTTTCAAAAGAATGAGGAAGCGATTTAAACGCTTCAGCAAAATTGAGAACTATGAACCCTTACTTTTACTGATTCGCTGAATTCCGGATTTGTCCGTTTGAGAACGTAAAATGTTATATTTACAAAATACACAAATTTTCACTTTCAAGGAAACGATGAAGAGATTTAAACGATTTAGCAAAAGTGCGAAGTATGGAACCACACTTTTACTATTTCGGTTAATTCCGGACTCGTTAATTGAAATATTTGCTGTTATTTGATGATTTTGTTGGGCTTTCGAGCCACTATGCTGGACCTTCGGCTCATATGATGGACCTTCGGGTCAAATACCAGTACTAGACCTTTGGGTCATATGTTGGACCTTCGGGTCATTTGTTGGGCGCCAAAAATTATGATGACAGTACTTGGTAGGATTCGGCCATATGTTGATGCACGTGCGGCG
The DNA here is from genome assembly GCA_030737815.1 of Allium fistulosum. NCBI lineage: Eukaryota > Viridiplantae > Streptophyta > Magnoliopsida > Asparagales > Amaryllidaceae > Allium > Allium fistulosum. The sequence goes on from CM060901.1 coordinate 1,251,229,376, forward strand.
TAGCTTAGACTCGCCATATGATGGGATCGATCTACTTTTATGCTGATTTTTCTAGTTGTCTATTTTTGATTTCTAGATTTTGTGAATTGCTGTTTTGAATTCAATTGTGAATTTGAAAGTTGATTTTGATGGAGTTTGATGTGATTTCTTCATTTAACTATGTTGATTTCTTATGTTGAATAGTCTCATTCGAGATTATTATTATTTTGCTTTGATGTTATTTATGATGCATTCACTTCTAAGAATAAATTAGACTGATCCGTTTATTATTTTCTTTTAAATAAAACTCGGGTCAGACCGAGTTATTTCAGGATAGTCGCTATCTCTGATTCTGTAGCAGCTTCAGCTTTTGGGATCTCACGTCATCTTTTGTCTAGCCTTCAAGGAGTTCTTTTGGTTTATTGACTCTCATCTTATGTATGTATTGATGGATATGTATATGTACATTGGGTTCATGTGAACTATCGGTTGTTGTAGCATGTATCCAGACTTGTCTTCCGCTATATATCTGATATTTCTGTTCTGATGTGATTATACTATCAGTGTTGTTGTTATTATGAGTTGTTCTGAATTTTTCTTAAGCTACTGTAGTTTCGTTTTAGATTTGGATTGAACATATATCTTTGGGAGTAATTTATACAACTCCTATCGATGTAATCAATACTCGTCTAAGGCACAACTTACGGATGGTCGCTTCTAACAAGCCTTATTCTTCGCAATAGCAGACGTTATTCCTTATAATAACCTTTGTTATTGTGAGCATAGAGGTGGGGCGTCACATCTTCCCTCTTGATTTTAGTGATAACCTCCCAAGCTTTGGCGAGCGATTCATGATAGCCATCGCCTAGAAAAGTCAGGTCACGATGGAGAAGAACTTTGGCGTTATATTCAGCGATGAGCGGGTCGAACAAGTTCTTGATTTCTTCTCTACCAGACTCGGCGACAGCTTCCACCGGGGAGTTGGCTTCTTCCAGCACTTCTTTTCTTCCCTCTTCGCGGGCTATTTCTTTCAAGGCCTCGATCTGGGCATGTTGTTCGTCAAGTTTTATTTTTAAGTTTCTCGCCTCAACGATCTCCTCGCAGTATCTCTACGATTCTTCCTGTGCCTCGATATTTTCCTCCCTCTCTTTGAATAATAATTTTTCTAGCTCCTCAACACGACGAACTAAGACATCTTTCTCCTTTTGTAAGGAGTCCTTCTCTAAGGCCTGAGTGCCACCGCGATGGAGCATTGCATCCAGTTCCTTTTTGTGCGAAGTCTCCAAACGACTTACAGCCTTCGTCGTTTCTTTCGCGTTCTTCTCTGCCACGACAAGTTGAGCTTTATATTCGAGAAGATCATTATCTTGATGTTTGATGATGCCTTTGTCGTGAATAACCTCCAACTTGAGGCGATCAATTTCGTGCTGGCGCTCGATGGAAATTTCAGAGACTTTCTCAGCTAAGTGAATGAACGCTTCATGCTGGACATACACATCATTCATACATGCTAGTGAGCACTCTTTGGCACTTCCAGGGATGACATGTACGGAGGGGAGGAACTTGAGTCCATCAAAGCAGATCTTCGGAAAAGTAGCTTTGAGTTCAACCAACTTTTCCACTGTGGTAGGGTCATGAGCAGGAAGCAGATTAGAAGTAGCAAGCAGATGTTTGCCAAAATGGTGCTCGTGTGATTGCCTTAAACTGGATGACCTAGAAAGTTGGTCATGAGGTGTAGCAGCTTGAGAACCCCGACGTGAGGACTTATCTCCGCTATGAGTGGGAAGGTGTAATTGACTGTTATGGCAAGGAGCATGTGGTTGAGACTTCCATCTGGATGAGGAAGAAGACTCTCGAGAGTAGTAGTCTTTTTCTTGCCCATCACCTTTGTCTCTGCGTCTACCAGAATCGGAATCTTGACCCGAACGATAATAATTGGAGGAGCCCCGAAGATGGTCAAAAGCATGAGAATGTGACATTGCACCTGTAAAAGAGCCAAATATGAGCATATTAGAAGTTGTAACATGAGGAATTAATCACATGTGTATGGTGGAGTGCGAGTGTCTATGTGTGTCCTAGTGTTTCCCCTCGACGGACCAGTAACATTGGCTTTACTCATTGGAGTTGCTTCCTCTCTATTGCAAGGTTGCATGCCATCGCCGCTTATCATGGGAGAGTTGAGCCCTTTGACGTCAATGTTAGCAACATTGTAATTTAATATATCATTAGGGATAGGAATGTCATAGAGTCCCTTCAGCGAACTTTCCATTTGCTATGAAGACGATTCCTTTTCGACTGGGGTTATGACAAATTCCGGGTTTGCCCCGGTCTTGCTCTTCTGCAACTTGTACACCAACCTTTTTCTCCTCTTCGGAGGAGTTTGCATTTGGCTGGTCTGGGGTGCTTCGACTACAGGCGCTTTCCCAGGGCCTAGGCCTTCGCCTCTCAACCCCACATATTGAGATTCTCTTATCTCTCCCTCTTCAATGTCTTGCCAGGTTCTCTCAACTAGGGGCACCACGGGGTCACTTGCTTCTACCCTTCTTTCGAAAACAATTCTCGGAACCACTTTGCTACCGGGAAGCCCAATTTTATGGCCATCTTCCAACATCCCAAAATAATGAGAGCAGCGCATCAGTGTCAAGGAGTTTGATATCCCGATCCTCAATGGGAGTGGCACGAATAGCCGTAACGGCCCTGGAATACTCGATTCCTTCAGGTCGAGGGCGGACACCTGAAAGAACTGGAGATGTAAGTATGATTAAGAAAGAAGTTGCGACTTGAGTCTTTGAACTAAAGACGAAGACAAGAGTAGCACTCACGTCCTTCCAACCATCTCCTTGCAAAGCTGGGAGGACACTGTACATAGAAAAATTTGTGTTTGAATAGAGAAAGCTTATTCCATGCACCCATTAAGACTTGGCAGTTAGGCGAGGGTTCAAGGAAGACATATGAAGGACTCCCAGTCCATCTTTTGAAATTGTAGATGTATCGATGTCTTAAGAAGTTGGTGGACGAAATAGTACATTCATGAAGAGAAGAAAAGTGCCATGGATAAAGGCATAACTATTAGGGTGCAGTTAAGTAGGAGCGATCCCCGGGTATCTCAACATTTCCCGAACGAAGGAGTTGAAGGGTGGAACGCATCCATCCCAGCACATGAACTTGTTGCAAGCAGTATATCCGGCTGGAGGCAAGTGAGGTCTGTTTTGGCTCGATGGAAATAGAACGTCTTCGAAAGGAATTCCATGGATGGAACATAATCGACGAAGAGCGGCTTCAACGATTCTAGGGGCTTGTGAGTCAACCGGATTGTTTAGGATTATAGCACCCTCAACGGCATCGGGAGTCGGGTCAATAACTTTTGTAGGAAAGACTGGAATGTCGGAAAAGAGATTTGTAACGACCCACCTTTTTGGACGGTTTAAATCGACGATAAACCACACACGTCGGACTCAAACCATTCAAAAGGGAGGATTGTTATGGGGTAAATAAGAAAAGGCAGAGAAAAAAAGAAAAACAAAACACAAAATCTCACAGCGGAATGACAAAATATAATAATTAAATAAACAGTTCATGAAGCTGTTTACAATTAACATTTGATTACACTTTTACAATACAGATCAGAGTTACATACAACAGAAATAAATAACAATGCAGCGGAATAACATGATGTAGTAGTATGAATATAATAAATAGTAATAGTACTAAATCTTCGTCTTCGTCCTCCAGAAAAGCAGTCTTTGATACACTGAAAAGCTCAAACTGACCCGAGCGAATTGAAAAGACAAAACACTCGAGTCAAAACTAAAAGATCTTATGTAAGTAAAATCAACAGTAAATAAATATGAGCATAATGGCGTTAGAGATGTTTATAGTGTTTGACATCTCCTATCCAGTGTCTAACATGAGTGCAATAACTTACGAGATGTTCGGGATTACATCTCCTAAGGATCCGTTAAAATATCTACATACATAGTACAATACGCTATTATAATAGTGTCTACAGTAAAGTAAAGTATTAAAATAGCATTAAGGCGTTACCCATATCCCCCTTAACACATTTTATATAATGTCGTAGTCTATACAGTACTGAAACTCCACTGTAAACTGGTGGGCTATCAGAGAGCACTCCATAGGTACGACATAAACCAAACTCATAGAAGGCGCAATAAGGCATGTGACAAGGCATGCGAGGCAATGCCAGAGTAGGATTCTACAATTTGCACTGCCAGACTGGTGGTAACGCATGGCTGCTACTACCGCCCACCTCGGAACACACTCTCATAATCAAATCGAGGGGTGGCCACCAAATCAATCACAAAGTCAAAATATGGTATCGACGAAATGTGCCCGATAGGAGGTGCGACCTCACTTGGCCCGGTATAGCTCCTGTTTAGCCACATCAAGCTGACTCATGGGAGTCGGGGCTACGTAAATACCTCATACAGAATCGTTCGCCAAAGCATCCTACTTCATTTTAGAATCTCCCCCACGTACACAGTTTTTAAAGTGGTTTTCGGTATTGGCGGAGAGTATGACAATATCCGATCCTAGTCTCTTTAACAACCAAACGCTTATTTCACACCGGATGGTTCTTTTAAATTTCCAAAAGTTTTTCATAATTGATATCAAAATATCATATTCAATTCAACAATATCACTTTCGAAATCATATTCATAAATAGGTTAAATTCTCATTTCAAAATCATCACATTTACTCAAATATGTTATTTCACTAGAAAGTATCATTTCAATTTCCAACGTAAGTTATCACATTCATTTAACCATTTCGCTTTCAAATCAAGGATTTAAATATACACTTCCACTTTATACGGTCTGAAATTTAGAAAATAGTTTAGATAGTTATAAATATTTTAAATAGTTTTGCATAGTTTAAAATAATTTTTTAAATAGTTAGAATACTCTAAAATAGCTTAAAAATAGATTAAAATAGTTTAAATTGATTTAAGATAGTTTAATAGATTTAAAATAGTTTAAAATAGATTAAATAGATTTAAAATAGTTTAAACAAATTTAAAATAGATTTAAAATAGATTAAGTAGATTTAAAATAGATTAAATAAATTTAAAACAGATTTAAAGTAGATTAAATAGATTTAAAATAGATTAAAATAGATTAAAATGAATTAATTAGTTTAAAATGGGTAAAATAGATTAAATTGGATTAAATAGATTATAATAGATAAAAACACATTTAAAATAGTTTAAATTGATTAAAATAGTTTAAATTAGTTTAATAGTTGAAAATATTAATATTCGGGATTTTTCAAAAGATATATTTTTAAACCGTTTATATTAAAATAATATTTAACATCAATTTAACTATTTCTTATATTTCAACAAATCTGGACCATATCCAGATTTCAAATCAAAACCCAATTTCAAATCTTGAAATATCAATTTAAGTTATTCCAATTTCAATAAATTTCAAAGTTACAATTTCAAACGTTTCCATAACTCAATTTCGATAAATTTCATTTATACTTCAAATTCAACTTTAGAATTTCAATTTAAATTCTTAAGCATTCAGTTAAAACAATTCCAAAATTTCAATTAAATCCTTTAAACAATTTATTTTAAAAAATTCAGTTTATATGAATCAAATTCCATTTCAAAATATCATTTAACTGAATTCAAAGTTTAAGGATTTAAAATCATTTAATTTAAGCAATCCGGTGTCCGTTTATAATTTTCTACCCTATGGTCAAGTGTTACGGATATTGTAATGACCCAGAATTTTGGTTATTTGAAATTGGAATATTTAATTGATTTTAAATATTTAAAAGTTAATTTTTAACTTGAATTTCAAATATAATGATTTATTGGATAATTTAATAATTGGAATTTACTTAAATAATTGAATCTTGGTTTTAAGCTTGATAAAATAATAATTTAAAGGCTTATTTAATTTTTATTTATAAGAATGAAGATAAAAAAAAATTTAAATTGGATTTAAAAGCGATTTGCTCGATTTTAAAAATATCTCGTTTAAATTAACGAGTGAAAATAGCTTTCCGGGGCACAATCTCGGAATTCGACGAAACTAGTTCCATTGGATCCATAATAGTGTATTATTATTGGTATTTAAATTTCATAGTGCTCGGAGTTATCGTTTGGCCGTACGAGATAGAAACGCGTTAAAATTAATATCGAAAATTCAATATAATAATTGGGTCCAAAAAGCTATCTTCTCCATACTTTCGAATTAGGACTCGAAACCTTTTCCATTGCGTTCGGAATAGGGGTATCATTATAAACGCCTAGTGGCATGTCTCGATAGGGATTCGAGATTTTAAGTTACTTAAATAGAGGTATTTTGAAATTTAATTAAAATATTGTCAAGTCAACTCTTCACGTCAGCTTCTTTTCTTTCTTTCACTCAGTCATTGTTCCCTTCAAATCATGTCCCTCTTCTTTTTTAAACTCACACGCATTGTTCTTCTATTTTAAAGCACAACCAAACATTTACATAGAGAAAAAAAATAAAGCTTTGAAAAATTATTTCTCCATCTTTGCTTCACGAAAAAAATTGAAACCAATTTTAAAAATCATAGTTTGATGGGTACTTCGATTGGATATACTCCTCGTATGATGCAGCCATGTTTGGGTAGGTTCGATAGTGATGTCATGGGCGAGTTGATAGCTAGGATTGAGATTTTCTTCGATCATGGTTATCGATTCGTGATTTTGATGGTGTTTTCGAGCTCGGGGGATCAAATAGCAGGTTCGGCCGGAGTTCGAGGAGGTCCGGTCGCCAATTGTGAGGTGCGACAATTGCCATTATAGCAGTTCGAGCATGACAGGTTGCGAGCATGGGAAGAGGTGTGGGTTCGAAGGCGTGGTATCCGGCAGGTGGAGATCGACGCGAGGAAGTTATTGGCGAAGTTGAAATTCGATTTCGTGAAGCCGAGCTCCATGTCAGTGATGTGCACGCATGTGTGTAATTGGGTATGTTTCGTGTACAAGCATGGAACAGGGTATTTGGAGAAGAAGCAGTAGTTAGGCCGGGTCTTGAAAACTTGGGTATGGGTTTAAAATAATGTTTAAATAAATAAAGTTATGTTTGTGTTTTAATTTAATTATATATGATGATGAACTAAAAATTAAATATCTCTCTCATATGAGGTTTGATTGGGACGAGACATTTTGCATTGCGATCGTGATGATCGAAATGAAACTGGTTTGGACGGATTTGGAGACAGTCAAAATTTGGGCTAAAATCGGGCGTCGTCCGGTTTTAGTTCCAAAACGAAACGTCTCGGCGACAACTGAAAATCAAAGTGAGTAAATCTCACTCTTTTTGGATTGCTGGAATTAATTTATAACAATTAAAAATTAATTATTGGATGCCTGGTTGAATTTAGTAATTATTATCAGGTTGGATGTATGTATGTATATATAGTAGTATATATGTTAGTAGTTGGATTAATATTCCCGCATATTTTTAGCAGATGAGACCCTATGCACCCCGCATAATAGCGGGTGACCCTAAATTACCTCAATATCCCGCCTTGAAGCGGGATTAGTATTTTTATGTTGTATTAACATCTGTGGATGCTGGAAAATAGGTTGGAGGGATCCAACTGGATTCCTCAAAAATGTTGAATTTAATTTCATATATAGTGATATATGATTTGTTTGAATAATCTGTGATAGAGTATTGTGTGATTTGAATTTATTGGATGCTATGGTAGTACTGGCCTAGATTTTGGCATTTCAAAAATAACATATATATATATATATTGAATTTGAAAAGAAATTAAAAGGGATTTTGGAATTAAGTATTTATATAGAATTTTGGATTGGTTAAAAGAAATTGATTTGGATAAAATAAATGGTTCGGCCTTAAATTTGTACTTAACTATTTCACGGTATTGTAAATAGTGATTTTGGAGTAATGTATATAAAGGGTTTTAAATAATAATTCTTGGGCGATACTTGTTTAAATAAAAAGGGTTTTAAAAATCGAGATTTTTAACAAGTTTGGAGGATAAAAGGGAATTTGGAAATAAGTATAAAATTGGTTATATTGGATCTTAAATAAGATTTTTAAATTTGCGAAATAGAAGGAGAATCGAGATTTGGTTAGTTTTTGGAGTATAGTTGGGTTATTTAAGAATTTAATTTATAAATGGAATTCAATTTAATAAATTGATTTATAAATGGAATTTAAGTGATGTTAATCCATTGTAACTAGAAATGAGACTATAAGACTTATAAACATATTGTTTATAAATAAAAGTGAAATGATTATCATTTGATTAGTTGAAGATATAAATTCATGGTAAGAATTTATAATGAGATGGGTAAATCGGTTTAAAAAGAAATGACAGATTTTACTTTTGGAAATGTGAAAAAGGGATTTATGAAATAGGTGACGTAAATCAATTGGTGATAAATCGAGAGAGATTTATAAATATAGATTGGTTATATTGGAATTGAAAAATATATTTTTATCGAGAGGTTGAGTTTGTTTTAAAAAGGGAATTTTCTATTATTAAACTAGGTAATTTAAAAATGTTTTAGCATAAAAATATTTTAGAAAGTTAGTTATTTAAATATTTTTAAATTGTCAAAATGAATTATAAGTTTATAAACAAGTCTTGTAAATCGATTATAATCTTATTAATAAATCAGAATTAATTATTGTTTCAAAGTTATGTAATTATTTTAATTGTCTAAAAGTATATTTAATTATTAAATAAAGTTTTCGAAAATTAATGGTATACTTTCATGGCTAAATCAGAGGGCAGAGATTGCCTACAGTTAAGTTTGGATTTCTCTGGGGTAGAGACGTAATCATTGAGTTGCGAATCCATGGTTGATACAGAATGGTGCTTTCCATATTTATTTTAAAAAGTTTCAAATATTTTGAAAGGAATGGGTTGTGAATATACTTATTTCGGTGAGATAAGTATATGACTGTTTTGATAAAGAGGTTAAATGTGTTAAAAATTAAATTAAACGAGGATTAGTGATTTTCAGTGGAAAAATGAAATCTTTGTTTGAATGATTATTTGTCTGATAGTTAAATAACCGACTATCAAATCTGGACCAAAAACATAACTTTGGAAATATCTAGGAGAAACACGGGAATTATATGGTACAGTTACTGTCGAAGGTGTTATACTGTACGTATAAACTCGTTTCGTTCTTCTAGGACGAAGATAAGGAAATCCGTCCACTAACGGTTAGGAGATGATCACCGATCTTATTTTCGTCTGTTTATTTCCTAAAGAACCAGGATTAAGTTTACCGGAAATATCGAACGTTGTTTCGAAGAGACAGGATCGCATAAGTTATCCAAAAACCACTTCGATCCAACGAATATGTTTTCGAAGTATATACAAGAGCATGGAATCGAACATGGAGTATTGAAGTGCAAGGGCTAATCGCTACTAATCCTGAGGATGATCCCAAAATAAATGAAATAAGAATAGTGCCTTCGGTTTCGTTTAGATCCAGAACGGACTTGTATGAATGAATGTTTTCAACACATTGTCATTGGAGGACAATGAACATTCCAAATATAAATTCCTTAAAAAGGTAATCGTAGCCTCAAGCCTCATCAACCGGAATGATTGAAAATCAGGGGAGATGCAGCAAGGCTTAGTGGGTCGCACCCAATTAGGGTATGTTATCACCTTTCTACATACCCTCAGATATATTAGTAATTATGGATACGGTGGTGCATGGAAAAGAGCTCTCGATAAGGGTGGGAACACCCGGGGTGATAACATATTCCGTACTTTCCAGGTTAGGGGTAGAACCAGTCTTGTGTTGTAGGGGATTCCGGCGAGGTCCTCAGTACATTTTTCTAGATGTGTACTATGATAGGTGGTACCCCAGTGCCTAGTCATTGTATGGAAACCCATTCTCCAATACGTGTCTTTACGTTTTGGTTGTAGAGCCTAGTATGCTGGAATTTAATTAACGTAACAATTTCGGCTATTTGAATAAGTATTTGTACCTAGACACTATTATAATATCAGATGATTTTGATATAAAATGTTTTGGTTATCGTAAGGTAAAAACCCGCCGTGTTTATATGTGGCGTGGTCTTACGAGATACCTCTGTTTTTCAAAGGATTTTGGTAACTTTAGTAAGTTCAAATTGAGAGTGTTTTCCCACACTGGTTTTCTAGACTGACTCGGGTTTTATTATAATGATCGGGTCAGACTGAGTAATACAAATTCAGGTTAGGATGCTTTGGAGCTCAGGAGACGAGCTGGATGACGAAGACATATTACACGTATTTGATTTTATTGCGCTATGTATTCTAGGCTGTATATTCAGCACTTGTGAGGACAAGTTACTATAACTGTCCAGTATTGATTTGTTGACGGTTGTACTCTGATGATTGGTATGTATATTAACAGTTATAATTTTTCATTGTACAAGATCTATTGATGTATATATTATATTTTGTTCCGCTGCGTTTGTGAGATTCTGTGTTGTTGTTCTATTTTCTTCTACCTCTTCCTTTTCTTTTCCCCTAACTATCGGGTTTTCCGGCATTTGATTGCTCGGCAAATAATACAGTGGACGTATTAGTGTCGATTTTCGAGGGTCGAAAATCCCGGTCGTGATAGATATTTATCATTTCAATCCTCAAATATTTTAAATTTACGGGTATGTATCATTTCAACCCGCCATCCTAAATTAAATTCCAAATCCATGAAATCGCTCAAGTCTATCATTTCAACCCATAACGATTTCTCCCTAATCTATTAGATCGTTCGGGTATGTATCATTTCTACCCATAGGGAACTTGCAGTGTGATAACAATATAAAAATATAACATCTAGTCATCCAATATCAACAATTAACATCCATCACAATCACCATTCCACCCAATCAATAAACAATAACAAGTGACAGATTATCAATAATGGGTATTAACTGACAATTTAGAATTTAATATTAAATTAATAGCGATAATATTCAATAAAAGTCAAATTTAACTGGAATGACAATTTAAATATGCCAAACCCCAACCAATCAATTTCAAATCGCATCATAAATTCAATTTAACTAATAGAAGATAATCTAGTAGTTGTGAGTGGGTCAAAACACTCACCTTTGATTTCAAATCGATTTGAAATCCAAAATAAGGCTCAAAATTGAACAGTCTCAAAATTCGTCCAAACTAGATTCATAATGTCCGAAATTTCGATACGATCCCAACGAAATAAACCGTGCGCAAATCCGACCTCGTGTGCAAAAAGTTATTAACAATAGAACATTACACGATATATATTAAAATAAATAAATTAGTTTAATTCACAACACGTACCATAACACGTCAGCATTCTCCTAGATACACGTTCGAAACCCTAGTACCATCCTCGTTCGTTTGAAACTGAGCCGCCACCCTAACCCTCCTTGTCGTGCCGCCTACACCCATCATCGACCAGATCTGACCTCGACAACCAACCCCTTACCTCCAACCGACCATTAGCCCCCCACGCGCACGCTCCCTGAGGCACAGCGCCTCCACCGCCGCCGTTAGCTAGTTCATGAATTTCTGGCCAATTCGTTCGACTTTGTGAAAAAATAACCGCATAGATGTGGGCTACTCGACAATCTCTACCCGATGGCGCTACTCGATCGTCCTATAGTCGTAGATCCGCCGTTAAATCTCCACGACTACACACGAACGGCCGAAATTAAATCAACATTTTCGACCAAACCATGATTCGATTGCAAAAACAAATCACACCAGTGGATTAGGCTCATCGAGAGCTTCGAAACGGTATATAGTATGTTAGGGTTTGGAGGAGTTTGAATTTTTGAAATTGGATTTTGGTTTGAAACTGAATTTAGGGATTTAGGTTTTCAGCTATTGAGAAGAGAGGAACGATGGACATTTCTGTACATACCGTAATGAGAAATAAAAAGGCTGCTAGGGTTAGAACAAAACTATTTATATGAACAAAGCCTGATAAAAATGAATAACACCCGAACAGATTTGAATTGACAATAACGACCCGAAAAGCCTGTTCTGCCTTCGAAACTAAAATGGGTCATCCCATACATCAAAATAGATGTTTTCGATATTTTTAAACTCAATGGAATAGGTTTCATGTCCTAATTCATTGTATGAAGAAGTTAGCTTTTAAAATCAGCTTATTTCAATTGAATTCAATTAAATTGATTTCTACACGTTTTGAGTCCGCACTATCAAACGAGAAGTTTGATCGCTACGAAACTTGAAATGCTACAATAATTCACCATTATGGATTGGATGAAGCTGGTTTCGTCGAAATCCGAGACAGTGGCCAAAATGTCTATTTTCACGTTGAATAAATAAATTATTATTAAATTAATTAAATCACTTTTTCAATTCAAATTTTATAATTAACAAATTTTTATCATTTTTAATTTCATAGAACAATCTTTTTAAAACCAATTTCCCATGTCAATTCAATATTAATTATTGCACTAATTACAGTGTTTAATTTCAATTGCAATAAGCCCATTAATTATAATTTAAATTCAAATAAATTGATTAAATTTGATTTCACTCTTTTTATTCAATCAATCATTACTCTATGGACATAGTTAACATTACCTTACACTTAACTACATTAACATTTTATAGTGATCATCTTAACTCATATTAACGCAATATTTAATTACATTTAATTGCAATTGGTTATTAAATTAAATGCCGATAAATCCATTTGTTTGATTTTCATTTTATTATCCAATTCATTATTACTCTATGTATATAATTAAAATTAGTTTACATCTTATTACTTCAAAAGTCTATAATTGTCATCCTCTACCATGTTAATTGCAATATTTCAATTATATTGAATTTTATCGATTATCACATTAATTTCAACAGATTGAATAAATAGGTGATAAAAAAATTGTTACCTTTTATTTAATTTAATCACATTTATAAGTTTATTATCTACAAACAACTGTTATAACCACTTACATAACACTGATTTTATCCAATTACAACTAATTACATATTATTGCGCCATAACATTTAATTTATTTTCTTAATTACAATTTATAACCAATTATAACTTTTCAAACATTTCAATTAATTGGAATTACATTAAGTTAGTTAGCACTTACCTTAAATTAACATTACTAACATTACATTCTAGTTATTCTTTTCATTATTAAATCTTAAATTTTTAATTTTTCACAACGTTAAATTCCAACACTTATTTAATTAATAAATTTGATTATCGAAAATTACGGGTCGTTACACTCTCCCCCACTTAGAACTTTTCGTCCTCGAAAAGGGAAGAGAAGAAATTTAGGAATTAATATATTTAATTCAAAATATTCAATTTATAAACAAATAATTTACATAATTAAATAATTTAAATAAAATATATCAATTTATAAACAATTAATTCCTTTCATATTCAAGTTTAATAAAGTTTGAAAACATTACCACTTTTACAAAAATATTCTAGTCCAAAATTGACGGAAAATTTCGGCAGAGTGTCCTTTGTACGGAGAGGTCTGGGAGAATAGTAATACCAATAATAAAAATATATATCACATATTTCAAAATAATATATCCCAAACCATGGGAAAACAATATAATATCGCTAGAAAATCGTAATCCGAAAACGTACCTATTTGTCAGCCAAACAACGCTTATTTATGAAACCAAAAGCAGTAGCTATTGCTTCCATAACCTGTATTTCACTTATATAACTTAAATAAGTTAATAATTATATAAAAGAGAAATTTAAGTTGTTTCAATTAATAACAAACAAAACAACACAACATAACAATAGTTACTTGCAAACAAACCATACGACCATCCAATCTTCACATGCAATCAAAGAAATCAACCATTGAGAGAAGAATATAAAGTTCAAATAAACTAGTTCCAAATCCATGAAAGTTTGAATAATGGCGGCATCTAATCCTCATCCTACCCCGATCCCTCCTCCTCCTTCCCCGATCCCTCCTCCTCCTCCCCCGATCCCTCCTCTTTCTTCCTCGATTCCTCCTCCTTCTTCCCCGATCCCTCCTCCTTCTTCCCTGTTTTCTCCACTTCCCCCTTCTTCTCTTCCTTCCTCTGCTTTAAATTTTTCTCCCTCTATTCCTCCTCATGTTTCTACATCCCCGATCCATTTACCTATGTCTGATTTGAATTCGTGTCTGATTTCTGATAATAAGCAGGATAGTCCATCTATTTCCTCTGGTACTGGTTTAAACTGGTCAACTTTATTCAAAAAGAAGCCTAAAAATGCTGGAACATTTGTGCCTAGACATTTTGATATCAAGAAAAATGGAGTTCCGAATGCTTTACCGGATGAAGTTAAAAATGAAGGTATTAAATTTTGGAGTGATCATTTGGTTGTCTTTTTCTTGGATGGTCCTCTATCTTATCTGATTGTTACAAGACATTTAAGAAGTATTTGGGGATTGAAAGGTGAAGTCGATATTAAATCTGATAATGAGAATTTCTTTTTTAACTTCTCGAATGATCAAGATAGGTTGAAAATCTTGCAATCTGATCCTATCTTCATTAAAGGTAAAATGTTCATCATTACTACTTGTGATCCTTCTTACGGTAATTTTCAAGAACGCATTAAAAAATTGCCAGTGTGGGTTCATTTTTATAAGATTCCTTTGATTGCTTGGACCTTAATTAGTATTAACTGGTTAGCATGTCATGTTGGTAAACTGATTTGTCTTGATGAAAGTATTGAAAGATTATCAAGATTTAAGTATGCTAAAGATCTGATTGAAGTTTCTCCAGATCACGAACTACCTAATTCTATTGCAATTGATGATTTAGGTGACTGTTGTCCTTATGTTAGAGTTGAATATGATTGGAGACCAAAAATCTGTAGTAAATGTAAAGTGTTTGGTCATGAAACCTTGTATTGTACAGGAAATAGTAAGATGAAAGAATTTGTTATGCAGTCAGGTAGAGATAATGAGGATGTTGATATCAGGGAATGCATGAAACAAGTTAGTGTTGGAGAAAAGATGCAAATGTCTAATATTACTGGAAATTTCAAAACAAATTTTTTAAAAGTGTGGAAAAGGAAGGAAAAGGAACAAAATATTCTAACTGATAGCAATAATGTGAACTTAAAATCTGGTGATCAACTATCTGATGTTGGAGTAATGAATTTAAATCATGATCTGAATAAGTAGAAGGATGTAGAGTCAAATGGTTTGAAAATGGTATTTGATATTAATACTGAGGATTTGGGATATAAGGAAAATATTATAACCTCAAATTCTTTTATGGTTTTATCTGATATAGATGAAGAAGTAGTTAACAATAAGGCAACTATGGATATAGAAAACTCTCAATCTGGTAATATACAAACTAATAAGGATTCAACTATGAACAGTAACACTGTTGTTGTTAATATGTGTGATTCTGAAGTTCATTCCAAGAATTTAGCTTGTAGTTCAGATAATATTAAAGATGTTCATAAGGAAACACTGAGTGATGAGGTTACTGAACAAACCTCTCCTTATATCAATATATTACCTCCTAATCATCTGATTCTTCCTCCTCCATGTAAATCAAGAGATGATTCTGAGGAAAAGGTTGTATCAAATAAAAAAGGTAGAAAAGGTAAAAAGAAAGTCTCATTCCATGAAAATTCAGAGGACCTAAACAATGGGAAAAATTATAAAATTGAAGAAGTCTTGCCAAGGAATAATAATGAGTCTGCATCATTCAAAGATACTTCTTCTCAATCTAGTGGCAATATACATACAAGGAAACACCCATCTATTCTCATTTCTCCCAAATCGTTATGATGTTAAACAATAATATAGCTTATTGGAATATCAGAGGAGGACACCTTTCATCCAAACAAGCTGAAGTGAAGCATTTAATTAAAAATCAAAAGATACAATTGCTAGCGATTAGTGAAACAAAGTTGAATAAGGAAAAGTCTGTTTTGGCATGTAAAAATATTGCACCTGGTTGGGAATATGAAGATAATCTACTTAGTGCTCCATATGGAAGGTTATTGGTTTTATGGAATTCAGATATTTTCAAATTGACAAAGTTGCAGGAGGATGATCAATTTATACATTTCAGTGCCACTTCTTTATCTTCCAATATTCCTTTTCTGATTACCTTTGTTTATGCTCATAATAACCTTGAAAAAAGACTTTCCTTCCTCTCTAATCTCTCTTTACTTTCTCACCCAAAATTGCCTTGGATAGTTCTTGGTGATTTCAATTGTATGTTTTCCTCTAATCAAAAAATTGGAGGAAATCCACTCTCTATGAAAGATATTGCACCTTTAAATCAAACTCTCATCAAATCTTCCCTTAGCCATATTCTATCTTTTGGAGCTATGTTTACATGGAATAATAAAAGTAATATTGGTCCTAGAACTTACTGTAAGCTTGATCATGCATTTCACAATATTCACTCTATTAATCAATGGCCAAATCTTTTTTGCAAATTCTTAGATCCTTCTATTTCTGATCACTCTCCATTCATCTTATCCTAGGGGAGAATGCTATAAGTAGGAACCCATCTTTCAAATTTTACAAAACCTGGACTAATCATAAAAAATTTCTTAGCATTGTTATGCAGGTTTGGCAGGAGAATATTTATGGAAATCCCCTTCACATTCTTAAAACTAAGCTGCATAGATTGAAGAAAAAGCTTAAAAATTGGGCAAATGATAATTTTGGCGATGGATCAAAAATCTCTGATGGAATAAGAGAGAAATTAGCTATTATCCAATAACAGCTGCAGAATGATACTTTGAATTCATCCTTAGCTAAGCAAGAAGCAGACTTATCAAAAAATTTAATTGAAGCATTGGAATTTGAAGCTTTAATGAGAAAAGAAAAACTTCATGAGATTATTGACAGGCAAAGTAATAGGAACACAAAATATTATCATAACTTGATCAAGATCAAACAAAGCAAACAAAGAATTATGAGTATATCTGATATGAATGGAGTTATTCAAGATAATGATGATTCAATTTCCAAAGCTTTTATTGATTATTTCTCATCTGTTCTTGCCAATCCATCTCCTATGATACCAAATCTTTCACCCTTATTTTCAATGCATCTGCCCTGTCTGTGTGATAAGCAAGCAAGTGATATGATAAGTGAAGTTTTACCTGAGGAAATTAAATCTGCAGTGTTTTCATTAAAATCTGATAGTAGTGGGGGCCCTGATGGTTATAATGCTTTCTTCTATCAGCACGCTTGGAAAATTATAAAGCATGATGTCAATAAAGCAGTACTATATTTCTTCTCCCATAATAAACTACCAACTGGTATCAATGCTACTAACATAGCCCTTGTCCCAAAAACTCCAAATGCTAGTAGTGTTGCTGATTTTAGACCTATTTCATGCTGCAATGTGATGTATAAAATCATATCCAAAGTTATTGCTAATAGATTCCTGAATATCTTGCCCTCAATTATATCTGCTAATCAAGTTGCTTTTATGTCTAATAGGAATATTAGTGATAACATAATGCTCACGCAAGAACTTTTAAAAGGATATGGAACTGGGAATATTTCACCAAGATGTATGTTAAAACTTGATATACAGAAAGCCTTTGATTCTATCTCATGGAGTTCAATTATAGCAATCCTTTCAAGAATGAATTTCCCTAAACCTATGCTAGCCTGGTTATATACTTGTATTTCAACTCCACATTTTTCCATCCTTAGGAATGGATGTTCAAAAGGTTTTTTCAAAGGATCTCAAGGGGTTTGGCAAGGTGATCCAATATCTGCATATTTATTCATAATTGTAATGGAAGTTCTGAATACTTTATTTCTTGAGCAAGTGAAATTAAAGAAGTTAGAGATGCATCCAAAATGCAAGGATCCTCTGATTACTCATCTGCTTTTCGCTGATGATCTTGTCATCTTCACCAAACCTACTCTTTCAAATATTTCTACTATTTTTGAGGTAATGAATCAATTCTTTGCTCTTACAGGATTGAAAATAAATTTCAACAAATCTCATATACTGGTTGCGGGGCTTAATGAGTTTTTGAAGGCTGAAATTATAAATTACTCTGGTCTTAAAGAGATGGAAAATAATACCATGTACCTTAGTCTACCACTTATAAGTGCTAGAATTACCAAATCTGACTGTTTACCTCTGTATGAAAAAATTACAAGCAAACTATCCAAATGGCCAAATACAAAATTATCTCAGGCTGGAAGATTAGTTGTTATTCAAAGTATTGCATCTGCCATGACAAACTATTGGATGAGACACTTTATTCTTCCATGCAAACTCATATCTATGATAAATAGTGCACTAAACAGATTCTTATGGCATGGTGATCCTTTCTAAAAAAAATAATTCCAATATCCTTCATCAAAATACAAATGCCAAAGGAAAATGGGGGACTGGGGATAGTTAATCTAAAAATATGGAATTCTGCAGCTTTCTCAATCTACTTTAACAAGATTTTGTCAAAGAAAGAGGATTTATGGTCACAATGGACTTTAAAAAATCTTATAAAAGGAAAGGATTTCTGGCTAATGAAAGTCCCAAGTTTATATAGCTGGAGTTGGCGAAATATACTAAAATTAAGAGCCTCTTTTTTACCAATCATTCAAAGCAATCCAACTGAAGATAATGAGCTTCTTTTCTGGTCTTCACCATGGGTTAAACCTGGTCTGATTTTACAAGATATCCTTCCGTATTCTTTAATTATGCAGTCTGGCATCCCTATCAAAGCCAAAGTATCATCATATATTTCTGATGGATCAATTGTTTTTCCTTACTGTAGTTCTATTCAAGTCCGGACTTTATGGCAACATATCTCATCTCTGTCTCTTCCCTCTTCTAACCTTAAAGTATTATGGTCAAATAAAGGGAAAGAGCATGAAGTTTCTTTAGTTTATAAAGCTCTATTAAATCAATCAGAGAAATTTCCATAGGCTACGAGAATTTGGATGGAAAAATCTCCTGCTAAGGAGAATTTTTTGTTATGGAAAGTCATGGCAAATGCTTTAAACACAAAGCAGAAATTAGCTAGTATGGGAATTATTAGCAATGAAGATTGTGTATTCTGTCAAAGGTGTCCTGAAACTAACATTCATATTTTTTTTGAATGCTATTATTCATTTAGAATCTGGTGTAGGCTTCTATCAAATGGTGATTTTCATAAACCGGTTAAAAGCTCGAAATTAGAATGGTTTAATATCTTCAAAGCTAGAAGGTGGAAATCCCCGAAGACATACATTATAATGATTATGTTAAAGGCATTCATATATGAAATATGGAAGGAAAGAAATAGAAGAATTTTTGACATGAGGATGGAGTCTGCAGCAACTGTTTATAGTATGATTGATAAAAAAATTCGTAAAAGGATAGGAAGGCTGAAGTGATATATAATCTTGTATTTGTGATATCATGTATTTTGATGTTTTTTCTGATATGTAATTGATTATATGTGCATGTAATTGTCTGTATGTATCATGTATATGCATGTAATCATAACCAGTTATGCAATATATTGGGCAGGGCTCCCTTAGCCCATTGCTTTAAAAAAAGAAAAAGAAATCAACCACTTATCCATAACAACCAAACAAATGGTTTGTTCAGGTTCAGAACTTTTAATCGTATAAAATGATAAATAAACTACTAAGTATACCATACACTCAACAGTCTTAGTTAAAGCTTAATAGATTATTTATGCACCTTTATATAGTTAGAAGTATCTTTTCCCAACCATCCCATAAGCCAAACAAACAATAATTTCAAATATCGCTTAAGTTTATTCTTATTAATCTCCTTTCACATTATTTATCATACAATGCAATTTACATTCATTACTTACAAAATTCATTTCCCATTTCATTTCTACAACGCAATGTTTCTATTAGCTTACATCCATATACTTACATATGTTGTTTTTTTCATTTAGTTATTTAAATAATCAATGAATTCATTATTTAAGCATTACATACATTTTATTTCAGTTTACTTCACATTTAATATTTACTTTGATTTCCTTTTTACATCAATATTCATTTGTGAAGCAACTCATACTTATTTTTATTTTATTTTTATTTTCATTTATTTTTTTAGTATATAGTATTCACTTTTACTATTCACTTTTACTTTATAAATGACTTCAATCATTAACTTAAGTTTATAATCATATACTTTCAGTTTCACTTCTTTTTTTCTCTATTCAATTTAATTACTAGCATCTCAATTATTAAATTAAGTTTATAATATTCTTATACATCTTAATTCTTCGTTTATAAACATAATTCCGTTGAACACTTTCATTTCCCAAGTTTTACTTGTATAATATTCTATTACATATTCTTATTAACATTTCAACTTTTATCATTTGGTAAGTTATATATATGTATATATATATATATATGTTTTAAGAATGCAACTGAAAGTTACACAAGTTATCTCATTAACTTTAGTTAACAAAATGTTTAATAATTACATCTTCTAAATTTCATTATTCTTAAATTTAAAAGTTTCCAATTTCTTATATATTTCATAAATCACTTATCATCAAATTTCTTATTTTTGTTTTTTAGAAGTTTCCAATTATTAATATAGTCAAGATTTCATTCCATTATAATAATTGAAAGCTATTAATTATCAGAAAGTTTTAAGAACTAAACTCCGGGTTCATTTCAGTCAATTTGAAAATAATGTATATATATTTATATCTTTTATAGATCAAATCATATTTAGTAATTCAAAATTAAGATTTATTCATCAAAACAGATGTGTAGTAAAACTACTACAATAGTCTTCCCACTTTGAAACTCGAAAATGAACGTCGATGATGCGTGCACTTATCACCGAAATTATTTTCCAGCGGCAGAGAGGGGAGTACAGAACTTATTTCCTTTAAAAATTCTTTTAAAACATTTCTTTCAAATCATATTAAAATATTTATATCAAAAAATACTTCTAAATAATACTAATACTATATTCCAAAATCTTTCGAAAGAAATTTTCAAAATCCCAGAACTTAAGTTCTCAAATTCTCAGTTCTTATTTACTTAATTTGTAAATCTTATTTTATAAACAATATTTATAAAATTTCACTACCTAACAAACAACATATCACATCCAACTATATCCATTTATAAAATTTATTCTTTTATATAGAAAATATAATACTAGGCAAAATTATTTCATTAAACTATATTTCAAAACAATATTGTGTCGGTCCACCCTATTAATTGTTTAGAAATCCCTATCGATGCCATAGCGTCCCATGTATCGAATAGAATTTATAAATACTAAACAGAACAAATCAACACAATATAAAAACCTTCTATAACACTAACAAATACGCTCTCTCATATATATACACTCAACGACTAATTCTAGGGTATTACTACCCTATTTCTAATGAGTCAGACCCCACAAAGCTAAGTTTATCGCTAAACCAAAGCTCTGATACCAAATGTAACAACCCACCTTTTTGGACGGTTTAAATCAATGATAAACCACACACGTCAGACTCAAATCATTCAAAAGGGAGGATTGTTATGGGGTAAATAAGAAAAGGCAGAGAAAGAAAGAAAAACAAAACACAGAATTTCATAGCGGAATGACAAAATATAATAATCAAATAAACAGTTCATGAAACTGTTTACAATTAAAATTTTGATTACAGTTTTATAATACAGATCAGAGTTACATATAATAGAAATAAATAATAATGCAGCGGAATAACATGATGCAATAGTATGAATATAATAAATAGTAATAGTACTAAATCTTCATCTTCGTCCTCCAGAAAAGCAGTCTTCGATACACTGAAAAGCTCAGACTGACCCGAGCGAATTGAAAAGACAAAACACTCGAGTCAGAACTAAAAGATCTCATGTAAGTTAAATCAACAATAAATAAATATGAGTGTAACAGCGTTAGAGATGTTTACGAGGTTTGACATCTCCTATCCAGTGTCTAACGTGAGTGTAATAACTTAAGAGATGTTCGGGATAACATCCCCTAAGGATCCGTTAAACTATCTACATACATAGCACAATACGTTATTATAAAAGTGTCTACAGTAAAGTAAAGTATAAAAATAGCATTAAGGCGTTACCTATATCCCACTTAACACATTTTATATAATGTTGTAGTCTATACAGTACTCTAAACTCCACCGTAAACTGGTGGGCTATCAGGGGGCACTCCATAGGTACGACACAAACCAAACTCGTAGAAGGCGCGATAAGGCATGTGACAAGGCACACGAGGCAATGCCAGGGTAGGATTCTACCATTTGCACTCCTGGACTGGTGGTAATGCATAACAGCTACTACCGCCCAACTCGAAACACATTCCCATAATCAAATCAAGGGGTGGCCACCAAATCAATCACAAAGTCAAAATATGATATCGAAGAAATGTGCCTGATAGGAGGTGCGACCTCACTTGGCCCGGTATATCTCCTATTTTAGCCACATCAAGCTGACTCACGGGAGTCAGGGCTACATAAATACCTCACACAGAATCGTTCGCCAAAGCATCCTACTTCATTCTGGAATGTCCACCACGTACACAGTTGTTAAAGTAGTTTTCTGTATTGGCAAAGAGTATGACAATATCCGATCCCGATCTCTTTAACAACAAAACGCTTATTTCACACCGAATAGTTCTTTTATATTTTCGAAACCGTTTCATAAATGATATCAAAATATCATATTCAATTCAACCATATCACTTTCGAAATCATATTCATAAATAGGTTAAATTCTCATTTCAAAATCATCACATTTACTCGAATATGTCATTTCACTAGAAAGTATCATTTCAATTTCCAACGTAAGTTATAACATTCATTTAACCATTTCACTTTCAAATCAAGGATTTAAATATACCCTTCCACTTTACACGGTCTGAAATTTAGAAAATAGTTTAGATAGTTATAAATAATTTAAATAGTTTAGCATAGTTTAAAATAAATTTTTAAATAGTTAGAATGCTCTAAAATAGTTTAAAAATAGATTAAAATAGTTTAAATGGATTTAAGATAGTTTAATAGATTTAAAATAGTTTAAAATAGATTTAAAATAGATTAAATAGATTTAAAATAGATTAAATAGTTTAAAATGACTTAATTAGTTTAAAATGGGTAAAATAGGTTAAATTGGATTAAATAGATTATAATAGATAAAAATAAATTTAAAATAGTTTAAATTGATTAAAATAGTTTAAATTAGTTTAATAGTTGAAAATCTTAATATTCGGGATTTTTCAAAAGATATATTATTAAACCGTTTATATTAAAATAATAGCTAACATCAATTTAACCATTTCTTATATTTCAACAAATCTAGACCATATCCAGATTTCAAATCAAAACCCAATTTCAAATCTTGAAATATCAATTTAAGCTACTCCAATTTTAATAAATTTCAAAGTTACAATTTCAAATGTTGCAATAACTCAATTTCGATAAATTTCTTTTATACTTTAAATTCAACTTTAGAATTTCAATTTAAATTCTTAAGTCATTCACTTAAAACAATTCCAAAATTTGAATTTAAATACTTTAAACAATTCATTTAAAAAAATTCAGTTTACATAAATCAAATTCCATTTCAAAATATCATTTAACTGAATTCAAAGTTTAAGTATTTAAAATCATTTAATTTAACCAATCCGGTGTCCGTATATAATTTTCTACCCTATGGTCAGGTGATACAGATATTTATCATTTCAATCATCAAATGTTTTAAATTTACGGGTATATATCATTTAACCCCCCATCCTAAATTAAATTTCAAATCCGTGAAATCGCTCAAGTATATCATTTCAACCTATAAGGATTTCTCCCTAATCTATAAGATCGTTAAGGCATGTTTCATTTCAATCCATAGGGAACTTGCAGTGTGATAACAATATAAAAATATAACATCCAGTCATCCAATATCAACAATTAACATCCATCACAATCACCATTCAAACCAATCAATAAACAATAACAAGTGACTGATTATAACGGGTATTAACTGATAATTTAGAATTTAATATTAAATTAATGGCGATAATATTCAATAAAAGTCAAATTTAACTGGAATGACAATTTAAATATACCCAACATCAACCAATCGATTTCTAATCGCATCATAAATTCAATTTAACTAATATAAGATAATCTAGTAGTTGTGAGTGGGTAAAACACTCACCTTTGATTTCAAATCGATTTGAAATCCAAAATAAGGCTCAAAATTGAACAGTCTCAGAATTAGTCCAAACTAGTTTCATAATGTCTGAAATTTCGATACGATCCCAAAGAAACAAATCGCACGCAAATTCGACCTCGTATGCAAAAGTTATTAACAATAGAACATTACACGATATATATTAAAATAAATAAATTAGCTTAATTCACAACACGTACCATAACACATCAGCATCCCCCTAGATACACTTTGAAACCCTAGTACCATCCTCGTTCGTTCGAAATTGAGCCGCCACCCTAACCCTCCTTGTCGCTGCACCCATCATCGACCAGATCTGACCTCGGCAACCAACCCCTTACCTCCGGCCGATCATTGGCCCCCTACGCGCACGCTCCCTTAGGCATATCACCTCCATCGCCGCCGTTAGCTAGTCCACGAATTTCTGGCCAATTCGTTCGACTTCGTGACAAACCAACCGCATAGATGTGGGATACTCGACAATCTCTACCCGATGGCGCTACTCTATCGTCCTATAGTTGCAGATCCGCCGTTAAATCTCCACGACTACACACGAACGGTCGAAATTAAATTACCATTTTCCAACCAAACCATGATTCAATTGCAAAAACGAATTGCACAAGTGGATTACGCACGTCGAGAGCTTCGAAACGGTATATAGTATGTTAGGGTTTGGAGGAGTTTGAATTTTTGAAATTGAATTTTGGTTTGAAATTGAATTTGGGGATTTAGGTTTTCAGCCATTGAGAAGAGAGGAACGACAGACATTTCTGTACGTACAATAATGAGAAATAAAAAGGCTGCTAGGGTTAGAACAAAACTATTTATATGAACAAAGCCTTATAAGAATGAATAACACCCGAATAGATTTGAATTGACAATAACGACCCGTAAAGCCCGTTTTGCCTCCGAAACGAAAATAGGTCATCCCATATATCAAAATAGATGTTTTCGATAATTTTTAACTCAACGGAATAGGTTTCAAGTCCTAATTCATCATATAAAGAAGTTAGCTTTTAAAATTAGCTTATTTCAATTGAATTCAATTAAATTAATTTCTACGCGTTTCGAGTCCGCACGATCAAATGACAAGTCTGATCGCTACGAAACTTGAATGCTATAATAATTCATCGTTACGGATCAGATGAAACTGGTTTCGTCGAAATCCGAGACAGTGGCCAAAATGTCTATTTTCACGTTAAATAAATAAATTATTATTAAATTAATTAAATCACTTTTTTAATTCAAATTTTTATCATTTTTAATTTCATAGAAATTAACAATCTTTTTAAAACCAATTTCCCATGTGAATTCAATATTAATTATTGCACTAATTACAATGTTTAATTTCAATTGCAATAAGCCCATTAATTATAATTTAAATTCAAATAAATTGATTAAATTTGATTTCACTCTTTTTATTCAATCAATCATTACTCTATGGACATAGTTAACATTACTTTACACTTTATTATATTAACATTTTATAGTGATCGTCTTAACTCATACTAACGCAATATTTAATTGCAATTGATTGCAATTGATTATTAAATTAAATTCCGATAAATCCGTTTATTTGATTTTTCATTTTATTATCCAATTCATTATTACTCTATGTATATAATTAAAATTGGTTTACATCTTATTACCTCAAAAGTCTACAATTGTCATCCATTACCATGTTAATTACAATATTTCAATTATATTGAATTTTTATCGATTTTCACAATAATTTCAACAGACTGAATATATAGGTGATAAATAACAATTGTTACCTTTTAATTTAATCACATTTATAAGTTTATTATCTGCAAACAAATGTTATAACCACTTACATAACATTGATTTTATCCAATTACAATTTATTACATATTATATCACCAATTAATATAACATTTAATTTATTTGCTTAATTACAATTTATAACCAATTATAACTCTTCAATCATTTCAATTAATTGGAATTCACTTACCTTAAATTAACATTACTAACATTACATTCTATTTATTCTTTTCGTTATTAAATCTTAAAATTTTAATTTTTCACAACGTTAAATTCCAACACTTATTTAATTAATAAATTCAATTATCGAAAATTATGGGTCATTACAAGATTAGTTGCGGGTCAGATGCTCCTACTTGGTCTGTTTGATGACTCGGAGCAGGTTTATCGGATAGGGTGGCGGAGCTTGATCTCGCGGCCGATTCAGAAGACAATATGTCAGCTATACTCAGTAGACAATCAATATTAGGAATAAAAACCTATTCACCCCGTGTTGTGTGTGAACTAGTGTAGTGCAATGTAAAACAAACATAAATAGTTTGAAATTAGAGAAGCGAAAGTAAAATGTCGAAACTTGGGGATTTCGTCTAGAGAGACAGTCATCGCCGACCTTCTCACTTGACGAGAAAGTTGATTGGCAACCAAAACTTTAGGATCTGGTGCTGACATACTGAATTATGAAGTCCATTGTTCAAGTTTGTTTAGCTAGTTTTTTACTTAGTTCATGTTCGACAGTCCAAAAGTTTGTTCGTTCAAGTATGTCGGTCCAAGTATGCAAGTCGCGTTGTTTTAGGCCATTTTATGTTTGAGCAAGACAGTATGCAGTTAAACGTTTGAATGGCTTGAGTTAAACTGGTTTTTATCGTCAACACTGATCCTTATCTTATATGCCGAACACTATGCCCCAACCACATAACCGATCCCTACACTTCAACTCATATAGGAACTCCCATTAGCTCAGGACCGATCCCTATGTTTCACTCTCATTACCGATCCCTTCCTTTTTACCTATATGCTTATCCCTGCACATTAACAAAGCCTACCCTTTAGACCAATGATTCCTACCAACCCTTCCTAGAACCATTTCCTGCGCTCCAATAATCTATCGATCCCTTCTTTTTAATATCCTATCGACCCTATCAAATAGACTTAGACCGATCCCTCCATTAACTCCTCCACAACCCAATGCCAAAGCGCTTCATGGCCGAGACTTCTCCAACTTAATGAAACCTTCTTTCCATATCTTTTTTCCAGTCCTTTCTCCTTCTCCTCCCCATCCTTACATCTCAAACTATCTCTCATCCTACCATGGCCTAAGCAACACCCAAATTCACCAAAACCAGAAATCATTAACGCAAATATAAAAGGGGATGGATTGGGTTCGTGATCGAAGTCGAGGTCTGCAATTGAAGGAATAACGCTTGTAAAAGGGGAAGTTGTGATGGTATGGGTTCGGTAGGGAGAAGGAGAGCAAGATATGCGAAGGGTAGATAAAAAGGGATAAGTAAAATTGCAAAGTAGAAAAGTGAAGGGAAGGAGAAGTGGAAGCTACGGTTATATACAGGCGTGTTTGGGGGGAAGTGGAACCGGTCATCCAAGTGACTCGGTCACGAGATTAAAAAGGGATCGGCTCCAAGGCTAGCCGAACCCTATCCACGTGGATTCACTGAGGGATCGGCACACCGAATGCCGACTCCTCCTATTAAATAAAAAAATAGAAAAATATATATAATAATGTAATATAAAAAGAGGAAAAAAGAAGAAAGATGCATGAAAGATTGATATGAGTGAAATAAAAAAATGGAAGTAAAAGAAATTGACGGATAGCGGGAAACCAAGTGACGACTGATATCATGAAGGATAGACTGCGAGCATAATCATACAGAATGAAATAGCTTAGCAAAGGCCAGCGGGTGTCCGAACACGTCCGGGAGCCAACAACAGAAACATGTATGTGAACGCGCACAAAAGAGACTCAAAGATTCAACCTTTTGAAATTAACTGAAATGTAGTTTTAGCTTGGAACGATCAAGTTTGGAGTCAAATCAGAAGAAAGCCTGTAAATCTCAAGTGACCAAAGTTGTGCATACTAATGGAATATGACCTCGGACTAATAACATCGAAGATTAATAAAGGAATAGTAATCAACTAGAAAATTGGATAGACTTATTCCCAAGAGCTTGGGTTTTTCCAATTCAAAGCGTGTCATGTTACTCATAAGACGTACTTTAGGGGGCAAATGTTATCCAGTGCATTGACCTAGCTACATAGGACTAATTACGAAGGCAAGACTCGACTGCTGATGAGAAGGATAATCACAAGACAACAGCCACATGACCAAAATATAATGTCTGGGCAGTTGTATCTAGCCCAGGGTGAATAGGTTTAATAGATAGACAATGCAGGATGTCGGAATTATGGAGTTTAGTTTGATTGGCATAGGGATCGGTGTGAACATTAGTCAAGTTGGATGAGATATGGAGGGATCGGTATACATTCAATATAGTGGGGGTCGGCATAATGTATTTGGAGGATATGGTTCGACATAGTAGGAGGAAGCAATATGGGTCGGCATAGAATGTTTGGAGGTAATGGATCGGCATAAGCATGGTGGTGTGTCTCATGGAGGGATCGACAGGGTATAACTCATGAGGGATGGATCAACATAGTATATTAAGGAGGTATGGGTCGGCATAGTGATCGTGGCGTGGCTTGTGTATGGATCGACGTGATACATTCATGGGAGAGGGTTCGACATGGAATGGTTTGAACAATATGGTTCGGCATGGAATGGCCAATGCAATATGGATCGGCATTACCTTGACCAGGTTAAGGTTCAAACTAAAATATGATGAGAACTAAAGCTCTACAAGTCCAACCACTATGATATTCAAAGCACCTTCATTATAGACCATAAGGGTGCTACCATAGGGATCTCTAGCCCAAAATCGAATCATGGAGGGA
This sequence comes from Allium fistulosum, assembly GCA_030737815.1. Classification (NCBI taxonomy): domain Eukaryota; kingdom Viridiplantae; phylum Streptophyta; class Magnoliopsida; order Asparagales; family Amaryllidaceae; genus Allium; species Allium fistulosum. The sequence goes on from CM060901.1 coordinate 1,251,258,289, forward strand.
TCGGTACCGATCCCTATCCATTGAGAGTCGGGCCCATCCCTTCCTATGGTGGGCCCATATGGTGGAGAAGGTCTTATTGCCGAAGTTTGAGTCAGATCGGAGGCCGCCTTTATCTATAAATACAGGCACAAGGGGCCATTCTAGGGGCTCTTACGTTGTTAGTTAAACTCTGCCATTATTGTAACTAACTTCCTCCATTCTTTTCTGGTATCTTGTTATTCCTTGCTGTTTGTAATTGTAATCAAGTGAATTGAGAAGCAATAAAGAGACTATTCAAAGTGGACATAGGCAATCAACACCGAACCACTATAAATCTTGTTGTTTTTGTTTTCTGCTATGTTTTCTTCGATCTTTGGTCATTATCCTATGTTTTCGTTTAATTTCTTCATTTATTCCACTACTTAAATCAATTCTTGGGTGTTTGTGGCCAATTTGGTTGCAAACACCCTTACCCTTATATATTCTCGTTCCTTACCATTTCATTTCCCATTCACATCATTTTGAAAACAAAAACGTAAGAAGAGGAGCCGGCCATAATCAAAGAGAAAAGAGAGGAGAAATCAAAGTAAAGTTAAGGATTAAAGCTAACGGAATAAATCTCAATCTCAATCCAATCTCCTTATCTTAATCAAGGTGAATAATAATTTATACCATCTCTATTTTTGTTTATGATCATATGTTTTCGGATTTAAGATTGACTACGTTTTTATGATGAATTGATGATGATATGCTTGAATTATATTTTTTTTGATTCAAACAAGATTGTTTAAATGCAGATTTATGCGTTTTTGGGGGCAAAAGCTATTGAAAATGATCTTTAAATGCAATGGAAAATTTTTATGTTATGTAAAACATAGTTTTGGAGTTGGGTTTTAATTTTGATAATTTTCTAAGCTATTGAAAGATTACTATGAATTTTCAAAGGAAAATATGGTTAATTGGGTTTATATTTTTATTTCAGAAATTATATGAAGAGGTTGGGTTTGAAATTTTGATATGTTAGATAACATTATTAAAGTGAATTTTTGACATTTTTAGGGATTTTTCCTAAGTGATTTGCTATGAAAATTAATTTATTTTAGAAGAAGGACTTATTTGAAATATTAGTTTTGCTTAATGGAAGGGCATATTTGTTAACTTAAACATGGTTTAGATCTGAAATTAGCGGCAGTTATTTTGGTAAAGAATTTGAAAAGTTAAGGCAACCAATCATAAGTTTACACATGTCAGGTTAGTTAGATAAAATTTACTTTAATTGAAATTAATCAGCTTTTACTCAGAAATGCAGGTTCTGCCTCTAATAGAAGTACCTTTCGACTCAGAGCTTCCACTTCAATCAAGTCGAAACTCCACTAAGTCGAAACCAATACACAAGGTATCACTTAAATGGTACATAGTGGATTAGAGGAAAGGCGGAACACATGGTGTCGAAATCATTGCTTCTGATGGGGTCGATACCTTTTTGTTTGTTTTAAAAAGTGTAGCGCTTGTCTTTGTTTTATTTAAGCCTTCGAAGGAGTCGAAGCATATGTTTTCGAAAGAGGTTTTCTAAAGGCTATCGTGCCAACTTATGTTTTAAAGAATAAGCTTTCGAATGGGTTTCTTTACTTATAAAATAATGCTTTCGAAAGAAGGGGTTCCGACCTAGTCGAAGCCCTGCTGCCGTTCTTTTGCCTTTCGAGTGTATTAAAGTCATCAATGTTTTCGAAGGGTAGTTTTGTTTAAAGATGTTTTAAGCCACTTCCTAAATGCTTTTGAAAGGGTCCAAGGGTTTCAAAGGCAATGGCTTTGATAGGGGGCTTCAATGATATCCTTCAGCGTTTTGTTTAAATGATTTGAAGCTTTCAAAAGGGACGGTGCCGACGCCATCAAGTTTTCCCCAATATTTTTATATGATAAAGGATGATTTCGAAAGAGATACTTTCATTTATATTCACTTTGACACAAATGATAATTTTAAGTATAAACCCAATGGTTTCGAAAGAGGGACTTTCAATGGTTTCGGAAGGGATACTTCCAAAGGTTTCGGAAGGGGTACTTTCAATGGTTTTGAAGCTATGCTTCTAAGTGTTAATGAGTAGTACATTATTACATTCAAAAGGTTTTGAAAGAGTAGTTTTAAAGTATTTCGAAAGGCAGAGGCCTAATGTTTTGAAAGGAGATTTATATTCTTTCAAAGGAGGTTATCCAGTGAGGTCGAAAGCAGGGTTTTGAAGGTTTTGATAGCCTTAGTTTTCGAAGCAAATAACCCAATCTCATTTTAAAAGAAAACCATAGCATAACTAAATAAAGTGTTTTGAAAAGGAGTTTTTGAAGAAGTTTTATTTGATTAAAGGATTAAAGGGGATCCAAGTTATTGTGGTTGCTTCTTCATATATATATATATATTCACATTGTTATGGACCCATAACAGTATTTTGGGGAAGGGCAGAATAACCAGCTAGGTTGACCCAGTAGTGAAAATAAATTAAGTTAACTCCTGAATGAGTAGAATTGCATCCATGAGGTCAGAAAGACTAGAACATAGGATGCTACAATATTAAAGGAAGATAATGGCAGGGGCCAATAGGTTCTCAATAAGCCCATGAAAATTGTGTATAGGAAAAGATATTGGTAGGGGCCAATAGGTTCATAGTTAGCCCATGAAAACTATGTATAAATGAAGATGTCAGATAGATATGGTCATAGTAAGCCCATGAAAACTATGTTTTGTACTGGTAGGAGCCAGTAGGTCTGTAGTTAGCCCATGAAAACTATATCCGGATTAAGATATTGACATATGTCAATAAGTTCCTAGTCAGCCCATAAAAACTAGGATAAGAAGAAAATATATTGGAGTTACCAATAGGTTCCTGGTCAACTCCTAAAAACTAGGATAAGAGTGAAGATATTGGAGTTACCAATAGGTTCATAGTGATCCCATGAAAATTATGTAATTGGACAGGGAGTCCTTAAACATTTAATCGGTTATTAGTCAGCCCATGAAATCTATGTTGAATATGCATGTATATGATTTTTGTTTGATGATAATAAACATATATACATTCATTTAAATGTATTTGATATTGTACTATTTTATTTTTCACAGATAAAATAAATATTTGCTGAATAAAATAAATAACACAGAATTGGAATTCAAATGAATATTTTATTCAAACAAATATTTATTACAATTTTGATAGTACAATTTAAAGCTCTCACTATAACTATACAATTTCAGTCACAGTACAATTACAATAATTTCAGTCACAATACAATTACATCACAATTTCATAGTTACATCAGTTCCTCACTACATATCACTCACACTCGTATTTATCTTCAACTTCATTCCAATGTGAATCCAGCATCTGAGCAATCTGCAGAAATATACATTGACACAGTAAAATTGAAAATAAAATATTTTTGCAGTATAAAAAAATGAATTTTGAAAATAATGTTTGCCTCAGTTATTTGGGTTGTTCATCATCATATTTGAATTCATCATACACGAATAGCTTATGACATGCATAGTGTATCACTATACATGCCACAAGGCCGTGCACACCGATATATGTACATACACTTGATATAGTAACAGGGACAGGTGAGCACAGGTCAAACCCAAACCAAAAATCGGGTTCAACTCAAGTGCAAAATAAATAAAGTCACATCACAAGCACAAGGTCAAACCCGAGCGTTTAAGCTGGATTCAACATAGGGCAATAGAGGTCAAGTCACTGCTATCATGACTCAACTCAATACAACAATAAAGACAACAGTAAAATGAATGACCAGTCTCAACAAACCAGAACTTAAGACCAGAAAACAAACTGCAAGTCGAAACCAATACAGCAATGAATCAAGTGAACAAGTGCATACATATATACAAGCAACTGAAGTGTAACTGCAAATAACAATGCACACAAATGCACCAATGACACCAATGAAATCAAGACCAGTGTGTAGTGACAATATACAGGAATCAAGATATCAAGACTCGAACTCAAATATACAAGTATGCACATAACAGTGGACATGAACCAGTGCATGATCAATGCATCAATGAGAATGAAGCTTCTACATGAAGACCAGAACATCAAATCCAGACTATCATACCAAAGAAGATGGCAGCAATTACAACTGGTTCAACTGAATAAACAATGCATACACAAGAGATGCAACTCAACCAAGAATAAAGCTTCAAAACTACAAAGGCAACTGGCTACAAACCAAATACATTGAACTTGAATGAACTAGACTCAAGTACATCAGGTCAGAGACCAAAGAATGGCAATACACAAAGACAATGACAGTGCAATGTACAATTCAATGTATAGATCAAAGAACACATGACCAAACACACATGAATATGAAGACCACAAAGCAAGTTACAAACTACTAAATGAAGACACAGCAAGTGTTCAACTACAAAATTTCAAAGTGCAAACATGAATATCAAGTGCAGTGAAGTGCAACAACCATTAAACAAACAAAGACCAGGAGTATACAAAGACCAAGCTTGGATGAATACACATGAATGGATTGCACAGGTCAGGGAAGCAACAAATGTACAAAGACATTAACCACTTCACCAAAGTTCACAGTGAAGCCAGAAGAAATTAACAACTACAATACGAGTAAGCTACAGAACAATCATGCCGAAGCCTGGTTATAGTATCTAGGTGGTCTAGAATAAAATCGAACAAAGTCAGATGGCCAAAGCCGAAAATCAGCACTATCAAACAAAGTCAACATAAAGTCAAATGTTGAATGCAAATAAACTTACAAAATCAACCATGAACGAATACCAAGTCAGGTGACAATGAACATGTCAGGTCAGAGCCGTGGTAATCAAGGTAGCAAAAGAATGCAACCAAGTCAAAAAGGATTCAACACCGTGATGACCACGAAATAAATCAAAATCATGGTAATCAAGTAATTCGCAATATATACGTACAATTTGATTAAGTCAAAAATCAAAGTTAAAATAAAAGAGGAAAGTTTCTACCGTATCGATCAAGGAAAGATCGAACGCTTCGAAATCAAAACCGTGTGAATCAAGTCAAAAATATATACGAATTGAACTAGTCATAAATCATCTCAAACGTTCAAGCATTATCAAGCGGCCAAGAAAAAGATTTGACGAATTCAAGAAAATTTGTACGAACGAAAAAATAGGGATTAAAACCCTATATAAACAAATCATCATCGGCAATAATATCATCGAGTTCAAGCAATCAAATCAAAGAAAGCACAGAGCAGAAATTACCTACCGAAGCCATCTCAAACTCGATCGATTTCGAAGCAGTCGAAGTAATAAAAAAGGGAGACCATCGATTGACAGAAAAGGAAACGCTGAATCATCCTTTCAATCGAGCATTTGTAGTCGGCATCTTCGAATATCCACGAAAGCCCTAATTTTGGAAGTAGAGAGCCGAAGCCCTAATTTCAGAAAGAAGAACGGAGCCACCATTTTTCACAAGGGAACGGGCCGACATCAGATAATGGAATAGGGAAGTTTGTGGGTCGGTTCTATTTAATTATTTAATAAGGCTTTGGTATATTTAAATTAGGGTGTTGAGTTGTTTTTAATTTGTTTTTAAATTCTGTACTTTTCGAATCAAACCTTGGTAAATCACCACCTAGGATTTAGGTTGTGTCAGATTGTCTAGTTAGGATTAGTTCAGTAAGCAGGGTGTGCGAGTTTGCTAAACTTTATAGGCAGTAGCAGGGTTTGCGAGTCTGTAAGAGTGTTTGTAAGCGGGAGACTGTAACAACCCGACTTTCTTTGCCCAGAAAGACGCATCGTTATGAAGAAAGAAAGGGATAGAAGAAGAAAGAAGAGAAAGAAAGAACAACAACACATCAGAAATCTCACAGCGGAACGAGAAATATATTATATCACATAAGATATTACATAGTATCATATACATCAGAGTACACAACTTATACATCACAATATAGACAGTTATAAACTTCTGTCTATTATACAACACAACTATATCAATACAATACATCATACACAGCGGAAACTCTACATATCTACACGCTGAAGCCTCCTGCTCCACAGCTCCTCCAGTATTCGTCAAGACTAACCTGAATCCCTCGACTACTCAATACAATATTGAGTACCCAAGAGTTTAATAAAACAGAAAATAAACACTTGGGTCAGACATGGGTCTGGTGTGAGTAAACGGGTTAAAGTTGTTTAACTTTGAAAACCTTTGGAAACAAAAGTGTCACGTAAGACTTCCCACAAATAAACATGGGTAAGTTTTTACCTTACGCTAACTAAAACATTTGATAGGAAATCCAGTTATATTATAATAGGGTCTAGGGTTTCCAAGTAAAATACAAAAATAGCTGAAATGCTTACATCTCACATTCCAACATAGTTGGGCACAACTAATACGTACGGCACTTATTGGAGTTTGGATTCCATACAATGGCAGGGCTACTGGGGTACCGCCCGTCACAGTACGTGGCCTAGATCACCGTACCGAGGAGTACGCCCGCTCCCCTGCAACACAAAGCCGGAACCATCCCTTACTGGATAATTCCGAACAAGACAATCCCGTAGTTGGCGCGACCAACCACACACTAAGCCGAATAAAAGAAAAGGGACCTCTAGACAGGGATCTATCTTGCTCTCAGTGGGTGCTACCCACGAAACCTTGCTGCACCTCCCCTGTTTTAGCCATTCCCGGTTGATGAGGCTTGAGGTTACGATTACCTTTAATCAGAACATATCACTTAGAATGCTCATCGTCCGCCTGATGATGTGCTGAAAGCATTCAATCCATACAAGTTCGTTCCGGGTTCGAACGAAACCGAAGGCATTATCTCGTTACACTCGTTTTGGAATCACCCTCAGAGTTAACGACAATAACCCTTGCACTCTGAATCTTCATCTTCACTTGAGATTCACGACCTATCGTAAATTTGGATCGATGTGGTATTCGGGTCTCCAGACCTGGAATCCCGGTATACGGAAACCCGATCCCGGTCTCATCGAAATCCAAAACGTATCTTTTAAGGCCAAGTTGTTTTAAAGGTTTAAACAATTCAATTCAATTTAATACTTGAATTCACATAGCATTAACATAGATAAATATCACATATTTATCACAGATATATCCAATATCATATCACAGAATATCATAGTATATCATCCAATAGATATCAACCAAATCAGACATTCTACTCAACCATCATTCATAAGCAACCATTTATTAATCTCTATTATAATTAATTTAATCCACTTAAATTAAATTAATTACTTAAGAATTAATTCCTAACCTTGCTTAATCAATCATTAATTAATTACTTATCCATTTAATTAATTAATCATTAAATATTAATCACTCTTGATTAATTCTTCATTAATTACATAAAGTAATTATTCTTTAATTAATTTCACAATTTAATTATCTTTAATCCTTTATAGTAATTAACCTTTAATTACTCTCATTAATTACAATAATTAATGATCCTTAATTAATTAATTTCTTTAATTAATCTATAATTAATTACATTATTCCTTAATTAATTACATTAATTAATCATGCATTAATTAATTACTTTCATAAATCAACTTAAATAATCATTAACAGTAATTAATTATTCTTAATTACCTCTTAATTACCTTAATTTCTTTTATAAATCCTTTTTGATTAATTACACCAATTACATACAGTAATTCATTTGTTAATTACTTACACTAAGTAATTTCATTTAACAAATTATATTAAGTAATTATACTTTAATTTCCAAGTGACTATCCTTAATTAATTAACAAATTAATTTACTTAAATAAATCACATTCATTTCATAAATCATAACTGAGTAATTCATCCTTAATTACCCTTTAAACAAATTAATTAATCCTTGATTAATTATTCTCTAACTATTAATTAATAAACCTTAATTATTAATCAATATCCTTTAATACAAAGTAATCAATCCTTAATTACTTTTATAATTAATTAATTAACCTTAATTAACTAATTAATCACCTCTTAATTATTTATTAATAAAACTTAATTATTAATTAACAACCTTAATTACCAATTTAATTAATCCATAATTACCAATTAATCAATCCTTAATGATAATTAATTTAACCCTTAATAACAGTTAATTAATCCTTAATTAACTTTAATTATAAATTAATAATCTCTTAATTATTAATTAAGAAAAACTAATTATTACTTAATAAAACTTTATTAAGTACTTCTTAATTACCATTTTATTTAACCTTAATCATTTAATTAATCCCTATCAATAATTAAATTAATTAATTAATTAAACTTAAAATCTCTTAATTAACTTAATTTCAACTCATTAAAATCTTAATTAACCTTGAGATAAAACATTATCATTAAAACATTTGATCTTAGTAATTAACTTACTTAATTAAATCATTAATTAAGTTTTAAAATAAATAATCATTAATTACTTACCTTTAATTATAAATTAACAATCCTTAATTACAAGTAAATATAACACTTGAAACCTTAATTGTTAATTAATAAATCATTAATCATTAACTAATTTAATTAATAAATCACTCTTTATTTATCTCATTAACTATCAAACTTTAATTAAGTTTTAAGATAAACATTTCCTTATTAATTTCCTTATCACATTTCAAATTCAGTTTGAAAATAACTTAAGGATTTTTACTTAATTCATTTAAATTAAAACATTCATTACAAAGAAATAAATTTTCAAGAAATTTATTTAACTTGATTATTTAAAGTTTAAAACTTACTTTCTTTATTTAAATTATAAAAACTGTTTGATATTTTTTTTTTGGGTTTAAGTCATTTATACTTGAAACAAAACCAAGTATTCCCTCTTTTTATTCTTCTTTTAAAACAGAGTTTAGCCTATTTAAAACTGTTTGGTTTTAAAATTTTTAAACTGTCAAAACTGGTTTTCACCCCAACTCGCAACGACCCGAAGACAATCCCGAGCCACAGCCTTTCTTCCCCGATGTTCTTCCCGAGAAATTTTAAACTGCTTGTTAAAATTTTAAACTGTTAAAACTATTAACAGTTTCACTCTCTCTCGCGTACGACCCTATATAATTATTCGAGTCCAAACCCTTTTCTTCCCGAGACCAACTTCGAGAAAAACATCCACGAAACCCAAACCCAAACAAGCTGATACACTGTGCCACCGTGCACCTTGCACCGACAATGGTGAACTTCCGACCATCACCAGAACTTCCTACACATCGACAATCGCTCCAACAACCCATCACTATCATCAAACCATCACCAGAAGCCACGATTTCAAATCGAGTTATTCAACTGAACTGAAACCCAAACCAAATGCCAGAAAAAGCCTCGCCAGTCCAATTCCGATCACCAGAGATTGAATCGCTTGGTCCACGCCTTGCCGAACACTTACGCCACCAAACCCCCACAGCCTCGAGACACTCGATCCATCAGAGCCGAAGCAACGATCACGATTTCGTCACTGTACCAAACTAGGTTAAAAATTTAGTTCGACCAACCGCTATCGCCACGATGAACTACCACCACTCCTACCATTTTTGCCCACTACCCTGATCATTCATCTAGCTCCAGCAACAAATTCGATCACCAAAAACATTCCAGTCACCAGAAAATCCCCAAACTCCCAACTCTGGTCAACTGAGAACTGCCCCCCAAATACAATTCTAAAAATTATAATTTTTGTCTTAAAAATCTTGTTTTCTAAAGATGATTCAAGACACACATTTGAATTAATAAAATTCGATATTTGGTTTTACATGTTTAAAAGATTTCTACTGATATTTCTCACATGCATGCATATTTTAAAACTTACATACCTGTTTATATTTTTATTACCTAGATTATGCTATAACTAAACTAATTTGTCTTTAATTCAAATCCTAACAGTGAATAAATAAAAAGATATGGAATTTTGCTAAACTGGTTAACTCTAAAACTGGGAAACAGAGATATATCAACATGCACAGTCAAAATTTCTCACATACATACAGAATTCATACATAAAAATAAACATGCAAAGATAATTCATTCAGCAATCATTCGAAAGCAAATTTATATCTATTTTAACCTTTGAAAAATAATTGTTTACTCACCTATTTAATGTTGAACAGAGAAGTGATAAACTGGAATCTTTGAAAAACTGAATTTGCTTTGAAAACTTGAAACTGAACTTGAATTTGCTTTGAATTTTATCTGCTTGTTTTGAAAACTGAAACACTTGCTTTTGAAACTTTAAAAACAGGAAGGCTCTTGAAACTCCAGATTCACTTGCATGCACTTGGAATGGTGCCAGACTTGATTTGAAACAAGCAAATGTTAACAGGCTTTTGAACTTGAGAATTAGGCTTTTTGAAGATGAATTTCAGGTTTGAGGAGATTTGATTTACAGCTTTTTGTTTACAGGACTTGATTTTTTTGATCAGATCAATGTCAACAGGTTTGAGTAGATTTCAGATTACAAGCTTGCAAGAACAAAGGGTTACAGGTCTTGAATTTGAGAATTTAGCTTTGATCTGGTTTGAGGAAATTTCATTTTGGGTTTGAGAAGAATTTCAGTTTTGTTTGAGAAGATGATTTCGGTTTGAACATTTTCTGGTTTGAGAATTTTTGTCTTTGCAAATGAAAAAGATAAGAAAAGAAAAAGAAGAGAGGAGGTGAAAGTTTATATAGGTAATTTAGATTTTATTAAAATTTAAAGAAAATAAAATTAAAGGATGACACTTGTCTCTACCCTTATTTATCTTGTTAACACATGTATTTAACATGTTTAGAAATTTAACACTTGTCATTATTTAATTTTCATTTGTTTTAAAATATTTAAAAGCCTTTAAAAATGAATTTTCCTAATTAAATAAATACATACCTTATTTAATAAATGCTTTCCTATATTATAAATAAATGACACCTTAAAAAGAAAATAAAATAAACTAATTATATCCTAATAAAATCATATACAATATATTTAATTCATTTTCAAGTGTAAAAATAAAACTTTTATATTTATTACTATTAAATAAATATTTCCCAAATTTACATAAATAAAATTTCTTTTAAAGAAAATATTGTAAAACAAATCTTATTTTAATAAAAACTTTATTCATACATTTCATATCAAAATATTTGAAAATAACAAATTTATCAATTTAAAATAATTTAAATTAAGAGATTATCACATTTTAAACTTCTCGAAATCCCGGGATATCACATTCCTTCCCCCTTAAAAGAATTTCGTCCTCGAAATTTAAAACAAAAGATAATCCAAAGATTTTTATATTTATTTCAACCAATTTTAAAACAATTCAATTATACTTAACAGCCATATACTATCAATCAAACAACCATTCATCCAAACAAACAATTTTATCTAAACAAACAATTTTATCCGAACAAACACTCTAGCTATCCGGACATAGATCCGGATAAACTACCTAAAATTATCCCGAGTTTCCCCGATACAGATACTGGGTTACTCGCTCTATTAAATCCAAACTGGTAATTCAATACCGAAGCCAAAACACATATCCTCACAAAAACTCAGAAAGATCCAATATACTCGGAGCTATCTTCCTAGTCTTACCCAAACTCAATTGCTTCCTTTACCGAAGAAATAACAACGAAGTCTCCAACTTCGAATTCCAAAATTCTCCATCTCTAATCCACAGAACTCTTCTGATGATTCTAGGCTACCTTCACCTTTCCTGATCAGCTCAACCATTGCTGATGCTTCTCGAAACAAACCGGACCATAAACAATCCAACAAACGGATCCTCTCAAGATCTACGGAAATCCAGAACTCAAACTCTACTCCTCAATCATCAGTAGATTCCAAATACTTCTTTTATCAAGACAAAACAGATTCTCTCACCAATCTGACCTTCAAATCTTGAAAAGCTTCCTGTAGGAACCCTTTAATCCAAACACTGCAACTTCCGGTTGCTTCTACTCTAGAACAACTACTACCAAGCTTTCGCTGCTCAACTCTGATCTAGATGTCGTCTATGAACTCGAACACAAACTAGATCAACACTTCCCATAAAATCTCTGACAACTCTATAACTCCTACATTTTCTAGAGATGCCTCAACTGAAGCAAAAGATTTCCCAAGAGAACACTCAAACTATCGCAAGTCACTTTTGCGATCCTATCCAGTCCAATATCCAAAAATTACTGTTCTTTCTTAATCCATCGAAACAGTCTAGTGCTTGACCAATCCATTTGAAAAAAATGAATCTACTCTGCAGCTTCTAAACTCCAATTCTAAGAAACTTCTAAGCCAAAAGATCTTCCAACAGGAACACAGAACACTTGAGCTACACTGCTGACACAGATGCCTAAGACTCCTTATCCAAAGCTTCTAGAGAAACTCGGACTTCAAACCAAACACAAACATCATGCTGAACTCAGTCACAACACTGAAGCTTCCACACATCCTCAAACTTGCTCCAAAAGAAAACATCTTCTGAGATATCCATAGTCACTGCGTCTCATCACACAGTTACTACTTTCCTGAGTTACCCAAAATACCATCACTCGCTTCTGTTCAACCAACAGATCCAAACTCTCAAAAATCCGCTCACACGAGCACGATTCTACTTATACTTCAATAATGGACTCCGAACCTTAACAGGTTTCCTTTAGAGATATGAAATCCTTACACCATATCAAAGTTTACTCGAGACGGTATTAGGTCTACAGTCTCGTCAGATATACTTCCAACCTCAACACTCAAATTCTAACTATTGGTAGTCGTGTTACTCACACTACCACCTTATCTACCTTTATAACTTATATTGGAAAACCCGAACAGGTAACCCAACAAATAGGTAGAAATATATATATATTTAAAATGATACTTTTTATATAGAAATTATTTCTGGGTAAAATTATTTCATTTACCTCTTTAAAACAATATTGTGTCCGTTGGCCTGGTTCAAGTGTTTAGAGATCCCTATCAATAACGTTAGCTACTCGTATTGACCAGAATCCATATACCACTTAACCGATCAACTAACACAATATAAAATCATTTTTATATAACTAACAATTACGCGCTCTCAAGATAGACACCACTTCAGAGCCTAGGTATTCACTCAACCTACTGCTCTGATACCAACTGTGACGTCCTAGGCTTTTCAACCTTCAGCAACGGTTCACGACCGGTAGGCTTTTCAACCATCCCAGCCCCGCTGTGGCTCACAGTGATACCTCGGGTTTGCTTTTACGGCCACCCTCTCGAGTCGCAACCAACCCCAAAAGGCCTTATACTACCCCCGGGGACATGTAGGGGTAAGAGTCTCCCGTTCGCCACCTAACGCAAAGCGAGAACCCCCTATCACGCTGTACTGTAGCAAACCCGATCCCGGTCTCATCGAAATCCAAAACGTATCTTTTAAGGCCAAGTTGTTTTAAAGGTTTAAACAATTCAATTCAATTTAATACTTGAATTCACATAGCATTAACATAGATAAATATCACATATTTATCACAGATATATCCAATATCATATCACAGAATGTCATAGTATATCATCCAATAGATATCAACCAAATCAGACATTCTACTCAACCATCATTCATAAGCAACCATTTATTAATCTCTATTATAATTAATTTAATCCACTTAAATTAAATTAATTACTTAAGAATTAATTCCTAACCTTGCTTAATCAATCATTAATTAATTACTTATCCATTTAATTAATTAATCATTAAATATTAATCACTCTTGATTAATTCTTCATTAATTACATAAAGTAATTATTCTTTAATTAATTTCACAATTTAATTATCTTTAATCCTTTATAGTAATTAACCTTTAATTACTCTCATTAATTACAATA